>CM051826.1:101402636-102002636 GCA_028451465.1 Erethizon dorsatum
TATACACTTACTTCTAAAAGAAAGTCCACAGCATAATGTTCATGTAAGCAATAAAGTCTTCTGATACATGTATGTGTAAAGAAAATGCATTCATATTTAGTTTCTGCTTATTTCTACTCAGCTAATGATATAGAGAAAACATATTCGACCCCATTTCTATTTAACACATAAAATTTAATAAGAATTATCTATTTGTGAGTGCTTATCTGTGTATCATATACATATGCATATATAGAAATAGAAAAAATTTGGATTAGCAAATATGTATATATCATAATGTTTTACTTTATATACTTCTGTATCATCTTACTTTTCCACACTGAGCATGTAACTATCTAATTAAAAACTAAAAAAGAAAAAAATAAAAGTTAAACATTTCTAGCTATATGTAAAGTAGTGCACATTTCTTTTGTAGCTGTTACTTCTTCCTTTCCTGAATGGTGTGTGTGTGTGTGTGTGTGTGTGTGTGTGTGTATGTGTCTGAGTATAAATTCCATCTAATGTTTCTTGAGCACTGACTGTGTTATATCTTGTTATGATATGCCACTGGAGTGAACTATTTTCACTACTAGATTCTCATGGCAGTGGTGGTGAACCTTTTAGAGCTTTCAATGATATAAACAGCCCACTATGGCGCGCATGACATAGGTTCACCACCACTGGCCTATTGTGTTTACTTCCTGTTTTGAAGACAGGGAGTACCTCATGCTGTTGTTGGCAGTTATACTAAGCAGTTTACCCACCTCAGGTAAGCCTGAAGATATCATTCTATAAATCACTCAGCATCCCTTTCTTTCTTTCTTCTCTCCTGAGCAGAATCAATATATTTCTTGGCTTTTCCAGCCACAATCTCTATTCTGTTCATATGTTTTATTCATCCTAACACACTTGATAATATTTCTGAGTATGTGTGTGCTGTTATGAAACATAGTGCTTTCCCAATTGATGCAGAAGACTAGCTTTTACATTCCTTCTACAATATTTAGTTGAAACCCCAACACAGTTTTGGAACTGTCATTTTTAAAAATACAGCTACTATTATAAATGTGGAATAGAATATGGAATAGAATCAGAATATTGACTTCTTAATTGTGCATATTTCTCAAATGTGGAGCACAAGGTGGTGATTATTCAACAGAATATGGTAGAATCCCTGAACAGGACATTTAGTTCTCATACTGAATCTGGGCACAAATGAATTTAAACCTTCAGAATGGTAGTAGTCTGCCATTTTCTTAAAAATATCTCGAGAAAGAGATTTCCTTATTCCTGTGGATGAATCACTATAGAGCACTCTTGTGAAGAAAGGAAGATGTATTATTTTCAGCTCTCCAAATCATAGCAAATGAGTTTAAATTTATTAATTGATTTTATCCATTTTACTTTGGAAAACTAAATAAAGTGAAGTAGAATAAATGAGCCATATACTTCCAGCCTGCTGAATATTTTAAGCCAAACTGGAAATTAATGAGGTGATTAAGGAAAAACTGGTGAAACGAGAAAAAAAGAGGCCTTAAATACTTAATAGTTAATCTGGATGAACATTGTTCAGTGTAAACATTTTTTATGCTTTTGAAGAAAAGTGGGAGTTTTGTTCCAATGTACACTCCCCCTGAGCACTGCCACCTAGTAGGAGCTCTTTGAGTGACAGTCTTGGGCACAGAGTGCACCTTTCTCTGGCACGTTTCTCAGCAGGCCTCCCCCAGTGGGCCTGCAGGGCTTGCTCCCTCTGGGGAGGCCTCTCACATGCTTCCCATCCCTTGTCCCTTGGCTGCCATGCTGCGCTGGTGTGAAGAAAAATAAGCCAGGATAGCAGAGATTCATCCCTGTGAAGTACAAGGCTACAAGTGGCACAGACATCATTGTCAAACAATACGATTTTCCTTTTTTGTAGCAAGTCTAATACAGTTAATTCAGACAATCATTCCACAGTCATATGACTCAATTAAGTCTAGAAATTCAAATCTATGCAATTTATAAATAATCCCAAGAATAGGCAGAGGACTAAAACTAGTTACCTTTACCTTCACAGTCGAAAAATATTTTTCACATTCAAAGGCTCTCATGTAGAAATAAATGTTAAATGGATTATGGCAGCTGCTTTAAAAAAGAAATACTTTTGTTATTAATGGCATTAATTGCTAATTCTATCTTAAAAGAGAAATAAAACCAAAAAAAGGCAAATTTTTACCAAATGGTGTGCCAATGGTATGTTTTATTAGTTATTAAGAATCATTTAAAGCCTTTCTTATGCTGCAAGGATCTCCTTGGAATAAAACATTTGCTGGCTAATGTGGAACTGATGTAGCTGTTCTAGTCAGAAGGTCAAACTTACTGAACCTGCTGCTGGAGCCAAGTTCAGAGAAAATGTATGAAAAACACTAAAAGTAAAACCATACAGTGAGCTAAAAATACTCATAAATATACAGAAATTTATAGTTCATTATGCTCCTGTTTTGTCCCCTATGCCAAAGTGAAAAAACACACATAACTTGGTTTCAAAAGAAATTTACTGTACACTAGGAAGCAAATCACATGGTGGTCGAAAACACTGCCAGGTCTCAGCAGGTCAAATAGGTGCTGACTGTGGATTTCAACGAGGTTCCTCCTATGCAGGTTTACAGAGGAGCACTGGACTTTGAATGCAGGGTGTGTGTGTGTATGTGTGTATGTGTGTGTGTGCATGTGCATGCATGTGTGTGTTTCTGTGTCTGCTTTTCAGATACTAAGGTCATAATTGTCAGAAGCTATTTCACAATTCAAATAAATTATAGCAAAATTGTCAGAAAATTTTCCAGGTTTTCTAATTTCGTAAAGTATGTAAAAAATCCATTAAAAAAGGAACTAGCTTATCTATAAGAGTGGTGTAAAGTATGGATGTTTTATGGGAATCTCAGGTGCATCAGTTGAAATCAATTTTTTAAAAATTCTAAACTAAAACATTTTTACTTTTAGCATAACACTTTAATATTACTTAAAATGCTATTATTCTCAATAAAGAGCAGCTCATGAATTTATTTCAATTTGTTGTATTTAATGAGTGTATTTTCTATCTTCCAAGAAGCTTTTTAACATGCAATTAAAAATGTTTTAGGGCTGGTGAGTTAGCTCAGCGGTATAAGTGCCTGTCTGGCAAGCGTGAAGTCCTGAGTTCGACTCCCAGTACCCACATACGAAAAAAGGGCCGGTGATATTTCCCAGGGGTACGGGCACCTGCTGGCGTGCGAGGTCCTGAGTTCGACCCCTGGTACCCACAAAAAAAAAAGTTTTAAACTTTTAAGTGCATGGCAAATTTGTGTAAATATCATATAGATAACATATTGATATGGCATATCATATAGGTAGTGCTTCACCTCTCGGTGTGATTTAAAGACTAACAGTGTTGCTAAGCCTGGGAACTGGTGAAAAACGAAGAATTTCAAGCTCCCTTCCAGAACTACCAAATAAGAATCTGTCTTTTTTTTTTTTTTTTTTTTTTTTAAAGAGAAGAAAAAAAAACAAAACAAATCAAAAGAAGAACAAATTTTCAAACCAACATAATAGGAGGGTAACAATGGTTAATACATTACGTATTACTATCTTTAAGTTAGTTATTCAGGACACCAGACATTAGCATTCAATTGTCCAAACATTAAGAATCTGTCTTTTTACATGACTTTCCAGTAGCTCTTTTACACACTAAAGTTTGAGAAGCATGTTTATAAAATAGTAGTTTGAGTAGCATGGATATAGAATACTAAATGTTTTCTTAGTAAAAGAGCAAAACTGTGCTTAACACCCAGCTAATTAAATTGGACCATTCTAGTTTCTGATCACAAAGGAAGAAGGTTCATGTTATTCAGAAATTATTTTGCAGGGAAGTGACTAAAATGTTTCAAAAAAAGACACTTTTCTTCAAAAATGATATCTTATAGGATTTAATCCCTAGCCCAAATATAATCTATTTTCAAGAAAGTTGTTTTGCTTTAATTATATAAATTAAATTCAGACAGAAAAAAAAATCAGTACATGATACATACTAATAAGTAAATATTCTTCAAATTTCTTTTCTAGAGCTATTTCATCTCACAAATTTATCTAATAGCTTTGTTTTGTTTCCCCCTTGCTTCTCTATCAATGCTATATCAGGGTTTTACTAGAGAAACAGATACAACACAAGATATACAAATGTATAAGAAATTACAAGATTGGCTTACGATGGTCAGCCACAGAGTTGGATGAGGAAGCGTGCAGAGGGTGTCTGCACACTGGAGGCTGAAGGGTTCAGTCCAAGGTCTGGAGCTCACTGTAGTGTTCTGTGCAAGTCCATATCAGGAGGCCTATGGGTCTGCAAGGGAAGGCTGATGAGTCTACACCGGAAGGGTGAAGAATCCAAGATGAAAGCCAAAGAGTCTGTGCTAGAATCCAGGAGACAACATCCAAGCTGAAGGCGAAGACTGGACCTCCCCCAAAGAACAGAAGCCCATCCGTCCTTCCTCATTTCCCTTTTATACTGTCCAGGTGATGAGCTGCCCTAGGACAGGTTCTCTACATCCTAGGTTGTAGCATTGCTGAGCCTATTTAGTTAAGCTTCTAAACTTCTCAAGTTGACACAATCAACCACTACAAATGCAACATAGTAACATTAACAAATAAAATATATAAAACATTCTAGTTCATTTCTTAAAGAACTGTGGCCCATGGATATAAAGAACCTATCTTTCTTCAGTGGAAATTGTACCTTTCTAAGTCAAGTCAGAAATCCATTGTTCTGGCCCTGTGAAGGGCTGCCTAGGATGCTACCTGAGCTGATAACTAATTTTGTACAACAAAGATCATTAATCTCCAGGTCTCTATATCTGGTTCTTTTGAAGAGCTATAAACACATCTGTTGAGTTAGCCCTTCCAGAACTGTTTTGACAGAAGTAAGATCTACTCTGTTCTGGCTATATCAAAGTCAAATGTGAGCTTAACCTAGATATAGAGTTTGTTCTCCTGACACTCGTGAATATTCCACTTGAAAGTTTCAACATCTCTTTCAAAAACTCTTATTTTAAGAACAAAATTATCAATTTATGGATATATGATATATCGTATTTATCTGTCAAAGCCACTTCATCTTTTAGGAAGTGTGTTTTATGAGCCACTTTGAAAATCAACTTTTGAAAATTTTTTTCAGATAAATGTATGCTGAAAATTCTGTGTATAATTTCAAGGATTTCACTGGTTTTGAAATATCTATTCCAGGAATCCAGTAGTACTACCCTAGCCTAGCTACATGTGTTTCACCAAATTCTGTGCAATACTCTCAGTCCTTTTTATGAACTGAAATAGATATTAACTTTTAAAATATCACTAGCAGGAACACCTTGCTTCACCTTTGATAAGTATGTTTATCTTCAAAATTGTTCTTTTTTCAGAGAATGTAAAGTTAGGCTTTAAAATTAAGCATTCTGGAAAAAGATTATGGATTATTTCATTAAAACTATTTTTCCATGTATTAACTAGTAACACGTGAGTTACATTTCTTTGATTTCTCAAATTTTGGAATGGAGATATTAAAGCAAAATTTTTGATACCTTTGCATAAAAATAACTGAAACAAATGTAGGTAATGGCAGCAGAGGATGGAAAAAACCAATGATCAAAAAGTGCAGCAGGCTGGTATCAGCTACAGATTGTAATAAATGAATTCCATTCATGAGTTTATTACTATGAAGGTGTCAGGGGATTATGTCAAGGTTTATCATGATTCTATTGATTCTAGACTACTTTTCTTTATTTAAAATTTATTTTACTTGGGTTAGCATAGATTAGTATCCTTTGGAAATCCAGTTTGAGCATTGTGAAAACTGAGAGTATTACATGAAACACCAGGCCTTGGTGAATAAAACATATCACTTATGGTACAATTTCCATCCTGGCCTAATTTTTCAGCATGTGTCCACTGTTGTAAGTTAGCTTGAAATGAATTATGAACATCAGACAATTTTATACCACTGAAACCATCTGATCCAAGAAAAATGTCTAGAGACCATTTCAAGAAAGGAATTTCTGATGTGTTATAAATAGTAGGTGAGCAATATGAGCGGGAAAATGGTTTTCTAAAATTTGTCATAATCATGTATTATTACATAGAATATGTTTATTCCATTTTCCCCAGAACTTTTAAGGTTGCATTTTATTACACTGAACATTGCAATAAAGCTGTCAAAGACACTACTTCAAATATAGACTATATTATTAGAAGCACTATAACCAGAATATGGTAGAGATAATTGTGACCAAATCTTGGGGCTCCGACTCACACAACTGAAAAGTTGCAGACATTGTAGTTCAAAACTGGAAACAATTATATAGCAACCAGAATGTTGAAGGCATTTAAAACTCTGTTGAAGAAAAACATAAAAACTGCCTTCAAATATTTAAAAAATTGCTCAGTGGAATAGAGATGAAAATTCTACTCTGTGATCATAGAGGGTCTAGAAAAATAAATCCATGGGGGAAATGTAATATAATAAATATAAAAAATAATAAATATAAATTAACAAAAACTTCAGAGAAAGTAATTTCTCGTCAGTGAATTTATTCAAGTCAAAGCTAGGATAAAGAACTGAATAAGAGACCATGAATTATCAACTGACAACTCATATAAGGTTTTGTTTGCCAAATCCACAATTTTTCTGTTGATATATGTCAAACAATACTTCAATAAGCTACTAACTTATTTTTTCCCAATGATATTAATTGGGTAATGTTATAGACCCCTAGTTGCTATTCCATCTCATTGTTTCGGTATTCATTGTATACATTGTATACTCGTTTTCTCTAATTTTTAAGTGCTAATCTAGCCTTTCCCCCTCAGTGATCCCATTATTTTATAAAAACACAGAATCCTATTCCACTGTGGTGCACTTCTGTTATGCTCTGTATGCAGTGGACAACCACAACTTAAATTTGCAAGGATGCTGGCAATGTTCTCTTGGGCTTATTTGATAAATGCTGAAAGAAAGTTTACATGGGCCACACATAATAGATCCACCCCAGCTTTCCCCTCTTTCTTACCCCACAGCATCCCGGGGTTATGCCACAAATTGTATGCTCATTGATTTAAGTCATTGCTGAGCTCAAATTTAGTTGACAAATAAAAATTGTATATATTTATAATATACAACATGAAGTTTTGAAATATGTATATATTGCAGAATTGCTTAATCAGGGTAAGGTAATGAACATGTGTTTAATTCATGTTTCTTTTTTGTGCCTTCTAAAAACACTTAAATATATTATTAATTTTTAATTTCACAGTATACTGTTTGTATTAACTATACTCACCATGTGTAATAGTTCCAAAGAACTATTTTTTCTGTCTAATAGAAATTTTGTATTTTTTGACCAGGAACTTAATCCTCCTACTCCTGCAGCACCTGGTAACTGCCATTCTACTCTCTGCTTTCATGAGTTTAACTTTTTTAGATTCTACATAAAGTAAGGTTGTAAAGTATTTATCTTTCTGGTTTTGGCTTATTTCACTTACCATGATGTCTTCCAAATTCATTTATGTTGTCACAAATGATAGGATTTTTCTTCTTCAAGGCAAAGCAATATTCCATTGTATATATGCACATTTCTTTATCAATTAATTTTTGATAGCTATTGAGGTTGGTTCCATGTCTTATCTATTGTGATTTATGCTACAGTAAATGCAAGACTGCAAATTTCTCTTTGACATATAATTTCATTTCCCCTAGAAATTTCCCAGTAGTGGGATGAGAAATTCTATTTTTAATTTTTGAAGGAAATTTCATCATTTTTCATGACTTCTGTGTTGTTTCACATTACTACCAATAGTCCACAAGAATTTCATTTTCTACGCATCCTCACCAAAACTTATGTTTATCTTTTAAAAATACCTATTCTGTAAGGAGTTTTTAATATCTCATTGTGGTTTGAGTGCACATTTTCCTAATCATTAGTGATGCTGAGTATTTTTTATGTATGTGTTAGCTGTTTGTGTGTTTTTTAATAAAAATTCAAATCCTTCACACTTTTTTTCCAAAATAGAGTTATTTATTTTCTTGACACAAAACTGAGTTTCTTACATATTTTAGATATTAATTGATACTGTCAGTATGATATTTAAACTTATTCTCCTATCCCGTAGGTCGTCTTTTCATGCTGTTGGTTCTTTCCTTTGTTGTGCAGAAGCTTTTTAACTTGATTTAATCCTATTGACTTCTATTTTTGTTTTTGATCCCCTGGCTTTAGGGACATATAATAAAGTAACTACCCAGACAAATTCCATGGAGATTTTCATTTATGCTTTCTTGGATTGGTTTTAAATTTTCAGATTTTACAGTTAAGTTCTTAATCTATTTTGAGTTGATAATTGTATATTATTGGAGATAAATGTCTAATATTTTTGGCAACTTTGTCAAAATAATTAATACCTATCCAAGTGGAACCATTCTATACCTGACAGTTAAACTTTTCCCCAACCAGTTGTCTTATTTCAGCTTGTACAATTTTTCTGAAGTCTATAACAGTGACAATCACATTCTCATGTTGATTTTGCCGAACTACCTTTTACTTCGAGAAATAAAAGATATAAAGTCTTCCATAGAAGCTTTCTGATTTGGGCTTTCCTTCGTGAGCACACTCAAAGATAGTTAAAAATAAATAGCTAATATAAGCAACGAATAAGTAAAATAATTTGAAAGTACAACCAATAGCACCTACACTATAAAAATGTACAAGAACTATATGATAAAAACTGTGAAACTGTGATGAAAGAAACCCAATAAAGAACTAAATAAATGGATATGTTCCAAGTTCATAGAAAGGAATATACAGTATCATGAAGATGTTGGTTCTCACCAATCCCAAATGAAATTTTAGCAATTATTTTGTGAATGTTACAAATTAATTCTAAATTTTACCTGTATAGACGTAAGATCTAGAATAGCCATTACAGTATATATAGAGAGAAATAAAATCAGAGATCTTGTATCGCCAGACTTTAAGACTTACTATAATGCTACAGAAATCCAGAAATTATAGCATTAAGGCAAAAATAGACAAATAGATCAATTGAATAGAATAGAGAGATCAGAATTACATTCATAAGTATGGTCAACTGATCTTTGACTAAGCAGAACTACAATAAAATGTAGAAAAAAGTATCTTCAACAAGTATGCTAAAATAACTGTACATCTACATGCAGAAAATATGGACCTATGTACAGACCTTATACCTTCCACCTAAATCTAAATATAAAATAGTACATAATAAGAGAAAATCTAGATGACCCTCTATACGGCCATGACTTTTTAGATACACTTCCGGAGGCATGATTCATCAAAGAAAAAATAAAAGATAAGCTAGACCTCTTTAAAGTATAAAATGTCTGTTCATGAAAAACTCTCCCAAGAGTGTAAGAAGACTAGACAGACTGAAAGGAAATATTTTCCAAAGACATATCTGATCAAATACTTAACCAAAATGTATGAAGATTTGTATAAATAATAAGAAATAATAAGAAATAAATAATAAGAAAATGATCAACTCACTGTAAAACTGGGCAAAAGATCTAAACAGACATTTCATAAAAGAAGACATACAGATGGCAAGTGAGAGTATGAAAAGACAGCGACTTCATAAATCATTAGGTAATCATAGACTAAAAGAACAAGATATCACTATGCACCCGTTAGAATAGACCGAATCCAAACCAGTAACAAAAACAAATGCCAGTGAGAATGTAAAACAAAGGAAACTTTCATTCTTTACTGGTACCAATACAAAATGGTACAGCCAATTTCAAAGATGGCTTTAGGTATTTTCTTATAAAATTAAATACAGTGGTACCTAGATTTACAAACTTAATTCTATGATTCTCATCACAAACCAAGTTGGACGAGAACCAAATCAAATTCAATGGTTACATTCAAAGTTGATCTATACATGATTCAGCATTCATGTTCCTTGGTACTCATATTTACAAAAAAAGAGTTGCCAAGATACATGCATTCAGAAACCTGCCCTTAGAAATTTATAGCAGCTTTATGTATATTTATCAAAACCTGGAAGCAACGGAGATGTTCTTTAGTAGGCATATGTATAGACAAACTTTGGTACATCCAGACAACATTATATCTCATTTAGTGTTAAAAGGAAATGAGATACCAACTCATGAAAAGAGAGAGATGAACCTTAAATGTGTATTACTGAGTGAAAGAAATCAATCTGAAAAGCCCACTTACTGCATGATTCCAAATCTTGTGACATTTTGTATAAGACAAACTATGCCGAATGTCAGGAAATCAGTAGTTTCTAGGAGTTAGGAGGGTGGAAGAAATGAATCAGCAGAGTACATAATCTTAAAATTTTTATTAGTATATATTTGCAGAACATGTTTATATTCATCTTAGGGAGTTGGTACATGTACTTAACATATCTTGATTCTTTTTATTCCCCTCCTTCACTTCTTCCCACCCTCCATCTGTAGATCCCCTTCCCCTATTTTCTTTCCCTTTTTCTTAGTTATATGTCCCCTTTCCTTTACCCCACTGTCTATCTCTTGGCCTCTTCCCATTTGCAAAATACCGATCTCTATGTTTCCTTTTATCTGTCTTTTATTTATTTTTTTTTTTATTTTTTTTTTTTGTGGGTACTGGGAGTCGACCTCAGGACCTCACGCGCCAGCAGGCGCCCGTGCCGCTGAGCGATATCACCGGCCCTTTTTTCGTATGTGGGTTCCGGGAGTCGAACTCGGGCCCTCACACTTGCCAGGCAGGTGCTTATGCCGCTGAGCCATCTCACCGGCCCTTATTTTGCTTTTTGTTTATTCTTTTGGTTTTTCATTTCAGAAACCCATATGATATTTAATTTTCTGGGTCTGATCTATTTTACTTAATATTATGGTTTCAGTGTATATCCATTTTCCTATAAATGACTCAAATTTAAAATTTTCTTTTCTTTCTTTTTTTTTTTTTTATATGAGGGTACCGGGAGTTGAACTCAGGACCTCGCACTTGCCAGGCAGGCGCTTATGCTGCTAAGCTGTATCACTGACCCTCTAATTTAAAATTTTTAAGGCACTGAAACTACTCAGGATGATACTGTTACATAGATATATGTTATGACACATTTGTCAATATCTACAGACTGTCCTTTCATCACAGTGAACCCTAATGTAAACTGTGGACTTCGGGTGATAATGATATATTACTGTAGGTCCATATTGCAATAAATGTATCACTTTGGTGCTGTGTGATATGTTAATACTAAGGAAGACTATATAAATGAGGGGGAAAGAAGAATATTGGGATTCTGTAATTTCTGCTCAGTCTTACTGTGAAGTTGTCTGCAAAATAGTTTTGCTTAAAAAAAAATAATCGTCCCACTCCATAGCCTTTGCAACTAAGTGCCATCGTCCTATATAATTCTGGAAAAGAAAGTATTTCCAAAATATATTGCTTATCAAATACATCAGTAAACCCAAGCACAGGGTCTAATTTTGAGGGTCTTTATCTTGGGGCAGGACAAGAATTGCTCTATCAGTCAAAATTCCAGCAAGGATCACACAGTGTATTCAAAATAGTGAGATTGTTTTAAGTATTTGGAATATTTATTTACACTATTATGGTCAGAGTTAGCAGGATCAACAGGAGACAACATATCATATGGACTCACAGTAGTGTTAGCATGTATAATCTCAAAGGAGCAAGTGGTATCCACTGTTATAGGAGTACGATAAGACTTATAATTATAGAACAGAGTTGCTTAACTGGCTTTGTGGCCTTAGGCAAAGGAATATAACCATTAGCGAACTGCAGTTTGATGTAAGAAGAGAAGGTGATACATTCCCTTGTTTCCTTTTACTCATCTTGTAATCTCCTTCTAACATCTCCCAAATTCAAATACTGCTCAAGAGCAAAGGATTCTGCATAGTTTAGTACAAAGTTTCTCCTCTAGTGTTTCTTGTTCCAGTAAATGAATGAAGTATCCTGGAGTCTTTTTCTCACAAGCTGATGCCTAATCCAGTGCTGGTTATCATTGATTTAAACTCCTAAATATATGTTACTTATTCCATTTCCAATGGCACCATTATAGTCCAATGTTTAAATTTTTCTCATCTGGATTACTTCTTATAACTCCTAACTTGTTCCCCATACCTAATTTGTTCTCTTTAAACTATTTTTTTAACAACATTCTAGATCACGATGATTTCTAAACTTAAAATTCAAGCATATGGTACTGAATGATATATCTTTTCAGGATAAAATAAAATGAGTAAAATTGTTTTGTAGCCATTTTTGACCTGGTACTTGCTTTCATCTCTGGCTTCATTTTTCACCAGTTTCTCTCATATTGACTTTGAACCTACACACTTCCTTTAGAGTCTACTAAAGCATCTGCTTATCCATCTTTGGGTCTTTGTACATGTTGTTCCTTTTGCTTTGAATGATCTCTTTTCTTACCTGAATTCATCTACTCGATTTCTACTTATTCTTCAGATTTCAATATCAATAGCATAGCTTTCTCTCACCCCTGAAATAAAACAAGTTTGATTGTTATAAACTATCATAGCTTCCTGTAATCTTCCTTCCACATACATTTATTAAAGTTTGAAATTATTAACTATTTGAGTAAATACATCACTACGTGTAATGGTTTAGCTCTGAACTGTCTCCTGAACCCTTATGTGCTCATAGGGAAACCTTTCGAACAGTGACTGGGGGCAAGGGGTATAGCTCAGCGGCACAGCACCTACCTGGCAAGCACGAGGTCCTGAGTTCAATTTCCGATACCAATAAACAAAACAAAAAAACAGCAAAGGTGATTGGATTATTGGGACAGTATAGCTGACTTGTTAGTAGGCAGGTTTGGTCCTTAGAAGTGGTCACTGTGGGCATAGCCTGGCAGGGTCTATCTCCCTTTCTGGTTTCTCCTCTTGCTTTGGTACCTGTCCTCCATGTCCTAAACACCTCTCCTCTACCCTGACTCTCGGACATACATTTCTTCTTTGGAGCCTGAAGATCCTGAACTGAAACATGAGCTGAAATAAACCTCACTTTCTTTAAATTGTGGCTGTCGATTGTTCTGTTCCAGCAATGTGGGAAGTAACAGAGACATGATGTTATAAAAGCCATCTATCATTTAGCAATTTTTATATTTCAAGCTAAAAAGAATAAAAATGGAGGCAAGGATGTAATCTGCTAATTCATGGAATTTAAATGTCTAAGATTAGTATTATAAACATTCTTTGACCAAGACCTCAAGTGATATAAATCCCTTTCCTGATTCTGGCCACCTTATCAGAAAAGAGCCACTCTTTTAACAATATATTTTTCCCAGCAACTCCTTGGTCTACATAATCTGTTTTTCAGATCCAGTAATAAAGTGAGAATCCATTTTTGACAAGTTGGGAAGAGAAAGCAATGATAATAAATCAATATAATTTATTGCTACTGAAGCTCCAGCCAGAATCATCTTAATCTCATTATCTTAGACTCTAGAGTATACATATTCAAACAAATCACCTGTAGAATATACAGATATTCACTGCATATTCTATGCATATTTCCATGGTTCTATAAGAAATTGCCACAAACAGTAACATAAAAAAAATGTAGCTTACTTTATTAATTTAATGTTTTGAATAGGAGCGTAGATCTGAAATCTGTTTTAATACACCAAAATCAAGGTGATGGCAAGGCCCTGTGCTTCCTCTAGATGGTCTATGGAGACTAAGTCTTTTCTAGCCTGTAAAGCTGCATTTCTTACCTTCTGAGTCTGTACAATGTATTTTTTTTTTGTACAGGGAATGAGCTCAGGAGCTTGTGCTTGCCCGGTGTACAATGTATTTTTATTGATCTAAATTCCGGTATTTTTTTTTCACCAAATGTAAAATAATACAAATATATCTCTCCTATTTTTGGATGTCATAAACAAAACTGGAAAATATTACATATCTGCAGAAAAGAATAGAAAATTCAAGTAATTGTGTCACTGTAGGGAAGACAAAACAACCATCAAGAAAAGTTTAAATTACTTAAACTTATCAAGAAAAGATATATTTTGTCATCAGTTAAGTATAATTGACTTCTCTTTCTTCAACTAATAAAGAAACTATTGCAAAACCAAGATGTTTCAGTCAAATGGTCCGATTAGTGGAAACCTAGAATTTTAATGTTCAGAAGCTTAGAGGATTCTGGTAACAGTCTAATTCTCTTTTGAAATTCTTAACCTGTTTAATCATCTTAATGATTATACAAATTATCTCCCCAATCATCATTAGGGAAATTTTTCACCTTTCATATGCAGTAATATTGTGCATGGCAAATTTCATACAAATCAGTAGAATGTCATTTTTATAATCATCTACTCAATTGATTAAAACACACAATCATTTTCCAAAAATTTCTGGACATTTTTGTATTTCAGTATCATGTGACTTTTTTTCCATCTCATTTCAACTGCTCAATATATAAGAGGCTGAATTATAGTGATTTTCTGGGCTTGTAAGTGTACTACTTAAATTTGTAACATTATGACATTTTCAGTTTGTCTTCTATGTTTCTTTTTACCCAGTCTCTGTTGCAGACATTCAGATTTAGTATAGTTCTCTGCCTTGGTGAGATTCAAGATATGTCTTGGAGTTATGTTCCTGGTTTATTATATGTTCTAATTTGCATTTCCTTTGTAAATGTAACTTGTTGAACTGCAGGTCCAGTTTTTTGGCTGGTAGTACTTGACTTGACTTCCACATTCTTATGTAGTTACAATATTGAAATTATCCATCAATAAATTTTAATTTATTAATATGTTTTTTGAAACTTATGTGTGGTACACAAATAAACATGTTTTACAAATAAGGAGAGGGAAAAAAACTGATGGGAATATAGATTTCAAAGCTAGCCTTCCTAGAATGCACTTCATGTTTATAACCAGAAAATATTTCATGTTAATTTTTAAAAATCCAAAAATAACATAAAATAGCATTTCTAAAATTGAAAATAAACTAAAAGAAGAATCTAATTATACATAAACTGGTTGCATAACTGACAGAGAAGAAAAACATTAATATCATTTTTAAGCAAACATATTTTGACAAACATTTGGATATATTTTAAAGTAAAGCAGCTGGGGATATAGCTCAGTGGCACAGTGCCTGCCTGGCAAGCGCAAGGTCCTGATTTCAATTCCCAGTACCAAAAATAAATAAATAAATAAATAAAATAAAGTAAAAACAACGAAATAGAACTAGAAAGAAAAATCTTCAAAATTCTAAAGTCAATAATCTTATTAACAGATATATTAACATTGTTAAAATGAACAGATGATATGTATATAGATTAAACAGTAAAATAATTACTAAATTATGATAATTAGAAAATATTAAGATATTCACCATAATGTCAAAGAAATATAAATTTTATTTTATTGTATTTATCTTAAAGAGAAGAAAAAATAGAAATGAAAATAAAACAGAGTTTCAAATCAGGCTAAGGGAGAGTAAAAATAATTAATACATTTCGTATTGTCATCTTCATAGTAGTTACTCAGGGTTCAAGATATAGTAATGAAAACTTCATCAAATGATATAAGCACAAACCTCTCTTTTCAATGAGCTAATAGAAATTAGTAGTATAGCTATCTTAATTATCTTGTATATATATATATACATATATATGTGTGTGTGTGTATGTATACACTTTTACTTTTCCCTTCCTTCTTTTCTCCCTTCCCCCATCCCAGTTTCTCTTTCCTTCTGAGCAGTTTCTTCCCATTTCCTAATATCTATTGTACATTGTGGATCTTATTTACTCTTTCAGCTTCTTACCCTAGGGAGACAATACAATGTTTACACATGCGAGACTGATTTATTTCACTTATGAGTATGTTCTCAAATTGCATGGTACACATTTACTTATAAATTTACCTATAAATGTCTCAAGTTTATCCTTCTTTATGGCTGAGTAGTAAGTAGTCCATTGTATAAAAAGACCACATCTGTTTTATCCATTCCTTAGTTGATGGGCATTTGAGTTGTTTCCAAGATTATGCTGCTGCAAACATGGGAGCACATATATCACTGTGGTATGATGTTTTTAATTCTTCTGGGAAGATACTCAGAAGGGGAATAGCTGGGTTGAATGGGACCACTAATCCTAGTTCTTTGAGGAATCTCACACTGATTTCCACAGTGGTTGCACCAGTCTACACTCCCACCAAAAGCGGAGAAGAGTTTCTTTTCCCAACAGCCCCATCAGCATTTGTTATTGGTTGATTTCTTGATGGTAACCATTCTTTCTGGAGTGAGATGGAATCTCAGTGTTAATTTGCAATTATTGAGTGACCAATGATGTTGAACTTTTTTCATATATTTATGTGCCATTTATATTTCTTCATCTGTGAAGTGTGAATTCATTTCAGATGCTCATTTTTGGACTGGGTCTTTGAATTTGGGGGGGCTGATTTTTTTCAATTCTTTATATGTTCTAGATAGAAGTCTTTTGTCTGAGGGATAAACTGGCTATAATTTTTCCCAGTCTGTGGGCTGTCATCACTCTGTTGGTGATTTCTTTTGTTGTGCAAAAGCTTTTTTATATTATGCTACAAAGCTACTGTGATAAAATAAGCATGGTATTGGCCAAAAAACAGACCTGAGGATCAGTGGAACAGACTAGAAGACGCAGACACAACTCCAAACACACTCAGTCACCTTATCTTTGACAAAGGGGCCAAATATGTTCACTGGAAGAAAGATAGCCTCTTTAATAAACGGTGCCAGAAAAACTTGCTTTCACGTGCTGAAGACTAAAACTAGACCCATGCCCATCACCATGCACTAAACTAAAGTCCAAACGGATCCAAGATCTAAATATTAAAACAGAGAAAATAAATCTACTGGAAGAGAAAATAGGTAGAAATCTTAAAGACATAGGTGTAGGCAGAGACTTCAAGAACAAAACCCACACTGCATGGGAAATACTACAAAGTATCAACAAATGGGATCTCACCTAATTAGAAATATACATTTTAAATAGGTAAGTAAACAGTCTGTCATTTTTATTTGATTAAAAATGCAAGTAAAAATTCATAATTTTATTTGAAATACTATGCATAAAAATAGCCTTATTCTTTGAAAAGGCATAGAAACAATGAACCACAACAGCAATGAACAAAAAGAAAATCCCAACAGCTCACATTACAGCCTCTAAATATTTTTCTCATATAAGTAACCAAAAAATATTGCAGAGATAGATTATTTCAGGACTGAGTCAGGAAAAGTACATGAACCCAAAACAATTTGGAATGACAATTGAGGAAGTTTACTGGGGTCATATAAACAGAAATAGGAATCAAATCAAAGGGTTTTGCTTCAGAATATGATCAAAAGTTGGTAATCAAAATGAGTAATGGCTAGAGTTGATTTAAAACATGAAGTGCATAAAAACAAGTTCATAGTGATATTTATAAGAATTATTACTTGTAAATAGAGATTGCTAGCTCATCAACTCACCACTTAAAATATTAAGGAGAAAATTCCACTATTTGTTGTTTTTCCTATAAAGTATCTATTTAATAGTAAACAGTTATTGAAGTGAAGTTCATTTTATCATTGAATCATGACCAATAAATAGAGATTCAATAATGGACAAAGCACTGTTTTTCAATCAGAACAAATAATGTCTATTGTCAGTGGTCAACAATGAAATTTGAAAGTGTAAACATAATTTATCAGTGGCGTAAAGATTGGACTGACACTACTAGAACTTATAGATCAAAATTCTTAGTATTTCTAACAAAAGTATTAGAAAGTTACACAGGAAATGAGCATGATGTAACAAATTCAATTGTCCTTCCTCAACTATTATCAACATATAAACAACATTTGTTACCTATGCTGTCATTTAATTTTCTCTCAATACTAGTTTAATTTTAGAGAAATTCCAGACATGTTATTACTTTATTGTAAATTTAAAAGCCTTTTCTCTAAATAAAAAGCATTCTTTTTATAATATTCACAGTATTATCAGAACTAAAATAATGATAATACTCCTAAACTCATGAAAATCAGGTTAACATTCACACTTTTTCTGATTAGGAGTATTTTTGAAAAACTGTTTAAATTTAGATTCAGATAAGTTTCACACAGAACAATTCGCTGATATGTCTTTGCTTCTTTTCAGATCCTTAAAAATCTCATATTTTGTCTTTTTTCATGTAATTAATTCTAATATGTAATATGTGTGCATGTGTGTGGTACATATTTACTCATTTCAAATTTTAGCATGCTATACATATAATACATATACTGCACTATATAGTATGTATATATTTGCTCTACACCTACCAGACCATATATTTCTTTAGTTTTTTTCATATAACATCATCTTCTGGAACTCATATTCTATGTCTTTATTTTGCTACATAGTGTTCCTTGGTTTGTTTGAACAGTCTCTTACATAGACGTATTCATTATTTTTTTGCTGTAAAAATAGTAAGTATATTTTCAAATTGTTGTCAATTTTTTTCTGACATATTTTCACATCATAAAAAGTGCTGAAAATAGACATATGTGCCCTCCAATGAGATGAAATTAAAAGCAAAGCATGCTATAACCTGAAACTAGTCAAATTTCTAATTGTAAAGTTGTAGTAAATACAGAGGAATACACCAAATCCAGAATGTAGGAAGTTCTACAAGGTAAATATCCATGATTTAAAATTAATATCAAGGAGAAACAGAGGAATAACTGTTATATATTTCAAAAGATTTAAGAGGCTTAGTTGACCAGGTACAATACATTAAGTCAATTTGGGTCCTCATTTAAAAAATAGTTGTAAAAAATAGAGCTCATCTAAAAAAGGAGAAATTTAAACAAAAACAGATTACTGGATGATATTAAGAAAAATTTTAATTTTATTTGGTTTTTACAAAGCTTTAACTGCTAGAGATGCATGCTGGCATATGCAATTTGAAATTACATCTTTGGATATTTTTAAAAATTCTATGTACAATAAAACTTAACACATTGAAATGTATTATTTGTTAATAATACATCTTTGATTATTCATAGGCAAAATGCTAAATTATATGGGATGAGCTTTAAAGTATTATCACAAAAATGGGGAAATACATAGAACCTCAAAATTATTTATAATCATTTTAGTTGGGTTTAAGAATTCATTATAATAGCTCTTCAGAGAAAATATAAACCATGATGGTTTGGGGCTATACGAAATGTTCATAATCTCATAGATCTCATGAGTCTGTAGCTCACTAAATACTGGATATTGTGCTAATTTGTTCCAAATTTCATTAACAATTTCAAAGCAGATCCTTAAAAATATTACTTTAGTTTTTTATATTTGGTCAGGCACGATGGAAATACTAACAAAAGTGTATTTGATTTTTTGAAAGCTAGCAGATTAGTTCATAATCCACACATTTCACTGAGTAAGTTGTGATTCATTTGTCTATGACTCAAGCAACTACAAACATATCCACAGAAAAGGGTAAAAGCCAAGATCTAGTTCCAAACACCAATGGTATCATGTTTTACAACACAGCCCTTCTAGTGACATACTCTACAAATTAGATTCCCCAAGTACTTACCAATTACTATTCAACATTTCCTTCTGAAATGTTTGTTTCTTATCTTTTTCTTATTTTTCCAGGTAATTTAGAGTTATTTAAAACTCATAGCAGTGTAGAGAACTATTCTTTTAGATACTTATCTATGTCAAATGAATTTATCTTTCTTCTCTGGTAATTCTTCTAATGAAAAGTGGTTAATACATTCAGTTAACTGGTAATGGAAACTAGATAGTTAGTCAGCATATCAGTGAATAAATCAATTCTTACTACCTCTGCTACAAAATATATGTATTTTTTGTTTTCATCTTAACAATAGTAAGGCTTAATAATCTTTTCTTGTTTTGATCACATAGATGTGTATTTATTTTCCTGCATTACATAATATACAGATGCTGCCAAGAAAAATTCCATGCTATATCAGTTCACCCCAAATATTGATAAACAAACCTTTGAAAAACTGAACATGTTGCTTCCACCAAATATGTCAATAAATTGAAATATCAGTTTCAACAGACATATGTTTTCTATTTCCACAAATAATTGTGGGGGAGTTCACCATTAACACAGTTTTTATTTAAATTTAAATATTAGTAGTTTGTCATAAAATCAAATAAGAAATAGAAGAATTTTCTGATATAGCAGGAGTACTCTCATTTTATCATTATTTCTTAAAATGACATAGTCTTTTATATTAGTATGCAGTTACATTTTTTTACATTTCATCCTTTTGCCTTGAACGTGAGAAGATAGAGATCTGTTAAATGTTTAAAAATTTTAAGATCATAAGATATTTGATTTGGTCTCCACTATTTAGAGTTCAAGTTGAACTGTAATATTCATAATGTACTTTAGTAATAGTTCTTAGGTGCCTGAATGGTACTATTATCATATATTTCAACTTCTTGAAATAGTACATGCATAGTCAGGTGTTTATTTGTAACAACAATCATTTACTACAAGCAGACAGTAGTACTACAACTTGTCCATATGTATGTTTGGGCAATTATTTGTTAATAACAATTACCACTTTCTGGAAGCAGACACTCATATATTTGAGCATACCACAATTTTAGGTTTTCTTTCCACAGTTTTAAATACAGTGGAAATATTTGCATACTCATGTAAAAGAAGTCAACCATATTTGGTAGGATCACCTGCGATAACTCCGTTAGAATACAAATGATTTGAAGACAGTAATGATTCATATCCTTTTTACAACTATGGACTTTGAAATACATAATTATTCTTACTTCACACTTTGTTTGACATTGTAAACATTAAGCCTGTTATAACTTGGTGTCTCAGCTGCGCATTGCAACTTGGAGTAGACCATTGAGCTGTCCTCTTAAATATTATGACATGGAGAAAATCGCATTGTGCTTTAACCTATCAACAAAGGAGCAAAGCAATTACAGAGCTAAACAGAGTCCAGGAAGACCCAATAAAGAAAAATCCAAGAAAATTTGGTGAAAATTCTTAAGGGGCCTTGCAATGTTTAATTTAGGCCTGAGGCATGATTAATATTCTGATTCTAATTCAAAAGAGTGAACCACAAAGGTACATCTTTTGGGTATTTTTAATAAGCATAGTACAACACTGTGTGAATTAACAGCTGGTCTGACTGGTATTTTACTTCTTCTTTGCTTACTCAAGTGAAGCAGTTAATATCAGTATAATCATCAAACTAACACTAGTCCAGCAGAGGGACAGACTTTTTTTTCTAGTGTTGTGATGTAGAATACAAATTTTAAAATAAAAAAATTCACAGATGTATTAATATTAATCAAACCATTGTTTTAGATCCAATGCATACTATAGAAGTGCTTTTTTAAGAAAATAAAATAAAACATTTAAAAATATTATTCCACTAGAAAAATATTGTGGTATATTTATTTCTATCACAATTTATTTGAGAGAATTATTAAAATATCAAACACAAAAATATTGACATTAAATAAATGTTTATGAGAAATACTGTGAAGAGTTATATTGAAAAGATAATAAGAATGATTTCCATCAATATTATTGTTACAAACATGCAATAATTTCAAATGTATTTCTTCATAAAGCTATTTGAACAGCCACATGTATTTTATATAAATCCAAAACAAAGTCCATATTTCTTAGTCAATGAAGAAAATTATTTAGATCATATAGCATTAATTTTCATAATTTTGCTTGCTTGCAAACAAGATTCCAATTGCATCTATTGGCTGATGTGTTGGCTTGTCTTCAAGATTCAGAATGAGCATTAGCTGTTAGTATTGGTTTAAAAGTAATTTTTTAATTTTTGTGACTGTAAGTTTTAATGCATTTGCAAATAAAGTATATTTGAAGAAAAATTTGGAACATAACATTTTTTACAGTTTTTACTCAGGACATTTCACTTTTATGAGAAGTTTTGGATAGGAATACTTATTTAAATGTCATTTATAAGTCTTGGATTTCTAATCATTGTGGTCAAATATGATCATTTCCAATTTATTAAATGAAACAAAAATGTATAGATACTTTAAACCTCTCATTAATGAACTTAAATTAGCTTATAAAATCTTTGGCCTTTGCTGTTTGACACTGCATTCATGGAAAAACCAATATAACACTTCAATAAAACATTACTAAATCTTAACTAACATATTACTACTGTGTTTCTAGGCAAAATAATAGTGGCAAATATTCATCTCATAATGTCCAAATACTGTACATATATCCAAAATTATAAATCAACTGTTTTCCTGGCTTGTTTATTCTACAAATTCTACAACCAGTCATTTAATAAATTTTAAAAACAGTAGCCTTAGGTAAGACTACCTTTCAAAAATAATCCCTTGAATTTCAATATTAGACATCACATAAATTTGTATTCAGTACATTACAGATATGAAAGATATCCCAGTGTTTATAAGAAACATTTGTGATATTTTCAAAGGTTGCGAACTATTAAATACAAAGACTTTCTCTGAGAAGTATCAGTTGCATTATTAGTCTAATGATGTATCCATTTCCTCAAGTTATCTCCAATGTAAGAAAAATCTATGCACCTCCATCTCCAAAGAACAAAAATAAGCACAAAGCAGTATTCAAACTGGTTTCTGTTCCATCATAATGGAAACTGAATATGTATCAGTGACTTGCCCAAGTAGTAGTGAGTGCAGAAAGAGATGCTGGTGATTCTGTCCTTGACAAAATCATTTGAATTGAATTTTTAAAAATCTGTACAACCAAAGAAAATATATCTGTAAGAGAATTCAGTCCCAAAGTCATTGATTTGCAATTCTCGTCAGTAAATGTCCATGTCAAAAGTTGCCCATGGTTATAACCCCTGCATGTCAAATATAAGCTTCCTAACTTGACTGATTAAAGGGGTGAATTAAATTACCAAGTACTACAAAAGACATTTGTGACTGGCTGTTGAGGAAGTCTTGACATCACATATGGCTTTACTGAAAATAGACAATTTGATTATTGGAGACATGTTCAAGTAAGATAGAATGTGAAGTTTAGAAGAAGATAAAGAAGAAAAAGACAAGAATGATAAATGCTAAACCCACTTTCACTTTCCCTCAAAAATATTCCAATCTCTGGGTGTGGTGGCACACGCCTGTAATCCCAGCACTCGGGAGGCTGAGGCAGGAGCATTGCTGTGAGTTCGAGGCCTGCCTGGGCTACAAAATAAGTTCAAGACCAGCCTGAACTGCACAGTGAGACTCTGTCTCAAAAAGATAAAAAAACAAAACAAACAAAAAAATTCCAATCAAGAGAATCACACAAGTGGTTAAAGTTCTTGTAATTATGAAAAGCCTCTATTTACTACGTATGTAGACTAAGTAAGAA
This sequence comes from Erethizon dorsatum, assembly GCA_028451465.1. Taxonomy (NCBI): domain Eukaryota; kingdom Metazoa; phylum Chordata; class Mammalia; order Rodentia; family Erethizontidae; genus Erethizon; species Erethizon dorsatum. The sequence continues at coordinate 101,426,061 of CM051826.1, forward strand.
AGTTAAGAGTCTAAAATTGCTTTATTCAGTCCCTTAGAAGTTCTTCATAATTTGAGAACTCAGGTTCCCTATCTGTAAAGCATCAAGGTTGTGTTAGAGCTATATAATTTCCATTATGTTTTCTGCTCTAAATCCTATAAATGCAATTTTCCTGGAATAATAGTAACCATTGAAATAGAAGCTGACTTCTCCTTGCTGGATACATATCTCAAAAACATTTTTTTTCAGTATTATAGGAAAAGAAAAGTATTGGGGTACAAGGGGACAAAAGGATATATGTTCTTATATGTAAAGTCTCTGGGAAAGATTTTCAACCATGGAAAGTTATTTATATTTTGTGACTTATGAAGAGCATTTATATTTTATTAGTTATTTTAACATTAAGTATCATCTAGACATAGTAGTTTATTGCACATTTAAGTATAAATCTTATTTAAAATTTCAGTGAATTTTTATTCCTAAAGCATTATGTTCTATTTTACTAGGAAGAACAGATAAATCTATGTAGGAAAAGTTCCCAAGAACACATCTTTTCTGTTTCATAGATCATGTTTCTATTGGCAGAAGATAACCAGAAAATACTCATAAAATTTTAGATATAGAAGTTTTTCAAAGATCTTATTTAGAAATGTGTACTCTTTATAAAACTGCCTCATTTTGATGCAAGACACTCTATAGGTCACAAATACCTATACTTCCTGAGGCCAAACCAGCAGTACATCTGGAATGTACTAAGATGATTAGTAAATAAATAAAATTTAACCAGCAATAAATAAAGATTAACACTAATTGCACGATATTGACTTCCTCTTTATATAGTAATTGGTTTTGCTTCTTTTTGTACTAAAATTTTTTGCAACTGTTTATCTAAATTAATTTGTGTACAATTTGTATAGTAAAGTAATTTAAATTCAGTAAATTTTTGTGTGACAGAATAATTGTAATGTCTTATGTAATATCATAAAAAGAGAAAGATGTTCAAACAAATTTTATTACCATCCACTATTTTCTTTATAAAATATTTTTGTGCTTAAAACTACTTCATTTGCTATTATTATTTAACCAATATAACTTTACATAAATGAGATGTTTCCTAGGCTAAAGGCAAGACTATTTGTCAACTTTCAGCATTATGGAAAGAGGTATCCCTGTAGTTGAAGACTGACTAAGTGGCAGATGCCAGACAAGGGCTATCATGAAAGGAGGATGTCATGCAGGGCTACAAGGGGACAAAATAGAGTTTAGAATCACGAGTCCACAGGCTTTTAGTCCTCAGGGATCAAGAGGTTTGGAAATGCAATTATCCAAATAAATGTCATGCATTAGGGTGTTTGTATTGTTACTTAGTGAAAAATAAAATCTTATTGAATAAGTGAATGATAAATAAGCATTCATAATACAACCAAGGTAGGTGCTGAGGAGGCAGAAATTCATAAAACACAATCCCTGCCCACCAGGAATGAAAAAGACATTGTCTTTGCCCTTTAGAAGCTCACAGTTAATTGGGAAGATAGAGAAGGGAGTGTTATGTGGGAGATAAAGGCAAAATGCTCTGGTGGCCAGGCAGCCAAGTAACAAACTATCGAAAGGTGTTGCCATTTGAGTAGAGCCTTACAAAAAGACATAGGATTTTCCAGGAAAGGGAGATCGAGGAAGAGCACAGGGTGGGTACGACAGTGCCTGGCGCACGTGGGAACAGTGATCAGCCAGTGTAGTGTGCTGAGACGTTATCATCTGGAGTTACAGCGGCTGATATTGGAATGACAAGTTGTGGCAGTCACTGACACCTGCAAATTCTCTAGTGTGTGGTTTTTATCCTAGAGATCAATGATCTCAGCCCTCTCTTTAATAACTCATATCAATTTCACATACATGGAACATTATTTAAAAGTTATCTCCACTTTGCTATCTAGAAATAAAATTTATAATTAAATTATCAACATATTTTAAGAAAACCAGAAAAGTTTAATAAAAAGAAGAAATAAAAGAAAAATACTTAAATAATATAAATTTAAAGATATAAATGACCACACAAGATTAATTTAGACCAAATAAAGTATTTATATGTTTGCCCCAAAATATAGAATCATTGCAATTATAATGTCCATAAATACAGCCTGATACAGATATATTGTACAGACCACTCAAATACCAACTGAGATGGTTGCTACAGATGATGGGATTTTCCAAGTTAGTGAAAACTTTTTTCGCGTTTTCCTCAATTTGTATAGTATATGCACTACTGAAATTCATTAATATGTTTGCTTGTTTATTGTGATACTTGATATTAAAACGAGGGCCTTCACACTGTGTTACCTCCCAGCATTTTCTATTTTTAAATTTAATTTAATTTTTGATACAGTGTCTCACTAAGTCACTAAATTGCCCGGGCTGGGCTCCAACTCAAAATCATGATCTTCCTTCCTCAACCTGCTAGACTACTCATATTACAGGTGTGTGCCAACACATTCAGCTCTGAAAAAGGTTTGAAATCTGCAAGGGGGGCACTTTTTGTTTATGTATGAAATAAAATTCAGTGGTATTTGTCTGTTTTGTTTTGTTTTTCACCTAGTTGTTGATATAGTGGTCCTTTTTAAAGTAGTATAGCATGCAGGAAAAAAAATCTTCATTAATTGGGACTATAACAGGCAGGACCTGCTATGAACATTCCTGTATATTTTTTAAAAATCATATCTTGTTTTAAAAAAGTTTTTAAATTTTTTATTAGTCCTGTGTAAGTTTTTATGTGGTTCTTACTTGTGGAATATTCTTACTTGTCTCCTATCTATTTCTTTCTGTTAAACTTCTAACTGGGCTATTATTTTTCCTGTTGCTCTCATGAAGCTAGCAGTCTCCTCTTAACTGCTTTCCATCAAAATCTCCATTGTTTTTGACAGTGTTCTTTGGCTTGGCGTTCTCCATATTCTGTTTCAACTAAAGTCAGTCTCTTTAGGGAGAGTTGCGGAACTCTCTATTCTTGGGTCTTCTGCATTTCAGGTCCGTTAACATGGAGTATTCATCACACTGCTAAGGAAGAGTAACACATAGGAGCTGATACTATAGCTTTTTTTCCTTAACTTTGAAGACTTCCAATTGTTCCTTGCCCAAGTATAAACTCCTTTCTTTGTTACAGTTCAAGTAGTGTTTTGAGATCCCTCAAGTTTAGAGACAGATAAATATTGAAACAGAAAGAAGTGAAAATGCATCAAGAATCAATTTGGCTCTTAAATAATTACAGATAGTAAGAAATTAACAGATTCATGATCTTATTCATGATCTATGTATGTGATATTCTTAAACACATCAATTTTCCTAGGCTGATTTTTACATTCAATGCAAGTCCCAATTAAATAAATAAGTAAATAAATAAAACAATCCAGATGATGGTTTTTGTAGTCTTTTAAGATGGTTCTAAAATTATATGAATATACAAATAACCTTGAAGAACAAAAACAATTTAGAAAAAAACAACTTTGGAAGACTATAAAGGTACAATAATTAAGACAGTGCGTTATTGTTAGCATAGATGCATGTTATCAACGAAACAGAATAGAGTCTTCTCTCTGAGGAGTAGCTGGCAAAAACTTTTTCCTATTCTGTGTTTTATCTATTTTATCTTCCAGAAGGTTCAATGTTTCTGTTTTAATGTTTAGATCTTTGACCCATTTTGATTTTAATTTAGTGTATGTTGAGAGATAAGCATACAGTTTCTATCTTCTGTAAACACATAACCAGTTTTCCCAACACCATTTGTTGAACAGGCTATCTGTCTTCCCCAACATATACTTTTGGTTCCTTTATCAAAGATCAAGTAGTTGAATATATGTGGGGAGGTTTCTATATCCTCAATTCTTTCTATTGATCCACATGTCTGTTTTGTAACAGTAACATGCTGTTTTTTTCACTATTGCTTTGTAGTATAGCTTGAAGTCAGCTATTGATATTCCTCCTGCTTTGCTTTTATTGCCCAAAATTGCTTTGGATATTCTGAGTCTCTTCTGCTCCATATGAATTTTAGGATTGTTTTCTCTAGATCTGTTAAGTATGCTGTTGGTATATTGAGTGGGACTGCATTGAATCTGTATAACAGTTTTGGAGTATGGCCATTTTGACAATATTGGTTCTGCCTATCCAGGAACAGGGGACATCTTTACATTTTCTGATGTCTTCTTTAATCTCCTTCTGAAGCATTTAGGGAAGTCCTTTTTCATGGGTGTCTTTACAAGATGTGATGAAATAATATGGTGAATTTTGTTAGTGAGTGCCACAAAACAGGAATATGGGATCATAAAAACACTATGGTGTGTCTTTGTTCATCTTTTGCACTGGATTTAGCACCATATAACTTCTGGATCTTTCCCAAAGTCAAAATTACCATGAAAGGTAAACATTTTTAATCAGTTTAGTATACTGAGGCAGCCCTTAGAGAAAAACTTAAGACCCTCATGAAAGAGGACTTCCAGAACCCCTTCAGAAAGTGGCATGAATGATAGACTAAATGTATTCAAAATAAGGGGAAGTACTTTGAGGAAGATTAATGGATATATATTTTTACTGCAATATTTTTAATAATTTAAACATTCACTGTATTTTTTTATCACACCTCACATAATCAACTGCATGTACACAAAGTTTAAGATAAAACTTCAGAATGTCATAGGTCTTCTGAAGTACATTTGTATATTTCTTAAGGCACTATGAATTCTAAGATAAAATATCATGATTAACATACAATTTAAAAATATTGAAAATATGAGAGGCCAACAGAATTTTAAAACGGTCTTTACCCTGTGCAACATATTTTAATATCCCAGAGTCAATTTAATACACTTGTAAAGAAAACATTTTATGCATTAAGCATTTCCAGAAAGAACAGAATTTTTATCCATATTAGAAAAAAATGTGGATGGTGTCTGTATGATCCAGGTATTAGTCAAATGACTTGAGTTGAAATTTTGGGTCCATAAATATGACTGTGGCTGAAACTTTCAAACTACCTAGGCTTAGGCTTTTCTATCTGGAAAATATAAATAATAATGATACCAAATCTCTTCATTAGTATAAGGAGTGGTGAGTTAACATATAAAAATTATTTACTACAATGGCACATATAAAGCACTAAATAAACTGTCTCATTGGAGACAGGAACACATAATTTGAAGAATCATGGTCTTGTTTAAATCCTAAAGATAGTATTAAAATATGCTAAGTTTCCATAATTTCAGTATTCTTTCTAAGTTGTTTCTTTTCATTATTAGCTTTATATTCATGCAACAAAGGATGCTATTTTTATTCTGGATTATAGTGTTTGATATTGCACACATTTTTCCCTTACATTATTGTCAAACAAGAGAATTTTAATTATGCACTGTGCATACAAAGCTTCCTTGTGAAATATTAAGATAGATCATTTGCCAAAAGAATAACCTCACTGAGAGGCCAAAGAAATGGGGCAACAAAGAAGTCTTTGTATAACAATCGCTTTACAAGCATTCTGCCCCTTGAGGGGTGATTCAGATTTTCTCATTGGTTTTTATCTGTACATCTCTCACGCATATCCACACCCCTCACAGATCAACTTCTGTAGCATCAAGGACTCATTAGGGATCTTATCTTTTCCCAAAAATAACTGTAACTGTAACTTGCCCCCTGTTTATTTTCAACATACAGTGAAGAAGAGCTGCATATTTAACAATCTAACAGTTAAAAATAATGGTAACAAGTAAAGGAAAAGTAGAACAGAAAATTTAAGTGTGCAATACTCTTTTGGTTAAAGTTGCATAAGGCGTAAATTCAAGCAAATCTAATTCTAAATAAAAGAATACTTGCAGTTTAAAATGCTGATTAGACAAAGGAAACTTGGAAATTATATCATCAAATCTTAACCTGTAAGGCTTTAGTTACATTCAGGATTTGAGCTTGGAATGATGAAAAATGCCTCTTTTAAATTAGTTTCAAGATTTACATCCAGTTCAACAATTTGATTAGTGCCCTCATAGATCTTAGTACTTATAGCTTTTTTCTTTATAGTCTTTTCTTTCATCATTGTGTTGCTTTCACTGATTCCTTTCTGTCTATAGATAATAGACAGGGGTGGTGATCATTATTAAAAATCTTGGAGTATGCATAACTAGTATCCACTAACTTAGTACACAGTTTCCAAATTTCAAAGGATAGCATTCCCATATATAGGAAAATAAAGAGCTTTTATATTTTAATAACTGCATTTTCATCAAATCAGAAAATGTGTGAACTTGTCTTTGAAATTTCTGAAAATCGAAAGATGTACCTCCATATTAAGTTTTGTTATGCTTTGTAAACTCATTGCTAAACAAATTCCTTTTTTTAAACCATTGCCACTTCAAGCTGTTCTGATCCACCCAAGTCAACATTTAATAGAAGTGTATAAATATACACTTGGACTTTGTCCTTCAGCTGTCATTTACCTAGAATAATTCTATTTTACATCACTGCAAAGAATTCTGTAGATGGTGCCTGATTTAAGGATGGTTCCATTTTGAACTTTTTGAATTTAAAGATGGTGAGAAAGCCATACACATTCAGGCGAAATCATATGTGAAATGTTGAATTTTGATCTTTTCTAGCCCAGTAAAATGATCTCTCAATGCTGGACAGGGGCAGCAAGCTCCAGCCCCCAGCCATCCAAGTGTTCATGAGGGAAACAACTGATATTCTACAGTGTAACATATTGCCAAACTATGTTATTTGGAAAGGTTAGGTATATTCAATGCTTTGTTCAACTAACAGTATTTTTAACTTACAATGCATATATCAGAAAATAACCCTATCGTAAGTCAAGGAGCATTTGTTCCTACTTTCACTTTCCTATTTTTTGTCTGTAGTTTATGATGCACATAACTTCCTTGTTCAAGTATTCATCAGGTTTTATTAATGTTACCTCTTAAACATTTCCAAATGTGTAAACGTTTTTCCATTCCTTCAGACTTTTACTATTTCTTGTTCAGATTATAATATTTCCAAAATTAATGCACTTTCTGTGGGATTTTCTTCCTTTCTATCCATACTCTAGGTTGCAAGATTCTAAATGCAGAGCTGATCAAGTCACTTCTCTTTGTCATACTTCAAAAAGTTATCAATATGGTATAATCAATTTCTATATTATATATACTTTTAATATTATGTGTCTGTGCATAGCCACCTCAAAAAAGCAAAAACATACTGAAACTTTCCCACTGCCTGAAATAACAATGCTCACTAACTTCACAGTGATGATCAAGAATCTTTATGATTCAGACTCTGTTATCTTATCAATACCGATGCACACCACACCTGACTTTCTAGTCTAAATTTATTGCAGTTTTTATGCTGTGTCTTGCTCTTGTTAACTTATACAACATTGGTATACTGTTTCTTCTGATTAAAAACACATTGTTCTTTTCTTTTTTTTTAGTACCACCTAAGTTTCTTTCAAGTTTTGCTCAATTGCCACTTCTCACCTTAATTAAAAATGGATGTGCATATTCAAATAGCAATTTAAATGTTTCCCACAGAAGTCCAATGAAAACTCAAGGGCAAAGATGGTGCATTAAATGTGTCTATATGCATAGCACCTAGTAGTTACTAGCTTCTTGCTAAATATGCACTAATGAATGAAGGAATGAATGTATGCACATTCGGCTCTCTTCCTAAGTTTGCACTTCACTCCTTAGGACAGCTTACCCAACCCTTGATTTTGAATAGATACACTTTCTAATAAACATTTATTAGAGTTTATTTAATCTGGGGGACAAATTCTATATAGTAGAAAGCAAAATAAGAATTTAGATTTATAATTTAGTAATTAGTAAACAAGTGAAAAAATTTTAGTGGAGTACAGCTAGATTTGCCTCTAGCATCATTGACACTCTAATAACATTGTCAAAAACAGATTGGATAAGAAGGACAATGATGAAGGGATAATAAATTCAGAGGCTACTTTGATAAGCAGAAAATATGCAATAAGCACAAGGATGGCTGTACTAGTCTGCTTTCTCAGTGCTGGACACAATACCAGAAACCACAATTTAAATGAGGAGAGGCTTATTTCTCTCAAAGATCAGGGGATTCAGTCCATGGTAGATAGGCTACAAGGCAGTAACATAATGGAGGAAGGGGATGGTGGACAAAATTGCTCAGTTCATGGCAGGCAGGAAGCAGAGCAGAGGAACAGTACCAGGGAGGACCGAATAAGGGATCTATACTATATATAGTACCTAAGGCTACAATTCCATGACCCACCCATGCAAAACCAGGAGCAAGCTTTATTAATTTGCTAGGTGTTTAGGGGTTGTTTTGTGCGTGTTTTTGTTTTGATTGTTCTTAATTTTTATTTTTATTAGTACATGTTTGTAGTATATAATGATTACATTCATTATGGGGAATCTGTGCATGTACATAACACATCTTAATTCTTTTTTCACCTCCTTCCCATCTTTTCACCACTCCCTCTCTCCATCTCTTAGTCCCCTTTCATTTTGCAAAAGATCTACCTCCCTTTACCCACTGAAGTTGACAAATGAAGATTAACGGTAATGACAATAGACCAGGAAAAAAGAAGCATATATGAGATACTTAGTAAAACCAACAACTTTTCATTGGAAATATAGGGATGAGTCAGAGTCATGGAAAGTTCTGAGTTTTCAGGCTTTTCCAAAACTGTCAAAGAAGAAAAAGAGAAAGAAATTTTGGTTCTGGCCTCTGAATGTGGCAGTGATTGAACAAAGGAGATAATCAGTGCAGTCTGAGGCATCTATGGGGCATCAGTAGAAATAGGTATTTAAGTGTATGAATCTGGAAATCTTAGAATGAACCAGCCTATAGATAAATATTTAATTTAAAGCCTAAAAATACTACTTGAAATCATAACATAGATGAAATGTTCAAAGAAGAATGCAGATTTTTCTCCACGAAGTCTAGACCACAATTTTTTCTGTAGGATATGACTAACATAATTGAGATCTGACTGAAATAAAAGTAAGCATTGATAGTATTAATAATAATACTATCAAGCAATTTATTTCATTGCTGGATCTATATAGAGCATAACATTTCTGACTTGACTCTATTACTTCAATTCAACATGCCTTAATGTCGTTCATCATTTTGCTTTGAATGTTACAGAGCACATTTATAGCACAATCAAAATTATTCTTTTATTTTTGTCTTTAATCCAGATAACTTTTCATGGTTGGCACTTTATTTTATCCAAATTCTCTCCCATGGGAAAAGTGCATAAAAGTTGATTCCGGTCAAATGATATGTGGGTTGAAAAAATTTTGTATATTAAAATATTGAATTCTCAAAACACTTTCTTTTAATCATTAAAGCACTATTGTTTATGTATTTGATAACCAACAAAAGAAAATTTCTGGAAAATGGGAATTAGGAAATGACTTTCAACATTTTTTTTATAAATCCTGAATTTGTTACCTCTGTGTTACAGAGCACATTTATAGCACAATCAAAATTATTCTTTTATTTTTGTCTTTAATCCAGATAACTTTTCATGGTTGGCACTTTATTTTATCCAAATTCTCTCCCATGAGAGAAATCATAGCATTAATGAAAAGGTTATGAAAAGTGAAATTTTGTATATTAAAATATTGAATTCTCAAAACACTTTCTTTTAATCATTAAAGCACTATTGTTTATGTATTTGATAACCAACAAAAGAAAATTTCTGGAAAATGGGAATTAGGAAATGACTTTCAACATTTTTTTTATAAATCCTGAATTTGTTACCTCTGTGTTACAGAGCACATTTATAGCACAATCAAAATTATTCTTTTATTTTTGTCTTTAATCCAGATAACTTTTCATGGTTGGCACTTTATTTTATCCAAATTCTCTCCCATGGGAAAAGTGCATAAAAGTTGATTCCGGTCAAATGATATGTGGGTTGAAAGTAGTTTCATGATTCATGGGAACTATTAAAGTATGCAAAATTATCATCTTGGTACAATGAATTTCTTACGAAAGTCTTCTTAAAGATAAAGGAAAATGGATCATTCTGTGGATTTTCCATTTCAAAAAAAAATGCTAAGAAGTACATAGAACAGTCACATAATAGTTTCTAAATAATAGCCACAAAGCACTGTTATTATGCAAACATTTTTTTCCACTAATGGCTATATATTAACTACTTATCATTTAATTCTAATAATATAGGGCCTAACTCCAGCCTTGTTCAAATTTGATTTGTTTTTAAAGTTTGTATCAAATTTTCACATTCAGAATGGGAATATCATGTGCATTTTTTCATGGCTTTGACACTTAAAAAGTTGTTTTATATAGATTATCTTATTAAAAATATAAACTAGATAACTATAGGTCATGTACTTTTATGTTTATACCTATAGATCATCGATTGGCCAAAATTGTTCAAAATTATATTTCCATTCATCTTTCAATAAATTAATTCTGACCCCACAAATATTTAGCTGTTTTAAAATTGTTTTTATCAAATATTTAGAAATAAGTTTTATAAATAAAATGAGCTAATATTTTATAAAGTACATAAAACAGCATTTAAAAACAATAAGCATTATAAATTATGTAAACAAAATAAATATGTTAACCATCTTCAAATACATTTTATGACTCTGATTTCATATAATCGCCATTTCTCAGGATCTCAACTTATCTAATAGGCTGTTCATTTTAGTCTTTCCAAATTTTTTATTTAAAAAAAACCTAAAATATTGCCACTAAATTGAATATTATTGCAATCCTATCAAATAAATCTCTTCCATTAAATAATTTTCCCCTAACTTGTTATAGATTTCAAATTATATTAGGAAGACCTGTCTGAATACCTACATATACTGGTACATCCTTCTTTAAGCAATGCATGCTGATTTTATGTTTTTTGACATGGATTATTCAAAATATGGAGAAAAAATATGTTATTCTGTCCTTCTTTATACCAAGTATGTCAGGTCTAAATCATGCTACTTTCTGCATTGAAGACAGCCTAATTATTACATTGGAAAGCAGGTTTTCTTTCTTTCCACTATAATGAAACTTAGTGCTTAAGAGCAAAAGACCTTTGTCACCCAATGCAGAGTATAATGGATTTGTTGATGTGACCTTTCCTGCTAACCAGAGTAGCTGATTAAGGACTGGTTGAGGCATGGCAAGTTATATATTCTCAAGGAATTTCCCTGAATGTCAAATTAGTTCAGGAGTAGCCAATGCTGCATTGGTGCTTTAGCTATGTCTTTCCTTAATTCTAAATAACACTGTCCTCTCCCATCTTTCTGGGATACCTCAACCTACTGTAGCTAGAATTTCTCCTAAGTCCACAATGATCTGGATAATCTCTCTCTCTCTCCCTTTCTCTCTCTCTCTGCCTTTTCTCCTCTTCTTTTTACTCTTCTCTCTCTCTTTATGTCACTTCATCTCTGTCTCTATATCTCTTTCTGCATTTGAATAATGAACTATAAAAAATGCTGAAAAAATAAGCAATCTAAAAAAATAAAGAAAGACCTATTATTGATTTTATAACTCAAAAATCATAGCATTAATGAAAAGGTTATGAAAAGTGAAATTTTGTATATTAAAATATTGAATTCTCAAAACACTTTCTTTTAATCATTAAAGCACTATTGTTTATGTATTTGATAACCAACAAAAGAAAATTTCTGGAAAATGGGAATTAGGAAATGACTTTCAACATTTTTTTTATAAATCCTGAATTTGTTACCTTATTAACATTTTGATAAGCAAGTGAAAGAATCAGGGAGGTAAGCAATCAAGATGAAATCCCTAAAATAATTAACTCTATTTGTATATTATTTGATATTACAGTTATTAAACTTGACTGTGCAGGCACCAAACTGATATCAAGTTAGTATTATTTTCTCTGAGTATATTATCATATTAAGGTAATTATCATACATTATAATAATTAAATACTATGGAAATATGGTATTAAAAAGGTGATACACAGCTGATGAGTTTTAGTTTCCTTTACCACAAGTTCTCCCAGTATGTGCAATTGCCTTCCCAAATCATTCCTATTTAAGAAGCATATATTGGGGCCGGTGAGATGGCTCAGCGGCTTAAGCGCCTGCCCCGCAAGCGCGAGGGCCCGAGTTCGACTCCCGGAACCCACATACGAAAAAGGGGCCGGTGATATCGCTCAGCGGCTGGCGCGGGAGGTCCTGAGGTCGACCCCCCAATACCCACAAGAAAAAAAAAAAAAAGAAGCATATATTGATGTTCCTTTAATATTATGTAATTACATAACTATGATTACCATATAGATTTTCCAAAGACCAGAAAGGAGAAGAACGGCAACCAAACAAATAAAAAACACAAGAAGATTTTTATAGGAATTTTGATTTTGAATCATTCGTTAACGTAATTCCAGATGACTAGGCAAGAAATATATTGAGAAATCATTGGTATATGTCAAGTGAATACAGTGAATAAAAATAGAAAAATTGGCCTCCTACTTCATAGCACCAATATTTAACTAATTGCTCAAAAAATAAAATTATAATTGTATAAAACTTGCAAAGTAATACACCAACTATTTACTCCTTCAGTGAGTTATTCTCAATTGAAAACAGTCTCTCAGTGCTACAGTGCCTCGAAGGGTATTCTTTAGCTTTATAAACTAACCTTATGTATCTTTTTGTCAGATCTATCACTATAGCCATAAAACAAACTTAAACTACCAAAGACAGAATTACTACTAAACTTTCTTATTCCATACATTGTGCAGCAAGTCAAGTGTTTAGTAATATCTGCACCATTCCAAATATAATAGTTCAGCTTAATTTTTCTGCTTAATCCTCTAATTAAATATGTATTTATTATACTGAAAAGAATAGCATATAAAATATGATAAAATACAGTGAGAGTTTAAATTAAAAGAAAATATATTACAAGAAAAAACACATTACCATTAATATCCTTCAAAATATTCCCATTGCTTTGAACACATTTATCCCATCATTCTTGCCACTTTTTGAAGCAGTTCTGGAAGTCTACTTTCATGAGTGTTTTTAGTTTTACTGTCATGGCCATCTTGATGCTCTGAATCAGTTCAAAATATTTACCTTTCATGATCATTTTGATTTTAAAGAACAGCCAGAAGTGGCACCATGACACTTCTGGTAAATAAGATGGGTGAAGACACACCATGATGTGTTTATGAGCCTAGCTTTCCTTTGGATGGTACTTGGAAACAAAACAGCATTCAACATATTTTTAACCAAACCTGGTAAAGACATTCACAAAGTGAACTTCTTAGTATTGCTTTAAAAGTGGCAAGAATGATGGGATGAGTGTGTTTTAAATGAAGGTGAATATTAATGGCAATGTAATAATTAAATGTAATAATTTAATTGTAATAATTTGAATGAATTAATTTTTAATTTAAATATACACTGTTTATTTTGATCACTCCTTGTTTTAAAAATTTTAAAAACACTCAAGTGAAGGAAAGAAAGACTATATGAAGCTAAATGTTCACGTATGAAAACAAACATCCATGGTCCTTGGCCATATTTGATGACTTTAAGAGTTTTTGCAGTCAACATGAATAGGTAATACTTGGTACCTACATGGTTTATAATGTTCATAAGACTTTGTTTTTTGGGCTTGGAACCACTATGCTTTTTGGTAGTAAGTTCACATTGGAATTTTTCATCAAAAATCTCATAAAGAGTATATTGTATGATGTAATGAATAATATACCAAGTAATATGAAATAACCAAGAAAGTTTTATAAGGATATTTTGTATAAAATCCCTAACATTGTAGCTATATAGATGGCAACAAAATATGACACAACAATCACAAGAACCAACATTTTAACGTGCTTCTCAATTAAAATAGCTTCAATGCACACTTCAAAGAGAAGTTTCTTATGTTGACACTGTCCTATCAGTTGAAGAGCAGTTTAAAATGCATGGTCCTTTGTTGAAAATGAAATACAATCTATTGGCTTTACATCTTAGGTGAATTTCCTGGAAATGGTGCAGCAGAAAGGAGAAAAATAGCCTGAATGCTGAGGTTCATGGGTATTGCCAACCATAATCTCACGTAATCTAACTTTCACGTTTTTCAGTGAAATATCCTCACTGCTGTCATTGACTTCTGAAACCCACGTTTATGCACACTTTATGTCAAAGCTCTATGCAAGATCTTATTAGAAGAAAATTTACTATTGTTGGTTTTTTTAAAGTGTATGTAAATTGTTCTTGTAACACATTACTGGTTGGAGTCCTCTGGGTAAATGTTATGATTGTGGACATTTCATTTTCTTAACTGTCCATACTTCAACATGTCTTTTCTTTCCGGGACCAGCCATTCTCTATGTTCCTAAGAAGTGTTTATACAACCAAACCATTTTTGAATTTGTATCACATTAGTGGTGACTTGCATCTAATGAGTGAGCTTCAATACAGGGAAGATATCTGCTCAAAATGTTGGTCATGGAAGATTTAAGGAACATATGAGAATGTGAATGTGCTATCTAGGGAGAATTCAGTTAGATTCAAGCATTATATAAGGATATAATTATAACAAACCTCTTAGAAACTATTTCTGTATGGCACTAAAGATAGATGTTGCTCAAAATTCTTTACTTTTAACTAATGAGGTATTGTTTAACATCATTTGTAAATAATGAGATATTCATCACCCAGGATTTCATTGCATAAAATCATGTTTCTAGTGATTCTTTTGAACGACATTTTTGAATGGCATTTTAAGAAAAGGCTTTACAGTTTGATTATGAGCTTTCCTCGAGTACACTCAACCCAGATATGTTTAAGATAAGAAACATTTTAGTAAAGCATAGAGAGCAAAAATATGATTTCTTTTGTGTAGCTTGTCATTGTATTCTTCATTACTGAACCTCAGTTAAGAAAGATGAGCAATTTTTATATTCCATAGATTTCTCATTCAATAGAGATACATCTATTTCAAAAATTTGCTTTAAAACCCTATTATTGCTATTGATCTTTCCATAATTTAGCCACATATTATATACTAAATGACAATAACATACTTATTCAGAATTAAGAAAGAGTAAGCACAGAACACTTTGGTCACTTGTATCAAAATTAAATAAATTTTAAATTGATCTCGGTAAAACACAATAACAAAAAAACAAATTAAAAAAACTGAACAGTGCTGAGTAATTCATGGTACATTAACAAGAATGAATTGAACAAAAGATTTTATCCATGAAAAATTATTCTTTAAAAACAATATCCCTATTTTATTTAGGACACAGCAATTAGTGAGTTAACACAAACTCACCTTCTCAACAAGGACAGTTAAATATATTTTGACAGCACCAAGCACCTTGTTAGCCCTCCCCAGCAAAAAACATTCCTTGCCTAGCCTTTCTTTCCAATAAATTATGTTTAAAATGATCTAACTGTGTCATATTATTTGTAATGCTATTAAGAATAATATCTAAAGTACTTAAACTAATTATACCTATTTTGTAAGATTAATTATCATTAATAATTTAACATATTTTATCATTTAAGTCAGTATCCGTTCTGATCTTTAACTTTAGAGAGCGCACTGTATATGTACCACATAATTAGGGCTTATGGATCACATAATTAAGGCTAAATACTAGGAAATCAGACTAATGAGACCAAATCAAACTGAATTATTTAAGCTTTTTTTTTTCTTTAATTTTAGAGTTAGGATATTTAGTAATTAAACACTGGTTTCATTTTCTCACACTTGCATATGTCTTCTTTGTTTTAAGCTCCTTGCTATAAAAGCCTCAAAAATGTTTTCCTGAGAAATGAAGGGAAAGAATCTCTTGTTTGCCTCAACTAGGGGCAAAATAATGAATAGTGGGTAGTTTTGAACTTTTTTCTTTCTCTCCCTCCTTTCTTCTCCACTCTTCAGTTTCCTAGAGCCTTCCTTGTTTTTCTCAAGGACCCAAGGACCTTTCCTCAAACTAGAACTTGGGTACCTTCCTGTCATTTTGTATTCCATTCTCCCAGGGCCTGGCTGTTGTGATGGGAAATTAACATTATAATGAAGAAGATTATTCAGAAATTCAAGTTCTACAAAGACAAATTTTAGAAAAAAAGACTTTCATCTTCTTCTTACTGCATCATTCATTCATTTCATCATTTTTGAACAGATTTTTGTGAATACCTGCTATGGGCCATATTCTGTTGTTATATAGCACTACTGGTGAAATTTTGAACAAAGCACTGGCAAATGACAATCACATTTGAAGGTGTCATTCTATAGATATTCATCAAGTGCATCTTACATTTCTAGGGCTGAAATAGGTGTCCCAAGGATAGAACAATAATCAGAGACAAGAGCTTTGTTCTCACAAAGATGAGGGTATTGTTGGGAAGATATATATGTGTATTTTAATGACATAATGATGGAGAGAGTATAGGGTCATATGGGAGTAAGTGGAGGGGACTTACTTCAATTAATACTCAAAGAAGACTTCCTATAGAAGGTGCCAGTTAAAATAAGTCCTGAAGGATGGTCAGGAATGTGTGTATGTGGGGTGGTTGCAGTAAATGAGCCTGGAGAGGTAGTAAAACATCTGCGTGAGAGACATACCAGAACAGAAACTGAGGCCCTGAGTTCAATTCCCTAAGTTCAATTCAATACAAAAAAAAATATGGTCTCAAGGTGAAAATGCATTGAAATATCAATTGACTTTGAATGATCATTTTTTATTTTCACATAATAAATAGATAGTAGAGTTCTTCTTATGTAGACTAACTATCTGTAAGTGAGTTGTTTCTATTTGTCAGTTGTAAAATTTTACTAGGTGGACCTATAAGCTGATGTCTGACATATGCTTATGGCTGTCAGGTGATATTTCCTACTAGAAGAGAAGGGGATTGGGAGCAGAGACCTTATCTCTAGTCTCCTTAGGTTGTTCTCTGTCAGCAATTCAACTTCCCCTGAGATCTCTGAGCCTCATTACCGCTATTCTCTACTTACTCTGTGATAGAAACGTTTCGAGGAAATTAAAAACTAACTTCTCTCCCAGAGGAGTTACTAATCCTCCTGTGGGACAAGACACATATGAGTCTTAGCAGGTGCTGACTAGGAAAATTGAAAATATTGGAGAGAGTACTGAAATATTGTTTCTCCTTAATGTCAAGAATGACTTAAATCCAAATAGACATACTTGTTTGACCCTCTTTATCATTGAAGAAATTTGTAAGTAATTTTCCAACCATATTTTTGACAT
Source organism: Erethizon dorsatum (assembly GCA_028451465.1). Classification (NCBI taxonomy): domain Eukaryota; kingdom Metazoa; phylum Chordata; class Mammalia; order Rodentia; family Erethizontidae; genus Erethizon; species Erethizon dorsatum. The sequence goes on from CM051826.1 coordinate 101,443,300, forward strand.
GTACTCACTATTTCCACTGGTCTCAGAGTAACCATTATCTAGAATTGCTTTTGTTTCAAACTAAGGAAAGAAAATAAGGCTTTCACTACCACAATATTCATCTTGAGTAGCACAAAATGGCATACACAATTTCAACCAATAGACAAATATAATAATACTTTACAAATGAATCTCTTTTTTGTTCCAAAGTAGATTTGGAGGAAATTAGGAACAGAAGAGATTTTAAACCCAAGTCAAGGAAATAGAATTCTTCATTCATCACAGAAGCAAATAGTAGAGTAATGACATAATTCTCCATAATGTCCCTTGATCGAGTCAACCTATTTCATTCATTTAATTATACAGCCCTTCAGTGTTTTAGATCTGTTGCATCTCCTGCCAATCCATGCTTCATTATCCTGATCTTCGGTGTCATTTAGGGTTGATTTCCTCTCCTTCAGTTATTCCTGTCCAAACAGGATTTGTGTATGTCATTTCTATCTCCAAGGTCAACCCAAGACATGGCTTCTGTGAGGGCATATTTCAGAGATCATAGTGAGCTCAGTTTTGTCTAGGAAAGAAAAAAACCGTGAAAAGTGAACCTTCTGGGCTGGGGATATAGCTCAGCAGCACAAGCGCCTGCCTGGCAAGTGCAAGGTACTGAGTTCAATTTCTGGTACCAAGAAAAGGAAAAGTGAACCTTCCGCCATTTCACATTTCCTGGGAGATTACGAATTAACGTACAGTGTTTGTCCTACCTTACAACTTCAGCGTCCCAACAAGAGGCCTTTATTCAATCAGCCACCTTGTTTGCAGTACTTACTGAGAGCAGAAAGAAGAGAACAGTATGAATTTCTGAAAGTATATCTATTACATCAGTCTCCTGAATTAACTTAATGAATTTACAAGTCTATCTGGCACATAAGACAAGTTTTCAAATTGAGTATTTAAGTTTCAGAGTTTCCTAATCAATTCACTCTGCCACATATGGGATGAAGGCTGTTGTGACAGTCCCACAAGAAGCAGCTAAGCTACAATAAACCCGCATGTATTTTTCTAAGAACATCGTCAATGGTTATGGATAAGTTCTATCCCTTCTGCTCCATTCATATTCATGTAAAGAAATAGAAGATAAATAAACATTTAATACCTATTATGAGCCACAGACTATTATACCTCAACTCTGACTTCAGCTCTGTTTTACCAGTTTCATCATCCCAAACATACTAAACAAGAAAGTGAGGCCCGTCAAAGTTGTTCTTGAACAAAACTCTGTGAATAAGTGGTAGAATCTGAAAACATACTGTATGATCCCAGATTGTTGAGGTCTTCAAACTCATATTTTGTCTCCTCTACAATACTGTGTTCAATGCAGAGATTTGATATTAAAAATTATGAGGTTTATCCTCTAGAGATGCAAAACTATGATACATTTCAATTCAATAACTGAAGCTCAGGGGAACACATAGGTGAGTTAGCACCAACACCTAAACTCATTGTCTATAATCTCTCCTGTATCATATTCAAACAAAAAGATGATAATAGATATTACAAAAATCATCAGTATTATTATCACCGCTGCTAAATGAAACCACACTTTTAGTTAACATTGAAACTCCTGTGGGACTACCTTATTACTCCTTTTGGTCCCATTGCCTCACACTTCCTTGAACAGCAGCATACTGGGCATGGGCCATGCACTGGTTCAGTGTAAGAGTGGTATTGGACTCAGAGCTCTGGAAGCCTTCATTTTCAGGATCTTAAGTCTTAACCTTTTTAATATAATTACTGTCTGTGAATGACCGAGATGGCTTATTTAGTCTTTCACTACAGTAAGCTTTGTTATGACGAGGTTATTTCTAAACAAAAAGATATAGAACACTCTCACTTAACCCTCTTGATAAAATACTAATACATTCTTTATGCATTTTTCTTTATTGAGAGAGACGAAGGGGATCTGTATCATTCATCAGATATTCAAAAGGTTAGACTGCTTATTGCTTGAGCAATGAATTATTTCAGGTTTCATGATACCATCAGCCCCAAATGTATGTGACAGATAGAAACCATATGAAAATAGGGGCATTCTGCATGTGTTTGCTCACTTGCTACAGTAGATGCAGTGCATATTCACCTAACCTCCCACACATAGTGCTATGCAAACATCCCACTGAATTGATTTTTTTTTAAAACCAGGCACTATTCCAACATTAAAGCTCCACAGGAAAATGGAAATGCCAGTGCAAAATTCTATTTTTCATTTAATTCTTCTCTAATCCAAATTTTAACTGGAAACATACCACACACGCATACATACACAGACACACGCACCAGAAGAGTAACATTCGATGGAAATTCACACAGTGACTGCTGCCTTATAACATCATCTGCAGATCAGGCACAAAGATTAATTTAGGACTCATAAAGGGAAGAATTTTCAGAGAAACTTGAGTTTAAATTACACCAATCTGTTACTGTTCCAAAATAGACGCATCAGGTGGCATTTAAATGCAGGTGGTTAACCGCGTTATCAGTGCAGGTATTTAAGCTATTAGGAATATAATTAGAAAAATTAAATTAAACACACTTCATGTAGATTCTAATTCTAGCAGCACTGTCCTTGGTATTATGCTATTTCTATTGTAAATTATAAAATGTACCTAAGTTACATGTATTTGTTTCTGAGTGATAGCTGAATGTAAATGATTAAGTTGTTAACCTTGAACTTCAGTGGTCACCGTGGTTATATATCTCTGTCTTATGCCTGCTCCTCCTCCTTGTTTTCACAGCTCTCAGGGGAGGCAGATGAATGGCACTTGACTCTACCAGCTACACAGTCCACTGATTAGACATAGCCCTGTACCACAGGTACACTCAATTACATGCCTTCCAGAGAGTCAAGCATTCCCCGAAGCTAAAAGTGTTGAATCTGTTGATTTCACACATTTTATACCAGGAGAAAACTGTGATCAAATATATTTAAACCTTCAATTTTATTTCATAACATACTTCCTCCTTCTGCTTTACCTAGCTAGAAGGAGTTTAGTGAAATAAAAAGGACAACTTGATTTGCTTTCAAATAATTAAGTCGTTAAGAACTGGACAATGACTTCATTTTTAGTAAAGTCATCTGTGCTGGGCAAAATGTGACATTAGATTTAAGGCATAACTTAATGTCCATCATGGAATAAGCCTATATTTAATTTTTAAGATTATTCAAATAGAATAAACTCAAGAAAGGAGTAATGCCAAAGCAATTATATTTTCTTTTGTCATCCTTATAATAGGAACACATTTAGTAAGCACTATTCTTAATATTGCTTGTATAACAATAAAACTATTCGGTACTGAACGTAAGCCTATAAGCGTTAAGTGCTTACAGGAAATACTGTACAATAGCTCTTTCTATGGATCAAGACTCAGCACATACTTGTGTCTGAAATCTTTCTTAGTATGCATAATGAGTTAAATGTCCCTTTATTCTTTCATCCATTTTCTTGCTAAATGAAGAAGACCTAAGGAATATTCAGCTACTTGATTTAATGGCTAACATAAGCAGGTAAACATACTTATTTAAATGCAACTTTCCATAATGTGACAGAACCAAAAGTGGTTCCTTCTTAAACTAAATTACGCCTTCTGCCGTTAAAAATTCAGTGGAATTTTGCCCCACAAATCTTCATTATTGTTTCAGCCAAGTCTTCAAGAAGCTCTTGAATATGCTGGAATTTTCAATTTAGAATAATTCTAGAAATAGTAAAAGAATGTCTTTCAATGTAAGAAGCCTAAAGGAATCAATAAATCCTAGAAAACAAGCTGTTTCCTCACCAACACATTTGGCAAGCTCTTTGATTCCAGACGTTTATCATAAGCTAAGCACTAAACATTTTATGCCTATTTTGGCTTTAATAAAGGTAGATGTAATTCCTGAACAAGTTCAGGAAAGTACTTCTTTCAAGCAGGGAAACTGCTTAAATTAATTAAGCTAATTAAGTTAATGAATACTTAAGATAATTCTTTCACTTTCCCACAATTCAATCTCTTCATGTCTTCAACATAAGTCTCAAATGATGGTGTTAGGATTCCTAAATACAATTACATATTATACTTCTATTTAATATTCTACATCACAATCAAGACTAATCTTTATCTTGTTTTTCTCTTAGTGTATAGCTCAAATAAGAAAGGTTCACCTCTCAAGTATTATGCATCTCTCTAATTAGGAAATTTCAATATCATAAATTAAAAATTATTCTAGAATGGAGAAGATATTTAGATATAAATAATAAATACTTTAAAAAATCACTCATTTGAAATATAACAATAGATTCACTCCACAGCACTTATCTTTCATCCTATGTTCTGAAAAACAGTATTTCATCTTATCCTCTATTTAGCCTATGACGTACATACAATTATATTTTTGTAGTTAAGTAACCGAAGATCCAAAGCATTAAGAGACTTGCCCAAGATCATACAGCTGAACCCAGTAGAGTTTGGATTTTCTGTTTCAAAGGAACTATTAAACCTTTTTGGAACTTGGCTTATTTTTGAAAGATAATTTTGGTATGGCTTCTCCAAATGTGTTGAGTATATTTCTATAATCTGCATATTTTCAATGAGCTAGCCAACTGGTAAAATATGGAAAATTTGTGAAAATACTATAGCAAAGAAGATTAAACTGATTCAGTCATGTGGTAATTTATATGTTTTGTCTCTTAGACCTCTGAACACATTGTCAGTAGTTTTACAAGACTGTCTTTTAATTTAGATGTAAAGTCATAAAAATTGAATTTTAGAGTTTGGTATTTACTTCTATGATCATAATTTCTGTCAGTCCTCTAACTTCAACTAACCTCTGTCATCCTCATCACTAAGGGGCAATACAGTAGCACACACGTCACTATAATTAGTGTGCAGCAGCAATTTTCATTAGGCCAATGATCTCCAATAAGATTTTCCCAAGGGCTACATTCAGTTATATGTAATAGTTAGGCAGGCCACATGTATTAGCATATAATTTGCACATGATTTGCATATGCATTTAAAGATTGCATCATATTTCTCTAAAGAGTTCTAGTAAAGATGCATTTACTTAACCATTGAAAGTTATGATTTCTGTTTCTCTACACTATCCCACCATATCTGACCCAGATGGCTTATGACAGAACAGCTGAGCAGAAAACTAGGAAAAGCCAGGGGAGAGGAAATGGTCAGTAGAGATGGTTAAGGGTCAATAAAAGTCTTTTGGAGGGCAATAATGATGAGTACTGAGAGTAAATTGCATTAGACAATTTGTCTCTTTTATAAGGATAAAGGAATATATGCACATTAGGTGGACTCTCTAAGAAATGCCTTTCTAGTTACTGCTGATATCTTGTTGAGCTTTTTATTTTTTTTTTCCCCAAACCTCATTACAAGCTAAATGGCAAATTATGTGTTATCACTTGGGAAATCTCAGTTACCTCTTAATTCTAATAGTGCAGTCACATAACAAGTTTAACTGAGTTTTCTTCTAAGCCTAATTACTCTCTGTTTTGAGCACTAGTTTTAAGAGGAGAGCTCCCTATTTTGTTTTAGCTTTTTATTCATATGGACCAATCCCACACAATCGGAGAACCAACACTTTCCCACTTAAAGAGCTTCTTGGTGTATGAGTATTTGGCTAGATAAAGAAGAAGTTTCAAGAAAGTACACAGGACTTGAAAAAGAAAAAAATTGGAAAAAATGGAAATAGACACACATACAAACACACAGAAACATGCATTTATTCACACATCTTTTAAAACCTATGTGCTCTCATAGTAAAGAAAAGAAAATCTCTCTTTCTCCCTATCTCTTTCTGTCATCTATTCAAAATATATTTATCTGGAAAAAGGATTTTTCTGTTGATTAAATATATATACAAATAGATAGATGATTGATAGATGGATAGGCCAGAAGGTGTATCAAAGTTGTAATAATTATAGTTTGAAGGCATATAGCTACTAAGATGTAGTATAGTTCTCTTTATAAATTTGAACAGTATTCCTTTTGTCCTTTTCTATCTGAGATAGTCAGAATCATTGGAAAAAGAAAAGCAGAATTATTCTTATCTACTCTCAAGAACTTTGAATGTCTAGGTCCAGACCAGGAATCAAGGAATGCTTTCAACCAAAGTCACCCAACTTTTAGCTTATGGAGCTGGGACTTGAACTCATATTTATAGCTTCTTTTACAGTCTTTGTATAATCTCATCTTTGCCGACAGTGAATAGACTTCAGCTTCTGTTTTGTGACTCAAACAAACATAATGTTTTTCTTGCAGTTCCATCGTAATATAGAACTCACATGTTGGCTAAATACAGTTAACATCTTCAACAATGCCTAAATAAAAAGGAGGTAAAGAGATACATTTTCCCTTTTCTTCACTGTTACAGTGATTCTTTTCCCCCAAATTCTAGTATGACTGTACATCAATACAAACACCTACTTTTGGTATATACCATTGTATCTCTAGATAATAAACAGGCTTATATAATAATGATTTCTCTGTGATTTTTATCAAAGAAGTAAACAAATTATGAATGTATAAATGAAATGTGAGATTGTTTATTAACATAGAAAGTAGTTTATGATTCATTAAGTTAAAATGTAAATTAAAAGAAGTTGTGATTGTTTTTGTTTTAGTGTTTTTTAGCACAATTCCAGGGGAGGGAGAAGGATGGAGAAATAAACAATAAGTTTTTTATATTTATTTCCATTGTTGAATTACATTCTTTCCTCAAGTTTATTTAACATTTGAAAAAAATGTTTATTTTTAGAATAAAACTATTTTTATATTTGTTTGATTTTGTTTTACTTTAAAAATAGTCTCTTTTTGGGCCGGTGAGATGGCTCAGTGGCGTAAGCGCCTGCCTTGCAAGCGCGAGGGCCCGAGTTCGACTCCCAGAACCCACATACGAAAAAGGGGCCGGTGATATCGCTCAGCGGCACGGGTGCCTGTTGGCGCGCGAGGTCCTGAGGTCGACCCCCCGGTACCCACCAAAAAAAAAAAAAAAAAAAAAAAATAGTCTCTTTTATGATATCTTTGTAGGATTATCTGAAATGCAGCTTGACAACCCACAATACAAATAATGACTTCGGGTACCAGGTTTTTTGTGGGTGTGGGTGTGGGTACCGGGGGTCAACTTCAGGACCTCGCACGCCAGCAGGTGCCTGTGCCGCTGAGCTTTATCACCGGCCCTTTTTTCGTATGTGGGTTCCAGGAGTCGAACTCGGGCCCTCGAGCTTGCCAGGCAGGCACTTACACCGCTGAGCCATCTCACCGGCCCAGGGTACCAGTTTGAAATGTGGGTTCATTTACTCAATAGCCCTATCTTCTTATTTAATCTACTTTCCATTATTATGTTTATAAATCTGTTCCTTCCTATAACTGAAACTATCTTAAAGACTAAAAACCAAATTTTATGTTCTTGCCTCACCTCTACACCAATTCTAATAATATGTTTGCATATAATCTGTACTCAAATGATATTTATAATTTGCTAAATTAATTAATGAAAACAACTGCCACACAATTATTTAGTTGTATTGGTGAGCACATAAGATAAACATCCTTTTCAAAAATGAAACTAAAATTAAAGGGAAATTGGTAGCTTAATTTCATAACGAACTTTATTGCCATTGGTCGTGCTGCTTCATAAACCTAAGTCATTGATCACAAAGGAAACCAGACAGGAGCGCCATCAATCACGCCTGCTGGGGAAATACAATCTCAAGTAAGAAGTTTATGGCTCATTCTGTCTCTGATCACAAATAAATCACCAATCTAAGACTCATGAAAATAGTGATTTTACTAAATGCAAAAGCTTTCAAAGAGTAGGAAAAAAATATAATGTGACTAAAATATGTAAATATGTTTGAAATCAAGAAGTTATAAGAATGATAGTCCTGCCAAGTCTAAAAAATTCTGTATTTTTAACTTTGAGGTGAGGAAAACTATTAATTTTTTATAAAGAATATATAATTGCATTCATCAGCTAGCAAAATTAGAAGCAATAATACTTTATATTAGAGGTAACGCCTACTTTTTTGGAAATTTTTTTCTAATTTTTTTATTCATACATGTTTGCAGTAAATAATGATTTCATTCATCATGGGGAGCTTGTCCATGTACACAATGCATCTTAATTCTTTTTATTTACATCTACATTATTTTATTTCACTCAAAATTATCCTTTCCAGGGTAATCCATGGACTGGGATTTCCCATTCAGTTTTCTTTTTTTTTTTTTCTTTCAAAATATTGCCTAAGCTGCATAATTCGATAAGATCGTCTGTTTCCTAGGCCGATGTGCAATAGCGGTTTAACCTTCCAGGTAACAATTGTGATAATGCCTGAACCCAGAGGAATACCTCTAATTATAGATATTTCAGGCACTAAGGCAGAGAGGAGAAAAAATATTCTAAGCCAGTTGGATCTATAAATACTTTGGGTTATACTTATGGAATAGATGCTTTGTGGTAGCAAGAGCTCAATTTATAGTTTTCATGATTCATTCTATATTTGTTTTAGCGCTTGGGGTTCAGCATCTTTGGTGTTAAAAATATATATCTAATCATCTTAGTAAGCCCAAAATTGTCCTTTAGCTGCAGAGCCAGTTTAATATTCTAAATTCTTGAAATTATAGGGTAATATAAAAGTGGATAAAAGATTACTTATGTTGGAACCACTGCTTAAATCTATAAACAAGAACAAAGCATATCACCATTGTTCTTATTCAATCATAGTTTACATAGTATTTGTTAATGTATTTTCCATGTGAAGAATATATAAAGAACTACACATTTCAATACAGTAACAAATAAACATCAATTGTTTGTAAGGAGCTTTTGAAAAATAGATTTCTCAATAAATCCATTGGGAAAAAATAAATTTTAAAGTACAAATTTCATAGTTCCATTTCTACTTTTGGAAGATTCTGTTTCAATTACCTACAAGCCTAAGTAATACATATAAATTTCTTCTCCTTCATTAATATTGAGTATCTAAGAAAAATCATATAAAGCTTTCAGAATTCAGATTTTCACTAGATAAATAGCAAAATGAAATGATTATTATTCATAATACCAGTTGGTCTCTTTAGGTACATACCTATGACTTTAGGTATGTAAATCCACCATGTTTAACTGAGTATATCAGCACTGCAGATTGAATTACCCACAACTCAGGGACAGAAATAATTATATTAGAGCTCATTTTAGACAGTGTAGTTCTCCATTAATAATTGTATTGGACTATTGAGACACAATCATTAGAGACATAAAATGGTCATTTTGTATATTAGTAGTAAAAGAAAAAATCATAAACCTTTAAGGAGAATTCATAAAATATGTACTTTTGACTCACAGTTAAAACATTGATTAAGTTGCACACCACAAAAGAGGGCACTAAAAAATAGGAGGCCTCTCCAATGAGGCTGACTACCAACATCCATCCAAAATTTCTACAAGCATCAAGCCACCAATAAAGTAGCATTCACAGGACCTCAAAACACATATTTTACTAAATGTACATAGAAAATTGAGACACTGCATCAAATGGCTGAATGTTTCATCTGAAGTAAAAGCTGGCTGCAGAAGAACAACCCTGAACTGGAAGAGACAAAGAATGATGCTCCAGTTGTGTGACTTTAATACTTTTCTGAGAAATGTCAGAGATTTTTTAATCAACATGTGACATTACATAATAAAGATACTTGTTGTAATTATTCTAAAAACAACTTATCTAATTGGACAACTGCTCTTTGAGGGGAGAGTGCTGGAATAGAATCCAGGGTCTTGTGGATGCTGGACAAGCCTTTTACCACTGAGCTACACCCTGGCCCACAGCTGAAGAATGGCTGTTTTGTTTTACTGTGACCATCTTTAAACTTTGCTTTACATTGCATTTCTTTATATCGGTGTAAGCATACTTAGATGCATCATGTTTATTAACAGATCTACTACAGCAAAGTGTTTGGAGTAATGTAATCTCATTTTTTAAGTACAGAAAATTTAAGCCAGTATTTACCCAGTCACATTGATAGAAAATAATAGTTTTGAGATTCAAATCCAGATGTTATGGTTGCATTTTAAACATTATATGTCTACATTAATCAGTTCTAAAGTTTACTCTGAAGAGTGTAAAGAAAAATGTATCACGTCTTACACTTATGGAAGTTTAAGAATTTAAATACTGAATATTTTCTCTCATTCTCAAAAGAAAATTGAGACATGAAAAGTCGATAGATTAATGGCTTTAAGGATCAGTCCCACAACTCTCCAACCTTAAGCAAAGACCATGCTGAAGTGAGTTAATAAAATTACTACTTCTTTTCTTAAGCAAAAAGTGTTCAGTAGTTATTGTTTTATTTGTTTTCTCTAATAAAAATTTCCTCTATTTACATTGAATGAGTTAAATGTGCACTCTTCAAAACTTTGTTGTGGCAATGCTACTAAAATTTGTAAAACCCCAGTTATTTATATTACACACGCTTTAAAGAAATTGTTTCTTCATACTGAGGACTTAAACACAAGTACTACTTCCACACACTGTAGAAACATATATCTTGACCCCCAGTCAGACTTATGCAGAACTTATATCTCAGAAATAGTACCTCTTCAATCAAAGGGCAAACCAAAGTAAGAATAAATATAGCTACTGGCTCATGGAAAGTTCAGTTCAACAGCTAAATTCTTAGGGTGAATTCCAGAGTTCTCTACTATAGAAATGTATAGGACATGTGTCATGTGATTTCAAAAACTTAGAAAAGAGCTTCATGGTCCCCGATGGCCCCTTTTATATGAAGTCAACTGTGTCACCCACAGTTTGATTTATCTAATTCTTGCTCTCATCTGGACCAGAGATAAGATCAATTAGCTATCATTCAACTGTTATTAGTGTTATTCTTAATAACAGGCAGTAAGTCAAAAGTTTCACCTATAGAATTTCACTAGTTTCCCTAATTTTACAAGTGAGGAAACTGAGGCTTAGAGAAATTGAGATACCTAGTTATGGCATCCCCACCCAAACAAGGAATGGTGAAGCTGGTATTCAAATCCTTAACTGTTGTCTTCATAATAAAAGATTTTTTAAAAGTACACTGACGTATCAACTAAGTGTGGGAGGTGAGTTCCAAAATCCTTAGTAGATACTAAAATTTCATGTCTTGTATATAAAATGGAGTGGTACCTGCATATTACCTATGTATTTTCCCATATACTTCAAGTCATCTCTAGATTACTTGTTACAACTAATATAATATCAGCACTACACAAATAGCCCTTATACTGCATTGTTTAGAAACAATGACAAAGATCTGTCTGTACATATGTAGTATAGAGACAGATTTTTTTCCCCACATGTTTTTGACCTTGCAGTTGCTTGAATCCACAGATCTGGAACCCACAGATATAGAGAGCCAACTGTACTAATTCATGATGATGTCTGAAATTAGGCTGCTGTGCTTATTCTGACCCTAAGTCCAGAAAAGATGGCCTTCTTTTCACAACAGAAATTATTTCTCAGTTTTTCTCCCAAGAATTCCTGGCCTTGCTAATCAGCCCACATTTCTAGGGTCCTAAACCATGTCTATCTTCTACAGCCACCTTCTCAAAAAAGCATATTTCTGATGTCCCTTCAAGATACTAGCCAAGCCCTATGAAATTCTTTCCTGAATTCAAGATTTCTGGTCATGTGATTAACCCTCTTTAAGCCTATTCTGAAAAGTCAGGGAAGTGAGGAATATTTAGGAGCAGAGGAACAGATTTTTAACCATGTTACAAATATAAAGAAGGAAATAAAAATTCTTGCTATTTAGATAGTGTTTTATATGTACAAAGCACATTCTTTTTAGGAGCTTGTCTTTAGAATTAGCATCATCATTCAATAGATAAGGAAACTGTCAGGAGAATTAACGGCTTAAGATTATGTGCTTTATAGAAGCAGGAATTACAAGTCATTCTTAGTGTTACCACCCAATGTGAAATCTTAAACCATAAATGCACTTTTTAAAAAGGTTACTTGCTTTTAGTTTATTTCTGGATATTCTTGGTGTTACTTTCTATCAGGCTAAACTCATCATGTTGTAATTTTAGAAATGATGCCTAAAAGGACTGTTACTTTCGCACTGACGACGACTTAGGGAAGAACACTTCGAATGGAAAAATTCTTTATTTGCCTTTTGCTTTCGAGGGTATGTGAAACTCAGATAGATTGCATTTGCCATTCCCAGAGGAAATTTTTACGAGTCAAGTTGTACTGCATTTAAGAAAGCCGATCTTGTGCTCTCTTCTTCATCACCACGGAGGGCGGCAACAGACAGCAGAGCTCACGGCATTGCAGAGGAAACGGTAAAAGTCCCTAGTAAACAACAGGGTTAAAAACAGTCATGCTTTAATCGCTCCAAATTTTCCTTTGTCTTTATGCTGTTTAAAATTAATTGCACCCATAAACTTTCATATAAATTAGAAGACAAATGGATATGAAAATACCAGGAAAGACTGGATTTTTTCAAAAGTTGAATCTAGGACATTTTATAATTACACCAAAATCAGCCATTAAACAATAAACGTAGATTATGTGTCATGCAATATTTTGACAAGTGAGATTTAGTCTGTTTTCTTCCTGCTATTTTTATTTAGTGTTTACTTCTAAAAATCTTTGTTAACAGGTGAGAGTATTTTAGAGAAAATGTTTATTTTTATAGAACGAACATTATCTGAAAAATGTATCCAAACTTATTTTCAGTAGGTAAGAACTTTAGAAGTTATGTGTTATGACAGGTAGATTTACCTCCAAAGTGGCCTCAGGACAGAAATGATTGTGAATATGATTGTGCAAAGATAAGGAATGTGTCTGTCTCTTATGTCGCTTTCATAGGCCTAAGGCTGATTGTACATGCAAAGGAGGGCAGCAGAGGTCTTATGATCAAAAGAGAAGAAATGACTGACAACACAGAGCTAGTTCAAAGGAACTAATGGAATAATTAGTCCCAAAAAGACCAAAAAGACTGAAGAATTCATGATGTCATAAAAAGCAGAGCTACTTAAATTGGATTAGAAAATAAAAATGACATGAACATTGTAAATATTCACAGATCACATCATTGACGTGTAATGTGCCGTTAAATGATGTCAAATTAAAGGGGAAATTACATGTGTTAGAACTAGGGTGAATAAAAAGAAGACATTTAAAGATACATTTAAAGATACATGGTCCTTCAAGTGAAAATTCTTAACATATATTATATAGACGATCATCATGCAGAAAGTGAAACTGAGTGCATGTAAAATGAAATATAGGGAGAAGGATGCTGACTAAAAACAACTCATTCTCAAATACCATAAATGGTAGTTAACTTTAGATTTCAGAGGAATGATTTTGGGAATTTGTTTCATATAATGCAAATCCAAACATGATTATAGTAAACATGATTATAGTAAACAAATGGTACTACCATTTATTCCTTAGAATCCGTCTTAGCATTTGCCCTAAGTATTGAATTACCACTTAAATTTGTCAGAATACAAAAAAGAAAAAAAATTCTAGATCTATTATAATTTTCCTACGGTCAGTTTTCTTTACCTAACTGTACTTGTTTGGATCATTTGAGGAATTATTTTTTTAATTCTGCAAGTGATAAAAAGACAAAACAGTAAAACCATATGAGGCAGGTACAATGTGTGGCCTTTCCTGGGACTCATGAGTTTCACTTGGTGATAATCACTTACATTATAGGTACAAAGCTAACCTGATTTAACACACAATTCAAATACTTCCAAAATTCATCCTAATATTTGAGTAGCTTTGAGACAATATACAAATGTTTATACACCTTTTAACTGATTGCTATTCTTTGCATTTGTCTATATTTACTGACAATACATTTAGTTCTACCTAGGTCTTTTGACATATTAACTAGACATCAAGTACATTTCTTGTACTGAAGCTTATTATTAATAACATTAAACATCCTGTACATAGCATTAGTATCTCTAAGTAAAACAAGAAGAAAACCCCAAATGAGATATTATATCCCTCGGAATTCATACTCAAAATGTACTCTAAACCCCAGTGGGACTTTTCTCCATTGTTGAAGGTTCCATAGGACTCATTGTGGTACATCTTAAAAAGGCAAATGTGTTATGAAAAAAAAAGTAATCCAGGATGCAATGAAATACTCAAAACAGTGCTTTATCACTAGACATACTCTCCACTTTAAATGAGTTTATTTAAGCATTTTACAAACCACATGAATTTGGATCCTTAGGCTCCCCACAAACAAATACACTCACAAAATAGGACTTGACAAGCGGTGGTTTGCTTGTGAAATGTTGGAGAATATGTGTTCCTCCCTCCTTTGTGGTTCAAGGGGAGTCTACAAATTACAAAGCTTTTTCCTCAAAAGGGAAGGTAGAATATTTGGAGCAGTCATGGCAGTGTGTTGTTAAGTTGGTACAAGTTAATTAATTCACAGAGAGAACAAAATGCAATTAACTGCTTAAATATTGCAAATAAATATATAAATTTCATAGATTTTTAAAACTTAGACCATAAATCGTAGGTTGCTTACTCCTTCAGACTTAACCATATGAAACATTAGAGGGAAAAAAAAAAATAGATTTTCTGGGATGGAGATGTAGCTCTGTGGTAGAGTGCTTGCTTAGCCTGATCAAAACCCTGGGTTTGATTCCCAATAGAAAAAGAATAAAAAAACCAGACACTTTTGGATGATTTTCTTGTAGGAAGGAGAGATATCTATAAATGAGGTTATATATTATTCACTTTAAATATGCACTCTTTTATTCTCATAATAATTAAAAATAGGATTACTGATTATTAACGAAAATGTTCAATGTTAATGATGAATTCAGCAGATTGTAAAAATAAGACATTGAGTCCATTTGGCTGGCATTAAAGTCGATCTCACTCTATGAGGCTCATCAAAAGTTTGTATTCTATAACAACTAAATACAACAATAAATTTCACAAAAATAGAAAAATTGGCCTAATGGAATAAAGTTTTGGCCCTGACCCTAAAATCTACTACTTCATGGAATGCCTGTGATGTCCATGGTATGGAAACTGGGATCTATATGACTAAAAATTTGTATCTCTATCATCAACTAGACATCTGATCTTGAGAAAGTCACTTAGGCTCTCTGTGCTACAAGTTTCCATGTGTAAAATTTCTACAGTAATAATAATAATAACATCATATAGATTTGCCCTGGGAACTAAAGTAGTCATTTATTCAATAAATTTGAAGCAATTCTAAGTGCATAGCATGTGCTATATTAGTTCATTGTGAGAATGTCAATCCCCAATGAAAAGAATTTGAAACATTTTCAGTTACATATCTGAGAAATAAAAAAAAAATCTTAAAAGTTATAACTGCTGTGTGGAATTTCAGAATCTTAATTTTGGGTAGTATACATCAAAAAAGTTCATGGATTAGAAAAGTGGAGAAGAAATATAGAGAAAAAATTGAAAATGAGGAAGACTATAAGTCAATGATTGAAATAGCTATAACAAATTATTTAGAACTAATCACAGATATTAAAATATGTATTAAACTTCCAATACTATAAGGAAGAGGAGAATTCAGAATAGGTTTGCATTTCTGAGACTAATATTAAGTCACTACCCTAATATTATTTTTTTTAAACCAGATTAAAATTTTGGGGCATATTAATTTGAATTTTTGCAGTGGTAAGGGGAAAGGATTAAGTTCTCCTTTGACTCCCACCTGCTGCAGGGAAGATAAAAGAGGGAAGGGAAACTATAACTACAAAGGTGAATTTTTGGAAAGTGTTTGGAACATTTAAGATACCCAGCGTAGACTCAACCCGTATGGAAGTTTCCAAAGCATTAATAAATCTGTTCTGAAGATTCCTGCTGCCAGCGTGGCAGGTGGGAAGGGTATAGATGGCCTAAGGTAAAACCTTTGACAAGACAGAGGATGTGTGGATTCTGAATTGGCCTGAGCTACGACAGGTGATTGTAAATTTCCTTTTGCAGTCTATAATCTTGCCAGAACCCAATGCAATTCTCTGTTGCAATTTTCATTAATATTTAGACTAACTTTAATGCATAGAATGGACTGAATATTAGGTATAAACTATTTTATTGACTATTAGACAGCTGCATAGTTTTACAAATATTTGTAAGACAGTTGCAATGATTTCATGGTTAAAACTACTTTTCTATGCATAATCTTATTTCCTGAAATACATTCATCTCGATGAAACACAACCCCACAATCTATAGAATAACTCCACCTTTTACCAAATAGGTCAGTAACTGATAAATCTAATAGATAATTTTCTCTTTAGAAAGCATATATGGATAAAAATATTATCTTATTATTTAGGTAAGTTAATTTTTTCTAGACATAGTATAAAGAGTATAACTTAATGAAGAATATTTTCTATTTAATTAATGTAGGTTCTTATGTTAAAGAAAATGATCACAAACAATTTGGATTTAGTCTGCCACATTGGGAAAATGAAAATATAGCCAGATTATCAGTAATTAAAAAAAAACACTTTTCTAAACTTTTTCCTGTCTTCTGGAAAAATACAATGAGGACTAAAATAACCACTAGTGTCCTAAAATATTGCAATCCCACTCCTGAGAAAACTTTACTCATACGAGATAAATATCCAATCAAATGTATCACAATATCAATAAAAACCTAAATAATATTAAAATTATTTTAATATTTTCTTGAGGTATTTTATTAATCTTATTGCTAACTATTTTCCTCTGTTATCTTTATAACATCACATCTACAGAAATCTAGTGTCAAATCATCTAAATTGACAGAAAAAAGAGTCCTATCAAAACAAAAGAATTTTTGTATAAACATAATGAGCAAAAAGTAAGTCAAGTAGTAGAACTTTATAACACAGAAATTCATATTATTTTTGAGGTAAGAGTTATCGCTAAATATATGTATTGTTCTCGAGAAGAAATAATATGTTTTTCATTCACTTATGATGAAAGAATTTAGTGATTCTAGAAATTATTCAGCAGAATAATATGTTTAATTTGGAATATTGGAAACAGAAAAATGTGATAACTTTTGACAAGAACTCATAGGGAGGGATTGGGTTTATTTTGATTAGCCTCAGAGATACAGAGAAGAAAGTTTCAAGTTTATTACAAAGAAAAAATTAAAGATAGCACAGTATTGGTTCAGAAATGTTGATCTGAACTTCACTATGAAATTTTATTATTTTCTGGATGTCTCTTATCAACATCTAGAAATAAAAGAACCAATACAAAATTGTAGCCCCATTTTGAGTGTATTTTGGAAATATAAACAAAAAATTCTACAAAGCCCCACTAGGTTCTCACTACTTCTCAGGATTCTTTTAAAACTTTTTTGTGACTTCATGAATTTTTCTTATTGGAATTCTGTGAACAATCTCTTCCATCATCAAGAGAATAGTCCTAACCTCAGCCCACTTGTGTGGTGCCATTTTCCTTGGCCACTGTCCATGAGAGATGGAGCTGACCTGCTCTGTGTACTACCTTCTACTTGGACAACTCAAAGTTTTTCCTTATCTTCAGTCTCTTTCTTTACGGAAGAAAGTTTTTTGCTTTTTTTTTTTTTTTCATTTGAGCTTACCCTTTACTTCCTTAGGACCTTCAAATCCCTACTCTAAAAATACTTCCATTTTTACTTCTCAAAGTATAAACTTTTCTCAGATTTTCTCTTTTTCATGAAATATTTACAATAGTTACCAAGCATCTCTGCTGCACCTGTCACCATCTGTCCATTTTTACCCTCCTGAAATGTGGATTTCTTCCTACCCCGATGGCTGAACTCTTCTCATGAAGGTTAGCAAGCATTCAGCAACAAGTTTAAATTAAAATGGATTATTGTTTTGTTACCTATAACTTACACCAAGCATACTCTCTTCTTAGTTTCCTAATTCTGGCAGTAGCACCACTGTCTCCCCAGTCACTCAGAGTTGTCTTACATGCCTAAT
Source organism: Erethizon dorsatum (assembly GCA_028451465.1). Classification (NCBI taxonomy): domain Eukaryota; kingdom Metazoa; phylum Chordata; class Mammalia; order Rodentia; family Erethizontidae; genus Erethizon; species Erethizon dorsatum. The sequence continues at coordinate 101,461,301 of CM051826.1, forward strand.
TCTCTCTGTGCCTTCTTCCTTGTCCATGTCTCATGACCAAACTATGTCTAAGACCAGTAGATTCCATTTCCTTTCATTTCAGAGTGAGGTTGGTGTCCTGAGAGAAGTACAGAAACTTCAGATGGAAGCTATGAGGATTAGGATGGAGTAACCATGGGATTAAAATCCAATACTGTGTACAGGTATTGAAACATAACTGAAATTAGAAGGAACTTCAAACTAAGGACATAGTCCTTATTCTAAAGGAAGATTGCCTTATCAGAGCAAACACTGAAAGGAAAAATGGAAACCAGACCTTACATTTTGCATTGCTCCATACATGCTGTCTATGATGAATAAAGAGTGGACTCTAAAGGGATGAGCTTATGTTCTTGTTTATGTGGCACCTTTCCTGAGGCAAAGCTTGTGTGGGAATAATGCCCTAACCTCTGGTGTTGGTGCCCAGCTTCAGATTTCTCTCTACAAGAGAGTTATCTGTTAATTGTGTTGTCTATTAATGTAAAGAACCATGGCATTAGATTTTAAATTCAACTTTAGCTGAGAAGATTTAGTAATGCCAAAAAAAATGGTTTTATGATATAAGAAAGGCTGATGGCTTTTGAAAATAGTGGAGGGTGGGCCGGTGAGATGGCTCAGCGGCATAAGCGCCTGCCTTGCAAGCACGAGGGCCTGAGTTCGACTCCCGGATCCCACATACGAAAAAGGGGCCGGTGATATCGCTCAGCGGCACGGGTGCCTGTTGGCACGCGAGGTCCTGAGGTCGACCCCCCCTGGTACCCACAAAAAAAAAAAAAAAGAAAAAGAAAAGAAAAGAAAATAGTGGAGGGTTTTTAATTCTATTTTTTAGAAAAAAGTCAATTAAATTTCTGGGACGTATTGAGTAAATTTTTACATTTAGCAAAGTACTAAAATATGTCAAGCTAATCATATATATATATATATATATATATATATATATATATATATTAGTATGAATATATATTAAACTAACATTCTACTAAACATGTGAATATTTTAAGTAGTATTTTCATTTATCTCATTACTAGTCGGATTACCTAATTTTTGTTAACACTGATATAGATAATTCTACAGTTTTAGTAATCTTAAATTCAAAGTTCACTCAGCATTTAGTACTTACAAACATAAAATAAATTAACATGCTTAGTACTGACTATATTTGGCTATATTTCCCTTTTTATATACAAGTTTCCAAAGATGTGCCTTCCCAGTATTATACTATTGTTGAATATTCAAAGAAGGAATATAATCCATTTTTGTAAAAAGAATTGCATAATATAAATTAATCAAAACTAGGATATATTTTCTTACAGTATGACTGGTTGTAGTGTCATTGGTTTATCTAATTCCATGTTTAAATGATGCCTTAAATATATTTGAAATAATAAAAAGCCATGTTTGAAATAGTAAAAATGCATTATTTTAACACAGAAATATTTGTCTGGGGTATAAACTTAAGGTGTATTTAAAGTTAGCATCACTCCTTCTAAAATGTTTTAAAATGTTGGTACATCTTTAGAATCTAAACAAAGCAAAGCTTATTTGCAAAAGAAACAAACCAAAAAACAAAAAGGAAAACCCCAAATAATAGACCTAGTTTTTCTTTAAGAACAGAAACTCATATAAAATTAATTTTATTTGCTATGATTTCTCCTTATGGAAATATAGAAAATTGATAGTATTTGATAGTCATTCCCTGGATTGTTTGGTATTACATGTACACATACAACCAAAGTGTTAAGACAGCTCTTTAAAAAGTAATATATTACTTCCAATTACTTCCAATTGTTTATAGAATAAAACAGCAAAGACTGAGCAATAACCTGTAAATTTAACTTACTCTAATACTATTAATTTGCACAATTTGAGAAAGGAAGGTTGTTCATTTTTCTAACTAAAGGATTATAGTCTAGATTTTTCACTTAAGGTCTTTATATCATGTTATAGAAACCTAGTGAGGAATACATTGGGATTCTTTCTGAAGGACCTAACACTGGTTCTGAAGTTCAGGCTATCCTCTGCCTGTCTCTAGTCTTGCCTTTGCTTCAATCGGAAGTAAATTTTCTGTTCCTCTCCTCCTGACTACTCTAATTGATCCTTCACAAAACTGCCACGGTTTTTTTTCCTAGAAGAAAAAGAAAAAATGAAGAAAAGAAAAATGGGTAAGGAAAAAGAGAAAATAGGACAGATGCAAGTTGCTTCCCACTCTCTCCTTGTTTGTCCAACGTGCTGCTGCTTTCGTTGTCCCATGACAGCCTCGCCAGAGAGTATCTTCCTTCCAGAACACAGATGCAAACATTTTCACACCTTAATATTTTTTTCTTCCTATATTCCTCGTTCACGCAAGAATGGCTCCCCACAGCCTCTCTACTTTCTCTTATTTAATTAAGAATTTGTTCAAATGAGACTTCTTTTATGTCTTTTCCTTATATATCTCTAATAGAATTTGTTCTCTCTTCAAATATGTCCTTACATAACTAGATTATCAGCTTCTTCAGAACAGAGATCATATCATAGCTGAAAATAATAAATACTTCATCAGTTTGCTTGAACATCAGCCTCATCTCAACTAAAACTTTCTCCAGAAAGCATATTCTTATCCTCTGTTAAATATGACTTGCTCCCTTAAGTGCTGTGGCTTTAGGTTTTTATGCACTAACTTTCTCTTATAATATTTAAATTAATATGCAAAAACATTACTTCCAGTGTACATCACAGAATACTTGATAACTAGAAGATCATACTGCCTGGCATGCCCTCTAGACTCAATTGCATGTTGCAGGTGCTCAAATATGTACTAACAGATTTTATATTTTTCTGCAATATTCATATATATATGTATCAATACTTAAAAACTCTATTCTTATTCGATATGGTCAAATTCAGCATCAAATTTACATTATATGATTTCTCTGTAGGATTTTAAGGCCTCACAAATACAGCAAAAGTTTGAAAGAAGGTATATTTAGATATTTCTATAAAATTTATTTCTTTACATGTTATTTTTAAATGTGAATTGTTGAATTATAAAATACTCATAATTTTAAAAACAAATATTTTGAAATAGGATATACAATCTTCACAACATGATTCCTCTCAGTTCTTTTTGGGCTCATGAAAAGTCTCCCCTGACATTGGCATATTAATTAACTAATAATTAGATAATTAACAATAAATTATTAATAATAATTAGATAAAAAGAAACATAGGTTATTTTTTACCAAGAAAGACAAGTTTTACCTACTATAAACAATAAAAATGATCCTTCACACTCAATATAATACATTCTCATTAAAGAACTAAATCTTTCTTGAATACTTTTGAAATAAAATAATGAACTAATTCTGTTTTATTCAACAGAGAAGTAATATGTTATTGTAACCTGACTTGTATGCTACTTGTAAAGTACTGGAAATTATTATCTTAAATTATGATGTTAGATTAGATTTCCTGCAGCTTAATATTTTGTAATGTAATATAATTGTTAAATGCAAATGAGATACTGTACAGCTTTTTCATAGAGTTATTCATGAAAGCCAAGCATTTTACTTATTACAGTGAAGTACATGTTATTATAAAACAAATTATAATGAAGCTTAATTTAGAATGAAGAAAAAATGCTATAGCTTTATAATGGGTAACAGCATACTAAGGAAGGTATGCAGCATATCTGCTATCCAACAAAAGATTCAACTATCAAGAACATTAAACGTGCCAGAAGGGATAGCACGGTACTTTCAAAAATGTCCTCTGGTTCCCACTACTTCATTTTATTTTATTTATTTTATTTATTTTTTTTTTTGTGGGTACCGGTGGGTCGACCCCAGGACCTCGCGCGCCAGCAGGCACCCGTGCCGCTGAGCGATATCACCGGCCCCTTTTTCGTATGTGGGTTCCGGGAGTCGAACTCGGGCCCTCGCGCTTGCAAGGCAGGCTCTTAAGCCGCTGAGCCATCTCACCGGCCCCCCACTACTTCATTTTAGAGTTCCACTTGAAAATTCTTTCACTTTCCAAATACTGATCAATGTTTTTTGTCATATACAATCTGAGCATCATATAATAACATCCCAGGGAGATGTGAAGATGGCAATTTCTTGCTTTATTTTTATTTGTATTTGTACATATTTGCAGTACATAATGATTACATTCATCATGGGGAGTTGGTACATGTACATAACACATCCTAATTCTTTTTTTCATTAACTCCCCCTTCCCTCCATCCCCTTCCTCCATCTCTTGGTCCCCTTCCCTTGTGCAAAAGATATTCCTGTTTCTTATTATCTAGCTTTTATTTTGCTCTTTTATTTACTTATATTTTAGGTTTCTCATATGAGAAATCATGCAATATTTAAGCCTGTGTGTCTGATTTATTTCACTTATCATTATGGTAAGAAGAAGGTAAATTCTTCCTCTCAATTTTAGGGTGAAAGTTTACATTTCATTCACCTGTTAACTAGTATTAATTACTAGTTACTTTTTGCAGGTGAATGTCTTGTCTTCAGCTGTATTCTAGGTCCATGAAGACAGTAGACATACCTCACACTCTCATTTCCTAGTCCAGAATCTTAGAACAGAGTGGTTTTGAAAGAAGCCCAAATCTGTCTCTAACAAGCTGTAGAAGGTAGAAAATTAATTTAATTTCCTTACAGATAATTTTTCTCTTCTAAAAGAAAATAAGTTGCACGAAATGATCTACAAAGACTCCTAAAAATAACATTTATGAAATATGATCTCATAATTATTCAGAAAAATAATGTGAACTGACCAAATTCAGTAAAAAATTTGATAGAAACCAAGATGTTATGGGGGAAGATATATAAATATACAAATAATGGAATTGTGAGCAATGTCACTACTTAGGGTTACACCATTCTAGGAACTCTGAAACCATCCTTCTAGTTGGTGAAGAATCATGTATTTGTCATCCAATCTCATTGGATTATCTACTTAATAACTCTCCTCTTCACACAGGTTTATGAGTTGAGGGTGGTTTGGAGAAGAAGAACGTGCAACCAAACTAATTAGTACTACAAATACCAAAATTGCTTGCAAATTATAAAACAAAATTTCTCAAGGATATATTTCTTACTATTTTCAATGTTGGTGTTCAACAAAGAAGGCACTATTGTAAAAAACAAGCCAAAAAAGGAGCAGAGATACCAATGGGTTTGTTGTGGTGCAGAAGAAACCAGCTCAAAAGCAATTCATTATTAATGCCTGAATATTCTTGCTAAACAGTTCTGATTATTTCACAAGAAAGAGGTCAAGGTAGTGGAGAAAGGAATTTAATCAAATAAACTCTCAATCTCTCTCCAAATAGCATTTTCATCTAGCTGCATGTAAATTCATCAGATGAGTAGCCTCCAAAAGCACAGGCAAGGTTAATCTTCTATGACTGTTAAAACTTCTATGATATGCCTATTGAATAAAGATTTAAAATGGGATGAACCTTGCAAGTCACCCCAAATTAGATTTTTTGCTCATAAAATGCATGAAATTTCCACTGCTAAAAACAAACAAGCTAAATTTCTTTCTTCTCAGTTAGAGTTTGTTATTAATTTCTTAAAAAGAAATCTTTGCGATCCTGTGCAGCTTGCATTAATTGGGATTTTTAAGGATACCAGTCCTCAGGTTCCAGGAATCCAAATGTGTTTGCCTTCTTTGGAACTAGCTTAAAAACCTTCATATCTCAAAAATCAAGTAATAGAAAAGGTTATAATAAGTTTTACTATATTTTTTCAATATATGCTGATTAATTTTTATATATTTGAAAAATAAGATTCAACATATTTTTATCCAAAGTTAATATTTCTGGTAAACATTACTAAGTACACAAATTTGGTGACTTATTGCATAAAGGTAAGTGTGATTTTAATTTCCATTTACAAAATGAAAAATGAATGAATGAAGAGACTAGTAAAGGATATATTTATGTACCTTTCAATAAACAAGGAAAATACACTACCCAGAAAATATTTTACTAATTTACCTTTGCTATATTTTATATGAAACTTTATAATTGTCCAAAAATCTATTGCAAACATTAGAATCATGTTTTAAAATATACCAATGAGTTCCAATATGTTTTATTTTGAAGATAAAAAATGTGAAAATCATTGTCTTAAAACAATACAGACTTATGCTATACAGATCTGTTTCTAGCAATTTAAAAAGATAAAAGCAGAAATGATCTTTGACAAAAAAGTATAATTTACCTCCAGTAATAAATAACTTCAATGGATTTTAAAATGATGGCATTGTCACAGTCGTGAGCATATAGGAAGGTGCTAAGAGCATCTCCAATATCCTCACATTTGAATACTATGTGGACTTTTTAAATTCATAATTTCAAAATCCATATGAGAACATACAACACCATAATAATGATTAATTCAGTCTATTACTACTTCAATAATCCTTAAATTACCTTCTTTTTTATCAAATTATAAGATTTCTTTTATGTTGCATATTTTATTTCTATATTTAAGAAATAATAGAGCAGTTAATACATTTTCTTCAGAAAATTAACATGTTTTTGAATCTGCTGGCATTCTTTGCCCTCTTAGCTTTCAGCACCTTTCTTGAATCTTAGACATCATTTTACATGAGGACAATTTTTAAAAAGCAAAATATAACTGTCTAATTAAGGGCTGTGTGATTGGCTAGTTCGCGGTCTCTGTGACAGTTGTGACAAATACACATATTGGCACAGCCCTAACCTCACTTCACAGTTTGCAACACAAAGATGGTATTTTCAGAAATGTGGAGAACACCCTTATACAAAGCTTCACCTTGTCTAGTGATATTCCATTTAATTTTTTATTAACTGCCTGAACATATGCCATTCTAGAAGAGGGTAATAGTTACAAAATGTCAGCAGAAACATTTAAACTGCTAAAATGTAAATGATTTTATAAATTTGTAATGAAAGGTAATTGTCATGTGAGAAAAGTAACAGAAAAACAGATATTTGTAAATGTAAAACTGGTAAAAAAAAAAATACATCTTATTGGCCCTAGTTAGGAAAACCTAAGCATATTTTAATGAGTACTGTAAGTAGTATTTAAATAAAATTAGATTCATAAGCAGAAAATGTGAATTCTATAATATTTTATTTTCTAACATTAGAAAAGTTCATAATGACAAGAACTCATAGAACTTTAATGTGCTAAATTCACTAAACAGTAGGACATTAAGATGCTTCACCTCATTAAAAAAACAAATAAATCAAAGAAAGAAAACATGAATAGTCTCTGGTATCAGCACAATAGCTTTAAAAGCACAATATTCAAATATGATTAGTTTGTTTCTGTAGTTTCCACTATGATGAAAAACAATTTAATCATTAATCCCTTTAGCAGCACAGTGCTAGGTCAGTGCTTTCAGATATGTCAAGAGCAAAACGGCTCCGGCGAGGAATCGAGTGTTTTTCAGCCACCACACAGCAACCTCCTTCCAGTTAGGTTGCGGGCAACCATCTTTAAATGCTCGAGCTGTTCTGCGTGGCCATGACAAGATTTGCAATTCTCTACGTTTATTTACACACCATCACCCCAACTAGACATCACATGGCAGTGGCATGGTCACAGCTGACCCCAGGGTAGTCCCTGTCTCTGTCGATCCAATTTCACCGTGCTCTGCAATTGAACTGCAGTCATACTGTAGAGCACACACACACAGGATTCCGTGCCACAATAAAATTAGCAGAAGCTTGTCAAGGGGCATTTTCCTGTTTTACAGTGACAGACCCCGGACAAATAGGTCTGCTTTCCAGAAATTGGTAGGGGTCTAGCTCTCTTGAAATGTATATGAGCTCAGCATGTTTATGCCACAGTGCTCGGGATGGTAAGCCTGTTATGTGATAGGTTGAGAACAACATGAAGCCTTTGTGGTGTATTTTCGGGTTCTTCTTCACAGTTTTCAGGGGCTTTAATTGCATATGAATAGCACACTTATTTTTTGGTTTGTTGAAAGACAGGATCTTTTTAGCAGTAATAATTGATAGAAATTTATTCTTCTTCAGAGATAAAAAATCAGCACAGATTTATTGTATTTTGAAAACGAAAGTTTAGAGAGTTTATTTGCAATTTGATATAAGTAGATAAATTAAGCACCCAGTCTCTTTCTTGAACTCTCTTTGTCCGAGTAAAAATTAGTTATATTACAAATAAAATCTGTATAAGAAGCTACATTTAAAAGTACTTGTAAGAGAATTTTTAAAATCCTTTGTTTAAGATAAAATCTTAAAAGAATAATACAATAAATAGATAAATTTTGCCAGTTGTGAGTAAAACCGTTTAAAATATAGTATATTTTCTAATCTACCTTAAAGTGATTTTATTAGATATTCTGTGCAGTTCTTGCATCAAACGTTCTCAGCAGCCCTAGGATCATTTTATATTCACTGGAAGACAGAAAGAAATCCAAAACCTAGTTAAATAAATTGTTCATTTATTCCTTCCCTTTTATGCACCCAGATCTACATGTGGTCATTAATTATAAAGAGACTATTATAGCACCATATTTTCATTCAATACGATGTCCTGGTATATATCAAAGAAGTCCCATAATTAAAACAGAAGGGCCACAATGACAATTAAAATTACAATCTATATGGGGAAAGAAAGTACAGTTCTGCAATTTTTCACCCTGTCACTGTCAGCTGTGTGGAATATTCTGATCACGTCTCTTGCAAAGCAGCCTAAATTCTTCTTCACCAATGCAACCTCAAAAGCATTATCAGCACCTAAGCAAAAGCCTATGCAAGTATAATTTAATACGAAGCCACAGTTTGCAAGTAATAGCGTATAAAGTGATATTTAAGTGGTGTTTTAAGCACACTTCTGATGGCTACAGCCGCTTTTCCCTGGTAAATGCGTTTTCCTTTGAGTAGTGATTACGAGTGCTGGGTGAAGAGGTCCTGTGTGCAGGTTTGTCCGTAAGCCTTACTTCCAGCTGCCAATCTTTACTTCACAGTGAAGAAAAAGCCACATAGCACCTTGTTCTTACTCTTGTATGCTGTCATCCCCTGAGCCTGATAACACAAAATCATTTCCACATAACACTTTCCTGCTTCTGCCTCTTAAACCTTGGGACCTACACATTTGCATGCACTGGCACCCTTGGCAACTGCTCCCGGAAAGCCCCTTCCTTTCAGCCATCAGAGTCTGCTGGAGGACTGTTTTTAACACTTATCTTGGTAAATATCTGCGTTAATGGAGTACAAAGCTTTTTGGTAGCAATATGTACTTGCTACAATTTATTGACTATAAAAGTCACGAACAGTGAATTATTACTATCAAAATTGTGTTTTTCTTTATAATAATTTTAAAGTGAGCGCTCATATATGAAGCATGCAATGGAGATTGAGAAGGTTTTGTATAATAAAACTGTGACATGGTCATTTTTTCCAGTTTTGCATTACGGAGACACACTCATGCATGGTGCTTTTTAAATTCTTATTATGTGTGAGGTCAGGGGGTCCAATGTCAGAAAGTACTGTTAATTTCACGGGGTTAGGGGAAAGTAAATTCAGAGGGAATACAGATCACTTAGCACAGAAAACCAGCTCCTTTGAAGTTTGGTTTTACATTTGTTAACCATATCCTTCAGCTGACGAACCATTGAGACCACGGTGACATTCTGGTCCCAGATATAATGGCTTGACATGCTGCAGTGAGAGTGTGATTCCGTCACCCTGCTCCCCGCACCAGCCTCAGCCTTCCTCTGAATCAGTGAAGCACTAAAACTCCATACAACTGGAACTGAACAAAGCATGTTGCCATTTTGGCTGTGATGTTTAAATTATAGAGAAAGCAGTCAGGATGTCTTAAAGTTCAATCTGACAAGAAATGTAAAATATATTTCTGTCTTCATTCTGTAGGAAGGTAGTATCTTACACCGCACGGTATCACCACCCTGAGTCCTCTTAATGCAGTTCATAATAGAATCTCAAAGACCAAATTCTAGCATTTCAGGAATTTTCCCCAACCCAAAATAACTACCTTAGCATTAACAAAGTTTCCGATAAAAACAACATCCTATAAAATACTGCTTTATGCATTTGGAAGTATCTGGGTTATAGTTCCTTTATTTTATTTTGTGCTGTGACTTGCTGGCACAGGTACACAACACATGTTATACAACTTACTAGCAACAGTGACAAGATAAACAGTGGCCCATTTTATGTTGATATCTGAACAATAACAAAAATGTGTTTTACTGTGAGGATTGCTACCGTGTTAAACTCTGCTAAACATGTGATTTTATTTAAATATATTTCACTGGGCCAATATAGACAGATGCTGATAGGTTTGGTTGGGTTGTTTCATTTTTATTAATTTTTTTTTATATACAAGATTTTTCTGATTCAAAACTCCAACAGGGCTCAGCTGCCCCTTTATAATTAAATTTTAATGACTTAGACTGAGTGTTTGTGTTTTGGCAGCACGCTCAGTAGTGTTAGCATTTAAATGGTTACAACTCGACTTTCAGGGGAGCGTGGGGTAGGCGAAGTTGCTCCAAAAATGTTCTGGTTTACTGGGATGCTTATGTGATTTAGTGGAACAGCTAACCACAAGTCAACTAGTTACAGTTACTTTTCAAAAAATAATTTAAAATAAAATATAATGCTTTCCAAATTACAGGGGCCTGAGGGCTAACACTTTTTCACTTTGAACTTTTTCCCCCAGAAGTTCTAGTTCTATGTGTTTTCCTATGCCAAAGGGTCCACAGGTAAATAGAAGCAATATGCAGGACTGCTCATAAAATTACTCTTTCTCACAAGATAGCAAGAACAATCTAGGATACACATTTTAACCCACAAATTTTTTAAAAGAATAATTTTTTAAATTTGCAGTGGTGTATTTTGCTGGTTCCCTTTATAATTAAAAACTTTTCTCTCTCACATTCCTTTCCAGCAAGCAGCCTGTTGCCTGAAGTTTTAATCCTTCATTACCAGTTAAAACAAAATCACCAATTAGGCACATGAACACGTCTGTATTAATCTCATTAAGGTGATGGCACCAAATAAATTGGAACTATTTTTGTGCTTTTACTGTGTTCCTATGGCTTTATCAGGCCCTGTGGTCATATACAAAGACCTCGCTGCTTACTCATTTAGAGTCATTCGGTTGTGGACTGAATGTGGCATTACCATCTATGGCTGAAAATTGCTTTCAGCTTTAAACTGCACTGACTAGTCTGTAGTTAATCTTAGATCATTCACTCGCAAAATTAAATGAGCCAGAACGATGGTCTTTTTTTTATAAAATAATACATCACAAAACACTTATTTGTCCTGCCCAAAAGAGAGATCAAATTCATTTAAAATGCCATAAACCAGAGTTGTGAATTTTTAATTTTATTTAGTAGCAGAGAAATAGAGGGTAAGCTATCTTTCTACAGCACATCATTGCTATAAATTTACATATGGAACACGGTTTGATGCTTAACCAACCTTTAATCCACCTTTGATGTATACTTCTTCACATGGTCATGTGACACTCTTATGAATGCAAATGTAAAAAAGACTGTTTTGTATCCCTGATGTAATTAGCCATAAACCATTGTTTTAAAAAAGTGCATACTTGAATCACTGGAGTTGCCTATAAAGTTCACAGTCATCATCACAGAAGAATAACGGTAGGAAACTAAGTTTAAATTTTTTATTCCGTTCATTTCTGTATTTTCTTCCCAAGTAACTGTTTAGGATCATTTTGTATACCAGTGATAGTCAACTAGAATTTGATTTCTACAAAATTAGCTATATAGGGGTAAAACATTTTAACTTCCCTGGAATTTTTATCTAATTTTTATAAAACATAGAAAGAAAATGCTAAACGAGGCAAGAGGAAACACATTTCTTAACTTAGTTATATGATTATCACATATTGTAACTATTTAGAACATAATTGCCTTCGAAATGAAACCACTGGGTGTTTTGACCTCTTATTGTATTTTCTCTCCTTCCCCACTGCCTTACCCCTTAATACAACCCAAGTTTCTATTTTACTTCTTGCAGTAACTAATTTTAGGCTTCAAAAAACTTGAGCCACCACAAATGAGGTGAGGTCACCTCATAATACCCGATGGAGGCAAAAAAGTTTGGACGTTTGAGCGGCTGACCCAGTGAGTCCCATGGTAGATGACAGGACACTAGGGTCAGATATTGGAAAATAAGGTTCATGCTACTCTGTCAGTAGGACCCAAGCAAGCTACTTGCTTGACAGAGAGGGCCGTGTGTGGTCTGGATCTCAAGAAAAAGGAAGTCAGCCACCCAGAGCAAGAATCACCCTGTCGGCCATCCAAAAATGATTCTGACATCAGCTTAGAGAGACAGCTGGGAAATGGTAAAAAAATAATAATAATAAAAATAAAAAATATATATATATAATAATAGTAATAATAATAATCCACCAATTAAGATGGCACTTTATTCACAATCAAGGGAAGTGCATGGATTCATCTCAATATTATGAAAGGTTTTTTCATTAACAATATAATTGCCAGAGCCATGTTGGTGACATCTCTTTATTTTTGCCATATATGCCAAGTATATGTGACTTGACTCCAGTTATACAATTCTAGAAGCTAACCATTCATCATTTTTAAAACAAAGTCTTGTAAGCATAAAGGATGAAGTGTTATATGCATAAGTAGAATACAAAATGTATCTCTATATCAATGTTAGCTTTTTAGTTTAGACAAAAGCAAAATTGTCTAAATTTTTGACAAAATTAACAAAAGAAGTCATTAGTTATATACTTATTTCTCAATTATAGGCATGTCTTTCTATTACATTTGTAAAAATGTAGAAGAAAAAGGAATTTATGATGAAAATATTATACCCATTTGTATTGAACCTGTCATCCCCCTCATAAAAATTTTTTTGAAAGTCCTTGACCTAATTCTGACTATAACAGTACTTCTTAAATCTCATCATATTTCTACATTAAATCACATACTAAGTTTATGTTTTCCAATAAATTTTAATACTTTAAAAGGACCTAAATTCAGGATTTGTCCCTTTTCTAAGGCATGGATGAAGCAAAAGCTGATATTCTTAAGTATCATTTAACTATAAGGTTACCATTCTAAACAGTGCACAATATTAGACAGTTTTTCCAACTCAAGAAAAAATCTCATATTGTTGTTTATTCTGTAAAATATTCCTTTTTTAATAGCCTGAACCAAATAATTTCTCATTTTTACAGGCTTCACTTCACTTTTCTCACAGTGAATAAATTGCAACTTATTTCCATGAAATTCACAGATGACACAGATCTTTATTTTGCATAAAGGCATAAAGAAGTGTCTAATATCTTCAATATTCATCTGCTAAGTGGACATTTGCATTGGGTTAGAATGGAAAAAGAGCCCCAACCCTCCCGCAGTGACAGCTGTACAAAGGGATGACATCTGACAGCTGTGACAGTGCTGAAGGGAAACTCAGATGACTTGCAGCATCCATGATCCAATTACAGCACACATCCCTCTGACAGACCCAGCAGCCTGACTCCAGCGTGTGGAAGGACAGTATTGATCTCTTGTCAGAAACCAGTTGCCTGCCTGCAATTGTGCGCTGCTGAACTTTGAAAAGCTATAGTACCCTCTTAAATGATAGGGGCAGTCAGGTTATAGTATTCAGGTACAAAGAGAGGTGCAAAGGGTATCTGCTAAATGCTCTAAACTTGAACAAATCATAACAATATGACAGTCCAATCATACTCAAGGAGCCCAGCTGATCTAGCTGGCTACTGTCTGTGCTAATGGAAAGACAGCTCTTTGTGTTTAGTGGGATGATCTTACTTGATGAAAAGGCCACTGCAATTAGTGCATGCTGGTTGGCTGTGCAGGGTGACAGCAGCATGGATGGTATAATGGCAGCTGCCAATAACCCTAACTTCAAGAAAGCAGACAATTAGGCCTTTGATCCTAACACTGTCAGTCCCTCTACTCTAGACCTCTGCTTTGCTTTTACGGTAAACCTCACAAGGGCAATGTGGTACAACTTCCCCAAACAGAACAAGTTGGCCAAGAGGTCAATTACCTGCCTCCTCTTTCCTTCTAGTTCCGCCTTCTTTAAGGGAAGAGAGAGATTGAAAGAGACACAAATAAACGTTTCCTTTCAGCTACCCTTAAAATGAAGCTAATATATGAGAATAGTTTAGAATACAAAACTTTAGGGTGGATTTTTAAAATTTGCATGGTAAAAAAAGATACTAAAGTTGAAAATAGAGATATCTAAAGCCAAATGATCTAATTTTTTGAGACACCCATAGACCTGAGTGTTGAAATGTTGTTAAAAGTCCAGGATAAAATGTATCTCCTGTTTAACTTTACTAATTCAGAATAAAGTAAGATGAAATATTCTGAAGACTTAGAGCATACCCCAAACTTAAAATACAAATTCCCTCAGCACTTTTCATGATGTAGAGTCCCAGAACAGGTAAAGCAATTAGGTGGAGTAACATAAGTTAGACACTGGAGTATACATACAGACATACACACACAGACACACACAGCGCACAAACACACATGTTCACACACACATTACAGCACTATAGACGAATCAATAATCAGATAAATGAGTTCTATGTCAGTCTTAGCTTTTTAATATAATGAGTATAATGGCAAAACTGGGAAGTTGACCTGACATAAAACATAAATATATGTTTCAAATAAAAAAGTGCTAAAGAATAGGTTGGCATTAAAAAGTAAAACGGTAGGAAGGCATGATGGCACACACCTATATTTCCAGCATCCTGGGAGGCTGAGGCAGGAGGATTGCAAGTCTGAGCTCAGGCTAGGCAATTTAGTCACTTAGTGAGACCCTGTCTCAAAAAAAATAAAATAGGGCTGGTGAGATGGCTCAGTGGCATACGCGCCTGCCTAGCAAGCGCGAGGGCCTGAGTTCGACTCCCGGAACCCACATATAAAGAAAAGGGCCGGTGATATCGCTCAGCAGCACGGGCGCCTGCTGACGTGCGAGGTCCTGAGGTCGACCCCCAGTACCCACAAAAAAATAAATAAATAAATAAAAATTAAAAAAAATAAAATAAAATAAAAAGGGGCTGAGGATGTAGCTCAATGCCAAGGCCCTGGGTTCAATCCTTAGTATGGCAATAAATGAAATGAAATAAAATAAAATAAAACAAAACGAGAAAGTATGGAAGCCAGGGTTTTGGCAATCAACAGAGAACTAGATATTAAAAGTATAAAAATATAAAATTGGGAAGACTTTGAGTAGAGAGGTATAGATACAAATATAGGTAGATAAAGACACAGAACCAATGAGCTTTGGAAACACAAATCATTAGTATACATGAAAAGATGCTAATATTCACTCATATACAATAAATGTTAAATAAACATCATAGGAAATCACTCAAATACAAGTTGAATAATAAAAAAATTAGCGAGGGTGTGGAGACATGAGTGCTGTCTTCTTGAAGGATGTAGAAATTATAAGTGTCCCATGAGATTAATTCAGAAATATCTATCCAAAAATCTATATTTCTTTATATGACAAAATTCTTCACTGCACAAAGATTTACATACAGTAACATTCAACATAACGTTGTGTATACTGAGAGAAAAGGAAACACCAAATATCCAATATAAGAGAATTCATTCACTGTATTATAGCACATATAGCACAGAACAGTATATAGCCAACAAAAAGAATAAAGTAAATTTGTATGAACTAATATGAGAATAATCTCTAAGATATGAGCATATTATTTATATAAAATATACAGAAAAACATATATACACACAAAAAATGTATACACATTTTAGGAAAATAAAAGCTTGTATAAATACTTTAATATTAAATTTATTGAAACATCATGAGATTAATACAAGTTACTTTTGGCCTCTACAATTACAAGAGTTGCTCAAAGTGGTGGCTATTAGATTTCAGACATTTATGAGTACTGTGAACTGCTGAACTGTGTACACATTTTTTGGTGGACTCTCTCCCTCTCTTCTGTCACTCTCTCCTTCTCTCCCTCCCTCCCTCTCTCTCTCTCTCTCTCTCTCTCTCTCTCTCTCTCTCTATATATATATATATATATATATATATATATATATATATATGTATGTATGATATATACTTTACATATATTAACATTTGTGAAAATACAAATAAGAAATGTTGAGTACCATGTTCAATAAAGGTGCAAGTGGTTTAGGAAAAATAGATGAGTTGGGTGCAGAAAGTCAAGGAATCAGTCCCAGGAGAGGTGACACAAGATTTAAGTGTTTGGTCAGGCAAGAGAAGATAATTCATATAGCACAGGATTTGAAGCAGAGAAAACAGCACAAGCCAAGAAGAGACAGCACACTTAGGTAGTTTACCATGACCAACCCTTAGAAAGAGTACAGGTTAGTAGCAAGAGAAACTTCTGGGGAGGAAAGTAGGTATTTCAAGAGGTGAAGAAGTAATCAATGACAAATAAGATCTACACATTTTCTAAATTACTGCATTAGTAAAATAGTATAAAGATGTAGTTATCCAACTGTGCTAAATAAATAAGAATCCGTGATAAAAACAATCGGATTCTTGGGGCCTAACCTAAACCTGTCAAGTCAAACTGGTGATCTATATATATATAACAAATATATTGGAAGAGCCTTAATTGTCCACTGAGTTTAGAAAACACTGATGAAAGTTAACCTTAATGTTATTATCTATCCTATAGACCTGGGGAAAAAAGCAAGCAAGCCAAGTCAAGCATTCCATCTTTGAATTTATTTCTACAGTAACAAATATTAAAGGAAATACATGACACAGTCTTCATTCCACCAAGATTATATTATGACATAATTATGTTTGACAAATAAATTTTAAAATAAGTATTTGAAATCATCTTACAAATGCCTATAATTTTTATTCATCAGATTTTTCACTATAATTTATTGCCAATGAAAATAATATAAATTCAAAAATATTTTAAGCTGAATCATTCTACTGTGAAATTAAGATAAGGCAAAAAAGATGTGAAATCTGTTTTGAATTAGCATTTATATTTTTGCTTATTTTCAATCTTTCTCTATTTCCTTAAGCCTTTGAATTATAGTGTCCGATTGTAAGACATTAAATTTCATAAATATTAGTTTTATCTTATGCACTAAATAAGTAAATAACTTTAACAATAACAATCAACTACATCTTAATAACTTCTATTTCTTTAAGTTTGGAAACTCAGATCTTTAAGGCAAAGAAAAAGAAAATATATTTCCAGCTTCATTCCACCCCTCAAGGTGTTGAGACTGTTGGTTTGAGTATAATGCTTCTATGGTCTAATTCTAGGCATTGATCTCCTTGTGGATCATTTAACTTTGTTCTGCTCCATTTCAAAAACTGTGCCCTTAAACCTGTCCATCTCTCAAATACCTGTCATTGGTCATAAGGAAAATGAAGAAAGAGTGTGGATAGTTTCATAGAAAAACATACAACTATTCAATTTAATTAAATTCAAGTCAATTCAATTCCACAAAAGTTTAAGGAATACATATTCTATGCCAGGATTGCAAAACCATGAACCATGAACTGGAGCTCAAAGACATAACCATTTATTATCAGAGACAGATATATAAAGGATAGTAATACAGTTTACAGAGGTAAATATAATAAAGAAAAATGGCCAAAACATAGATTATCTGGTGGGAAATAAGATGGAAAACTTTAATAAGTTGAGATTATTCTAATGGTAAAAAAGAGTTCATCAGATTTAAAGGGTATTGGGAGTTATTAATTCTGAACATTGATATCAGCAATGTCCACAAGTGCATGGAAATGTGCATGGAAGAAAAACGAAGCATTTTAATATCAATAAGATGTATGTTTTGAGGATGAAACACATTCAGTTTTACTGAGACTTTTCTCAGTCTCTGCAGTATCTTATCCTACTGTGCTCATGTCCACAGTGAACATCTTTCTAGAATCCCTCATCTACCCATGTCCTCTCAGGTTTCTAGGGAAAAAAAATACACAGAGAGGCCATGCTCACCAAAATGGTACTATCTACGACTGTTAAGTTTTTCTAATAGACTATGTTGGATTGGAGCACAATACCCATCTCGAATTATAAGATTCTCCAATACAAAAATAATAATAATACAGGTGTAAAAGAGCACAAACTCCAGAGAAAATTACACAGTGCTGTTTTTTATTTTCCTGCAAGTCTTTGAAAAACATCTCTTAGCCAACCACTCCTTATGACTTTTCCCTTAAGGCCCATCTAGCTTCTTGCCTAGCTTTTGTATCATGTCAGCCTCTGAAAAGGAGACACCATGACACATGTAAATGTACAAAGACCATACAAAAACCCTCCACAACGTGGCATTGAAAACACAACCTCTACTCTATTAATATATTCATAACAGCGGATATTCCACTTTAAAAGCACTTACAGAGATTAGAACTAGTCATTATTCCCAGCTTCTGTTCTCCTCTTAATCTGGTTGGCTTTGTACCAGGTTTGCTAGAGATAACTGGAGAATTTGGCTGTCATCATATAGACAGTGTCAGTGATGCTTGACCATTGTCTGATGCAAGCTTTGGTGCCCTGCCCTGAAATCCATCCTGGAATATGAGTAGACATCCTGATAAGTAGCTCTTGAGTATAGTTTCTCATCCATATCTTATGGGAAATTCTTATAAGACTGTCTCTCATCCATACTCCTAGTTTCATTAGAGTGTACATCTACTTTATCCAATTTCTATGGTACAGCATCAGATTGTATGTAAATCAATGAAATTACTGTGTAGGTACTAAACTTTGTAAATTCATTTGGGATTATAGTCTCTTTCCTGGCTGAGTCAATGGGAAATGTGGCAAATAAATTTAGCAGCCATCATCATGTCTGTTTATAGTTTGCTCGTTCCAGTGACAAACTTAAAGGCTAGTTGTAACGTCCATCAGAAATATTGTTCTTCCTTGAGAAAGGAATTACATTGAGACATCTAACATACTAGTTAATGTTCAACTACTATGTATAACATGTCTTGTGTAGAGCAAGCATACTAACTTTCTAAATATCATTTAACTAACACCTATTGGACATAAGTGACAGCCACTCTGCTAAGAGTCATATCTGCACAATCTATTTTAGTCCTAAAGCCAACACATCCATTAGTCCAGATTTCCATATGAAATAACACTAGGATTTGGAAAAGTAATTCTCCCATAGTTAATACATAGGTAGAGTGAGCCAGAGGCAAAGCTGGGTTGGACATAATGCAAGTCCAATGACCTCATTTTTAAGACAAGCTATTCTGCCTCCCCGCCACCATTTAACCATTTAAATAGGGATCATTTTAAACTGCACTTTAAAAATCTTTTAAAATTGCATTCTACATACATCTCATCTTCTAAACACATCACACTTACCAGTACCTACGATAGATATACATCTACCCCAGTGAAAGCTAGGAAACATTGCCCAAAATTGTCTCCAGTAATGCATATCTGTTGGACTAAAGCTCAACACAAAATATTGATGTATGTTGCCACATATACTATAAAGATTATATATTATTTGCTGTGTGCTTTTATCACTTTCAGCTTTTCAAGTACAAGATTCTAAGGAAAGCTTTCCTTACTATGTCTTCTGTATGGAAGGACCAAGTTAGAAGTACCTGTGCTACTGATGTCCACCCTCATTTCGTTGTTCCCAGTTTGATTAGACTTACATTATGTAATCATCTTCTTTTGAATGACGTTGCACTTGCCATTAATAAAGTCTCATGAAAATCACGGAGAAAAAAAAAATCCTGGCAAATGAAAACATCTTCAGAGTTAGTTTTATTCCTTATTTGTAATATTTACTAGAACTCTGAATTATTTCATGATTAGTATGCAGACAAATGCTTATTTTATTCATTCTAAGTAAAATATTATTTTAAAGAATTTTCTTAACTAAGTCTAAAAACTTTTCTAAAAAATTATAGAAAATTTCATATAGAATTTTTGTTTGTAAAGCAGAATAAAATCTTGACCCCCAAAAATATCTTGGCAGAAGCAAGAAATCTAGAAATAAGCATAAGATATATTTTAGATGGAACATTGCATGATGTATATAAAACAGATAAAGTAGTTGTTCAAACTTATGAACATTAGGAAATAAATCAAATGTCAATGAAAAATTGTGAAATCAGATTTACATTAAACAATTCTTTAAATTTTATTATGAATTTTATAATTCTTTATCAATGTCATTTTTATAATTACTGATATCTAAAGTTTCAGAAAGGAACACAGATAAAGTGATTTTCTTATTGTCTGTCTCTGCCTTGTAGTTAATGCATAAAATCATACTAATTTAAATAAATATAACAAATATCTTAGTGCTCTGAAAACTGCCAGAATTAGTTTTACATATTTTTATTCATTTGTTTCAATTTATGAACTACAACCCATGGCCTCTGAGTGCATGTGCATGATAAAATGATCAGAAAACAAATTATAAATAGTAATCGGTGACCTCTTTCTTAGCCACTGAACTTTACCAATGGCCTGACCCAAGATCCCAGGCCTGCAGGCCAATCAACTTGTACGCTGTCAGTTCATAAGGTAAAGAAATTTCTAAATACAATCCCTTACAAGAAGAACTGCCAAACCCCTCCCAGTTTGATAAAGCTGAGTGAAATCTGACTGCTGAATGTTGTCATCACATAGCAAAATTTAATTTCAAATTATAGAAGTAAATATAATACAGTGAGCTTATAGAAAATAGTTCATAAATTTAATGTTCTTCTAAATTAATTACCACCAATAAGTAGAATAGAATAACTCAAAATTTCTATCCTGAAAATAAATACATTTCAAGAAAGACAGTATTATTTGAATAAAAGACTGAATGTTGAGAAAATTAATGGCAATTTGCCTGAAACCTACAACGAATTCTGAATTTATTTGCTACATTTCAATATGTGAACTGGAATATAGGAAAACACAAAGTAAATCATTTAAAACTTTGAAATGAAGTGAAATACTATTATCCCTATTTACACTGAGTTTAAATATTTAAATGAATGTTCTTAGAATACATTCCTAATCAGTGGTAGAGGCAGATCTAGAATTTAGGTTTCCTAAATTTAATGATTTTTCTTTTGTATTGCAATACTAAGCAAAGTTCATCTCTTGCATCTTATTAAAAATTAAAATAGGGGCCGATGAGATGGCTCAGAGGTGTAAGCGCCTGCCTGACAAGCGCAAGGGCCCGAGTTCAACTCCCGGAACCCACATACGAAAAAAGGGCCAGTGATATCGCTCAGTGGCACGGGTGCCTGCTGGTGCACGAGATCCTGAGGTCGACCCCCGGTACCCACAAAAAAAAAATTAAAATATTCATTCTTAGACTATTACCTTGACTTTTATATGGTTTATAACATAGTTCAGATTTTTTTAAATTTTCTATGATATGACGACAGAGAATTGATTTTTTTTGCTTAATTATCAGAATTAAGCATCATGGTACATTTTCTATGAAGAGTCATAACTGTTGAAAAAATTATGCTAATTCAGAGTAAAATAGATCTATAGTCAAAACAACCCAGTGGTTTTACTTGATCCCAAACTATTTCATCATCTGTGTGCCATTATTACAATTTATATGGTAAAAGATAATATAATCTTACCAAATTGCCAATTCAAAACAAATGTAAATTTTTAAGACTTCATTTTTTAAAAGAATTTTTATGAATTTATACAAATGTATCCAAATATTCTGAAAGAAATAATGTCTTAATTGAAATAACTATCATATAATATCTTCTAATTTATTACACAAAAAGAAAATTACATTTCAAAATCAGAAATTTGTTATTTTTCTTTTATCTTTTTTTTTTATATGCAGGTACCAGGAGCTGAACTCAGGACCTTGTGCTTGCCAGGCAGATGCATATGCCACTGAGCTATATCACCAGCCCCTTTCTTTTATCTTTTAATTACTATATTATATACTATATTCTAAAACTCAATTTGGCCCTGGATATTTAAATTTAACTTAGGAAAAAATTGTCAAAAAATATGAAAGCATACTGTCTTTTAAAAATGCTTTCACTGGGCTGGTGAGATAGCTCAGTGGCATAAGCACCTGCCTGGTGGCAAGCACGAAGTCCTGAGCTCGACTCCCAGTACCCACATAAAAAAAAAATATATATATATATATATATTTTGTTGTTGTTGATGCACAAAAACATAAAAGTTGTACATATTAATGGGGTACCATGTAATATTCCATGTTATAGATTTTTTAAGGTTTAAATCAGACTAAACATATTTATCTTCCTAAACAGTTATCATTTTTTGGTGAAAACTATCAAAACCCTTTTCTCCGGATTTTGGAATTTGCAGTACCTAATTGTTATCTACAGTCATCCTCATGTACAATAGGACCCCAGAGCTTCTTGCTTCTGTCTAACTATAACAGTACCCGTTGATCAACCTTCCTTCATGTCTCACACACTAGAACAATTTCCAACCTCCGGTACCCACCATTCTACTCTCAACTCCTACGAGATCAACTTTTTTAGATTCCACATACAGATGAGATGATGTGATACTTGTCTTTCTGTACCACTCATTTTACTTAATATAATGATATTTAATTCCATCCATTTTGTCACAAATGACAGAATTTCATTATTTTTTATAGCTTATAGTGTTACATTGCATATATGTGCCACATTTTCTTCATCCATTGTTTAGTTGATTAATAGGTTGATTGGTCAATTTAGATCTATCATTTATTTTAAAACCAGATTATGTACTTTTTCACTATTGAGTTTTGGATTTCCTTATGTATTCTGGATAACAACCACTTGCCAGACCTATATAATGCAAATAGTTTCTTCCATTCTGTAGGTTGTCTCTGCATTTTATTGAGTGTTTCTTTATCTACACCTTCTTGAATTTCTTTCATTAATCTTTTATAATTTTCAATACAAAGATCTTTCAACTCTTTGGTTAAATTTATGCATAGGTACATTATTTTTTGTAGCTATTTTAAATGAGATTGTTTACTTGATTATTCTTTTATATACTTCATTATTGCCATATTGTAATGCTATTGATTTTTATAAAATGTTCATTTTACATCCTGCAATTTAGCTGAATTCATTAACTAGTTCTGGTTGAGTTTTGGTGTTTTCTAAATATAAGATCATATCATCTATAGTCACAGCTTGACTTTCTCTTTTCCAGTTTGTATTCCTTTTATTTCTTTCTGTTGCCTAAATTATCTGGCTATGATTTCCAGCACCATGTTGGGTAAGAGTAGTGAAAGTGGATGTTCATGTCTTGTTAAAGATTTGAGAGAGAAAAGTTCAAGTTTTTCCAATTCAGTATAATATTACCTCTTGCCTATTAAAAACATCCTTTATTTGGTTGAGATGTGTTCTTTGTATGCCTAATTTGTTGTGCTTTAATCATAAAGGATGTTGAATTTTACTGACTGCCTTTTCTGTATCAATTGGGATGGGCATATGGTTTCTATCCTTCATTTTGTTGATACACTGTTTGAAATTTACTGATTGGCATATTGAACCATCCTTGCCATCCCTGGGATTACTCCCAATTGTTTATGGTGAATAATATTTTAAATGTGCTGTTGGAGTCAGTATGCTAGCATTTTGTTGAGGATTTTTTCTTCTATATTCAACAAGGACACTGACCTACTTCTTTTCCTGTTGTGTCCTTGTCAAATTTGGGTATAGCGGCTATGCTGACTTAATAGAATGTGTTTGGAAGATTTCCTCTTTTTCTATGTTTTTTAATAACTTAACCAAAATGGTGTTATTTCTCCTTTAAATGTTTAGAAGAATTCATCAGTAAAGCTATCTGGTCTTGGACTTTTCTTTGATGGGAAGTTTTTATAACTGATTTAATCTCATTGCTTATTATCCTGTTCAGATTTTCAATTTCTTCGTGACTTAGGTTCAGCAAGGTGTTTGGCTTTTGGAATTTGTCCATTTCTTCTAGATTATCAAATTCATTGCATGCAGTTGTTCTTAATGATAAATAACAACCTTTTGTATTTCTGTATTGTCAGTAATAATATTTTTCTTTTCAGTTTTTTACTTTATTTGTTAGAATCTTTTTCTTTGTTATCATAGATAAGGGTGCATCTATTTTGTTTATCTTTCAAAGAACCAGCTTTTTGTTTGACTGATATTTCACTTTTTTTAGTCTCCATTTCAATTATTTCTACTCTGGTCTACTATTTCATTCCTTTTACTAAATTTGGGTTTTGTTTGTTCTTGAATTTCCAGTAGGTTAAAATGCAATGATAGGTTGTTTATCTGAGACTTTTCTACTCTTTTATTAGTACAAGTTTGCGATACATAATGAATACATTTATTATGGGGAGTTGGTATAGTACATAGAACATCTTAACACTTTTTTCTTCCTATTTAGTTCTCCTCCTTCTCCTCTTTTTCCATCCCTTATAACTCTCCCCATCTACAAAAGGTCTAATTACCTGTTTCCTATAGTATCTTTTATTTTGCTCTTTAAATTATTTATACTTTAGGTTCCTCATATAGGAGAAGCCAGGCAATATTTACCCTTGATTTATTGATCCTTTTGCATTATATTTTCGTCTCAATTTCATTAATTCCCACTCTTCCCATTGTACTTTCTTTCCTTCTATTATTAGTATGTACTTTCTCTAGTTTATTTTGCTGTTAATTGCAAGCTTCATTCCACTATGATCTGATAGTATGCAGGATATTATTTCAATTATTTTCTGTATATTTAAGCATGCTTTATAGCTCAAGATATAGTATATTTTGGGAAGTGTTTTGCAATCAGGCTGAGGAAATATGTGTATTCTATTCTTATTAGATGAAATGCTCCATAAATATTTATTAAGTCCATTTGTTTAATGATATGGTTTAACTCCAATGTTTGTTTAGAAATTTTCTCTCTGGTTGACCTGTCTAATTTGGATAATGGGGTGTTGAAATTCCCTGCTATAATTGTATCTATCATTTTATGTCCCATACTTTTTGTTTAATGAAGTTGGGTACACTGACATTCTATACAAAGATATTTTCAATTCTTTTGTCCTCTGGGTGAAATATTCCCTTTACCATGCGTATTGGTCATCTTTGTCTCTTCTGATCAGTTTTGTATTGAAATCTGGTTTGTTTGTTTGTTTGTTTGATTTTCCTGAAAATAAAATAGCTACTTCTGTTTGCTTTTGGGCTCCAGTTTATTTATTTACTTTGTATTTTAAAGAAAAGAAAAAAAACAAAAAAGAACATTTCAAAACAACATAACAGGAGGGCAACAATGGTTAATACATTATGCATTGTTATCTTTAAATTAGTTACTCAGGGTACAAGATATTAGCATTCAATTGTCTAAACATTACTGGCATAAACCTTTCTCTTCAATGAACTAAGCAAAATTAGTAGTGCATCTATCTTAACCATCTTATATATAAATACAATATTTTTCTTTTCCCTTTTTTCTTTTCCCCATTCCCCTATCCCAGACTCTCTTTCCTTTTAACCAGTTCCTTTCTGATTCATCATGTCTATTGTATATTTTGGATCTTATTCACTCTTTCAGTTTCTCACACTAGGGAGACAATACGATGTTTGCACATGTGCATCCGGTTAGTTTCACTTATGAGTATTTTCTTGAGTTGCATCCATTTACCTATAAAAGTCTCCAGTTTATCCTTCTTTGTGGCTGAGTAGTACTCCATTGTATAAAAATACCACATCTTTTTTATCCATTCCTCAGTTGATGGGCATTTGAGTTGCTTCCAAGATCTGGCTATTACAAATTGTGCTGCTATAAACATGGCTGCATATATATCGCTGTGGTATAATGTTTTTAATTCTTCTGGGAAGATACCCAGCAGGGGAATAGCTGGGTCAAATGGGATCTCCAATCCTAGTTTTTTGAGGAATCTCCACACTGATTTCCACAGTGGCTGTACCAGTCGACACTCCCACCAACAGTGGAGAAGTGTTCCTTTTTCCCCACAGCCCCTCCAGCATTTGTTATTAGTTGATTTCTTGATAATAGCCATTCTTTCTGGGGTGAGATGGTATCTCAGTGTTGTTATAATTTGCATCTCTCACATGACTAGTGATGTTGCACATTTTTTTGTATATTTATTTGCCATTTGTATTTCTTCATCTGAGAAATGTGTATTCATCTCAAATGCCCATTTTTGGATTGGGTCTTTAAATTTGGGAGATCTGATTTTTTTGAGTTTTTTGTACATTCTTGATAGTAATCCTTTGTCTGAGGAACAGCTGGCAAACATTTTTTCCCACATTGTGGGTTGTCTCTTTTTTCTTTTTTTTTTTTTTTGTGGGTACCGGGGGGTCGACCTCAAGACCTCACACGCCAACAGGCACCCGTGCCTCTGAGCGATATCACTGGCCCCTTTTTCGTATGTGGGTTCCGGGAGTTGAACTCGGGCCCTCGCGCTTGCAAGGCAGGCGCTTACGCTGCTGAGCCATCTCACCAGCCCCTGTCTCTTCACTCTGTTGGTGGTTTCTCTTGCTGTGCAAAAATTTTTTAATAAGATGAGATCCCAGTTGCTGATTCTTTGTGATAGTTCCTATGCGGTTGAGGTTTTAGTTATAAAGTCTTTGCCTACACCAATGTCTTCAAGGGTTTAACCTATCCTACCTTCCAGCAGATTTAATGTTTCTGTTTTAATATTTAGATCTCTGATCCATTTTGAATTTAGTTTAGAGCATGGTGAAAGACATGGGTCTAGTTTAAATCTTTGGCATGTGCAGAGTCACTTTTTCCAGCACCATTTATTAAAGAGGCTATCTTTCTTCCAGCAAATGTGTTTGGCACCTTTGTCAAAGATAAGGTGGCTTAGTATGTCTGGAGTTGCTTCTGCATCTTCTAATCTGTTCCATTGATCTTTGGGTCTGTTTTTTTGTCAATACCACACTGTTTTTATCACAGTAGCTTTATAGTATAATTTCAAGTCAGGGATTGTGATGCCCCCTGCCTTGCCTTTGTTGTCCAGAATTGCCTTTGCTGTTCTAGGTCTCTTCTGATTCCAAAAGAATTTTAGGATTGTTTTCTCTAATTCTGTGATATATGCTGTTGGAATTTTGCTTGGAATTGCATTAAATCTGTATAACAATTATGGAAGTATGGCCATTTTCACTATATTGATTCTTCCTATCCAGGAGCAAGGGATATCTTTCCATTTTCTGATATCCTCTTCAATCTCCTTTTTCAGAGTACTGTAGTTTTCAGTGTAGAGGTCTTTTACATCCTTTGTGAGGTTGAATCCTAGGTATTTCATTTTTTTGGATGTTATTGTGAAAGGTATTGTTTCCATAATTTTTGTTTCAGTAAGTTTGTTTTTTTTTTGTGTGTGTGTGTGTACAGAAAGGCTATTGATTCTTGAGTGTTGACTTTGTATCCAGCTACACTACTGAATTTGCTTATTAAATCTAGCAGTTTTTTAGTGGAGTTTTGAGGGTCTTCTGTGTAGAGTATCATGTCATCTGCAAATAATGATAATTTAACTTCCTTTTCAATCATTATTCCTTTTATTTCTTTCTCTTGTCTAATTGCTCTGGCTAAAGTTTCAAGGACTATTTTGAATAAGAGTGACAGTGGACATCCCTGTCTTGTTCCTGATTTTAGAGAGAGAGCTTTCAGTTTTTGTCCATTTAGTATGATATTGGCTGTTGATATGTAATAGATAGCTTTTATCAGATTGAGATAAAGACTATCTATTCCAATTTTCTGAAGGGTTTTTATCATGAATAGGTGCTGGACTTTGTCAAAAGCTTTTTCTGCACCTATTGAGATGATCATATGATTTTTGTCTTTGGTTCTGTTAATATGGTGTATTACATTTATTCATTTACGTATGTTGAACCATCCCTGCATCCCTGGGATGAATCCAACTTGGTCATGGTGTATAATCTTCTTGATGATTTGCTGGGTTCTGTTTGCCAGTATCTTATTGAGGATTTTTGCATCTGTGTTCATTAGGGAGATTGGCCTGTAGTTCTCTTTCTTAGTTGGGTCCTTCTCTGGTTTTGGTATCAGGGTAATGCTTGCTTCTGGAATGATTTTGGGAGTATTGCTTCACTTTTGATTTCATTAAAAAGTTTGAGAAGTAGTGGTGTTAGGGCTTCTCTAAATTTCTTGTAGAATTCAGCAGTGAATCCATCAGGGCCTGGGCTTTTCTTTGTTGGGAGGTTTTTAATTACATCTTTGACTTCATTGGATGATATTGGTTTACTTAAGATTTTTATATCTTCTTGATTCAGCTTTGGTAATTCATACGTATCTAGGAATCTGTCCATTTCTTCTGCATTTTCCATCTTATTAGAATACAAATTTTCAAAATAGGTATAAATGATCTTCTGGATTTCTGCAGGGTCCGTCATGATATCACCCTTTTCATTTTCAATTGCATGGATTTGACTCTTTTCTTTTCTTTTTTTTAATAAGGTTGGATAAGGTTTTGTCAATCTTATTTATTCTTTCAAAGAAACAACTCTTTGATTCATTGATTCTTTGTATTGATTTTTAGGCTCCAATACGTTAATTTCTGCTCTGATCTTTATAATTTTCTCACTTGTATGAGCTTTTGTTTTTTGGTTTTTTTGGGGGGGCGTACTGGGGGTTGACCTCAGGACCTTGCATGCCAGCAGGATCCTGTGCCACTGAGTGATATCACCGGCCCTTTTTCTGTATGTGGGATCCGGGAGTCGAACTTGGGCCCTCGCGCTTGCCAGGCAGGCACTTACACCGCTGAGCCATCTCACTGGCCCTGAGCTTTTGGCTTAGCCTGCTCTTCTTTTTCTAGAAGTTTGAGGTTCACCATTAAGTTGTTTATTTGTGCTTGCTCTATTTTCCTGATATAGGAATTTAATGCTATAAATTTCCCTCTTAGGACTGCTTTCATTGTATCCCATAAGTTCTGGTATGTTGTACTGTCATTATCATTCAGTTGTAGAAAGGGTCTAATTTCTTCTTTAATTTCATCTGTGACCCATTGGTTGTTCAGGAGGGTGCTGTTTAATTTCCATGTGTTTAGGGAGTTTTTGTGTTTTATTTTGCCATTGATTTCTAATTTCATTGCACTATGGTCTGATAACATGCATGGGATAATTTCAATTCCTTTGCTTTTACTTAAGCAGGTTTTATGAGCTAGTATGTGGTCTATTTTGGAGAACATCCTGTGTGCAGCTAAGAAGAATGTGTATTCTGATGTTGCAGGGTGGAACACTCTGTAGACATCTACTAAGTCCATTTGTTCAGAAGTTTGGTTCAGTTCTACTATTTCATTATTGATTTTTTGTCTAGTTGATCTGTCTTTTTCTGACAGTGGAGTATTGAGATCCCCCAATATAATTGTACTAGTGCTTATTTGATTTTTCATATCCTTAAATACTTGTTTTATATAGCTGGGTGCACTGGTATTTGATGCATATATATTTATGATTGTTATCTCTTCCTCTTGGATTGTTCTCTTTACAAGGATGTAATGACCGTCTTTATCACTCTGAATCATTCTTGGCTTGAAATTCACTTTGTCTGCAAAATGAATAGCTACCCCTGCTTTTTTCTGGGTTCCTGTTGCATGGAGTATTGTTTTCCATCTTTTGACTTTCAATCTATGAATTTCCTTCTGAATTAAATGTGTTTCTTGTATGCAGCATATTGTTCTATCTTGCTTCTTGATCCATTTTGCCAGTCTGTGCCTTTTGATTGGTGAATTGGACCTTTAACATTGATGGTTAAAACTGATATGTGTTGACTTATACCTGTCATGTTATTTTCCTGTTGTTGGTTCCCCCTCTTTTTTTCCCCTCGTCCCTCTGTTTAGTTATCTGCCCTGCCTGGTGGATTCCTTCTGTTGGGATTCCTGGAGTTGTAGTCCTTGTTATCTCCTTCTAGAATGTCCTTCAGAACGTTTCGGAGTGCTGGTTTGGTGGTCATAAATTTTCTCAGATGTTCTTTGTCCTGGAAGTATTTTATTTCTCCATCAATTTTGAAAGATAGTTTTGCGGGGTACATCAATCTGGGTTGAAAGTTATTTCCTTTAGAGCTTGAAATATGTCATTCCAAGCTCTTCTTGATTTGAGGGTTTGTGCTGAAAAGTCAGCTGTGATTCTGATGGGCTTTCCTTTATAGGTGATTTGTCCTTTTCCCTATTAGCTTTTAAGATTCTGCTCTTCTGTTGAATTTCTGGGATCTTGACTATGATATGTCTGGCTGAAGATTTTTTTTTAATCATGTCTAGTTGGAGTTCTATAAGTCTCATTTATATAAAGATCAAATTCTTTTTCTCTACCAGGGAAATTCTCTGTGATAATGTCTGTGAACAGGGTCCTGATGTCATTGATGTTATCTCCTGCTTTTTCATTGATTCCAATTAATCTTAAGTTATTTATCTTTGAGTCATCTAGCAGCTGCTGGATTGATTTTTCATAGTTCCTTGTTATTTTTAAGAATTCTTTCTTTTCATGATCACTAATTGCAAGCCTGTCTTCCATATCTGAGATCCTGTCCTCACATTGGCTTAATCTGCTACAAATACTTTCAATGGAATTTTTGTTCTCCTGGATATCTGCTTGAATCTGCCTTATGGATTCCATTTCTTTCCTATGCTGAGCATTCATGGTTTCCATCACTTTCTTAAGCTCATTTATTTTTTTGTCTTTGTCTGCTCTAGCATCCTTAAGCATGGTCTTCATTGTGGACATTATCTCTGCAGTTACCTGAGAAATTATTTCTGATTTAAATTTTTTCAGAGCCTCATTCAACTTCTTTGTTGTTACCACTTCAGAGATGTCAGGTGGGTGGCTTTTGGTTTGTTGGACCTCATTGCCCCCTGGGTTTGCCTTTGGTGAACTGGATGTGTGGGGTTGCATCTTATTTATGTGTCATCTCATTTTCTTGTCTTTCTTTAGTTTAATTCCTGGGGTGATGTTTGTAAATTACCTATGGTAGGTTGCTTTATTGCTAGTGTTTAAAATCTTTAGGAGATGACTACTTCTCTGTGGTATCTTCCAGGCGTAGTTTGTTTTTGGGTTTTGAGCCTGCTGCAAGATCCTACCTCTTCAATTTGTTGGGTATGAGAAGTTGCTGCCCGTTTGGCTCAGTCTTTGGTTCTTTGGTGCTGTGCCACTGTATTTTCTGTGACCCTTAGTCAATCTCTGTCATGGAATACCAGGAAGAAAAGCTGTTTAGAACAATTATGTCACTTTTGGCTATAAGGTTACCTAAAGCATCAAACACATCCTAGAAAATGACAACTTGAGCTAATCAGTTATTTGCCACTTTTAACCATATAAAGTAGAGTTGTGGTTATATAACAAAATCTAAAAAAATTATATGCAGTATATAAGTCCTTAATATGTCAATTTTGCTCTCAGGAGTTTAAATTTAAAACAAGTTAAAGAAGAAATAGAGAATTGGGAGAAGAAAAAGGAATTAGATATATGGCCAAAGGACCAAGAGGGATCCTGTTAACTTTGGGAAACTGGTGTAGAGGACTGATGGAAAAAAGAGAAGGAAGTGATAAAAGGAAGAACAGATCAGAACCACAATCACAAAGAAGTTAGAGGCTCTGTTTACACTCATAGAAAAACCAGATAGAATAATGAAGGCAAGAGCAAACAGACAAACAAGAACAAAAATGAAGACAAAAACAACAAAACAAGCAAACAAACAAAAAAAACCCACACACACACCAAAAAGAACACCTTCACCAGAACAAAAAACAAATGAGAGAAAAAGAGAAAAAAAAAAAAAGAAACAGTTCCAGGTTTTGACTCTGCTGTAGACAGGCACTGTGTGGTGACAGCCTGTTCCATGCAGGTCTGTCCCTGCAAGCCAGGAGTAGCCCTTTGGTGGGGCAGTGAGCAGTAGCCTGTACTCTCTGGCAGAGACCCGTCTCATTTGCCTGTCGCCGTCAGCGCACTTTCCACAGGCCTGAGAGCCATGGTGCCGCACTGAGTTTTGAGAGCTGTGTTCTGGCACCATGCTGTTTCGCTGCCCCAACCACAATGGCACACGGTCAATCGCTCTCTTGCATGTGGGATGGCTGTGCCTCTGAGGCACTCACCACCAGCCATCGCAGTCCTTCACTGCTGCCCTGCACCACCGCTGTCTCGAGTTCCTCCTCAGCTGTCACCATGTGTCCACAGATTTGATCTTCTGTCATGCTGCAGTTCCTGGCACAGAGAGAAGTCACCCACAGTCTCCTCCTTCCTCTTCCTTGAAACCACTCTTCAGTCACTCCGTGGGTCCCTAACTGCACCTCAGAACTTTCCTGGGTCCAAGGGAGCCATCTCCCTCCCTCTTGTGCTCTCCCAGTCACTATATTCCGGTGGCCAAATGGCAACTTTTAGATAGTTTCACTGCCTGCTTCTTACAAATCCACCATCTTTTTTCAGGACCTGGGCTCCAGTTAAATAGAGTAACATTTTACACCCTTTCACATTTATTTTATGAGCTTCCTTTTGAACAAGGTGTTTCTCTTGTAGGTAATATATGGTTGGATTTTATTTTGTGATTCATTCTGCCATTTTGTGTATTTTGATTGGTAGGTTAAACCATCAACGCTGAAAGTTATTACTCTAAAGTGTTTACTTAGTTTTCTAGTGCTAATACCTTTAATTTTTTTCCTCTTATCTAACTACTCAAATGTATACTTCTCTTTGGACTCTTTGGTGTCTGCCTCTCTTATGTATGTTCTCTGATGTTGGTCACATATTTCTTTCATATTTCTTTGTCATGGAAAGTCTTTATTTCTTTGTGAATTTTGAAGGCTAATTTTGCAGGATATTAAAAGTTTGAATTAACAATTATTTTGTATGGCTTGCAAAATTTTGCTCCAATCTCTCTTGGTCCTTAAGGTTTGTGTTGAGAAATCCATTGTAATTATGATAGGATTGCTTTTATAAGTAACTTGCTGTTTTTCTATAACAGTACTTCATCCTTTTTTGGAATTTCTTGAATTTTCATTATGATGTGTCATGGAAAAGTTCTTTCCTGGTTATGATTATCTGGATTTCTACACAGATGACTATCTGGGTTTCTATATGTATTCAGATATTGAATTATTTCCACAAATACAGAAAGCTGTTTACTATGATTTCAGTGAATGATTTTATATATTTTGAGTCCTCTTTTTATAATTCTTTTTTTTTTTCTTTTTAGTCATCTGGCAGTTTTTGGGTCCAGCTTGCATGCTGTATTGTAATTTTTAGGTCTCATTAAATTTATGATCTACTACTTCCACTTTGTCTTCAATTTGTGATATTCTGTATTTCTATAAGCCAAATCTTCTACCTAGGCTTTCTATTGAATTTTTCATAGGTTGTATTTCTGCTTGCTTCTTTTTATAATTTGTAATTCTTTACCAAACTGGTAATTCATATCTTGTAATGTCTTATTTAACTACATAAGCTTATTGTTTGTTTCTTCTTTAAGCTTGTTGAACATTTTATTAGCAAAATATTTTATCTGTTTAATAAAATCCTCTTTAATCTCTCTAAACATGACTTTATGTGTTTCTTGAATTCTTCAAACATGTAGACCATTTGTATTTGAGTTCTTACCTGTAGCTTTCTTCACTTTAGTATCTGTGAGATCTGCTTGTGGGGATTAAAGGTTTGGGGAGATTCTCTTTGCTTTGTTTTCTCATAGTTCTACTGATTTCTGCTGCTCATTGAAGATAACAGGGTAGAAACACTCTGCCACTACTGAAGAGATATCTTTAGCTAGAATCAGTCTCACTTTGATGTGTCATTGTGTTTAGTTATATTCTGCTATTTGCACTCCTCTTCAACCTTCAGCATAATCTTTCAGAGTCTTCTTAATGTCCAGTCTTCTTCTGAGGGCTTGATCCCAAGCACCACACTAAGAGGAAAAATGAGCCACAGTAATGTTGATTACACAAAGATAAACCAGATCTTGGCATACAGCAAAAACCAGTTAATAGCAACATCTGTAACACCTCTGGCAAGAACAATGATGTCAGCAATAATAATAGAGTCAAAGACAAACTGGGTATTGACATACTGTTAGAGCCAATAAAAGCCAGAACTGTGTCATTGTTAGCAATAGAAGAGATGTCTACAATAACTATATACAAAAAAAAGACAAACCAAGTATTGACATACAATAAATATCTCCTAAATGCAACAGCTTTACTACCATTAACAACATAAAAGAATTCAACAATAATAGCTTAGAGTCATCTCAATATCTAAAAATTAATCAAATAGTAATAATAGTGAAAATGGAAGGAGGGGTTGGGGAAGGGGAAAGATGAAAGAAGTAAAATTTGAAAAGAAAGAAAAAAATGACAAAGAGTAGAGAAAAGTGAGAATTTAATTAAAGGATAAAGAAATAATAAAATTAGGTAAAAGTGCAGAGAAGAAAAGAAAACAAAAATAAGGAAAAAAAAACTAAGGCAAAAAGAAAAAGGAAACCAAGAAAAAAACTAAAACAAAAAAGAATCTCAAATCCCAAACACAAAGTACAAACAAACAAAAGAGAAATGAGTCCTAAAAATTCCTCTGTCTGGGTGAGTGATTTCTTTCCCAGGCCAGCAGGATTGGAGTCTACCAGATACGAGGGTAGGAATAGTGAGTCATTACTTGGTCCTATGTTGTTTTCATGCCCAAGTTTTAATGTATATGTTGAGTCCTGCTTTGTATTTCCCCCTGGACAGTGTCAATCAATGGTGTGGTTTCTGCCTTCAAGCTGTATTCACTCTAGTGGATCTTAGTATTTGTAACACAAGTCACTGCTATCTCCACCTAGCTTTATAGCCATGGGCTTATGAGGTGTCTTTCTTGACCCAAGGTCCCTCTGTCCATATATTCTAGGCCAGCAGTGGCAAACCTACAGCATGCTTGCCTTAGCTGTTTGTACCATTGAAATCTCTCAAAGGTTTGCCATCACTGTCCTAGGCTGTGGCAACTGTTCAAGCTGAGGGATAGCCCTGATCACAGGGGCAGATGGGGAAAGCAAACAAACAACTGAGCTCTGTGCTGGAAGTAGGCAGAAAGGGGTGGAGTCAAAGAGTCTGCTGGACCTCACACCTGTACTTTCAGACCCAGCCCCCTGCACAAACGTCTCTCCACAAATGGTGGAATTCCCCTGTCCTTCCTGGCCTGAGCTCGCCACTGCTTAAACTTCTCAAGGGGTCTCTGACTAGCCTGCCTCCTCTTTGCAGATGTTGATGCCACTGCCCAGGCAGTCACTATGATAGAATGACTCCAGAATCCCTAAAGTGTAGTTGTTCTGTGACTTCTGATTCCTGGAGTAGCTCACACTTAAACAAGTATCCCTTCCCAAAATGGTTCCCAATTAATCACTCTCATATATAGCAGGTACTGTGTCTCAGTTACTTTTCTCTTTGCTGAGACAAAATACCCGATATCCAAAGTTAAAGGAGGAAAGACTTATTTTGCCCCATGGTTTGTAGAGGTTTCAGTGCATATTGACTGACTCCAAGGCAGTGTGGCGTGGCAGAGGAGTATCACAGAGGACAAATTATGGTGGGCAGAAGGCAGCAAAGCAATAATGTAGAGAAGCAGCTATAGCAGCAGCCTGTCTCTCCCTTTTATCTCTTCCAGGCTACCCACCCTTTGGTTGATGCCACCCATACCCAGGGTGGGCCTTGTTATTATCCACACCCAGAACTATGTCAAGCCAATCAGTGGACTAATTTAGTAATTGCACACCCTTAATTGCAGAATTACACACCCTAGATCCAGCCTCCTCTGAAAAGCCACACCTATGATCACATGAGGTTTTGGGGGGACATCTAGACATAAACTATAACTACAATAGATACCTTATCAAAATTTAGCCTGCCACATGGGAAGAGTAAAACCTCATAGTGTATTTGCAGTTTTCAATAACTGTGGGCTTTTCGTGGGGCTACTACTGTCAGCATGAACCATTGTTTCTCCCTGGTGCTGCTGATTCACTCCAGGCTTAACTTGTACCTGCAGACATGTCTACCACCTTAGCAGGGAGGGCTGGCATTCTGGGAAGCTTTATTCTGTTTACTGTGTTGTCTTTAGTTTCTCCAGTTTTCTGTGATTTTTAATTTTCCTTTCATCTCTTTCTGAATTCTCAGAACTTTTCTTCCATTTCGCTTAACTAAGTTGCTGCAATTCCAGGTCCTGGCAAGGCTGTGATATGCTGCTGTATTTTACTCAATCATCTTCCAAGACTCTCTACTTTTTTATATGGACATTGATATATATAAATTTTTGTACTACCTTTGCTGTACCCAATAGATTTTGATATGCCTCCATTTTTATTTATTTAAAGAATATTTTAATTTCCATTTTTGTTTCTCCTTTGATCCATGTGTTTTTACAAAGTAAAGTCTTTCATTTCCACGTGTTTCTGTGGTTTCTAAAGTTATTTTTTATTATTAATTTCATTTTATTATTGTTAGAAAATATACTCAATAACACTACACTTTTTAAAATAATTTGGGGGCCGGTGAGATGGCTCAGTGGCATAAGCGCCTGCCTGGCAAGCTCAAGGGCCTGAGTTCAACTCCCAATACCCTCATACAAAAAAAAAAGGCCGGTGATATCGCTCAGCGGCATGGGCGCCTGATGGCATGTGAGGTACTAAGGTTGACCCCCTGTACCCACAAAAAATAAAAAAATAAAAAAAAATAAATAAATAAAATAATTTGGACTTCTTTTGTGATTTTTTGGTGAAACTATGCTGGAAAATGTTTCATGTGTTGATGATACACATGTGTGTTCAGCCACTGTTGGGTGGAATTTCTGTAGAAGCCAACACCCAATATTAAAGGGGGAAAGGTTTATTTGGCTCACAGTTTGTAGAGGTTTCAGTCCATAATTGGCTGACTCCAAGGTAGGGTGGCACATGGCACAGGGGCAACAGTTCATGGCAGCAGAAGACAGCAAAAATGAGAGACAAGACTTTCTCTTCCTTACACTGTATGCAAAATACTCACCCTAGGATATCTCACACCTATAATCCCAGCATTGGACCATGAATCAATCCCACATTTTAGATTCAGTCACCTCTGAAAAAACTCTATGACCGCATGAGGCTTTTGGGGGTACATCTAGTCGCAAACCATAGCAATGTTCATTTTATATTCTTTAATGGTTTCTATTTCTTTTTTAAACTTCTCTATTGAGGTATAGAAACATTTCCCTGCATTTTCTTCAAGGTCATTGTGTTTCCTTAAAACAGCTGTTTTATATTCTCTGTTACTTCTCCAATATTGATTACTGTCTTGTCAATTTCTCCAACCTTAGAGTACTACACGAATTTACGGTTTTAGTGAGATCTCTTGATGCTTTTAACATGTGACATCATCTGGACATTGACCAATCAGATATTTTTCCATTTTTCTTATTATGGCTTTGCTTGTCTCTGTCTTTCTAGAAATTCCAAGCATTCCACTTTTCAGTTCTAGAAAGCAGTCCAAGACCAGGTTAGTCTCAAATACTCTGTTGGTGTATTGTACCAAAAGTAACAAGAGAGCAACTCAAAAGTAGAGTTTGGCCCCACAAGCCAGATCCTCTAGATCCAGGATATGCCCAGGTGCCTTATCTAGAATTACTATGCTATGGACAGATACTACAGAGCTCTGTACAAGTCACCATAAATAGAACAGCCCCAAAATTTTCTGTCATTTCTGTGGTCACTAAAGCCACCAAGCAATGTCACAATATGAGCCTGAATTCCACAAGACTAGCACAGCACTAAGTACCAAGGTCCACATTGCTATGGGCTGCCAATTGCTCAGAAGGACTCATAGCCCAAAACTGCTGTAACAGGTTGTGGTAGATAAAATGCAAGTCTGATATCCTGCCCTGGTACTGGAACTCTTCCCAGTGCTCTTGCACTGTTAGGCAAGATTTTCTTAGTTCTTGTACTGGGAGTTTGGTGAGTGAACATCTGTTCAACCTGTTGTATCTGTGATGAGAGATTAGTGGAGTATCTTAGTCCCCTACCATGTCACCATGTCCCCCTGAAATTATAATATTCTTATTATAAACTAATGTAAATAGATCATATCAAAAGCATCTTTATAACTTCTGAAGTCAACCTTATATAGGATTTTTAAATAACTTATCTAAGATTAAAATAGGATGAATATTCAAGAGTAAAGACAATTTGTATTTGTCTCTATGAAAATTGTTAATTATAAATTTCTACATGACATCTGTATTCTTATTCATTTAAAAAAATATTACACTGGGCTGGTGAGATGGCTCAGTGGCATAGGCACCTGCCTGGCAAGTGCGAGGGCCCGAGTTCAACTCCTGGAACCCACATATGAAAAAAGGTCCGGTGATATTGCTCAGCGGCACGGGCACCTGCTGGTGCACGAGGTCCTGAGGTCGACCCCCAGTACCCACAAAAAAAATAATAATTACATGGAATAAAATGATTCAAAGAGAGTTAGACACACATTAACACTTTTTTTTTGTGGGTACTGGGGGTTGACCTCAGGACCTCACGCGCCAGCAGGCGCCTGTGCCGCTGAGTGATATCACCGGCCCTTTTTTCTTATGTGGGATCTGGGAATCGAACTCGGGCCCCCGCACTTGCCAGGCAGGCGCATATGCCACTGAGCCATCTCACCAGCCCAACACTTTTAACAAAGGGCATTTCTATGATGTAAAATATGATAATCAAATCAGTATATAATGAACTTATTAGAAATGTAAAAATATTATACTTGGACTTGAATAGCAAATTTGAAAATTAAAAACAACTATATATTGATGCACAATAATTATTCAAGCAAATAACTTGCAATACTTGATATTATACAAAATCACTTCTGTTACTGCTTAACCCAATGGTTCAGCCAACTGATATATATATATATATATATATATATATATATATATATACATATACATATATGTATATATATATTTAGTGATGTTGTTATCTCTTCAAAAGAAGATAACAAAATCATGGCATTTTGTAATGTATTATCTAAATACCCAGTAATCACTCAAAAATTACTAGACATGCAAATCAAAAAAGAATTCCAATTAAAATGTGCTTAATGAAACCAGCCTAAAGATGACACAGATATAAAATTTAACAATGAGTTTAACTAAAAATAGATTGACAGTATAATTGTATTTTTGTTAGGTATTCAAAGAAAATCTACTTCCATGATTATAGTACTACTCAAAGTAGCTAAGATATAGAAGCAATGGATATATGGATAATGCAATATTATTCAGCTATATAAAAATGAAACCCTGCCATTTGCCACAGAATGGAAGTAACTGTAGGACATTATGTTAGGTGCACTCTTACAGAAAACAGACCAAACACGGGAAGAAATGGCACCAAGGAAGTTAAGGAGGCAGTTTGTTACATCAATGGGCTTCTGACTAGGATCTTTCCCAAAGAGCCGGAGACCCGCCTGGTGGGGTTTCAGGGCTTTTAAAGAGAAAGTGAGCGGGGAGGTATACAGGCAGATTTGGCGCACATGATTGGATGTTGGGTGACATCATGGGTTGTTAAGGGAGTGTAAGCATTTCAGGGTTACATCATAAGGCTATCAGTTATACAAAGCATGGGTTATACAAAGGAAGAAATTCCCTGTTACATTTTAAGTTACACTGTAAGGCTATCAGTTACACAAAGGCAGCAAAGACATGGGTTTACATAAAGGAGGAAGTGTTCTGTTATCAGGCCTGCTGGACATGTCCACTTGCTCTTGGTGGGTATCCTGGGCATGCTTTTATTTAAAATTTTAATTTTCCCTCTTCAATACTAAGTCAGACCCAGAAAGACAAATAACACGTATTCTCTTTCCTATATGGAATCAAAAGAGTACATCTGAATACATAATTTTGTTTATTAGAGACTAAGAAATTTGGGAAACAAGGGATCTGATGTTATGTTGAGCAATGGGTACTGAAACACAATAAAATAGAATAAATAAATTCTAGTATTCCACAGCACAATGGAGTACTATTCACAATGACATAATATCTACTTCATGAGGAAGTAGAAGAAAGAAGTTCAAAGCCTCCAGACAAAGAATGATTAAGGAGAGGAAAAGGTAATTGCCCAGATTTTATTAGTTTGTGCTTATACACGTGTAGAAGTATTGCACTATACCCTAAATATGCATTAAATTACTACACATAACTTTAAAAATATATAACTGCAGCCCAAATCTCAGGTTAACTTTTCAGAGGAACACAGGCAAAAATGTTACAGAGTCATTATGGAAAGGTAATAAAAATTGAACTGGCATGGGAAGCATTCCCCACAGAAAGTGACATTATTGTGGACTAAATCTATCCAAGTTGACAGCAAACACAAGCAGCAAACACAACTCAATGTTTCAGAAGATATTAATAGGATAGAGCAATAATCTCAAACATAATTTTCAAAATTATTAAGGTAAGCTCAAAATCACTTGATAAACAAAATGGTGACAACAGAAAGGGTGAAGATAACCAATTTTTGCAAATATTGAAATGTCCCAAAAGTTGGCACTATCAGTTGACAACTTTTGAGCACTTTTTATAATTATGATCTTTGATGTATAGGTAAATATTCATCAAAAATATACTTAATACAATTTTTATTAAAATATAAAAATCATATTAAAATTAAAATATTTGTACTTAAAAATGGAATACCTAAATTTAAAATTCACTCATTTAATGTGATCAAGATGACAGAGGAATGGGTCTATTCATCAGAAGACAGATGAATAGAAATACCTGCTTAGGAAAAAAAAACACATTAGAAAACAAAGTACAACAAGCTTGTGAGACAATACCAAAAGATATAATATTTGTCCCAGATGAAGAGGAAAGAACTTAATGTTGAAAGTATATTTGATGAAATGGTGGTCTATAAGTTTCCAAATTCAATAAAAGTTTTAGATTTACAAATTTAGCAAGCTCAGCAAATCTAACAGAATAAATTTAAGAAAAGGCATAACCAAGCATCATATATTCAAAATATTGAAAATCACAGATGAAGAAAACTGGTAGAAGCAACTAAGAGACAAATTTTACATTAATGATCTGCATTGTTTGAAATAAATATGGAAATCTGATGAGAAACCATAAATTTCAGAAGAGAATGCCATCACAAATAATCCAAAATAAAGCATAAGAGGGAGAAGAGAAAAATAAATGATGTAGGAAATAAACTGAAACTACCTATAATATAGATCAAAATACAATTATCATAAGTGTATTACGTGCAGAATTAAAATACAATTAAAAAAGGATTTTCAGATTGGTTTTAAAAATATCTGACCATAAACTGCCTAGAAAACTTCACTTTAAATATACGATACTTGTACATTAAAAAGAAAAGGATGGCCTGGAAAACGTGAGGTCCAGAGTTAGACTCCTGGTACCTGCATATAAAAAAAAAAAAAAGAAAGAAAGAAAAGGATGGAAAGGACATACCATCCCAATACTAATCAAATAGCTCCAGAGTATATTCTGTTATTACCCAAAATAGAACCCAGAAAATAGTAATATTTTCTGGATCGATAGTTCCTCTAATGATGAAAAGAAAAATTAACCAAAAGAACATTACAGTACAGATTGTGTGTGAGCTTAATGGAAAATCTTCAAAACGTAAGAAGAGAAACCTTATAAAACTATAAGAGAAATATGTAAATCATAATTACACGTGAAGGTGTCAATAACAATCAACAAAAAGAACAGAAAAATCAGCAAAAATACAGAAGACCTAAAAACACTGTCAACCATCTTAGCAAAACTGACACTTGTAAAACATTCCATAATAATGTCAGAAAGTTCTCTAACAGTACATGGAACATTTATAAAAGTAAAGTATATATAAAATAAATCTTAGCAAATTCAAATGAGAACAAATCATGCAATGTGCA
This sequence comes from Erethizon dorsatum, assembly GCA_028451465.1. Lineage (NCBI taxonomy): Eukaryota > Metazoa > Chordata > Mammalia > Rodentia > Erethizontidae > Erethizon > Erethizon dorsatum. The sequence goes on from CM051826.1 coordinate 101,503,238, forward strand.
TTCTCTGACTATAATGATATTAAATTTGAAAGCAGAAAAAGAACCAAGTCATGGTGATACATACATATGATTTCAGCATTCATGAGGCTAAGGCAGGAAAGTTGCAAATTCAAGATCAGCCTGGTCGATTTATCTATTGAGATCTTATCTCAGAACATACACACAGACTTACATGAAAAGAAAGAAAATTTAAAAAAAATAAAATAAAATGATAGGTGGTGAATTCTCAAACTCTGGAAATTAACAGCATATTTTGAAGTTACCTGTGAATCAAAGAGAAATTAAAAAACAAGAGAAATTAAAAAAAAATTTGAAGTGAATGAAAAGAAAAATGCACCATAACAAAATATGTGGCTATGCAGCTGAGAAGAGTACAAATAGGGAAATTAAAAACATTCAATGCTTTTAAAATGCCTAGAAGTCAACATTTTGGATTTCTACCTTCAGGAAATAGAAAAATTACACTCTAAATACCAAACAAGAGATGGCATGAAATGCTATTATTAAAAATAAGAGAGGAATAACCTCACGACAGATGTTAAAATACATTAAAGTGGAAATGTGTGAAGATTATAAACAATACTTAGTCCATAAATTTGGCAATTTGGATTAAAGAGACCAATTTTTGAAAGATGTAAACAACTAAAACTCATTAAAAAATACATATATTATCTTCTATATAGTTTTACAAATGAAGAACTCTTTTCAACAACACTCTTCCAACAATAGCAACAAATTTCAGAGCAGATGGTTTCTTTGATGAATTTTACCAAACAAACAAACAAACACAATTATTTGCAATTGCAATATGTGGAGAAAGTCTCAGTTCAAAAAAAATTTTATACAGTCGGTATTATTCTGGACAAAGACTATACAGGAAAAAAAATCCTACAAGGGAATATTACTAAAGCACATGGATGCAAATTTCATCATGAAATATTAGTAAATTAAACCAAAACAATACATATGGTCTTCAATTTATGATTTGTTTCACTACTTGATAGTGAGGAACCAATACATTCAGTAGAAGCTATAGTTTGAATTTTGAATATTAAATATTAACATTTCCTTAAGCTATGTTTCAGAGCTATCCAATCATAATGGCAAATAATGGAGACTACATTTTACTGTGTGGCTAAGATATGATGTTGAGTAGGTCAGGTGTAATAACTGTACTTTTAACTTACAATGCATTTAACTTTCATTTGGTTTATCAGGACCAAATCCCATAGTAACATAGCAAAAATTACAAACAGATACACACAAAAATATATTCAATTGATTGCTGGGAAAGTTTTATGGTCTATTTAGTAAATAGTGAACCAATTTGATATTACTATATGAAAATGAAATTGATCTCAATTCATACCTCAGAGACAAAAATTAACTCAAAAAATGAAGTAAATGTAAAACATAAAATAGAAAAAAAAACACTTAAAAGAAAACATTAGTGAAAAGCTTTTTGTTTACAAGTATGATGAAATATTCTTATATATGATACCAGAAACATTATTCATAAAATGCAAAAAAAATGATGAATTGGATTTCATAAAATTTAAAAGTTCTTTATATGATCAATTACTAGAACAAAAAACAGTTCATAATAAAGAATATTTCCAGTCACAGATATGATGAATGAATTGCTCTAAAACATATAAACCCTTCTAAGAATTCAGTAATATTCAATTTATTAGAAATGGGAAACATATATGAATAAATAAGACACCTCTGGATTTCTGGGTGGCTAATAAGTACATGAAAAATATTTATCAATATTTTTCATTATGTTTTTACACTTTTTAATAGAAATTAGGCAGCCATTTCTAATACTTACGTGTAAAAATACAGAACTGAAAATGACCAAAACATTACTGAGAGAGAAAAGTGACAGACTTCGACTATCTGATTCAAATCTTAACATAAATCATCAATAATCAAGAAGTCCCAGGACAAGAGTTGTAGCTCAGGGGTAAAGTGCTTCTGTAGTATGTGTGAGGCCCTGGATTTTACACTAAACACAAACACACACACACTCTTAAATCCCAGGTAGAGTTTAGAAATAACCCCATATTTGCAGCCTTTCGATTTTTCAGAAAATTGTCAAAGGAATCCCCAGCAAAATCACTCTCTTGATCATATGATGGTTGAAACACAGCTTATCCATATGGAAACAAAATATAAATCTCAATTTCTAAGACAATACCTAAAAATGTCCTTGAGGTGGTATAAATTTAGCATAAACAAACAAATAAAAACAACCTATATAAAATGCATAGGGAAATACTTTGACTACAAAGGAGTAAAAAAAACGTTGAACACAGAAATAACACTATTTAAAAAATGGATGTTAGAACTTAGCAAAATATGAACTTTTCTACATCTGACACTGATAGGAGAAAACAAATTTCGCTAAGCACATCTGATGAAATACTGATGAATGACTAATAGATTCTCACAAAGAAAATATATAAAATGATAATGAGTACATAAAAATAATTGGCATTAGTGAATCAGGGAATGAAAATTACAAACATAATATAATTCTGTTTCATACCAATTATAATGGATAAAATTTTAAAAGATGACAAAATAAATATAAAATAAATATAATAAATATAATTTATATAATATATAAAAATATTTATATATTTATATAATATTAAATATTATAAATTACAATATTATATTTATATAATTTATATAATAAATATAATTTATATAATAAATATAATTTATATAATAAATATAATTTATATAATAAATATAATTTATATAATAAATATAAAATACAGAACAACCAGAATGATCAAAGTTGGTGGGTGTGTAAATTGAAACATTGTTATGAGTATGGTTTAGGAGTTTCTTATGAAGTTGAACACATACCTACTATACAATTCTACTCAAATAATTCTATCTTTAAATATATATCCAAAAATAATGAAAGTGTATTTATGAAAAGTTTCGCACAAGAAAAGTTGCAGATTGTTGGTTGGGAATGTAAACTAGTATAACCACTATGGAAATCTGTGTAAAGAATTCACAAAAAAAGTTAAAATAAAAACTCCATTTGACCCAGCTATCCTTCTAGGTATCTTCCTGAAAGACTTAAAGTCATAATATTACAAGGATACATGCATACCCATGCTTATAGAAGCACAATTTATAATAGCTAGATCTTAGAAATAGAATATATGTCCAATGTCACAGTTCATGACTGTGGCATAGCACGAAGGATGAGAGATTACTCAGAGTCAATGTCCAATTCAAATCCCAAGAAGGCCCAGCGAGACTGCCCTTTACCCAGATGCCTCAGCATGAGAGTCTCATAAAGACAGCCCCAAACTGGTTTCTGTGGCTTTTTATTGATAAAACCAGGAAACAAGGATAACAGATAAAAGAAGGATATCTGTGCAGGAATTCATGTAGGGGACAGAGAAAGCACAGGGGAAGGTAGGGATGGTCTGTTACATCTTTGACCTAAGGGCTAATCTAGGTGATAAATCAAAGTATGGGGAGGAGTGGGCCAGAGAATTCATTACTTAAGGCAATGTGCTTTGATACTACTTGTACTCGTGGACCTGTAGGCTATCTTTTAATCTCTAACCATGAATTCTAGGAGGTTTGGGGCATGTGACTGTAAAAGTCTCTTATCTCTGCGTATCCATCTCATGCATACTACTGACCAGCAGCCCACAGTTCATCAATAGATGAATGGCTAAAGAAAATGTGATGTTTATAAACAATGGAGTACTATTCTGCCATTAAAGAAATATAAACTTGAGCCATTCGTAGGCAAGTGGATGAAACTTGAGATCATAATGTTAAGTGAAACAAGTCAGATACACAAGCTTAAATATTGCATGGTTTCTCTTTTATGAGAAACTTTAGAGAGAGAGAGAGAGAGAAACAGACAGGTGGAGAGAGAAAATAGAAAGTAGATAAATAGAAAGTAGGGAGAAGTTCAGATTATGATTTTTTTGGAAGAGAAAAAGACAATAAAAACAATGAGACAGAATTTCAAAACAAGGTAATAGGAAATTGACAACGGTTGATATATTGCATATTGTTATCTTCAAAGTACTTGCTCATATTATAAGACATAGGCATGAAAGATTGATCAAAATATATAAGCACAAACCATTCTTTTTAATGAACTAAGAGAAATTAGTAGTATAATTATCTTAGCTGTCTTGTATATATTTTTTTTCTTTTCCCTTCCTTCTTTCCTCCTTTCCCCCAGCCCAGTTGTTCTTTCCTTTTGAGGATTTTCTTTTTCATTTGTTTCTTGTGTGTGTGTGTGTGTGTGTGTGTGTGTGTGTGTGACTTTTACTCTGAATAATATTTTGACCATTCTTCTTAGATCACAGTGTATTATCACTGTTATTCTCTATAATTATTTTGTGAAGAGCTTTTGTTTTAATTTATTCATAGAAGTAAGAAGAGTGCTTTTCTTCATAATTATGTACTTGTATAACATTAAAATAAAATTTAAAAATCATAGTTGTAGAAGCTTTGTTCACAATAAAAAATTAGAGACAATTTAAATCTCTGCAACAGAATTATGGGGATTCCAATTGTGGTATACTCATAGTCAACATCAAAACAAAAACCAAGAAAGTATCATGGAGTGAGTGGCTGATGACTGAAAGGGGTTATGAAAATGCTACCTGAAGTAATAAGCACATTCTCTCTATGGGCCTTACAAGAGTTTTTGCTTTTGGCAAAAACTGGACTGAAAGCTTAAGATTTTTGCAGTTCATACTTTTTAAATGGTGCCTAAACAAAACAACAGAAAACAAATTCCGTCTATGTAGTAACATGAAATAGCAACTTTGAAACAGCTTTGTACATATCATAGGCTTGAGAAAATGAGTGAATATATTAAATATATTTAATATGAGAACCCAGTTTCTCACTCTTGTAAATTTGAAATATCATTGTGAAGTTATGGATTTAAGAAAGGGAGAAACAGACAGACTTGAAAATGACGTATGTCAGATTCCCTTTCTCTGTCCCTAAGAGGGTGCAGAAGCAATGTCACAGGTTAAATGAGATGCCTGGTACCCTGATCTTGGTTTGTAAATTCTGTTTTCTAATAAAGCTTGTCAGAAACTTTGGTATAAATCAAAAGGACAAGTGAGTCAGATTTAACTGAACAGATCTGATATAGGTTAAGCATCAAAATAACAAGATTGATGGAATGCATACCATTGCATAAAATAAAATTCCATTAGCCACCTTGTTATAATTGACATGTATTTATAGTGGCTTAAGAACTCATCATATTTTTAGCAGGAAGTGTTTATTCCCTCATACTGGCTAAATTTGAATTTCCTTTTTAAATTTAAATTTACTTTAGACTGATATATAAAAACAAAATTTGTATATATTTATGGTGTATCATGCTTTTTTATACATGGTATAATGTTCAAATAAAGGTAATTGTACATATCTACTCAAACATTTATCATTCCTTTGTGGTGAAACTTTTCAAAATCTTTTCTTCTAGATTTTGAAATGTATAGTATATAATTATATGTAGTACCCCAGAGATTTTTGTTCCTACCTAACTATAACTTAATAACCCTTGATCAACTTTTCCTCCCCATCCCTCTGTCCCTAGCCTTTGGAAACTACCATTTTACTCTCAACTTCTATAAGATAAATGTTTTTAGATTCTGCATATGACTGAGCTCATGTAGTATTTGTCTTTCTGTGCCTGACTTACTTTACTTTACATAATGATCTTCAGAACTATATGCCGTTGCAAATGATAGGATTTCATTCTTTGTATTGCTGGATGATATTGCATTGTGTAGGTATACCATATTTTCTCTGTTCATGCATTGGTTGATGGACATTTTGATTCTTTCCATTTCTTTACTGGCTATTGCAAGAAGTCCTGCAATGAACTTGAAAATACAGATGTGCCCTTGACATACTTATTGTATTTCCTTTGGATATGAAAGTGATAGCTAGATCATATGGTAATTCTATTTTGGATTTTTTTCAGGAACCTCCATAATGTTCTCCATATTGGATATATGAAAATAGAATTTCTTATGATTGAGTTGGATTGCTAAAATATGTACTACTGTGGTTTACACATAGTACACACTTAAATATCTGTGATATATAAGAATAAAATATAATAAAAACAAATGGTACTACTCTCACTCAATAGCTTTATTTTCAATGCAATATGTTCATATGAGTTTTTCTATAAACAGTGAAATAATGTATTCAATCTATATGTTTTTACACTTTGAGGAACAGATTATGTAATCAACCATATAAAAAAAATACTCCCCAGAACAGCATCGTTCTCTTTCTGATACTTTCCGTGACAGAGTCCCCAAATATTTCACAAGGGATTCCCATACAGAGAAAATGAGACACACTCCCATAAATGAGACAGCAGGGAGCTTACCAGGATATTCATACACATGAATTACAGTAAATTAGACTAAATGAAGATCTGTCATCAAGGACATCATGCCTACTGATTGCAAGTGAATGATTCTGTGCGAACTGCCAGCTATCACCTATCTACTCAGCATCAAACCAGGGATGAGTAATCTTTGCTTCTTATTGCAATGGTGATAAAAAAATAATCTGAGTGCTTTTTATGATTTTGTTCCTGTCATCTCCAACATAGAATTTCATTATTTATTATTGATTATTTTTATGTAATTATTATGGTCCTAAAATTAGTTAATAATTCCACAATTTTTAAAATATGGATACAAAACAACTTGGTATTTTTTGTTTTAATTAACAATGATTATTTTTATAACCTTATTTCCCCAATTGCTATAATTTTCAAATAATTGTTTTCTTAAATAAAATTTATTGAAATTTAATATGCCAATTCACAAAAATAAATGACCAAAATAGCCACGAGGGCAAGCTCATTGACCTATTTATATTATGCCAGCTAAAACATTGCTACACTAAATATAAGCCTCAGGTGATCTTTTTCTTTCTGGTAACTAAACTTTTCAGTGGTAAGAAGTGATCGGTTTCATCTGCTGTCATCATCAAATCTTTTTATAACAGGGCCGGTGAGATGGCTCAGCGGCGTAAGTGCCTGCCTTGCAAGCGCGAGGGCCCGAGTTCGACTCCCGGAACCCACATACGAAAGAGGGGCCGGTGATATCGCTCAGCGGCACGGGCGCCTGTTGGCGCGCAAGGTCCTGAGGTCGACCCCCCAGTACCCACCAAAAAAAAAAAAAAAAAAATCTTTTCATAACAAAAACATTATTTTATTCAAGATTTGTTATGGTAGATACCATATTATGGGAAACTGAGTATTTACAAATGTAAATAAATAAACTGACATGCCATATAAGACCTTATAGCATCCCCTGCCACACCTCCTATTATTATCTTTTATTGATATATACTCATAGAGGATGAGCACGGAATAATAGGAAATTCCTTCAATTTTACAATGAATTAAGGACCAAATTTCAAAACTAAGCATGTTAGGTAAAATGAACTATTTAATATTAACAAATTAAGCAAGTAGTATCACTCTGTAGACTTGGATTTTCTCACTTTCAAACTGAAAGTGTTAAATTAGATCCTAACAAATTCATTATATATATAAATGTGAAATGTGTTCACTTAATTAAAATGAAATAAAGATAAGCTAAAAAAGAATAAAATGTCTATATGAGACTTCCAGTGTAAATGGTCTTCTGAGTTCAGAAATTAACTTCGCTGCCTTCCCTATTGGGAAGGACTGAGTATTCCTTAGTGTTGAGAATGCCAGCTACACATCATTGACCACTAGCATATCTAAACTGACCTCCTACTCACCTGGAGTTCTCATTTGTACAACATTCCCAGACTTGGATAAAATACTATACCAAGGATATTAAAATATAACAACTTGAGCTGCTCCAAAAGGGATTGTACATGTGGGGGTTGAAATGTTGTATAACGAACTCTTAATTCAGAGGTTAAAAAAAAAAAAAAAAAACAGGAGGAAGTCTGGAAGATAAATTACCCTTCCTTACTGTATCAGTGTGCTAAGTCTGCTACAAGATAACACAGAAAAGGTCTCTTAAAGAACAGAAATGTATTTTCTAATAGCTCTGAGGGGTGAAAATCCAAGATCAAGGTGTCAACAAGCTCGGCTTCTTTTGAGGTATCATAACTTAGCTTGCGGAAGTCTGACTTTTTAGTACATCCTCATATGGCCCTTTACCTGTGTGCATGCCCTACTGTCTCTTCTTATAAAAACATAAATTCTATTAGACCAGGACCCCACCCATATTATTTTATTGAATCTTAATTACCTCTTTAAAGGCTTATTTGGCAATATGGTCATATTGGGTATTTGGATTCTAACAATGGGATTTTGGGTTGATACAATTTTGTCCACAGCAATTTCTTATATGGGCTACTTGAAAGAACAGTTGTTCCAGAAAATTCTGTGTGTGGATCAGATAGACCCAATAGATCAACAACTATTTTTCTTTATGAAGCAGCACTCATCTTAGTAATACAACAATTACTATTTAGTATTAGTATTCACTTATATATCAAAGAGTGGTATAGCTAGATAAAATGGTATCCCTACTTTTAGTTTTTTGAGGAACCTCCATACTGATCTCCATAGTGGTTTAACTAATTTACATTTTTCCACCAGGATTATAGAATGGTTATTTTTTTTCTTACACCCTCACTGACATTTATTGTTTTTTGTATTTTTGATGATAGCCGTTCTGACTGGGGTGAATGGAATTTCAATGTAGTTTTGATTTGCATGTCCATCTTGCCTAAGATGTTGAACATTTTTTCATATACTTAATGACCATTTGTATTTCTTCTTTTGAGAATTGTCTAAATCATTTGTCAATTAACTGATTGGGCTTTCTGAGTTTTTGTCAAGTTTTTTTGGATTCATTACATATTTTAGATATTAATCCTCTGTCAAAAGTATAGCTGGTAAAGATATCCTCCCATTCTATAGGTTGTCTCTTCCCTCTCTTACTTGTTTACCTCATTCTGCCAAACTGTTTAATTTGATGTAGTCCCATATGTTGACTTGCTATTATTTTCTGTGCTATTGGAATTCTAGTCAGGAAGTTTTGCCTGTGTCTATGGCTTCAAGTGTCTCACCTATGTTTTCTTTTGGCAGTTTCAAAGTTTCAGGCTTCAGATTTCTTTTATTTCTCCCTTTATTTTTAGTTCTTCCTTCAGACATGTTGTCTGGATCATCCATCAAAACATCGATACAGACATTTTCATTGCACATCTTTTTCAGTACAGGGTGGATCCTTCAGGAAAAAAGAAAGTATTGTACAAACTACAGAAGATGATAATAGAGTTAGCACATTCAGAATCATACCTAAGCTGAGAATACACATTCTGTTTAAGGTAATATAAAACTCTTAAAAATATGAATATAAAACAGGCAGATAAGAATTTTCAATTTAATCCCCCAAATCAAAATCATATAGATGTCATTATTTGACAAAACTCTGATTGCAAATCAATAAGAAAACACACTAAAACAGCCACAATATAAATTATATGAAATCAGAGAATTTCACACATTTTAATGGATTATGCCCCAATGGTTTAGATGGATTTTCACATAATAAATATGAAATATTTTGTAAGTGAATGAACACTTACTGTTTTAAAATGTGTACTAATATTAATAAATTAATAAATAAATAAAATAAAACCTGTGTCCAGAAAATTGAACACACTTAAAACACTCACGATCTAAATGCAATGTAACTATTTCAGAACTGAAGAAAATAAAAGTTCCTCATATAAAATCTTATGGGATGCCGGAATTTTTAGTTAGAGGAAAATACATGTCTTAATTTTGCTTTTTAAAATATCAGAAAAATCCAAAAACTAACAAGACCAACTCAAGAAGACCAGAATGAAAGCCAGAAACTAAATTCAAAGCTTTCTTAACCTGACAAGTTTTATTTAACAGAAAGTCCTAGCAAGCATCCTAGAGAATGGTGAAGTTTAGAAATATTTCTACTGAAATCCCAGACAAAACCATGGTATCACAAATCACCACTTATAATCAGTGTCTTATTAATGGTCCTATCATTTAAATAAGACAAGAAAAGCTAATGCAAGATAGATACCTCATTATTTTAATTGCTTAGGCACAACATTCTTTATATTACATAAAGTAAAATTTCTAGTAGTACATTTTCCTTATTAAAATCATGTTTTTATAGTATTACTATTTTTTAAATATATCTAGGCAGGTATATTTCTCAAAAGACTTAACAAAAATCACATATATCATGAAGAGAGTTTACTTTGATTGTTGAAAATGTTTCTTGTTTTAGATATATCACAGTGCAAGAAAACTTAGCTGAGTGCTCAATATAATCAGGTGCTGCCAGAATGGCCATATAAAGTTAATGTGCCTCAGAACAGCCACTGCTCATTTCTTCTTGTCTTCTGTATTTCACTGATCAAAATTTGTGGTTTTATAAAGTTAGTTACCTGAAACCTCAAAGTAGCCTCTAAGAAAGTCATATACCACTGCACGAATACTCATCAGCATTGAGAAGTGCTGGAATGTTCACAGTCTGTTGGATTTCACCGTCTGATAGCCAGACCAACTGCTATTCCCTCTAAGGCCAGCATGCTGTAGACATGGTTAGAGATCTCCACTTCCCAGGGTCAAACTGAGCTACAAATATTAGGAGGTGAGGTATTCTCAGGTCAGGCATCAGAGATCTTCATTAGACAAATTGGGCAGAAAGGAAGTAAAAGAAAATCTAGACAGGAAATAAAGTTTGATATGCTCCATGTAGGTGATGCTTCACTCAGAAAATTTAAAACAGTAAGAGAGAAAAGCAAGACTTTTCCAGTTTTTATCTTTGTTTCCACTAAGACTCCAAGGTTGCTGATTTCTATGACTGGTTATCTTTTATCCTTCTATGAAAATAAAATATTGCAAATGTATTCCCGCTAATTTTTAAAATGTGTTTATGTCAATAATATTATGTGAATAAAGGTTGATGAAATTAAAATCTATTTCTTGATAAGAATTCTTTGAAAAATCAAGATTGAATGTAAGACCCCTTTTACACTTTCTATTTTCATTGTGAAGTCTATTCAACAGCACCACAGTATTTTCTGCTAATTACATAAATATTTCACAATTGTATTTTTTCTTTTTAAAATTTATTGATTAGTATGTGTTTGCAATACATAATAACTACTTTCATTGTGGGTATTTGGGACACATTCATTTATACATCCCCTTCTGGTCCTGCCTTTCGTCCCTCCCTCCATCTCTTGGTCAACTTCACATTTGCCACACATCTATCTCCCTATTTCCTTTTATCTTTCATTTTGTTCTTTATTTTATACTTTGGATTTTTCATATGAGAGAAACCCTATGGTTTTTAATCTTGGTGTCTGATTTATTTTACCCAACGTTGTGTTTTCAATGACTCAAATCTATCCTTAAAATATCCTGCTCAGTAGTATTCCATTCTGACAACCACCGCACTTTCTCAGCAACATTTGCTAAGGAGGCTCTCTTTCCTCCAATATATGGGTTTTTTGCCCCTTTCTCACAGATCAGATGGTTGAATATACCTGAGGTTTTTCTGCATCTTCCATTCTGTTCCACTGATCCTCAAGTCTGTTTTTGTGCCAGTATCATGCTTTTCTTTTATTACTGTGACTTTGTGATATAACTTAAAGTGCAGAATTTGATGGCTGCCACATTGCTCTTGTTGACTAGGATTGCTTCTGCATTCTGGGATCTCTTCTGGATCCATATAAATTTTAAGATTTCTTTTTCCAGTTCTGTGAGGAATGCTGTTGCATTTTCATCTTGATTGCATTAGTTCTATATATCAGTTTGGGGAGTATCACCTTTTGACCATATTGGTTCTGCCTATCCAAGAACAGGGGATATCTTTCCATTTACTGATACCCTCTTTGACTTCATTTTTTCAGAATTCCCTACTTTTTGTTGTAGAGGTCTCTTGCTCCCTTGGTTAGGTTAATTCCTAAGTATTTAATTTTTCTTCATGCTATTAAGAATGGTGTTTTTCCTAAATTCTTCATGGTGAGTTGATTATTGGTGTACAGGGATGTATCAGGCAAATCGATCATATCCTAGTCTTTTCTTAGTTGTTAGGTTTTTACCACTGCCTCAATTTCATTGCTTCTTATTAAATTGTTCTGAATTATTATGTAATTTTACTTCAATTTTGGTAGCTTCTGTATGTCTAGATGTCTGTCCATTTCTTCAAGATTCTCCAATTTGCTAGAGTCTAATTTTTTTGTTGTAATTACTAACAACCTTCTGAATTTTGGCAGTGCCCATTGTAACTTTGTCTTTTTCATTTGTAATTGCACTGATGGGACTCTTTTCTCTCCTTATTTTGAAATGTGTGACTACGAGCTTGTCTGTTTTGTTGTTCTTTCAAAAAGCCAGCTTGTAGATTCATTGATTCTTTGTATTTAGCCTCGATTTCATTAATTTCTGATCTGATCTTTATGCTTTCTCTCCTTAAACTGGTTTGGGCTTGAAAGGTTCTTGTTTTCCAAGTACAGTATCCTGAGGTGCATCATTAGGTTATTTATTTAAGCTTGCTCTGTTTTTCCAATTTGAGCACTGACTGCAATAATGTTCTGTCTTAGAACTGCTTTCATGAGTGCTGGTATGCTGTTTTGGCATTGATTCTAGGAATTGGAATTGTTTAATTTCATCTTTGAATTCACCTGTGATATATTGAATGTTCAGGAGTATGGTGTTTAATGTCTGGTTGTTACTAAAATTTCTGTGGTTTCTTTTATAATTGATTTCTAGTTTTAGTGCACTTTGATCTGTTAGAATACATGGTGCAATTTCAATTATTTTTTATTTTTTAGCATGCTTTATACACTAGTATGTGTTCTATTTTGGAGAAAGTTCCATGGGCTGCTGAGAAGAATGTGCATTCTGTTGTAGTAGGGTAGAACACTGATATTTCTTTGTTGATCTTTTTGCTTGTTTAGTTGATCTGTTTTTTTGTGAAAGTTGGGTATGGACATCACCCACTATGACTGTATTGGTGTTTACTTGATTTTTTATATCCAGCAGTGTTCGTTGTATACAGTTAGGTGCTCCAAAATTCAGTGTGTATAGATTTATAATTGTTGTCTCTTCCTGTCAAATTTTTCCCTTAACCAATATGTAATTACCATCTTTACCTCTTCTGATCAGTTTTAGCTTGAAGTTTACTTTATATGAGAATAAAATTTCTGCCCCTGCATGCATTCAGGGTCCTGGTGTATGGAATATTGTTTTCCATCTTTTGATGTTTAGTCTATACATTTCTTTTGGGATTAGAAAATTATTTTTTAATTAATTAAGTTTATTGGTACATTTTAGATACACATTCTTCATAGGGAGTTTGTACCTGTACATGATATATCTTGATTCTTCTTTTTCCTCCATTCCCTTATCCTCCTTTCAACCCTTCTTCCCCTCCTTATTTACAAAAGTTTTGTTTCCACTTTTCCTTCTTCTCTCATTTTTCTTTTCCCTTCCTTCCTTTTCTTCTCCTGCCTCTCTAGTTCCCCTTCTTATTTGAACATTATCTTCCTATTTCACAATATCTATTATACATTTTGGTCCTTATTTACACTTTTAGTTTCTCACATCAGAGAAACAATGTGTTATTTACATGTGTCCAATTTATTTCACTTAAGTGTATGATCTCAAGGTTTTATATAAAGGTGCATCCGTTGTATAAAAAAAATATTCTTTACCCATTCATTGGCCAATGGACATTTGGGCAGTTTCCAAGATTTAGCTATTACAAACCATGCTGCTATAAACGTGGGTGTGCATATATCGCTGTGGTATGGTGCATCTAATTCTTACAGGAAGATACCAAGAAGGGGAATAGCTGGGTTAAATGGAACCGCTAGTTTTAGGTTTTCAAGAAATCTCCACACTGATTTCCACAGTGGTTGAATAAATGGTGCTGGAAAAACTGGCTTTCACATGCCAAAGATTAAAAATAGACCCATGTCTCTCACTATGCACTAAACTGAAATCAAAATGATCAAGGATCTAAATATTAAAACAGAAACACTAAATCTGCAGGAAGAGAGAATAGGTAGAACTCTTGAATACATAGATGTAGGCAAAGACGTTATGACAAAACCTCAGTCATATGAGAAATATTACAAATAATCAACAACTGGGATTTCATCTTATTAAAAAGCTTTTGCACAGCAAAAGAAATCACCAACAGAGTGAAGAGACAATTGATAGAGTAGGAAAAATTTTTGCCAACTGTTTCTCACACAAAGGACTAATATCTAGAATATAGAAAGAACTCAATAAAATGGGCATCTGAAATGAATACACATGTCTCAGATGATGAAGTAGAAATGGCAAATAAATATATGAAAAAATGTCCAACATCATTGGTTATTCAAGAGATGCAAATTAAAACAACAGTGAACTTCCCTCTCATCCCAGTAAGAATGGCCATTATCAAGAAGTCAACTAATAGAAAATGCTGGAGGAGCTGTGGGGGAGAGGAACTCTCCTCCACTGTTGGTGGACATGTAGGAAATGCTCGAATACAACAGATTTCTCAATTCTATTATTTGATCCTTTCTATGAATATGTTTTTTAACTGGGGAGTTGAGATTACTTACACTGAGCATTTTTACTGAAGGGCATTGATTTATTTCTGTTTCATGTCCTTTTTCTGTTGTTGACTCTTTCATTTAACCTTTTTTCCTCAGCTACTGGCCTTGCTTGATGTATTCATTCAATCTGATTTTTTGGCTTTTTGGCTTCATTGTCTCTAGGATATTCTTCAGTATTTTTGGAGTGCTGGTTTGGTGTTCATGTATAGCTTGAACTGTTTTTTGTGGGGTTGGTTTTCTGGGGGGGGTTCATGGAAGTCCTTATTCTTCCATTAATTTTGAAAGATAGTTTTGCAGGGTATATTAGTCTGTGTTGAAGTTATTTACTTTTAGTGTTTGAAATATGTCATTCCAAACTCTCATGGATTTTAAAGTTTGTGCTGGGAAATCTGCTGCAATTCCAGTGGGTTTACCTTTATATGTGATAGTTTGCTTTTCTCTGCCAGCTTTTAAGTTTCTTTTTGTCAGACATATGAGATTTTGCCTTTGATATGTTCTGGGAGCTTTGTTTTTCTTCATAGTTAATTAGTGTTCTGTAAGCCTCACTTAACTGCAGCTTGAGATCTTTCCCCATATTTGGACAGTTTTCTATTACTATTTCTGTAAACAGATCTTTTATTTCATATGTTTTGTCTTCTAATTTCTCTTTAATGCTTATTATTCTTAGGTTAGTCTTCATAGTATCATCTAGTGTCTGTTGGATAAATTTTTCTTGTAATCACATTGTTTTTAAGGCTTCTTTAAGTAATTCATCATGAATTTCCACTTTATCCTCTTTTTGAAACTCTGTATTGACATTAGTCATTTCTGCTGCTTATAAAGTCTATACAATTATTTTTAGCTCCATGCTGTTTGGCACATGGAGTCTATATTTTTAGAAAATTTGTTCATGTTTTGAACTTTTTTTTTCACATCCTGTTCTCATTTTTGTTTCCCCTACATCCACATTGTCTGATTTCATGTTAGTTCCACCTTTTTTGGGGTCTTGTCCTCATCAAACTCACCAAGTTTCTTCAAAATCTTCAATTCCTCTTTAATGTCTTCATTTCTTACAGCCCAGCTATCTGCAGTTTCTTATTTTTAAACTGCTACATTTTTAATAATTTTATTTATCCTAGTGACTTTTCTTTTAGACATCTAAAATTGTATAATTTTATTTTCATCTCCCTTTTTAAAGTCATTATACCTAGCAATAATAAACAGATGATGTAAATGGTTCATATGAGAGCAGTTCTTACTTGATTTGGTTTATTGTTTCATGGGAATACCTCTATTATTTTATTATTAATATAATAATAAGTACTTAAACAATGTATAGAAAAATTAATAATATAAAACAATGTATGGGATATTTTTAATTTATTAGAAGTTATATAATTCAATCTGTGTTTTACAAAGGACACTTAAAATTGTTGAATTACAACAGTATTTATTAGTATTTCAACTTAATTGACACACATTTTAAGGGCAACTTCTCTGAAGCCAGAATGTCTGGGTTTAAATCCCATTTGCTAGTTGTGTGAATTTGTACAGTTTGCTTAACTTATTTTTGTCTTAGTTTCCATGTCTGAATATAGAATGATCATAAAACTAGCTATTTGACAGGATTGTTGTGAAAATTAAGGATTTTAGTGTATGTAAAGGACTTAAAACCATTTCCATTACATAAAGTGCTTAAAGACTTCATCATTTTATTACAGAATGTATTAAAAATGATTGATCATATTTTCTAGTATTAAATTCTACTTTAAAGCAAATGATATCTCTATTAATTCATATGTATGCATATATATGTGTATATGCACATATATGTACACGCATATTCCTAGAAGCAATATAAATTATATTAACTGATAGGTACTTTAGTACTTAACTCCTTTACATTACTAAGTGTGGTTGGGCCATTATTTTCTTTGTATGCTATCATGAATTTTGACTGTTTACATTACTTTCAAGTTTCAATGCTTTGTTCTAAATCTGTAGAAATAAATTTTTATTAGTTTTCTTTTGCTATTATAACAAATCACATTGAACTTGCTGGTTTAAATAACATAAATTAGTGATCTTACAGTCTGTAGTTCAGAATTCTGATGTACACCACACTGAAAAATCATGTGTCAATGGGTTTGTCTTCTTTTCTGGAGGCTTAAGAGAATCAGTGGCCTCAACCTCTTTAGCTTTCAAAGGCCCCTTCCATTCTGTGGTATGTGGGCCTTTTTCTTCTTCAAACATCTTCTGTTGTCACATCTCATTCTTGATTACAGTCAGGAAAAGTTCACCATATTAATGACAAATGTGATTAAATTGAGTCCTTCAGGATAATCTCATCAACTCAAGGTTC
Source organism: Erethizon dorsatum (assembly GCA_028451465.1). Lineage (NCBI taxonomy): Eukaryota > Metazoa > Chordata > Mammalia > Rodentia > Erethizontidae > Erethizon > Erethizon dorsatum. The sequence continues at coordinate 101,520,249 of CM051826.1, forward strand.
GTAATCTTAATCTCATCTGCAAGATTCTGTTGCCATATAATGTAAGAAATTCTAAGTGTCTCCTTATATATGAAAAGTTATTTGTTCACTTAAAATCACTTAATGCCTTGAAACTAGTGTACTAGTATCTACTTGATTTTCCTATTTGTAAAAACTTTCCAGACATTTTGTAGCCACCTTGTAGTTATCAAGTATGGCACTCCTCAGATGATCTTATCATGGCTTTTGTTTCAGAGACATTTCAGTGGTCACCTTTCAATTGTTTCCAAGGTACAGATGTTTAAAAGTATCATTTCAGTGTGACATCTGATATATTCATTTTTCTTGCAGTTTTATAACCAAATTACTTTCCCTTACCTTCCTTTGACCCTGCATTGTTCTTCTCAGGCATTCACAACAAATATCAGAGTAGATGTCTTAAACAACAGCAATATTCTTCTCATAGTTCTGGACCCTGGAAAGTCCAAGATCAAGATGATGGCTGGGTCAATTTCATTCGAGGTGTCTTAGCTAGGTTAGTAGGAAGCTCTCATTGCAATAAGAGCTCAATGGTCTTTTCTCTATGCAGATATTCCTCATTTAACAATGAATTCCGGGGCCGGTGAGATGGTTCAGCAGCGTAAGCGCCTGCCTGGCAAGCACGAGGGCCAGAGTTTGACTCCTGGAACCCACATACAAGAAGAGGGCCGGTGATATCGCTCAGCGGCAGGGGCGCCTGCTGGCCTGCGAGGTCCTGAGGTCGACCCCCGGTACCCACAAAAAAAAAAAAAAACTGAATTCCATTCCTGCAAGTAGGTGATTGGATGAATTGGTCACTAAATGAAGAATTGTATATAGTATGCACATTACAATATTTAGAACAAAAAAAACAGAATCTCCAATTTGATGACTTCGCTTTATTTGCATAAATCTTACATGCAGCACTGTAATGTATAACAATACAAAACTATAGTACTGTATAGTACAATCAGCATAAAGAAAGTACTGTATATGGTACAAAAAAGTCATCGAGGTTGTATAAACAAGATGTACAGAAATGTACAAAAGAAAAAAATGATGGAGCCAGGCATTGTGGTGCATACCTGTAATCCCAGCACTTGAGAGGCTGAGGCAGGAGGATTGCTGTGAGTTCAAGGCAGGCCTGAACTACATAGCAAGACCCTATCTCAAAAAACCAAAAATCAAAAACCAAAAACCAAACCAAAACAAAGATAGATCGTAAGTCCAAGCAGTGGGTTGTAAATCCAAAGAGCTCAACTCTCTGGTAAATCCAAGCAGTCATTGAACAGGTAGGTCATTAATGATAAGTATGTGTACATATACAGTGTGTAAGTTCCCCTTCTTATATGGACAATCATTCAAAAGTAACCTTAATTACTGTTTAAAACTCTCATCTCCAAATAAAGTGACATTGGTGGTTAGAACTTCATCACATGAATGGAGAGGTACAATTTAGTACATAACACTCCATCAGTAAAATCAGTCTAGAGACTGAATCCTCATAATAGACAGTGTAGACATTTTCTGTTCTTCTACAATTACCTTTACATCCTGGAGGACAATAGCATTCATTTTAAAAATTAGAAATTGAATTTATACAATTCCCAGAGGAAAAGCAAATATTATGGAATTAAATTTCAACCTACACCTCAAATGAGCTGAGTATTTCAGATCCCAAGTATTATTCAGGATAATCAAGTCAGCACATTAATATTAAAAATATTGTATCAAGACTGAACTGTATCTTCAACTTGGGAGAAACTTTCCAAGAGTCAAGGCTGTACAGATTATTCTGGGATATGAGGTGAGCTGGAAGGATAGAGGTAACATTCAAGACAAGCACCTCATTAATTTCAAAATTGTTGTTACAAAATACAGAAAGTGAAAATTTGCAATATGAATAAGAATCAGTATATATAAAGAGCATTTTAGAGGACAATAAACAATAGATAATGGAAATAAAATAAAATAAATTTTGTACTACAGTGATAACTTCATTATGGCAACACTTTCCTTACCTTAATTCTATATATTAATACTCTTGACATGCCATGGAATTAATAAAGTCTGTTTAAGGTCATTAAGGAGATGAGTAAAGATATAGAGGGCCGGTGAGATGACTCAGTGGCTTAAGCACCTGCCCGGCAAGCGCTAGGGCCCGAGTTCGACTCCTGGAACCCACATACGAAAAAGGGGCTGGTGATATCGCTCAGCGGCACAGGCACCTGCCGGCGCGCGAGGTCCTGAGGTCGACCCCCGGTACCCACAAAAAAAAAAAAAAAAAGATATAGAGTGTGTGTATAATTAAGAATATACCACCAAAACCACAGAGATTGTTCAAATAAAGAATCAAATATAATATCTAGAAATAATAGTATGAGCATGGAAACTTAAAACTCTATTACATGTGTTACAAATAAAATTAGACACAGCTGAAGAGAGAATTAATCAGCTGGGAAATATATCTGAAGAAATTTTACTCAGGATAAATAAAAAACAAGAAAGAATTTAAAATACAGAAGAGTCTGGTATATAGCTCAGTGAGGTAGTGCATGCTGTATGAGGTCCTGAGTTTGATCCTTAACACTGAGAAAAAGGAAAGAAGGAAGGAAGGAAGGAAGGAAGGAAGGAAGAAAGGAAAGAAAGAAAAGAAAAAAGGAAAGAAAGAAAAGAAAGAAAGAAAGAAAAGAAAGAAAGAAAGAAAGAAAAGGAAAGGAAAGAAAGAAAGAAAAAGAAAAGGAAGGAGCATAGGAAAGAAAAGAGAAAAAAACAAAATACTAAAGAGTAGCTAAGTGATATGAATGACAAAAATAAATACTAGGAAATCCAATATATGTACAATAATAGGTAAAGAGTAAATACAGAGGAATGCTGAGGGGGCAATATCCAAAGAAAACAGGAAAGAAAATTTTCTAAAATATTTCAAAGAATTGAATACTCAGACTCAGGGTGCATATGTTTTCTGGAAGTCAATCTATTTCTTTGTTGATTTCATTGTTTTTCAAACTCAGCCTGAATCATAAGTTTTAAAGTATTTAAAATCTGCCTGAGTCATTCAGATTGTTAAATTGACTATTCTAGTGGCAAATTAATTTCTGCCTAATACGCCTGAAGTATTTATTTTAATTACTGAATACCGAGGCTTTAATTTTGGCATCATTTCATTCAGCTTCCATATTGGTACCAGGAAAAGCTGTATTTTCCTACTGGGTCAGCAGAGTATAACTTCTTATCTGTTGATCCATGAAGTCATATTACAGAATTTTGCTTTCTATGTTGAGAACCATGCTTAAATTGTATTTAATAACCAAACATATTTGAAACTATGGGGTATTTTTAAAGACAGTCTGAAGGCTGACTAGAAAGAATTCCCAGAGGAAATATTCAACTTTAAGTAGAGCCCAAAATAAAATAATGTGAAGCAAAATTTAATTTACCACTCCAGTACCAACTATCAGCACTTGAATGTAGCCACCATTGAAGCAAACTTCCACATTTGAACTGCAGAATACACAGTGGTAATTTGTCTCACATGCCAAATGTTGATTAAAACTATAACTTCCAAGACTTTAACTTATAATGTCTTTTTATTGTGTTTTGTTTTGTATTCTTTATTTACCTTATATGAAATAATATCAGATTTTTCTTTTCAAACTAAGGTCTTTTTTTAACTATTCATATATTGTAGGTATATATGCATCCATCCATAAATAAATATGGTTCATTTTTTCAAGTTTTAAGTTTATATAAGTGAAGTTACATTTAATTAAATATATGGTATGTTATTTTTACTGAATCTTATCTTTGTGGCTGTTTTCCATAATTAGGTTCATCACTCTACTACCATAGTATACTTTAACTATATGCATTTATTTCAATTTATTTTTATATGAACATGTTGACCAAACTTTTGTGTTTTGCAGTTATATACAAAATATTTACATGAAAATTCTGCCATTTAATTCCATTTCTAATATATAAGGTTTCTAGGGTATGTGTCAAAAATATTGAGCAAATTTTCTGTTTATTAACTACTCATGTTTCTAGTATGTGAAATGCTTGTTCATATCTCTTTTTTATTATATCAGTCTCCTTTTCTAACTGATTCCTAAAAGCAATACATAAAGCTTTTTGCCTAAGTCTATTCTGAGTGACATTACATAGCTATACCAGCTTTCTTCATCATACATATGTGTATATATATATATATATATATATATAATGTTTATATGTATTTATACATGTACATACATATTCTGTATGTACATCTATATTTTCAATATAAATTTTTAAAATATATTTATTACATATTTAATATATATTGATGTGCATTCTTCTAGGAAATCTATGTAGCCGACCATACTTGAAATATGACTTTTATCTGTCTCTTGAATTTAACATTTCAAGAAACAACGTTTCAACATCTGATAGAGCATTTGGGTAGATATATTTTTCACATTAAAGAATTTCCTTTCTGGGAGCAAGATGGACATTGGTAATGCCCTCTAATGCTATTCTCCCCACATACACACCTATGTGAACAGCTTTCATGTGCCAAACAATCTTCACATGTGCTCAGAAAACCAAATGAAAAATCATACTAACAGTTTTTAGTATAATAAGTAAAGATGCAGCAAAGAAGTCAGGAATAAAAGTATTCCCCTTGTTACCCTTCTCCAACTCCAAGAAGCACGAAGAGACACTTACTGCTTGGAGAGAGAAATAATTAAGTCCATGTTTACACTTCATTACTCAGTACCAAGCCCACAACAGTGACATCCAGCACTGGAAAGAGCCCCACAATTCCTTGACCCAGGTCAGTACCTGTGCACTGGGCCCCAGGATCTTTTGGCCAAGTGTCTGCTTGTCTATACCACCCCATACATAATTTCATGAATCAGAGTGGTAATAAGACCAGTTTCACCACATTCATTTAACACATTCCTAGAAACTTTAACCAGAATTATCAGGTAAAAAAAAAAACAAAGGGCATTTAACTGCAAAAAACTTAGTCAGATTATCAATTTTCTTAGAAGAAATGATCTTATATAAAGAACATCCCAAAACTCTTAACAAACTATTAGAACCAATAAATGAATTCAATACACTTGTAAGACACAAAAGTAACATATAAAAATCAGTAGCCTTTTTACATACCAATAGCCAATATTCTGAAATGGAAATCAAGAAAACAATCTGATTTGCAATAGTTATCCCCCCAATAAAATACCTAGGAAAATATTCACTGAAGAAATGAAATAGCTCAACATGAAAGCTATAAAACATTGATGATACAAATTTAAAAAGATACAAAAAAATGGAAAGCCATTCTATATTCATTGACTGGAAGAATCAATATTGTTAAAATGGCCAGTTGAAATAAATAAATAAATAAATAAATAAATAAATAAATAAATAAATATAAAATAGCCAGCTGACCCAAAGAAATCTGCAGATTTAAGTGAGTCCCTATCAAAACACCAATGAAATTATCTGCAGAATTAGAAAAACAAGATTTATATGGAACCACAAAAATTCCCAAAGAGCCAATGCAATCTTGACCAAAGGAACAAACTAGGAGGCATTATACAATTGATTTCAAAATATTCTACAAAGCTATCATAATCAAAACAGCATTGCATTGGCATTGAAATAGGCACATATACCATTACAACATGATAGAAAAAAACCTATACCTCTATAGTCAACTTTTTCAACAAGAGTGCTATGAACATACATTGGAAGATAGACAGTCTTTACAATAAATATTTCTGGAGAAATTGGATATCTACAGGAAGAGGAATTTAACTAGACTGCACCAGTTTCAAAAATCAACTCAAAAAAATCAACACGAAATGAATTAAAGACTTAAATATATGGGCCGGTGAGATAGCTCAGCGGCATATGCACCTGGCTGGCAAGCGCGAGGTCCTGAGTTTGACTGCCGGTACCCACATACAAAAAAAGGGCCAGTGATATTGCTCAGCGGCACAGGCACCTGCTGGTGCATGAGGTCTTGAGTTCGACCACGGTACCCACAAAAAAAAAAAAAAAAAGACTTAAATATAAGACTGGAGGGGGCTGGTGAGATGGCTCAGCAGCGTAAGCGCCTGCCTGGCAAGTGCGAGGGCCCGAGTTTGACTCCCGGAACCTACATATGAAAAAGGGCAGGTGATATCGCTCAGCGGCATGGGAACCTGCTGGCACATGAGGTCCTGAGGTCGACCCCCGGTACCCACACACACACACACACACAAAAAAAAAAAAAAAAAAAAAAAAAAAAAAAAAAAAATATATATATATATATATATATATATATATATGACTGGAAATGCTGAAACCACTACAAAAAAATAGGAAAATTCTTCAGGACATTGAAATAGGTGAGATTTTGTACAAAACAAAAAGTGAAAGTAGACAATTGGGTTATATCTGACTAACAAATAAGCTTCTACAAAGCAAAGTAAATAATACATAGATTGAAGACATAACCTACAAAATAGGAGAAAATATTTACATGCTATACATCTGATAATATTTTAATAACCAGAATATAAATAGAACTTCAAAAACTCAATATTAAAAAAAAAACAATTAAGAAATAGGGAATAGGGGGCCGGTGAGATGGCTCAGTGGCTTAGGCGCCTGCCTTACAAGCGTGAGGGCCCGAGTTCGACTCCCGGAACCCACAAACGAAAAAGGGGCTGGTGATATCACTCAGCGGCACGGGCGCCTGCTGGCGCGCGAGGTCCTGAGGTCGACCCCCCAGTACTCACAAAAAAAAAAAAAGAAATGGGGAATAGGGTCGGTGAGATGGCTCAGTGGCATAAGTGCCTGCCTGGCAAGCACGAGGGCCTGAGTTCGACTCCCGGAACCCACATACAAAGAAAGGGCCAGTGATATCGCTCAGCGGCACGGGTGCCTGCTGGCACGTGAGGTCCTGAGGTCGACCCCCGGTACCCACAAAAAATAAATGGGGAATACATCTAAACATTCCTCCCAAAAGGGACATACACGTGGTCAACATTTGCATGAAAAAATACTTAACATCAGTAATCATAAGAAAACTGCAAATCAAAACTATAATAACATCACTTTACCCCAGTAAGTTTGGCTATATCCACCCAGAAAGAGAAAAGATAATCAGTGCAGGAAAAGATGATGAGAAAACAGAACAACTTCATATTGTTAGTGGAAATATAAACTAGTACAACAATTGTGAAAAATAGCATGGAAATTTTACAAAATACTGAAAGAAGTAGCATACAATTCAGTAATCCTAATAGTGGGTATATATTAGAAGAAAACAGAATTAGTATGTCAAGGAGGTATCTGCATTCCAGTGTTCGCTGAAACACTATTCAAAATAGCTAATAAATTGTAACAACCTAAATAGTCATCAACTAATGAGTGGATAAAAGCAAATGTGATATATATAACAGCATAGAATATTACACATAGCTAACTAGAGAAGCAGTTGCTTTAGTGAACCTCAGAAAGAATCCATTGTGAAAGAAGGTATTCTGAAGGTGGGAGGGGCTGTCACAATGAAACAGAAAGTCAATAAGAAAATGATATATGTATCAAACAACAGACAATCAAAAAATAAACTGGTACTGTATTAACCCTCTATTCTCCCCATCCTATCCTTCAAAAAACAAGGAGATTCCCTAAAAAAGAGCAATTTATGAGATTTATGAATACTAAGTCATCACTCCAGAAAATACTAAAAAATATCCTAGACAGGAATATGAAACCAATAAAGCCTGAAACCAAGATGAAATGAAAACATCAAGCAAGGCAAACCAAAAAAAAAAAAAAAAAATGATAGGAAAAGAAAAACAAAAGACTCACCAATGGAGAAAAAGTGCAATGATAGTAATTAAACAACACTGCTGAGTAATATCTCTCAATGTTAATGGCTTCAATACTCCATTTAAAAGACACAGATTGGCAGACTGGATCAAAAAACAGAATCCAACAGTCTGTTGCATTCAAGAAACTCATCTAATCCAAAAACTATTTATAGACTAAAAATCAAAGGTTGGAAAACAATATTTCATGCACCAGGACCCTCAAAAGAAACTGGGGTAGCAATTCTAGTCTCAGACACTGTAAACTTCAAGCTAAAGTTGATCAGAAGAGACAAAGAAGTTACTACATATTAGTTAAGGGACCAATGCAATAAGAAGAGGTTACCCCAATAAATATTTGCACACCAAATATTAGACCACCTATCTTCATAAAACATACTGCTAAACATAAGAGATAGAATAAATACTAACACAATTATAGTGAGGGATCTTAATATCCCATTTTCACAAACTGATAAACTAAACACATTATTAATAAAGAAATATCAGAGTTGAACCATAACCTTAAACATATCAACTTAATAGATATCTACTGAGTATTCAACCCTACTACAACAGTGTACATTCTTTTCTACAACACACTGTACTTAATCCAAAATAGATAAGATACTAGTCCACAAAACCTGCTTAAATAAATAAAAATGAATCAAAATCACCCATTTATTATCAGAACACTGTACAATGATAATAGAAAGCAACCACAGAAGAAACCACAGAAAATTCAGAAGCACTTGGAAACTTAACAGCACATTCATGAACATCCACTGTGTCACAGAAGAAATCAATGAAGAAATTAGACAATTTTTGGAAGTTAATGACAATACTCATACAACACACTGGAACCAATGGGACACAAATAAGGCAGTCCTAAGAGGGCAGTTCATTGCAATCAAAACTCACATTAGGAAAACAGAGTGAGCTCCAATAAATAACCAAATGAGGAACCTTAAGACACTTGAAAATCAACAACAATCCAGGCCTGAACTGAAACTAAGAAGGGAAAAATTTAAAGATTACCATGGAAAGCAATGAAATTGAGACAAAAAAATACAAAGAATCAATGAATTGAAGAGCTGGTTCCTTGAAAAATTAAACAAAATAGATATACTCTTATGCAAACTTACCCAAGAGAAAGAAAAAAATCACATCATTGGCATTAGAAATTAAAATGTCAAAATCACAACAGACACTATCAAACTCGAGAAGATAATTAGTAGCTACTAAGAAAAATCGTATCCAATGAATTGGAAAGTCTTGAAATGGACAGATTCCTAGGCTCATACAAGTTACCAAAGCTAGCTAAGAAGAGACAAAAATCCTGAGCAACCCACTAACAACCAATGAAATTGAGATAGCAATAAAATACACCTACCAACTAAAAGTGTCCCTGAGTTCATGGATTTACTGCTGAATTCTGAAACAAAAATTAAGAATGTTATACCACCCCTCAAAACCTTCAATAAAATTGAAAGGGATAGAGTGTTTCCAAGCACATTTATAGAAGCCAGAATAACTCTGATCCCAAAAACAGATAAAGATCCAACAAAAAAGAAAACTATGGGTTAGTTCCTTAATAAAGGCCCATTTCCTTAATAAATATAGATGCAAAAATCCCCAACAAGGTATTAGAAAACAGAATGCAACACATTAAAAAGATCACACATCATGGATAAGTAGGTTTCATCCCAGGTTTGTAAGGATGGTTCAACATACATAAATCAATAAATGTAATATAGCACATAAACAAAAGGCAGGACAAAAACCACATGATCATATCAATAGATACAGAAAAGGCTTTTTAAAAAAACCAACACCCTTCATGAGAAGAACTCTGAAGCAACTAGTTAAAGAGGACCACACCTGAATATGACAAAAGCTATATTTGACAAACCAATGGCCAATATAATCTTAAATAGGGAAAAAGAGAAAGAAGTCCCTCTAAAATCAGTAACAAGGCAATGATGCCCCATCACCATTTTTAGTCAATACAGTACTTGAAACATTAGCGAGAGTAACCAGGCAAAAGAAAGAATAGAAAAGGAAGAACTCAAACTAGCATTATTTACAGATAACGTGATACTCTACATAGGAGATCCAAAGAATTTCACTACAAAATTCCTAAATTAATAACCAATTTCTGCAATGTATTCAGATACAAAATCAACACACAAAAATCAATGGCTTTTATGTACACCAATATTGAACTCAATGGGAAAAAATTATGAAAACAATACCATTCACAGTAACATCAAGAAAAATTAAATACCTAGGAATTAACCTAACCAAGGAAGTGAAGGACCTCAACAAAGAAATCTACAGTACTCTGAAAAAGATTGAAGAGGATATCAGAAAATGGGACAATGTCTCCTGCTCCTGGACAGGCAGAACAAATACTGTCAAAATGACTATATTCTCAAAATTGTTATACACATTCAATATAATCCCAATCACAGAACTAGAGAAAACAATCCTAAAATTCATATGGAACTGGATGAGACCTAGACTAGCAAAAGCAGTCTTGGGGAATAAGAGCAAAGCAGGAGGCATCCCATTGCCTGACCTCAAGCTATACTTCTAAGCAACAGTAATGAAAAAAGGCATGATACGGGAACAAAAACAGACATGTAGATCAGTGGAACAGAATAGAGTATGGAAATCTTCCCCAACACATTCAGCTATGTTATCTTTGACAAAGGGGCCAAAAGCATACATTGGAGGAAAGATAGCCTGTTCAACAAATCATGCTGGGAAACCTAGATGTTTGCAGAAGATGGGAGCTGGACCCATTTCTCTCTCCATGTACTAAACTAAAATCAAAATGAGTCAAAGATCTAAACATTAGTGAACTTGCTGGAAGATAAAATAGATAAAATAATTTAATCCATAGGTGTAGGCAATTCCAATTGCACAAGAAATAATAACAAAATAAAAAAAATGGGTTACATCAAATTTAAAAGTTTTGCAGAGCAAACAAATCAATTAGTAGAATAAAGATACAGGCTACAGCAGGACAAAAAAGACTTTGCCAGCTACTCCTCAGACAGAGAACTGATATCTGGACTATACAAAGAACTCAAAAAAATTAGCCTAAAATAAAAGGACCAATCAAGAAATAGGCAAGTGAAATGAACAAACACTTCTGAGAAGTACAAATGGCCAATAAACATATGAAAAAATTTCAACATCTCTGGCCAGTAGCAAATGCAAATTTAAAAAAGGTAAAAATCCACCTTACTCCAAAAAGAATGGCAATCATCAAGAAGTTAAAGTACAACAAATGCTGCCAAGGCTGCAGTGAAAAAGAAACCTTCCTTCATTGTTGGTGGAAATGTAATCTAGTACAACCATTGTAGAAATCAGTATGGAGCTTTCTCAAAGAATTAAAATTAGAAATGCTATATGACCCAGATATCCTCCTGTGTATCTTCCACCAAAGAGCTAGAGACAGTATATTACAGTGATACATGCATACCAATGTTTACAGCAGCACAATTCATAACTAAGTAGTCAGTATGCCCATCAACAGAAAAATGGAAAAGAAAATGTGGTAGCTACACATAATGGAATACTACTTAGGTATAAAGAAGGATAAACTCAAGGCATTTGTAGAAAAATGGATGCACCTGGAAAATATAATGTTGACTGAAATTACTCAGGAACACAAGCTTAAATACTGTATAGTATCTCTTATTTGAGTAAGGCAAAGTACCAAAAAAAGAGCATAATAAAGGACAGACAGAAGGAAACAAAGATATAGATCTCTCACAAATGGGAAGTGGTGTAGGAGACTCAGGCAAAGGGAAAGGGGACGAGCAAGTAAGAAAACTAAGATATGCATGTACAAGAACCTCAATGAATGTAAACATTTTGTTATAAACATGAGCTAAGAAGAATAATAACAAAAAGAATAAAAATGGGGAAGGTGGATTTAGAGGTGGAGGGAGGTGGATGAGAAGAGGAAGGAGATTAAAAAAAGAAACAAGCTGTATTATGTACATGTACCTACTCTCCCAAATAAATGTATACGTCATGAGCTGCAAACATTTACTAATAAAATTTTTTAAAAGAATACTACTCAACTATAAAAAAAAATGAAATCCTGCTATTTGAAACAAGATGGGCATCACTGGATTCCATTATTCTAAATGAAGTAGGCAAAGAAGACAAGTACCATACAGTGTCTCTCACTCATACATGGAATCCAAAACTGTTGATTTCTTTTGTGTTTATAGGGCCGGGGATAAGGCTCCGCAGTGCACTGCCTGCCTGGCAAACGTGAGGCCCTGAGATCGATTCCCAGTAGCAAAAACAAAAAAAAAACATGTTCATTCATGTTTGTAATAGAATAAAGTTACCAAAGGCTGGGGAGTGTAAGGAGAGTGGAAGTGATGAGGTTGAGCTATTTCAACTACTAATTTATGGATAAGGTATGGTACTAATGATTGATAGGATAAGGAATTACCAGTGTGCTATTGTACAGTATGGTATTTACACAAAACAATAATATCCTGTATATTTCAAATAGATAGAATGAAGAATTTTGAAAGATTATACCATAAAGAAATGATAAATACTTGAGAAGATAGATATTTTAAATCTGATTTAAACATTACATTATATATGTACATGAAAAAATCATATAGCATCCCTTACATATATGTAATTTTTGCTTTTATGTATCAGTTTAAAAATGAACTTTAGGGGGCTGGTGAGATAGCTCAGTGGCATAAGCGCCTGCCTGGCAAGTGCGAGGTCCTGAGTTCGACTCCCGGTACCCACACACACACACAAAAAAAGTGGACTCTAAAACTTCTGCTCCAAACCCAGGCATGGTGGTGCACACCTGTAATCCCAGCACTCAGAGGCTGGGCAGGAGGGTTGCCATGAGTTCAAGGCCACCCTCGGCTACATAGTGAATTCAAGGCCAGTCTGGCCTGCACAGCAAGACCCTGTCTCAAAACAAAAACAAGAGCCGGGGAGATAGCTCAGCGGCATAAGCCCCTGGCTGGCAAGCGAAAAAAGGGCCGGTGATATCGCTCAGCGGCACGGGCACCTGCTGGCGAGCAAGGTCCTGAGGTCAATCCCTGGTACCCACAAAAAAATAATAATAATAATAACTTTAATCTTTAAAATGTCTCTTCTATTCCCAGTTTTCAACAGTAGGTTTCTGTTTTGCTTCTTCTTTTTTTTTTTTTTTTAATGTGGGTACCGGGAGTCAACCTCAGGACCTCGCGCTTGCCAGCAAGTGCTTGTGCCACTGAGCGATATCACTGGCCCTTTTCTTCCTTCATGTGGATTCCGAGAGTCAAACTCAGTACCTCGCGCTTGCCAGGCAGGTGCTTATGCCGCTGAGCTATCTCACAGGCCCTGTTTTGCTTCTTTATTATAAATTAATACAGTAAAAACTTGGTTTGTGAGCATAATTCATTCTGGAAACCTTCTTGTAATCCAAAGCACTTGAATATCAAAGCAAATTTTCCCATAAGAAATAATGGAGCTCGGTGTGATGGCACATGCCTCTACTCCCAGCACTCGGGAGGCTAAGGCAGGAGAATTGCCAAGAATTTGAGGCCAGCCTGGACTAAAGAGCAAGATTCTGTCACACACACAAAAAAAATAAATAAAAATAAAGCAATAATGGAAACTCAGATGATTTGTTCCACAACCCACAGATATTCATATAAAAGTGATCGCAATAATGTAATATAATACAAAATAATAAAATAATACAAAATATAAAGAAAAATAAACAAATTGACCTGCACTTACTTTTGCAAATCTTCATGGTTGGTGTAAGGAAGACAAGAGAAGAAGGTTATTGTGTGGGATGATTTTCACTATAACTAACAGAATCACTGCTATCTATTGTCTCAATGGAATCTTTTTCTTTTCATGCAACTTTAGCAAAGAAAGTAAATATAATAAAATATTACTAGTAGAATCCAAGTGTTGCTTACATGGGTATGAATTTTCTAGGTGTTTGAAAACAATTTTATAATAAAATACTAGGGAAATACAATAGGCAAATGATATCTAAAGTTTTTTGTTTGGACTGCTTTTTGGTGTTATTGCAGGTGTTTGGAGAGAGTAAGGAATTAAAGAAGTGTTGCGACCGGGAAGAACCTTTCTTAATGGAAGGAGAAGACATGAACATTGCAAAGTTATTTTGGTAAGAAAAACTCCTCTGCCATCTCAGTTGTAGATTTATAAGAAATGTCTCGACTTTTTTTTGAAAGCAGCATTTCAGATTAAGGAGTCATATCATTTCTTCCAAAATATTTGTATTACAATGTCCCTCCTAAAGACCATGATCATTTACAAAAATCGTTTTTCAAATCTTTTTGGAAAGCAAAAAAAAAAAAAAAAAGACAAAATCTTGTTTCAGATTTCTTTGATTTTTTAGCATGTCTGGACCTTTTTCCAATGTTATATTAATCAGAAATTTTGAATTACAACTCTCAGAAGTTGATTCCAAACAAGCTTAAAATAGCTAAAATATAAAGGAATCTTTAGCTCAGGTTAACAGAACATCCATCCTCATGAAGTGCCTCACTTTCACACTCTTAGATTTTGTTCTTTTGCTCATTCTCTTTCTCTTCTGCTTCTCTCTGTGTCTCTTTACTCCTTCTCCTTGTCATTTATCCACCACCCCCATTGGTCTTATTCTCTTCCTCTGCACATGTTTATAAATAGTGTAGAGAAAGAGAAGAGGCTGCAAATAATTCCAGTTTACATGCTTTCAGCATTGCAAAAACAGTTTCTTTGCCAGTGTCCATGGTCAAACCTAAGGGATGAATCCTAACAGGCACTGAGATATCACCACATCAAGTTTTTGTAATGGTCGGGTCTAGATGTCACTTCCACTTTCATGAGTAGGGGACCATGCCATCTGGTTAACACCTTAGGAAGCACCACATAGATTTGAGGAGGGAGGTGTTGTTCAACCACATGTAGACCAGGCTCATAAGTTTGTAAAATTCTTAAGAGCATAGCCCACACATTTCTTTTCTCTGTACATACATGGCACATACTCAATATTCATTGGCATTTCAGTTAATGAAGAGCTCCTCTTCTTTCTCATTCATATACTGAACCATGAAAGGAGCCAAAAACTGTAGTCTTATAATTGCATGAAGCATCCTTTTTCCCATGTCTTTAAGTTAATTTAAAATCTTATTTTTACGATTCTACTTTGGAATTTTTCTCTAGCTTTATCAATGCTTTAAAGTAAAATGCATCTTCATTTCCTTTTTGCAACTCCTTCTGACAGCTGATTCAAGCTGGCAGAAGATGAAAGGTATTTAAAATGTGCAGCAGGGCTCTGCTCACATAAAGCAGTCATTCTTCTTCAGATACACTTGTGATTGCTCTGAACTCTGCTTTGTTAAACAAGTCCAATCCCCCTCCCATCTTTTATCAGTGCATATTGGTTATACAGATTAATTGGCTTCATTCCAGTAGATTCGTACATGCACATAACATACTTTAGTCATTCTCCCTCCCATCACTCCCATTCAACATAATTTTTCTATAGTTCTTCATATGGGATTTCAATTTTCTTTAGAGGGACATTCCCTCAATCTTTTGTTTGATTGCTTTTATTTCTTGTGGCAAACAAGAATTAAAAAACAGATGAAAGGTGGGGTCATCTCTAATGGAGAAATGCTCTTGTAGACTAACCTAAAATGTACTGTTATGGATATCGGGAGAAACCTAAGGATCCTTTATGGGAAATGCATGTATCATATAGAACATCATTCCTAAGATGTTTCATAAGGTCAGCATGCTTTTAACAAACCGGATGGGAAGTAAAAAGATGTGTTATGTACATGTACCAACACCTCACGATGAATGTAATCATTATGAACTACAAAAATGTACTAATAAACATTTTAAAAATGCAAAATATACCTCCACAAATTTTTGTTTTCTTTTTAAATAATAAGCTCATTAAAATTCTCCCCTCTGAGTCAAGGGGACAAAAAAAAAAATGAACTAAAAAGTAGCTTGAACATTTAGAATGTAAAATCTCTTGCCAGTTCAGCCATATAAAATGCCATGGGTAGTCGGGCATGGTGGCTCATGCCTGTAATCCCAGCACTCAGAGGGCTGAGGCAGGAGGATTACCATGCATTTGAGGCCAGCCTGGGCTACATAGAGAACTCAAAGCCATCCTGAACTACACAGGGAGACCCTGTCTCAAAAAAAGAAAAAGTGCCATGGGTAACAAAAGGAATATGTATTTAAATTTTGCATATACTCTCAGAGTAAATCAAGATTAAAAAAAAAAGATTAAAAAGAGGAGGTGCACAAAATAGTGAAAAAAGAAGTAAAATCTTCACTTGTTTTTTATGTGAAGATTAGTCATTTAGGGCCTTCAAATTTAAAAAGCAAATCAGCAACTAGTAGAAACACCCTTGTAAAAAACTGATCTCTAGATATTTCTACTACTAGCTATCTCACATATACTATTTTAAAAACAATCCCTGTCTTTAATTCTTATTAAAGAAAATAAGAAACTTTGTAATTTCAGATGCATTTGATAGAAAACCTCCTGCTAGCCTGACAGGCACAGATGTTTAAAAACATATTTAGATTTTTATACCTCATATCAGGGCTTTTTGCCTCTATTTCTGGTACTGTTAGTGCAGTTTATAAAGTAGACTAGTGTATCCTTTAATTATCAAAACATGAAAGGAAATGAACAATTGCCTTTATTTCAAATTCTGACTTTTCTTCTACACTCTCCTTATTTCTAGGGCTAGATTCAGTGACATATAGTCAGAAAAGGGACATGACATAGATAAAGCAAAAAACAATTGAACAAAACATAGGAAGACGACATTTACAATGCAGCTGACAAAGCCAGTCACTTCACTTTAAATAATGTGGCAGCCTGCAAAACTATAGTAATTACTAGAATTTCATTTTCATTAACTAATAAACCAAGGAAAACAATTTAAGTATCTGAATGTCATTTTTCAAATGAAAATAAACTGTAAACATTTGAATAACATCACAGCAGGGATAACATACCTAAGGAAATCTATCGAAATATGCTACTGGATTCATCCTCTTCTATCACATTAAAATTGCAATTGACTGTAAACCTCCTACCACTCTCCACTGAGACTTTAATTGTAAAGATTCCTGTTACATATCATATTAGAATTTAGTTAAAATTGTAGAACACATTATTTCCAATCAGACAGCCAACCATCACTCACAAAGATTTTTAAAAAGGTGATTAATAATTCATCTCAGATAAGGAAAAGATCTATATTTATACCATCTTCTCAGCCACCATAAACTACCTGACAATTGTTCAGTAATGATGCCCAGTAAATTCTTTAAAATGGTAATTTGTCATTCTGTCACTTCATTTGTGACCTAAAATTCCTCACTTGAGGCATCATCAAATAAATTAATCACTTTCCAGGATCCATTTCTCTGTTCTGCACGTTATTATGCCCGGGCTCTCTTGTGTTTCTCTTCATTTACATACATTTAATGGCTGAGCCGTGGTTCACAATGGCACATAACGCACACATCTCATTACAGGTGAAATATTCTAACTGCCACTATCACTGGGAAAGAAAATAACTCTCCCAATTTAATTTTCCTGATGTAACAAAACCATGATTCTTCACTATGAAATGTTGATGCCATCCATCAGTCACAATCAATAAAATCATCATAGAAGTACGCCTTCTTCAGCATCTTTCCTTCACAGCAGTATTATTTGAGGAAGGTAATTAAACTCATAATATGTAATGAATGAAAATGAAGTAAAAATCCTCATGTTTGCTCTCTAACTATGCTTATTTTATAGCTTTGAAGTAAAATATTTCCTCCAACTTACAAATACATAAGGCCTAAATAGACATTAGCAACAAAGATGATATTCACCCGTAAATAGAACTAATTTTTAAAAAAGCATTTTAATGTAAAAGTACCAAATATTACCATTTACAGATATTTTTTGCTTAAAATAATTTATTCTCTTTGATTCTTGTATTTTCAGGATTTCTGAAAATGTGAGTAGTAGTATGGATGTTTGCATCATGTGATGAAATAAGCAATTTTTCCAGTAACCTGGTCTATTTGCTTCCTCTTTTCTATATTCTGTGGCTACCATCTGTTCTAAAGTAAGAAATTATCTTGTTGAACTTACAGTCTTGCCTGTCTCTGCCTGAAGTCTATGAAAACGTAGATCAAAGAAATAGGGCATTTCACAAACAGTGGTTTGGGAATTAGCACTTCAGAACTATTTCCACCTATTGTAAATATTCATCTCAAATTGCTATCATATTATTTTTGTAAAGGTCAATAGGGAGTGTTTTAAAGTAAACTAGTGTCACATAAACATCGCCTATGTCTCTAAGTATGTTACAACTTAATTTAACATTCATTAGCTGGTTCTCCCTACATACTTAGGAACATTAATTTCAGAGGAATGGTCCCTTACAGAAGTCCATTTGGAATGAGGATTTCCTTTATTATGAATTCATCGTCAAAGAATGGTGACTTTCTTTATCTTGGAAGTGGTCCCTATTTGCCTGTTTAAAATAATGCTTCAGAGAGTGTCTAAAATAAAAAGTGAAATATTAACTCTACACCTCTGCAACAAAGGAGAAAGTAGGTGAATATCACTGCTCCACAGATGAATGACCTAACTACAATATTGACAAACCATCTACATGGTACTACCTTCCTTCCTCATTAATTATCATATAGTTATTTTTAATGGGCATTTATTTAAGAAAAAAAAAGACTGTGAGCAGTTTTGCATATGTTTTCATTAACACTGCAGCTGTCTGTTAACCTAAAGCAATATCTCAGCTCACAAGCTCCACAAATTTAGCTAGAAAAGAGTAGTTGACCACTTTCTGGAGTTCTTTGGGGAAGTCTGTGGTGCATATAAATTTTGAGCATGTTTTCAGTTCAGACTGAAGCTAGAGCTAGGAGTGTTGATAGGTATCCCTACATAAGAGTAGACTGCATCACAGATGATGATCTTTTATGAAGTATGACTGACTAAATCTTCAGGTACACATCAATGTTCCTAGGATGGTGGCAGGGAATAGAAAATGAACTGCTAATACAATTCAACAATGAGTCACAATTCATGTCCTATAGGAAATAATAGTGGGGTGCAGTGGTGTGAATTAGAAGAGTTATGCCTGTAAGGATATTCGAAAACCTCAGGAAAACTATGGACATATGATGTTAAGTATCTGTTAAACACAAAGATAGATAAAATAGAATAAACTGGGTGATTAGAAATAGAGTTAGAGAGAAATACTATTTATTAAGCATGAATGAACTCTATGCATTTCAGCAAAATAGGTGCTCTGAATATTTAATGAACCACAATATATTTTGAGGACAGATTGAAGTTGTCAGTAAAGAAAATAGACACCAAAATGAATAAGGACTGTAGCATGAACAAAGAGTAAAAAAGAAAAGGCCTTGAAAATACAAATGCATGTGTTAATTATGCTAAATGTACCAGAGAAACTGGTGATTGTCCACAACGTGGAAGAATGTACTTTAGGAGACAGAGGCATTAATGAGGGTGGGGGACATTTCCTTATTACTTTTAAATACTCATCTTTTTCATGGAAGAAGAATGACTTTCCCAATCACATTTACAGTGCTACCACTAAATTCTGCACAAACTGAACTTCATTGGTATTTTGCTCATAGAAACTTGGCTATTAAGTACACTCCAAGAATAGCATGAGAAAATACTGTTGCTACAATTGTTTTTCTCAAATATCAACTACAGAAAATTTAAGATCATAAGCAAACCCCAAGCTGCAACTGTCAAAATAAATGCTGTGTGGGAACTTTCCTTTAATCTGAAATTTCCATGGAGCAAATCTGAGTAGACTCAAGCTAAAGCTTAGTTCAGATATTCTTCTATTGTGAAAGGCCAAAGATAACAAGCTTAAATAACAAGCAACTGAGTTAATCACTATTGATAATTTGGATTACTCCAGAAAGCTTGGTAAAGAGCACACTGGGCTCAAACTGAGTTTGATCCATGACATAACTAGGTAACTTTAAGTTATTTTTCTTCTTAAGAATCTTTTTTTTTTTTTTGCAGAACAGGCATTAAAACAAAGCAAAATACATATTCATGAGCTGGCTATAAAAAATCAATAAATAAATAGGTAAAAGTGAGTTATAAGCTTTAAATATTAAGGCAAATCACATTTATTATTTTCTTCAGTATTTAGTACTGTATTTACTATTCCATTTGATTGGGTGGTCATAGCAAAGTACTACAGACAAGGTGGTCTAAACAACAGAAATTTATTTTCTTATGGTTCTGGAGGCTACGAGTCCAACATCAAGGCATTGGCAAGTTCGTTTTTTTCTGAAGCCTGGCTCCTCGGCTTACAGATAATCACTTCATGCTGTGTCCTCACATGGCCTTCACTCTGGAAGCTCACATCCCTTCTCTTCTTAGAAAGACACCTGTAATGGGATTAGCTCCCCATTGGACCACAAATAGCCCCTAAAGGCCCTACCTCAAAAAAAGTCCAATTGGGGGTGAGAATTTTAACATACAATTCAGTCCATGACAAGTGTCTATATAATTCATCAAAAATTGAAGGAAGAGGGGCCGGTGAGATGGCTCAGCGGAGTACGCGCCTGCCCGGCAAGCACGAAGGCCCGAGTTCGACTCCCGGAACCCACATACGAAAAAGGGGCCGGTGATATCGCTCAGCGGCACGGGCGCCTCCTGGCACGCGAGGTCCTGAGGTCGACCCCCTGGTACCCACCAAAAAAAAAAAAAAAAAAAAAAAATTGAAGGAAGATTTTTTTAGGGTAACTGTCAAAGACACTAATATTGCTCACTAATATCCAGTTCTCTCTCTTCTCAGATATTTTGGAAATTATCCATCCCTTTATTTTGCAGTTAGGAAGAGACTAATGACCAGTTTGGGGTAGTTGCATATGTGAAAATTTTAACTTATGCTATGAGGCCCTCTAGCATTCCTTTTCCCTACCACAGAAATCTAATCTTGAATTGAGATGAAAATATCACAAAACTAAGGCAGCTAGATACCTGAGCCTTCAAATATAGGAAGGCAGACCTGCATAGTTACTCAAAACTACAGTAGACAGATGCTGTGATATAAATTGCCCAGAGAAAAAATATGTGGCGAGAAAGAGACGAAGCCTTTATATGAAATAATAATCAGCAAGAAAGATGGACCCAGTCTTAAAATTTCAAGAAACTCAATTCTACCAACCATGTGAACTTAGATGAGAACCCCAATGACTAGAAAGGAACACAACCTAGCCACACTTCTTTGCAGCCTTGTACAATCTTAAGCAGAATAACCTGGCAAGCTATTCCCAAACTTCTGACTCATTAAAACTGCTAGATAATAAATGTATGTTGTTTTAAGGCAACAAATTGGCAATTACTTATAGGCAGTAGTAGAAACCTAATAGACGCACTAAGATTTTAAGCTTGTCCTAACAATATGACAGCCTATCGTGGTTAACATTTGAACAATTGTATAGAATAAAAATAATCGGGCTGGTTGCCAAAGCAATTAGGTGGATAATCAGTTGAATAATCATAACCAACACAAGAATGGAAAAACAGGTTGATATTATTCAGAAGGGTGTCGTGCATA
This sequence comes from Erethizon dorsatum, assembly GCA_028451465.1. Lineage (NCBI taxonomy): Eukaryota > Metazoa > Chordata > Mammalia > Rodentia > Erethizontidae > Erethizon > Erethizon dorsatum. Next base: position 101,541,784 of record CM051826.1, read on the forward strand.
TCTAAAGGAAGGTGTGCTATCAGCTTAATTTCACATTCATGTCTGTGTGCGTTGAGTGGTGAATATGACATACCACTGGAATTTCAAGACATCAATTTTAGCAGGTTACCAAAAACACTAGATTTAGAAATATGATCTCTGGATATCAGTAAAAAATAAATCTAACAATTACTAATTAAATAAAATAAGTTAGGGTCTTTGTTACAAACCTCAGCTCTGACCTTTATCAACTACAACTATTTAATTTACATACCATGCTCTGTACTGTTGCTTCTCCTATCTGATATAAGAAGAACATAATCTGAAGCAGCACCTTTGTTTTGAGAATATTTGGCTACAGTTAATCTGGTGCAAACCTCTTCTTTCTCAGTATCATCATCAAAAATACATATTAAGGATGCTGTTTGCTTAGAATGAGTAACAGATACAATCCCTACATCTGGGAAATTGCACATGTAAGATATTCATACACATTCATTAAAAAGAAGAGATGAATATAGTTAAAATGGTTAAGTACATAATCCTAAGACATGTAAAGAACTAACTTTTGTAATGCTTATAAAGGGGTTGGCTAATGAGTCACAGAGTGGAATTTTCAAGCATGGCAAATTCAAAGAGAATTCAGTTACAAGAGTCTTCGTTTGTTTTTGTTTGGGGGTTTGAGTACCAAATAAAACATCAGAGACAGTCTTGGTTATTTCAAAAAAACAATACCCCAATTGAAATGATAAATAAAAATATTTTCTTGATAGTATGTAAAACATCAATAAATACATGAAGTAAATGATAAATCTCCTATACCTCTTGCTACTGGAATTCATAAGAGAGCTCATGGTATCTCTTTGTATATAGGTTTAATAATTGTTCACATTCACTCTTATCTATCCAATAAAATATAAACATGGGCCTCATTGATAGCATACAATTTTTTTTGTTTCTGATATATTTTTCTAACACCTCAAAATACTAACGTCCTCTTTTTCTCCTTTGAGATTTGATTGCAGTAGGTGCACTGAGTCCTACAGTAAGGTTATCATTAGTGAAACATGGAAGAAGGAGAAGTTGTCCATTATGAATAATGGTGTTGCAGCTCAAATGGGCAGTGGGTATGTGGACTTCAGCATTTTTGGTGCAAGAATGTCCAGTAAATATATGAGCCGTGTTCCACATTTATATATTTCACAAAATAGATAGACAGGATCTGACAAGTGCAATGAACCCATTCCAAAGTTTCTCCTCATTTAGTACTCTCAGTTCTGGGGAAGGAAACCTAAACCTTCAAATATGTTTTCCCTGTTTTATCTTGTTGCACAATATAGTAAGGGGTTTTTGTTTAAAATTATTAACATCACCATTTGCTGTTTTGCTTTTCGGTGGGACTCAGTTTCAATGACAACAATAAGTAGTCAATGTGCATTTGTTCCTCAATGCTGGGAACTGGCTTTCTTTTTTTGTAGACACATCCTGTTTTCAGTAATTGGATGTACCACCAAGGAGTAAAACAAAAGATGAAACGTCCTTCAAAGGAAGACAAATGGAATTAATGTTCCAATTGGGTAATTACAACCTACCAGTATATTAAAAAAAAAAAAACTTCTTTTCCTTTTTAGTCCCAGATTATTGTGCAATATAGCTCTATTATACACCATACATGAGAATGCTTTTCAAATTTGGGTTAAAATGATTTCTTCTAATGTTTAGAGCGACTAGTTCATGGAATTTTTTGCCATTTTCTGGCACAATACAGTAACTGAACTGATTTGTCTGGGTTTTTTTACTCCCAACTGAATTTAAGTTTACAATAATGTGAATAATTTTGTATTGTTCACAATATAATTCACAATGTAGTATGAATTAGATATTTTTCCTGGAAAGAAGTAGGATATTTATGTAAAGAGTATGGATTCAGGAGTCAGCTTTGATTCAAATCTTGATAACTCCATTTGTTAGCTATAAGATCTTAGGCAAATTGTTTAAACTTTCAGGGTCTCAATTTTCTCCAGAGTATGAAGCTAATAGTTCCCACCTTGTTGTATGTAATAATATTAGCTAATACTTATGAGCGGTTAATATGCATCAAGCATACTTCTAATTACCTTATACATACATTGAGTCAGCACATCCATCAGCCAACTAAAAAAGTGTTTAGCACAATCTGAACATTCAATAAATTTTGCAATAATAATAGTTACCATTAGTAACTTCCTGGTGATAAAAAAAAACAGATATAGTAGAGTTCTTATCTACTTATTCTAACTCCATTTTTTGTTACAAATTTCAAATTAAGCTTTTCATGCAAAGGACATTTTGAAAGTCCCAGTTCCATTCAAGTAGGAAGCTCAAGAGAGTATGTTATGATTTTCTCTCAAGGATAATAAAAATTGCACATTAATAGTATTTTAAAACTGTCTTAAAAACACAAAATAAGTTTCATCTAGATGAGTACAGAATAACAATACTGTGTAGAAAAAACATAGATCCTAATATCAGTTTCATAAACTAACAGAGCCTTATTGAAATATTTAACACACACTATCAAGTTTCATTTTTTTCATTAAGAATAAAACTTTTGTTGTGATGGAGGTGGTTCTGGTTGCAGGAATAAAAATGAAAAACTTAGGGTACTCTTCCTCCCTGAGAACTAAGTATGATCAAAATATATGATAAAGATTTAAAAATGTATGATAGAAAAAGACATATTGTCGTTAATCGCTCTCAAAAAAAAAAAAAAATACTTCCCCTCACTTTGAACACACTTATCCCATCATTCTTGCCACTTTCTTAAGTCCTCTTTCATGGATATCCTCTTTCAAGAATGTCTTTTTGTGGCTACCTCAAAATACTGAAGCAATTCAAAATAATTACAGACATTTTGGTCAAATAAAAACATTGTATGCTGTCCTCTTTCACCTGCCACTGTGCAACTTCTGGCTTTTCCTCAAAGTTAAAATAACTTTGAAAGGTAAGTGTTAGAACTGCTTCAGAACATCAAGGGAGCTGCAACAATGCAACTGAAGATATTTGTGAAAAAGTACTTCCAGAATTGCTTCACAAACTGGCAAGAAAAATGGGATAAACTCGAAGGTAAAGGAAATATTTCAAGGGGGATTAATGGCAACATGTCTTTTACTATAATAAATTTTAAATAAATAAATAAGTTTTAATATTCAGAGAGTTTTTATTATACCTTGTATATCTAAATTCTTCTGTCCTTGGAACCAAAATGACCCACAACTCTCAGGTGGGACTAGAATAAGAAGCAACATATCATATGCTCGCACATTTGCACATACCCATACCTACATTTGCTGCACCCACGGACACAAACGTGCATCCTGCCCCACTCATTCTCAGGAGACCAAGGTCACTGGAAGAAAATTATCTCAATCACAAATTCTCTTTCAAAGTTGTTAACGTATAGAGATAATTATACATTGTGCCATCTATTTATAAAAGATAAATCAATATTTTATTGTTCTTGTACATTTTTAAAGTGTCAAACATATGCTCCTTGTTAAAAAGAAATAAACCAAAGAGTTCAGTATGATATCAAATGAAAGAGGTAAATCCCCCCATTCTATTCCTCTGAGGGAACTGTTGTTAATAAATTGGTTTACCTTTTTGCAGATGTCTTCTACATAAAAACAAATGCACTTATACATGCAGATTTTTCTACAAATTAAGAATATAAATACAACATTCTATGATTGGCTTTTTCTCCTGACAACATATAGTGACTATTCTTTCATGACGGTGCTAATAGATTTCTTTTAACAAATATTTAAGGACTCCACATACATCGTGAAACAAAACAAAATCTGGAGCTAACATTAGACAAGATGATTAAGAGTAAAACGGGGTATTTGAAGAGACACCTGAATAAATACTCCAGTACACTGCCCCAGGGAACAGATTTACCCTTTGGACATATGCATTGGTCCCATGTCTCCAGTAATTCACAGAACTGTGTGGGCGTATGTTGAACCAATGCCATGTATGTTATGCGACACATACACATCTACAAAGTTAACAAATATTTCCAAATCGCTCTCCAGTTTGGTTTTGCCAAAGCATCCTGGCATCAGTCTGTGTATTCCTCAGTCCTTGCAACCCTCAGAATGCCACACTTCTTCGTTGTTCTCTTAACTAACTGGTAAGAAATGGCATTCCTACTTTCATTCTTCTAATTACTAGTAACAGGCTTATGAAAGTTTTACTTTCTTCAAGAGCATAGGAACAAAATTTTACTATATTCTTCATTGAATTAGGTTGAAAGTTTTGTTTATCATTAGATCTTTTATCATATGCAATTTATTTTAGAGTAACATTCACAAGAGTGTTTCTGCTTTTATTTCCTACATTTATTTGTGTTTTCTCAGGGACTGTTACAGCTGAATATTTTACATTTAAACATTTATTTACCAAGAGTCTACTTTGAAGTTTTAAAGGTTTATTTTTTTACATGAGTGTTTTTATTCTAAAAAGTTTTTATTTAAAATTTATCTTTTCCTCACTTATGTGGGATGCCTTATTCTCGAATGTACTTGAGTATTTCTGGGCATATATTCAATGATGTTTTTCTTGATCTTTGGGCCAGTAAACTGCTATTTTAATTATCATTGCTCTTGAATATATTTAATATATATTAAGATTTTATAAAGACAGTAAAATCATTCTCTGACATAGGCTCCAATGAGTTATTGATGATAATTAATGTTCTCTATCATAATTATAAACAGAAAAGCTGATAATAAGAAAAACCAAAGAAAATCGTGCCTTTGAAACGCTACGCTCATTTGTTTTATGATGGTTGCCACATCTCTCAGAACAGAATTCTTCCTCTGTGCTCTGTTTCCTCATCCTCTATTTAAGAGTTTTTCTGATCCTCTATGACAGAAATTAGTTCATTATGCTTTGTGCTGTTCATGCCCACAAATATGAAGACTGCCAGATACTTGCTGACAAGAGCACGACAGACTAAACAGCTAAGAAATTTACTGTCATTTGAAACATAACTGTATCAAAATTCATTTACAAAATCAGTTATAACTGTCATAAAATCCAGCTTATCTACTTTAATTTTGTTGCTTATATATTTTGGATAGAGGAATACATTGCTAAATCTAAGGTCATGCAGATTGACTCATATTTCTAAGAGACTGATAGTTTTTGTTCTAGTATATAGACCTTTGTATTTTTTTTAAATATGGTGTGATAAGGGCACATTTTCTTCTTTCTTTTTCTTTCTTTCTTTCTTTCTTTCTTTCTTTCTTTCTTTCTTTCTTTCTTTCTTTCGTTGTGTATATATATAGTTTCTTGACACTGGTTGTTGAAAGCACTGTTCTATTCTTTCTCCTTTGAACGACCTGGGTACCTGTCTCAGAAATAAATTGAATTATAAATACTATAAATTGAATTATAAGTACATGATTTATTTTTGGACTCTTAAGTCTATCCCATTGAACTATATGTCTATTTTTATGCTACTATCCCACTAATTTGATTACTCTTGCTTTATAGTAATTTTTGAAATTGGAAAGTCTGAATTCTCACACTCCTTTTTTCCAAGGTTATTTTGCCTTTGATTGTTTGTTTATCAGTTTATTTATTTTTTATGAGACAAAGTCTCCTTATGTTTCCCTCAAACTCCTAGCTTCAAGTGATCCTCCTGCTCAGCCTCCTGAGTAGCTGGAACTACAAGTGGAGGCCACTGCAACTGGTTATAAATGACATCTCTTTTGCATCACTAAAAATTTCATATAAATTATAGGGTCAGCTTGCTAAGTTCTACAAAGAAACAGCTGAGATTCCATAGGATTGTTTTGACTCTGTAGATCAATTTGGTCATTAGTGCCATCTTAATAATATTTGGCCTTCTAATCCATGAATATGGGATATTCTTTTGTGCATTTAAATCTTTTATTTCTTCTCACCGTGCATTGCAATTTTCAGCACATATATTTGGCACATCTTTTTAAAAATGTGACCTTAAGTATTTTGTACTATTTGATGCTATTGTAAATTTCATTTTAGGATTCTTCACAAGTATACGTAAATGCAGTTGATTTTACATAAATGAATCTTATATCCTACGACTTTGTTGAACTCATTAAAAACCTAATAGTTTCTAGTGGATTCTTAAAGGCTATCAATGAACAAATTGTCACCTGCAAATGATGATAATTTTGTTAGGCTCAACTTGGATGCCTTTTTTTCCTTCAACTTTCTTGTGTATAAGTCCCTACATAAATCCTCTAGTAAAATGCCCAATAGAAATGATGGTTTTCATCTCTTCCTAAATTACTTGTCCTCTTGTGAAAGCATATTGATTTGATTTTATCAAAAGCTTTTTCAAGATATTTTTGTATGTTATGTCTACAATGAATATTTGCTTTCTATCACATATTTTATTTTATTTTATTTTTTATTTTATGTGGGTATCAGGAGTCGACCTCAGGACTTCATGCTTGCCAGCAAGCACTTGTGCCACTGAGCAATATCACTGACCCTTTTTTTCCTTTATGTGGGTACCGGGAGTTGAACTCAGGACCTCGTGCTTGCCAGGCAGGCACTAATGCCACTGAGCTATCTCACTGGCCCTCACATATTTTATTAATATGGTATGTTATCACATTAAGTTGGTTTCGGATGTTAAATCAAGCTTGTATTCCTGAGATAAATCCCACTTGGCCATGGTGTATAATGTTTCCGATGTATTTTGCCAGTGTTTTGTTGAGGATTTTTGTATCCAATTCACAACAGCTATTTGTCTGTTCTTGTGAAGTATTTGTCTGGGTTTGATATTAGGGATATACTGACCTCTTAGAAACAGATCAGAAGTATGTTTTGAGAGAATTTATGAGGATCAGGATTAATCCTTATTTAAATAAGTTCACCTGTGAGGCCATCAGGATCATGGGGTTTCTTTTGTAATTTTTTTTTAATGTAAAATGTATTCATAACAATACACCTTTGGTGGGTGGACCTAACGTAACCCTCGACACCCAAGACAGCAGGTTCTGGGTGCGTGGAATTATCAGCAAGACCAGCAACATGGAAGCGTCTGAAGCAGCAGCAAGGAGCCAGCAGCTGGGCTCTGGAGATTTCTACCAACAGAAAACCAGTCCCAGATCCCACATCCAGAGCTCAAGACCAGCTCCATACCCAGCACAATTCCCATGGCAAATGTGGCTGGAGTACACAGCACATTTCTGGGATCTGACATAGACACTATCACAGAACTGTAAACACCAGAGGTATTTTATTACTTTTATTCTCCCTTGTTTATGTGATTGTCTATCCCTTTCCTGTCTGGCTCAAAGTTGTTTTGTTTTGTCTTGTATTTTGTGGTTAATTTTGCTTTTGGATTTTTTTTTCCCTCTCTCCTCTCTTTCTTTGGTCTACTTTATTTTTTTCTTTCTTTTCTTCTTTTCTTCCTTTCTTTTCCATTCTCCTTCTCTTTCTTCCTTCTTTTTTTCACTGTTTAGGTTTCTTACCTGTCTTTTTCCTTATCTTCTGTTGATCCTCTTTCTCTCTTTCCTCAACTACTTTTTGAAGTTAAACTTTCTAGTGAGTAAACATTGTTTCTTCCTTTTCTGATTACTCCTGCACATTCTTTTTCATTCTTTCCCTACTGTGTCCCCCAGTTTCCCAAAACTTGGGTGATCATCCTTTGACCTCCAGCCTTGACTCTACTATATTTGACCACATTCATGACTTTATCCTGTCCCCTACCCATCTTAACCTCCACCCACTACAAAAGAATAAAATCACTCCACTGAGGGGAAAATCACTGCATACAAGTACACAGTATATGTTTGATTTTGTTATATAAATTTATAGTTTGCTCCTGTGGTTTGGAGGTAGCAGGTTAATTGTTACCATAGTTTGTCGGTAGTTAAGCTGTACTTGAAACTATTGTTATTACTAACTGTACTACTTAAACCAGGATATCAATTTTTCTACCCTGTAGGATAATATTGTGATTGTATGGGGTCATAATCACCACCACAACCCAGTACCAAAGGATTTGGTGCTGAGCCAAATAGTAACTTTGCATCCCTTACAAATTGGGGAGGTAGTTTCTTGGGATAGCTATAAAGAACCACCTACATCTAGAGAACATCCCTGAAGAACAGACATCTCCTAAGGAAGCCTCAATACTAGTGATAAAGCTGTAAGAAATCAGCAAGCATCAACACAGAAAACAAAATAAAATGAAAAAGAGAAAAGAGAAAATGACAAGGCGCAGAAGCAAAATACAACCCCAGACTCCCAGCCCATCCAGGACAAGCCCAGAACACAATGAGATAGAAGAAATTGGAAGTTAACCACCAAAACTTTCTGAAATGATAGCAAAAGAAGTGAAAAAACAAGTAGAAAAGGTTATAGAGAAAATAATATCTGGGGTACAAAAGGAAATGGTGCTTAAAATCAAAGATATTAGAGAAGACACAGAAAAAAGAATGGATGAGCTTAGAAAAATGATGGAAACAAAAAATACACAACATAGGAAAGAAATGGAATGGAATCCATGAAACAGAAATCCAAGACATTAAAACCTCCATTGAAAGTATATGCAACAGACTGAATGGAGGAGAGAATAGAATATCAGATCTTAAAGACAGACTTGCAGCCAATGATCATGAAAAGAAAGATATCTTAAAAATAGCAAGAGACCATGACAAGTCAAACCAAAAGCTACAAGATGATGCAAAGAAGAATAATATATGTTTGATTGGGGTCAATAAGAAAGCTGGAGACAGCACAAATGCCATAAAAAAACTCTTCACAGAAATACTGGCAGAAAACTTCCCAAGCATGGATAAAGAATTTGACATACAAATAAATGAAGCATATAGAACTCCAAACAGCCATGACCAAAATAAAAGACCAAGACATATAATAATCAAGATTCCAGAAATTCAGCACAGGAACAGAATATTAAAAGCTGTTAGAGAAAATAAACAGATTACCTAAAAAGGAAAGCCCATCAGAATCATGGCAGACATCTCAACACAAACCCTCAAGTCAAGAAGAGCTTAGAGTGAAGTATTTCAAGTCCTGAAAGAAAACAACTTCCAGCCCAGATTGATGTGACCTGAAAAGCTATCTTTCAAAATTAATGGAGAAGTAAAATATTTCCATGACAAAGAACAACTGAAGAAATTCATGACCACAAAACCAACCCTACAAAGAGTACCAAAAGATATTCTAGACAGAGATAAAAATGACCATAATTTCAAGAACAACAACAGAAAGAAACCACCAGGCAGGGCAAGCAATTAAACAGAGGGGAAAAGCAGGGAACCAACAGCAGGAAAATAATGTGACAAAGAGAAGCCAATACACATCAGTTATAACCATCAATGTAAATGGCCTCAATTCACCAATCAAAAGAAACAGACCAGTAGAAAGGATCAAGAAACAAGATCCAACATTATGCTGTATATAAGAAACATATTTAACCCAAATAGAAATTCATAGACTGAAAACCAAAGCATGGAAAACAATCTTCCATGAAACAGGAACCCAGAGAAAAGGAGGGGTAGCTATTCTGCTTGCAGACAATGTGAACTTCAAACCAAAAATGATCAAAAGAGATAAGATCACTACATATTTTTAGGGTAAATCTTCAAAATGAGGAGATAACAATACTAAATATGTATGCACCAAATATGGGAGCACCCAACTATATAAAATGATTATTAATAGATATGAAAAACCAAGTAATCAATAACACAATTATAACAGAAGATCTTAATACCCCATTGTCACAAAGAGATAGATCAACTAGACAAAAAAAATCAGAAAAGAAATATCATACCTGAATCAAACCTGTGAACGAATGGATTTAACAAATATTTTCAGAGTGTTCCACCCAATTTCTCTTTCAGTGAGTTTGTTTTTTGTGTACAGAAAGTCTATTAATTTTTGAGTGTTGACTTTGTATCCAACTATGCTACTGAATTTCCTTATTAAATCTAGCAGTTTTTTAGTGGACTTTTTGGAGTCTTCTATGTAGAGTATCATGTCATCTGCAAATAATGATAATTTCACTTCTTCCTTTCCTATTGCTACTCCTTTTATTTCTTTCTCTTGTCTAATTGCTCTGGCTAAAGTTTCCAGGACTATGATGAATAAGAATGGAGACAGTGGACATCCTTGTCTTGTTCCTGATTTTAGAGAGAAAGCTTTCAGTTTTTGTCCATGTAGTCTGATATTGTCTATTGGTTTGCCATAGATGGCTTTTATCAGATTGAGATAAAGACCATCTATTCCAATTTTCTGTAGGGTTTTTTTTTTTTATCATGAATGGGTTTTGGACTTTGTCCAATTTGTCCTTTGGGTTTGGACTTTGTCTGATTTGTCCTGCATCTGTTGAGATGATCATGTGATTTTTGTCCTTGGCTCTCTTAATATGGTGTATTACATTTATTGATTTACATATGTTGAACCATCCCTGCATCACTGGGATGAATCCAACTTGATATAGTGTATAATCTTCTTGATGATTTGCTGCATTCTGTTTGCCAGTAATTTATCGAGAATTTTTGCATCTATGTTCATTAGGAAGATTGGCCTGTAGTTCTCTCTTGGTTGGGTCCTTCACTGGTTTTGGTATCAGGGTAATGCTTGCTTCCAGGAATGAATTTGGGAGTATTGCTTCCCTTTCAATTTCATTAAAATGTTTGAGAAGTAGTGGTGTTAGGTCTTCTCTAAATTTCTTGTAGAACTCAGCAGTGAATCCATCAGGGCCTGGGCTTTTCTTTGTTGGGAGGTTTTTAATTACATCTTTGATTTCATTGATTGTTATTGGTTTATTTAGGATATTTATGTCTTCTTGGTTGAGCTTTGGTAATTCATATGTATCTAGGAATCTGTCCATTTCTTCTGCATTTTCCATCTTATGAGAATACAAGTTTTGAAAGCAGGGTTTGTGCTGAAAAGTCAGCTGTGATTCTGAGGGGCTTTCCTCTATAGGTGATTTGTTTCTTTTCCCTAACAGCTTTTAAGATTCTACTCTTGTGTTGAATTTCTGGAATCTTGACTATGATATGCCTAGCTGATTTTTTTTTTATCATGGCTAATTGGAGTTCTATATGCCTTAATTATCTGTACATCAAATTCTTTTTCTCTAACAAGGAAGCCATGACACCTGTGAACAGTTTTCTTATATCATTTATGCTATCTCCTGCTTTTTCATTGACTCCAATCAATCTTAAATTATTTTTCTTTGCCTCATCTAGCAGCTGCTGGAATGATTTCTCATGGTCCCTTGCTATTTTTTGTGTGTGTGTGTGTGTGTGGGTACCGGGGGGTCGACCTCAGGACCTCGCGCACCAGGAGGCGCCCGTGCCACTGAGCGATATCACCGGCCCCTTTTTCGTATGTGGGTTCCGGGAGTCGAACTCGGGCCCTCGCGCTTCCGGGCAGGTGCTTAAGCCGCTGAGCCATCTCACCAGCCCCGGTCCCCTGCTATTTTTAAGAATTCTTTCTTTTCATGATCACTAACTGCAAGCCTGTCTTCTATATCTGAGATCCTGTCCTCACATTGGCTTAATCTGCTGTGAATACTTTCAGTGGAATTTTTGTTCTCCTGGATATCTGCTTGAATCTACCTTGTGGATTCCATTTCTTTCCCATGCTGAGCATTCATGGCTTCCATAATTTTGTTAAACTCATCTATTTTTTTTTTTGTCTGTATCTTCTCTAGAGTCCCTAAGCATGGTCTTCATTGTGGATATCATCTCTGCAGTTATCTAAGAAATTATTTCTGATTTGATTTTTTCCAGAGCCTCATTCAATTGCTTTGTTGTTACCACTTCAGAGATGCCAGGTGGGTGGCTCTCAGATAGTCCCACCTTATTGCCCCTGGGTTTGCTTTTGGTGAACTGGATGTCTGGGCTTGCATCTTGTTTAAGTGTCTTCTCATTTTCTTTTCTTTCTTTAGTTTAATTCCTGGAGTGATGTTTGTAAATTGCCTGTGGTAGGTTGCTTTATTGCTAGCATTTAAAACCCTTAGGAGAGGACTACTTCTCCGAGGTATCTTCCAGGTGTAGCTTGTTTTTGGGTTTTGAGCCTGCTGCAAGATCCTACCTCTTCAATTTGTTGGGTATGAGAAGTTGCTGCCTGTTTAGCCCAGTCCTTGGTTCTTTGTCACTGTGCCACAGCATTTTCTGTGACCCTTAGTCAATCTCAGTCACGGAATACCAGGAAGAAGTGCTGTTTAGAACAATTATGTCATTTTTGGCTATAGTGGTACCAAAAGCATCAAACACGACCTAGAAAATGACAGACTGGGCTAATCAGTTATTTGCCACTTTTAACCATATAAACTAGATTTGTGGTTATATAACAAAATCTAAAACAAAACAAAATTATATGCAGTATGCAAGTCCTTACTATGTTAATTTTGCCCTCAGGGATTAAATTTTTTTTTTATGTGGGTACCGGGAGTCGAACTCAGGACCTCGCGCTTGCCAGCCAGGCGTTTATGCTGCTGAGCTATATCACCAGCCCAGCCCAGGGGTTAAAATTTAAAATGAGATAAGGAGAAAATAGAGAAGTGGAAGAAGAGGAAGGAATTAGATGTAAGGCTGGAGGAAAAAGAAGGATCACGCTAATGTTGGGAAACTGGTACAGAGACTGGAGGGAAAGAGAGAAGGAAGGGATAAAAAGAGGAACAGAACAGAAACACAACCACAAAGAGGCTAGAAACTCCATTTACACTCATATAAAAACAAGATCAAACAATGAAGAAAAAAAAAACATCACCACAACAAAAAATAAATGAGAGAGGAGAAAAAAAAGAGTTCACTTCCAGGTTAATGATAGGTTCTAGGCCATATGGAAGCTGCTTAGTCGTCATGGCTATGGTCCAACATGAAGGAAAGCTTATCACCTTCTTGCTCCAGCAGGAAATACCTCCCCTCACCTCGTGCGCGCACCGAACACCCGCCAACCCCTCTTTGTAACGTCACTTTGCCTGCCCCACTATGCTCTGCCTTTAAACAAGCCCCATAAATACTTTGTTTCACAGCCAGCCCCTCTGAGGGTCCTATGCATTCTACTGCTGCCTTCCCATGCCCCGCATTAAAGGCTTCTCTCAAACTTTTCTTTGTCTTTACTCGAGCCAGACCTAACAGTCTCTGCTGTCGCTGGTAGACAACGTATGGAGACAGATTCCCATTCCATGCGGATCTGTCCCAGCAAGCCAGCAGCAGCTTATTGGCGGGATAGCGGATAATCTCAGCAAGCCTGCACTTTCTGGTGGAGACCAGACTCATTCAGCCTGCAGCCATCCATGCACCTTCTGCGGGCCTGAGCCCAGCTGGAGCCGTAGATGGAGCCGGCAGCTGCCCTGGGTTCCAAGCTCAGCCATCCTCGCAGATGGCTCCCAGCCAATCACTCACTCTCTCACACAGGACGGCTGAGCCCTCAGCACTCACCCCCAGCCAGTGCAATCCACGTCTGCTGCTCCCCTGCACAGCTGCGTCTCTCCTTGGAGGCCCCTGGCCGCCAATAGCACCATGTGTCTGCAGGTTTGAACCATTCCTGTTGGACAGTGAGTCCCAACACAGGGAGAAGTCACCAGCAGCCACCTCCTTCTTCTTTGTTGAAGTTTCTGCCTTTACTCTCTCCGTGGGCCCCAAACTGTGCTTCAGATCGTTCCTGGGTCCAGGGGACCCACTTCCCTCCTTCTTGTCTTCCTCAAGTTGCTATATTCCAGCCTCTGGATGGTGACTCTCAGAGAGGCTCTCTCTGCTGCTCACCACTCTGCCATCTTCCAACTCTCTCTCGTGTTTTTGATCAGTCAACCTAAAATTTTGTCAATGTTTAATCTTTTTAAAAAGATAAAATATGACAATGACTTTCTCTATTGCTAGTTTTATTTTAATTGCATAGTTTTCAACACTAATCTTTATTATTTTCTTTTTTTTGCTTGTTTTTGGTTTATTTTTCTCCTTTTTTTCAGTGTTTTTATGTAGAATATAAGTTTATTCATTTGAGATGTTTCTTTTTTTATAATTTAGACATTTTCCGGTATAGATCTCTCTCTAAACACTACTTAAAACCATATCATATCCATTTGGGTATGTTGTGGCTTTATCTTGTTTTATTTATTTATTTATTTTTTAATGTGGGTTCCGGGAGTCGACGTCAGGACCTCGCACTTGCCAGCAAGTGCTTGTGCCGCTGAGCAAAATCACCGGCCCTTTTCTTCCTTTATGTGGGTTCTGGGAGTTGAAGTCAGGATCTCGCACTTGCAGGGCAGGCGCTTATGCCGCTGAGCCATCTCACCAGCCCTGTGGCTTCATCTTTATCCATCAAAAAGTATACCTTTTTTTTTTTTTTTTTTTTGGTGATACTGGGGATCTAAACTAGGACTTTCAAACTGAACTACATTCCCAGCCCTTTTCAGACAGAGTGCATTTTGCGAAGTGACTACATTGCCCAGGTGAGCTCAAAATTGCAATCTTCCTGCCTTAGCCTCCAGGAATGTTGGGGTTACAGTCATGAATTATCACGCCTAACTACAAAAATATTCTAATTTCCCTTTTGAGTTTCCATTTGGCCCATTGGATATTTGGGAATATTTTGCTTCATTTCCACATGTAGGTGTGGGTTTCTCTAATGTCTTTGTGTTAATTATTTCTAATTTCATTCTACTGTAGTCAGGGAATGCACACTTTATTATTTCTTTTTCATTTACTCTCGTTTGTATACCCCAGAATATTGTTTATCTCAAAGAATGTTCCTTGTGTACTTTTGAAAAATATGTATGTTATTATTGTTAGGTGAACTGTTTATAGATGTTTGTTACGTCTGTACTCAATAATGTTCAAAACTATTTTCTTGTTAATCTTCTGCTTACTTGATCTATTTATTATAGAAAGTGGAATATTAGTTGGAACTATCTCTTTCTCCTTTTATTTCTGTTGATTTTAGCTTCATATATATTTTGCTATTCTGTTTTTAGGTGTGTGCACACACACAAACACACACACACATCTTCCTGCTGGATTGATCAGTCATTATAAATTTCTTCCTTTATGTCTAATAACATTATTTTAAAGTCTATTTTGTCTATTAATAGTGTAGCTACTCCGTATTTCCTGTGACTGTTGTTCTACAGAATATATTCTTTTCTATTTTTTTTCTATTCGTACCTTTGTATCTAAAGCATGCATCCTGTTGATAGTACATAGTTGGATCTCATTTTTTATATTGTTTCATTTTATGCTGTATGATCATTTCTATATTTTTATTTGTAGTATTTATTCCATTCTCATTTAATCTTATAATAGAAATAGTTGCATTTACATACACCACTTTAATTTCTGTTTTTTATATATGTAAGTGTTTCCACTATATTCCTCTTTTGGTTTTTCCTTTTGGAAAAAGTTTTTCCTTTTCCTTTTTCCTTTTGGATTAAGTGAACATTTGGATTAAATGAATTGAGTGTTTTAATTTCTTTTTTTTTTTTGTGGGTACCAGGGGGTCGACCTCAGGACCTTGCACGCCAGGAGGCGCCCGTGCCACTGAGTGATATCACCGGCCCCTTTTTCATATGTGGGTTCCAGGAGTCAAACTCGGGCTCTCGCGCTTGCCGGGCAGGCGCTTAAGCCGCTGAGCCATCTCACCGGCCTGTGTTTTAATTTCTTAATTAACTCATTTACACTATTTTTCAGTTATTTTCTTGCTTTCAGAGTTATGATATGCATATTACCATACAAAAACATTTTCAGTGTTATACAAACTTAATTCCAGTAAGATAAGTATGTAGTACTCACATAACTACTTTTCTTTCCTTTCTTGATATTAATCCTATACATATACTATCTATAATTGCTATATAAACTCAAGAACGTATTATTAAAATTATTATTTTATGTGATTTTAACTATATTTTTAAGTTAAGAGAAAGGTGAGCAAATGTACATTTACGTAACAGTGGCCATTACTTTCTTGTCCAAACTACCTCCTTTCTCTGCGCCAGGCATCCTAAATTCTAAAGAAGAGTGTCACCTAAATGATCAAGATGTTAACTTTTAATAATCTTTCCTCAGATCTATGGAACTCAGAACATCTGGTGACCTTCAGATGTTTTCAGAGTGTGTAAGATGATGTTTAACTTGAAGAAGGTAATGTTTTTGTCTAAAGAGTGAAAGGAACCAGCCTGAGGAGGTCAAGGTCCATTGCAAAGTTCTGGCCAAAGGAAAGAAAAGAAGAAAGCCTCATACCCTGGATGAGGAAGTCCCTGCTCAGCATACAGCCTTCTGGTCCATCGTCCCTCTGTGCCTCCTTTTTCATTCTATCAAAGACTTCTTCCTGTGCCTGAGTTTTCCAAGATGGTCTTTTGGGGGGATGATAGCTCCATCCTCTATTGTCTCAGAGTTCTAGCCTTTGAATAAACTGAAATTTCTTCCTACCACCTCTTGTCCACTGAGTATTGGCTTTTGAGCTGAACAGACTTGGGTTCAGCAGCGTTCGAAGTAGGTATACTTGGAAAAATACACTGAATGTTTACATTTTTAAAAAATAATTACAGTAAAAGACACACTTCCATTATTTTTTCTCAAAATATTGCCCCTTGCATCAAGCACATTTATCCAATTACTCTTGCCATTTTCTGAAGCACTTCTGGAAGTCCTTTTTCATTAGGTATCATTACTTACTCTATCATGGCTGCCTTGACTTTCTGAAATCATTTGAAACATTTAATCTTCATGGGCTTTTTAACATTGAGGCAAAATGAGAAATTGCAAGGTATAGTATCAGATCCCATGCAAGGTCCAGTATCAGATCCCATAAATAAGGAAGAAGGGGACAAATCAACTTGATAGAAATTGCCATAAACATTTAGAATAGCTTTACAACATCAAGGCAAGCACAAAAAGACACCCATGAAAGAAGACTTCCAGAATTGCTTCAGAAAGCAGCAAGGATGATGGGATAAGTATGTTCAAAATAAGAGGGAGGATTTTGAGGGGAATTAATGGCAATGCATCTCCTACTATAAGTTGTTTAGATTTTTACTTTAAACATTAATCATTTTTTTGGTCATAATATAACTGTAATATTAACTCTCCCACTTACCATTTATGGTTCATTTTATTTATCCCTGAGGATTCAATCTTCCATGTGACGCATTTCCTTAATCCAACACAGTTTTGTATTCAGCCATCTGTTTTTTATTATTATTGGACAATAAATTACTATTGATATGTTGTATCTCAAATAATACTATGTATAGTACTATATATTTCTCAGAGACTTTTAATTTTTCTTCAGTTTTTTCCCTGTGTTCCTTGATTGCATAATCTTTTCTATGTTTTCTAATTCTTTCTGCCAGTTTGAGTGTTCTACCAGTTCCCTCTGGGGAAAATTTTATTTCAGTTATACTTTTCAGCACCCAAATTTTTATTTTTAAAACAATTTTTGTTCATTTTTTTCTATCTGATATAATACTTTCATTTTCTGTTACTGGATTCTGGGGTGCTGGGGACTCCTACATATTCTTTCAAGATTCTTCTTGTCCTGAACAAGGAATTGGACAAAATAAGGGTGAAAGTTTTACATTTATTAAAGGTAGGAAAGGAAGCTCTGCAGAGTGTGTGCATGCCAATTAAAAGTAGGTAAAGCAGTGCACTCTACATGGTGAGAGTGGACCACTGTGAAAGAGAGAACAGTGGCTAAAAGCGCAATTGCAGCCATCTTTTGTATATCCCACTCCTCAGGCTGACATCAGGTCCAGGCCGTCCTATCAGAAACTACTTGAGTTCTCATGAGAAGAATCAAAGATACCACTTTCTGATTTGTCCCAAGCATGACTCTCGGAACTGTTTTTCTGTGCATTTCCTGGCTCTCTGTGAGTGACAGGTCACACCCACTTGCCCATACATCTGGCTATGCCTCAATTCTTTTCTCTACTTTAATAATGGTTTTCTTTGAACACATTTATAATAGGTGCTTATAGTATTTATCTATTGTACCCAAATTCTGTTCTTTCTCATAAACAATTTCTATTGTCTGCTTTTATTCTAGGTTTTGGCTCATTCTTTCATGTTTCTTTGCATGATCTTCAGTCTTTTGCTGGCAACTGACATCTTTGATAACATATTGACGCAACTCTGGATGTTTCCCCTTGCTTTCCAAAGCTTATTATTGTCATTTATTTATTTTTGAATGTCTAGAAACTGGCTAGCTTATTTGAATGAAGTATGCCTGTTGTGGCTTTGGTACACCCGTCAGGATGCCCACAGTCACCCTAGATGACAATTGCTATGGAAGTTTTCTTCGACTCCTCTCTTACCATCGTCAGGTATAATCAGTCCACTTGATTATAATTGATCAGGCATTTGATCAGCCACAGTGCATAAATTGTTCACAGACTAATTCAATCAAATATAAGCTCTGTTAACATATCGTTCTCAAGATCAGAGTGTGAGGATTTCTTATCAAGTTTGACCTCAGAAAGGCACTTCCCAGGTATCGTCCCTCATTTCTTTCCAATAAACTAGCTACCCTACAGTTTAGCCTGTATTTCCCATTAATCTATTAATCTCCTTATTTACTTTTCAGCAAAAGCCCACTCTTTTTTGAAAATGCCCTTAACTCTGGCTTCTTTTTATTCTGTTGCAAACAAAGTTAGTTGCTTTGAAGATGAATTTGGAGTTTTCTGTTCTATTGCTTGCATGTTTTTTAGGCAAATTCTCAAGCCATCTTTGCTGGTGGGAACAGAGATATTGGGACTTAGACAGTGATATAACAAAATATACTGCTTTGGACTACAAACAGAATATATGAAGAGCAGTGAACGAAGGAAAAGCCTTTCTCTAAATTTCACTTATCTACCTGAAGTCCCAAGACAAACATAATTCCCAGGCCGGTGAGATGGCTCAGCAGCATACATGCCTGCCTGGCAAGCGCAAGGGCCCGAGTTCGACTCCCAGAACCCACATACGAAAAAAGGGCCAGTGATATCGCTCAGCGGCATGGGCGCCTCTTGGCGTGCGAGGCCCTGATGTTGACCCCCGGTACCCACAAAAAAAAAAACATAATTCCCTTTAAATTTTACTGACATCATAACAAAGGAAGATTAACATCATATCACAGAGGAAGAGCATAAATATTTAACATCATACCTAGAGTTCAGAGGACCTTTGTGTCAGGCCATTAATGGCCCTCTGTACTCAGTCTCTCCCCTATAAATCATTTTTTACTCCTCTAAACTTATGGTCATCTCTCCCCCTTATGAAGAAAGTAAGCCTCCATCATTTGGTACTTCTTTAAATTTAATATCATCTATGATATATCTATACTACTGCATGTAGCAGTAATTACTTTTCCTCCTCTTCAGTATAATATTTCCTGGCATGAATATACCACAATGATTCATTTGTTCACTTGAATATTATTTGAGTCACTTTTCAGTTTAGGGCTATTATAATGAAGCTCATATAATAATTCTGTACATTTTTGATGGACATAAACAATCATTTTTTTTTCTCAATATTCCTAAGAATGGAACTTGTTACCAGGAGAATATATTTAGATTTATGTTTGCCATTTCACAAAAATGTAGGTCCAATACACCTCTCATCATTAATAAATTAGAATTCTAGTTGCTCCATAGCTGAGGCAACATTTGGTATTCTCTAGTGCAATGATTGTGAACCTTTCAGAGCTTTCAGTGATAACAAACAGCCCCCTGCACATGCATGTAGATTTGCCACCATGGGTCTAGTCCTTTTAATCTTAACCCTTCTGGTAGTATTGTAGTGGTATCTTATTGTGGTTATAATTAGCATCTCTATAACAATAAAGTGTTGATTATTCTTTTATATTTTGGCCAAATCAGTATTTTTAGGTAGCTGTTTGGGTTGTTTCCCTTTTAAAAAAAACTGGTTTGGCTTCTTCTATTTTAGTTTTAGAAATTATTTATATACTATGTTGTATATATGTATTGTAAATGTCTTCTAGTCTTCGGAATACTCTTCTGATGAGCAAATGATTAATTTTTATGAATTCCTCTCTTGTATGGCTAAATTTTGGGTGCAGTCTTAAAGAAATCTTTGCCCTCACTGGGGTCATAACTATGTTGTCTTTTGTTTATTTATTTATTTTTTTGGTAACTTAACGTCTGGATTTATACTTCACATTTACAACTATCAGCTATCTTAAATAACTGTATCTAGGATGGGACATATTTTAAAGTCCATTTTTATCCACAGGAATGTACAATTTGTCTAACATTACTTATTGAAAAGACTATCTTATTCCAATTAGTACAGCGTATTCTGGCTGCTACAGTTTGAGTCTATCCCCTAAAAGTTCGTGTGGTAGAAGTTGAGTCCCGAATGTGGTAATATTGAGAAGTAGTGGAAACTTTGAACGGGTCCTCATGAGAGGTCATAAAGTCCTTGGGGACACTGCCCCTAGAAGGGACTAAGTTTTTATGGAACCCTGGTTGCTTCTTATGGAATGTTGTTATACAAGAGCTAGGGACTTTCTGTCTGACACAGGCTTCCACCATGATATCATCAACTTCGAAGTGACGATGCAGCCAGGGAGAACTCACCAGAGCCCACATAAGGCTGGTCAGGTTTTGGACCATGAAAACTTTGAGGAAATTGACTTTTTCTTTGAAAGTTACTTTACCTCAGGTATTTTATTTAAGCAATAGAAAATACATTAATACACAAACTTATTTCTGAATTCTTTGTTTAGTTGCTTTGATGTTTTCATCCATACCTGTGCCAATTCCACACCGTCTTAATTTTTGCAGTCTTATAATACATTTTGAAATCTGATAGTGTAAATTACTCATGGAGATTCTTAAGATTACTATGTCTATTTTTTGGATCTTTATATTTCCACACAAATTTAGAATCAGTTTTTTTTCTTTAATTTTCACTTATATGCACATATACATACAATAAAACCAGGCCAGAAACTCTAGTCAATGGGTCACGATTGTTAAATCAGATAGTCATTTTTATGGAAAATACAAAACAGACTCCACAGATTCATTTATTAATTTTTTTTTTATGTGTGTACCAGGAGTCAAACTCAGGATCTTGCACTTGCCAGCAGGCACTTGTGCTGCTGAGCGATATCACCGGCCCTTTTTTTCCTTTATGTAGGTACTGGGAGTCGAACTCAGGACCTCGCACTTGCCAGGCAGGCGCTTATGCCACTCAGCCATATCACCGGCCCCATTCATTAATATTTTAAAAGGCAACAGTTGGGGATAAGCTGCCAGAAAAGAAGATATTTTTTAGTTTGATATTCTTATCTGTAGAATACGTAATATAGAAGATTTTGGTAAAGTTAATTTGTAAACCATCGCTGAATACTTATATATTTAAACCTTGCTTCATGGCAAATGCTCCAGTTCTACTGTAGTTCAACTCTGATCCTAAAGCAATCCTTATGCTTATTCAGAAGTATGTACATTTTACCAATTATTCTTTATTAAGTATACATTATCAACTATAGCATACAACAGCTTCTTAATTATTTTGTGCACATGAGTCTTATTTATTCAGTAAAAGCATAAAGGAGAAAGGACTTTGAGATTTCTTGCCATTCCTCATGGCTAGAAAACCCAAAGGTGATTAGTGAAATGCTCAACATATTGAAACTTTCAATAAATGCTCTTGATTGACAGACTATTGATTTAGAGTTTGTCAGCTGTGTGCAATCTTGCTGCTTGGTGTTTTTCTATATATTTTCCATCTAGCTTTGGTTCAGTACCCAGTAGAGACAAACTTAGGAGAAAGTGGATATATTCTGTTTTAAATTTCTCTTTGGAGTAACAGTGGTCATCTGAGTCAGGGAACTATTATTAACATAAAAACTATGAATTGGGGAAAAAAAAACATTTTCTAATCTCAAAATAAATCTTGGAAAAGATAGGCAAAATAAGAACAGAGATAGCGGTCCACACGCAAAAACACCCTTGCTACCCCCCATACCTATTCAGTCTTCTAATCATACACTGTAGAATGCTAACCACAAAACAGACATATTGTGATTATCTGTAAACATTAGAGGATATAGCATCGAGCTGTATTGCCTCCACCAGGACTCTAAGCCGTAAACTTGTAAGTACATTAGAAGCCGACACTCTTAACAGACTTTGCTGAATTGCTGGCAGCATCAACATCTGATCGATATGCATGTTCACCAGCCAAGCTGACTAGTACATCTGTTCTGTGAAGAAACATACATTCTGCCTCTAGTACAATCAGTGTAATTAAAAATTAACATGCATTAATTGTTAGAACTGATGTAAACAGCTGATGTTCCGCTTAGCACTGTCTTCAGTACATATCATTAGGCAAAGCCAAATATTGTTAAGTAAACAGGCAGCGCTTACAATAAGGAGAAAAATAGAAAACTAATTTCAACTAAATAAACTGACACTGTATTATAAGTCATATTAAAATGATTAACCAGGATCTTCGGGGAAAAACAATTATAAAAGTCACATTTCATTATTTGAATCTTATTTTGGTAAATGTATTTAAGCTTTTTCTGAAATAGGATGGTGCATGCCTAATAACACTAGGATTTCAGAAAAGCTCAAAAGAACTCTAGGAAAAGTGTGATTCAGGATTGATTTACAGCTGAAACATTCTGGCAGAATGAGTCATTCGAAGCGACTGCAGTAACTAGTGTTCTCTGGGGAGACCCAAATCTGATGTTTAATGTTAAAAGAGGTCTATTTTCTTCTGCATGCCTCTGTATAACTTGCATAAGTGTCATTGGGAGTTACAGGCGCATACTGAGAAAAGAATGTACATTTCACAACGTAAGTCTTGCTTGACTTCATTTATTTATAATGTCATAACAAATGATTTCTCTATCTTGATTCAAACTAGGAAAAGGAAAAAAAAAACCTCTCTAACAAGCAAATCTGTGCAGCATGGTGCACGCCAGTTTCGGTCAGAGAGCCGTTCTGTAGTTACTCACTGCCTGGGGCATTCAGCTGCAGGGCCCCAGGCTCTTCTTTGCTGAGGTTGTCCCTGCAAGTGACTTGCCTGTCACTCTCAAATCCCATTTAAAAATAGTGTACATCAGGATTTTGAGAATAATTTCTTAGGCTATTTTCTCATGAAGTTTGAGTGAGTTTCAAAACAAGGCCTAAAAAATATAACTTTTGAAAGAAAATAAGTCATGGAGCACTAGAATCTGAAAGAAAACTGATTTATGGAGAAGTCCTGGGGAAAACAATGCTATTCACTTGGATTCAAATACTTTTTAAAATTTTTTGTCGTATTGGCAAAATCATTATAAAGGAAATAACTAAAAATTTCTCTACTATGTTGGCATGAAATGGTAGGGCCTCATCCATAATGTGTAATGATGTGTTTGAAACAGTACCTAAGTTATTTATTCATAGTTGTGTTAAATTTTACTACAAACTGAATTAGTTCATATATTAAAGAAAGTTATGAAAGTGTTGAATTAAGTAATAACAAATAACATTAGAGTATCAAGTACAACAGGAATCAAAATGAAGCAAAATAAGTTACATAAATTTAGGGCATGAATTTAAGAAGTAGCATATTATCTTCTAAGTTTTCGCTTGCTACTTAAACCCACTATTAATCTGCATGTTTTAAGCATAAAATTTAAAACTAGGCTTTTGTAAAGTAACTTGTTTTTGAGAGTTGAAGCTAAATGCATAAAAGATATCATTATTATAAAATAACTGATACTTAAAATCTTATAAAATAACTGATGTCTTAAAATATTAAGACATTACCTGAAAGTAAAGTTTGTACACATGTGGCATAATATTAAATATATTTTATTCATTTCTTAAAAATTAAAAATTTTATTTATGGTATATGCACACAATGTAGTATTAGAATAAACTTATTTTTCATCTTATTATTTGGTTTTTAAAATGTCTCTCATATCAGTTTTTTTGACATTTCTGTGTGGTATACCACATATACAAAATGAGTTTGGAAAATTCTGCCCAGTTCCAATTCACTGTGATCGTTCAGTGATTAGACAATAATTTACTAAAATAAAAATTGAAGAAGATGCATAACACTTTTGCTACAAAATGAAAATGATGTCCTCCCCATTTTCAAGGAAAATCAAAATGGACATGTTATTCATGAAAGGAATAATACACATTTTCTATAGTGTTTTATGAGGATTTTATATAACATATAATGTTTAAATCCTCAGTGCATTCATAAAGCAACATTTTCCTCAAAGAAAAAAATGAATTTTGTCTTACTGAAAAATATCCAAAGTTATTTAATAGACTTTCATGAACACAATAGCAACCAAATGATTGTCAAACAGGAAGGGAGGAAGGACAATAAACATAGAAAATTGTAACTGTCAAAACTTCAATAGAAGATAGTTTTCTAATAGTGTTTCTTGGAATGTAATTAATGTCTTTTGTATTGATTTAGTCCCTAATCACTATCATTTTCTGTGTTATATCATTTTAAAATGACACTTCTACTCTTTTTTGGGGAACCAAGTCAAAATCTGTTTTCCATATTTAACTGTCCCTTCAAGTGATGGAATTTCCATCAATCAATATGTATAATTAACTGATAGAAATATATTTGTACTCTTACATTCTCTGTGTATGCCCCAAATTACCAACAATTTTGTCATGGAATTTTTAAAAGTACGGTGAAGAAACTGACATTCACTTTTTCTATGTGCATTACAGCAAAACCTAACATCATTGTTACAGCCACTATCTTTATTTCCTTGGAAATAAAGCTCCTAATGATCTCTGAATATTATTATCACCAGTTTATTTCTTTTGATTACTTTTCTTTGCTGTGGGACATTCCACTTCTCTTCTCCATTTTTCGGTCCAAATCTACAAATGTGATTGATGTCTTTAAAAAATTGCACTTACAATTTTGATGATGTGTCTTCTGGTCCAAAGTGTGGTAAGATAGCATTTCTCAAGGGCTGTTTTTTGGACCTACTCTCTCTGAATGGTGGAACAGAATGGAGGGTGCAGCATGGGAAGTAGGTCATGCCGTGGTCTGAATGTCCTACCACTGAATGCAGTTCTCTGGGGACCCTGGCCTATTCTATTAAACCTGCCACATCACACTTATATTTATCCTATTTTCACCCCTTTTCATGTAAAAATAAAAATTTTCTCCTTTTCCTAAGGCTGCTTTTTCTGCTGCCCTCCAGAAGCTACAATTTTTGATTTCTCAGAGAACCAACTTTACCCATTTAATGATCTCTCCTTCCTCAAAGCTATACTTCTAACAAATATCATTTGTGTGATAATGTCTTCAGTTTTCATCTCATTAATTTCTTGGCACCAGTTTGCATTTTTAGAGGAACAGACACCAACACAAGATTGAGGGTATAAGAAAAAATATTTTAGAAGAAGAGGAGGGAATATGAGAGCTTTTATATCTCTGTGAAAAACAATGTGAAGGAAGAAGCAGTCATCAGAAAGAGGCTCAAACCGTAGGACTCTTCTGAGACAGTTCCAGCCAGGCCACTAGTGAGACCTAGAACCTTACTTGTCCAATTATAGTGTTATGTTCAGTGAGTCTGAGGTCAAGGGGTCCAGACTCACCCTCACCAGGCTTGTCTCTCCCTCCAACATAGAAAGAGGTAAAGGAGTCAGAGAAGACCAGTACAAAGCAAAATTTTATTGTACATATTGCAAGAAGCAGCACAAAGCCATTCCAGGGGAGGAGAGGGGGTGCTCAGAGAGACACCACCCCGAATCTGGCAGTCCTGTTTTATGAGGTAAGGGCCCCATCTTCACCCCCTAAGCGTTGTTTTGATTGGATATTAGGCTTGTTGCTGGGGGTTTGGTCCTGTGGGCTAAGAGGGGAATTTGGGTAGGCATGGCATGCACTAGGAGGGACAGTGTTCCCTGCACAGAGGCAGGTGTCAAAACCACAACCTGTCAACTTCAAACCACAAAACTGCTTGAAAACTGCTCGTTGCTCATAACCACACAGAGGCTGCATTTTCTACCCTCCAAAAAGGGCCTGGATCTGTCCCTACAATAGAGAGCCAGGTTTCTCATAAATCGACTGGGACTGGCAGGTTCTCCCACTAAACTCGACAATTCTCTGAAGGCGGCAAGTGGAAAACATGACTTCTGTTCCAATGGTGGCGAATCCAGAAGTGCAACACCTGGAGCCATCGTTAGGCTATGCTCCTGAAGTGTGGCGTTTTAGAGGTGCATT
Source organism: Erethizon dorsatum (assembly GCA_028451465.1). Classification (NCBI taxonomy): domain Eukaryota; kingdom Metazoa; phylum Chordata; class Mammalia; order Rodentia; family Erethizontidae; genus Erethizon; species Erethizon dorsatum. The sequence continues at coordinate 101,568,012 of CM051826.1, forward strand.
CATTATCTTAGCCACACAACCAGCCTCCTCTAATTCATCAGCAGTTATACTCCATCACTGAAAACATTGCCAACAAATATGAAATTAATAAACCAGCAGAGTCTTCTTAGTCTTTTTTCTTGTCCTTTCTATTAAATCTGATCATTGCCTCTCTGAGGTTCTTTTATCTGGACTTCTGTTATACTACATTTTCAGAATTTTTTTTTTAAACTGTATCTCTCCCCAAGTTCCTCCTCTGAGAATCAGAGTTCAAATCTTCCTTCTATTGTTTCCAAAATTAGTATCATTATTATGTACCATGATAGATATAAGTAACAAACTATAAAGCTCAGCATTGTCCTTGAGTTTTACATTTTGGAAGAGATTTTTAAATCTGTGAGATCACCATCTGCACTTAATTAGAACAGTATTATCATTCTGCTCCCAAACATCACTATTCTATCCGTTTTTCTGAATCTGCATGAACTCTCCAAAATTTCAAAACACTTTCCTTCTCGCCTAGATTATTGTTACATCTCTCTTACATTGTTTTCTTTATCATGAGTATTCACACTGCAGGCCGGGTGATCTTGCTACAGTTTAATGCTGATGAATGCCTATTAATAATATCCTCAAGGTCCTGATGATAATGTTCAAACTCCTTAATACTGCATGGGGGATCCTTCACTGTCTGGACCCTGTCTGTCGTGTCAGTCTCACTTTTGTCGCTTCCCACTACATTCTGCATACGAGTCAAACATTGGGTCTTCCTCTAATTTCTTGTTTGACCAATCTTCAACAGCCTTTAAGTCTGGATTTGGCACCTCTTCCCCTGGTCTGAGAGTACTTTATTCTATTACCACTTTATTGCCAGCTCCAAGACTCATGAAGAGTGGAACCATATCTGTACTAGCCCTACATTTGAGACATAATAGACAGTCAATAAATATCCTCAGTATCTATTTTTTTGGCCTGGTTTCAGAGATATCCCTCATCTGATTTGCTGACCCTCATCTCACGTATATCCTCTGAGAATTGGAGGAGCTAACTCGTAGCCCTTCTTCTATAACTAATGATCTTTGGAGTCTTGAGCTAATCTTTCTGGTTCTTTTTTTTTTTTTGACTTAGGATGTACCCTGCATTAGGTAAATTTCTAGCAGGAAAAAAATACTGAATTCGCTTGGACTAGATGACCTTTAAAATACTCTCCAGTTGCCAAATATGTTGTTGATGGAGCTACAAACTATTGAGTTGAAGTAGACAACAAGTATACCAAATAACATTACTAAATTATATTGGAGTTTTATTTAGAATTTCCTTTTGAAATAATCTTCTTTCATTAATACAGTACTTCACAACTTTTTAAATTAGTATTAGTTCCATGTTGATTTCATATCAACAGTGTATGTGCCTATGCCTTTGACCTTGGTTCCCAACTCTTCTCAGTCACCCAGCATACCCACCAGCCAGTGTTCGGGAGGTCTGCCTACCGAATCTTGACTTCTTTTCTCCTCAATCTCTCTCTGTAAAATGGATATAGCAATGCCTATACAGTCTTTTCTAGAGAACTAATGAGTTAATTTTCTTAAGATGGTTAGCACAGCATAAGCTTTATATAATGCTGTGGAATCATTACTATGATAAGGAATCAGATCATCTTCCATTTACCTTGAGTTGGTCCTTGAATTAATCATCTATTCTCATCAGTATCATGGCTTTTCAGCTGATTCTTTTGTTTTCAGATTTTTAAATAGTTTTCTAGTTTGTCAGACTCCATAATCCTTCCACTTTGTTTAATAACTTTGGGGCTTCCTTTTACTCTTTGAGCGAGTCACTTTTTGTTACAATGCAAAACAAAACAAAAATGAACCTTAGTTTCTTTTTAGTTTCAAATTTCATCCCATAATATTCCTTCTTATTCCTCAGTATCTTTCTCCCCATTTAGCCTGACTATGATGCATTATTGCCTCAAATAAAACATGATGAGTATTTTAGAGAAATTGTCACTTATGTTCTCTTACCTCTTCTGCAATGGCCAGAACCTCATACCGATTTAACCCTCTAAAATCTACCACAACTTTAAGGGAGGAAACATTTTACACTGTAAATTTTTACTAAGGATTACACAGAAGAAGTAGAACTCTTAGGGATAAAACATAAATTCTTCTGAAAAGCTAGACCCCATCATCAAGCCCCACAAAAAACAGTTCTTCTGAGATGCTGACTACAGTACTTAATATTACAGGAGAGAAAAAGAAGGAACACTTATTTTACATAGAACCTAGTTCATAAAATTATAGGGATTTTAGAAGAAAAAAACAGATATCCTCAATACTCCCTCCCACTCTAACCTCAGCCTGTCCTTACTTCCAATGCTGCCCCAGGCAATATGGCATGAAAAGGCTCTGTAAGAAATATTCATTTGTAAAAGAAAAACAAATCATTATAGCAACACTCACTGGTCATTCTGTAGCAAATATGCAATGCTCAGATTTTGTATTTTCCTGAAATAACATGCACATTTTAGGCATGAAATTATGATTGTTTGACTGCGAAATGCTGCACCCAAACACCATGTGGCTTTTAGCAGCATATCATCATATCAAGAACTATTTTTACCCTTTGGCGATTTTTCCTGCTTTGGCTCTGAGAGCTAGTCCATACGGTATTTGTATGTGGCATCAGTGGCAAAGATTTTTTCAGTAGAGAAGATTTCTTCATTTAAACAGCATCAGTGTATAGTATTATGGACCAATGATAACATGGAATCTAAACTAGAAATTAAAATAGCCTCTTTCAGGGTCAAGTAGCAAGAAATCATGTCACCGTGAGGATGAAAAAAGGGAGGAACAAAGATGAGGAAAGATTTGGGACATAATTTTCTTTTTTATTTCCCTTTAAAAATTAATCAAGTACTTAATAAGTTTTAGAGTTTTGGGAGAATGATGATGTATTTAAAATGCATATTCTACAATTTCCCCCAATGACTCTGAATCCTAGTGGCAATGAACTTTGTCTAGCACCTCATTTGATAAAAGCAGACAAAAAGCCTGATAGCTTCCATGTATTTGCTGCCTTTCAGAAGCCTGGGCAGAAGAAAAGAGCAACTTCTTGAAAGATTTAAGCACATATTGGTCCCCTTCCAGGATGCAGACATGAAACCATATAAGAAATATTTTGAAAAGACAACCAAAATTAGCCAAACTCTTTAAACTTTCAAAATGCTTGGAGCAAAAGTCTGTTTTAGTTTAATCCAAATTAGTTTGCAGACTTAACTAGAAAGAAATGCTATAGGAAAATATGAGCTGGCTTAACGTGTGTGTCTTGTCTATAACTACAAAGTTGGCTTTTGTTTCTTGAAGAAACAGATCCGGTTATGGGGTTTTCCAAACCTGCGATGACATAAAACTATGTTGCATATGATGCTGAACATGGATCCTTAGGTTCAATTCAATTTACATTGAAAATAACAAAACTAACCAATTTACATAAAATTTCTGCTACATCACCTTCTGTAAGGAAATAGCAATATTAGAAAAATTAATTAAATCAACACTGTTTTATACTCACCCAGTATGTATTGTGGTCTGATGTGGTGGGTAGAAGATTCCAAAACTCCAGAAATCACTTTTTACTTCTACTATGTTAGTAATACATTTTCTTTTCATAGTTATCCTTATAGTTATTTCTTTAAGTAGCTTTTTAGTTACTACTTTACAGTAATTTATTCCAGAGTTTCTGCATATAAACTGAAGCCCAACTTGTCCACGCAACCTAATGTATTGCATGCATATTGCAGAGAAATTCCATTTTGTCAGTTGATTTACGGTTGTACCAGAAGAAATAAATTTTTGAACCCCAGTGAGGGAAAAATATGCTGTTCCATTCTATTTATGACATTCCAACATAGACCAAAAACTAACTAGGCTTATTTTCTCAAATGAGCAAAACAAAATAAAGGTAAAGTTTTGTCAAAATCAATTTTTTTTTTGTTTGAGACAGGGTCTCGCTCTTTAATTCAGGCTGGACTTGAACTCACTATATATCTCAGGCTGGCCTCGAACTCAGAGTTCTTCCTTCCTCAGCCTCCTGAGCACTTGAATTACAGGTGTGTGCCACCATACCTGGCTCAAAATCAAATTTTTATATACTTTCAACTGTAAGAATTGTTAGCCTTTCTAATAACATTCAAGCTTCATTTTATGAGCTTATTTTTTTCTAGAAAAGTATTACTAAATTATTTTTGTAGTTTGTCATCTAAATTAACAAGTAGGATACTGGGTAAAGAGATGAATGCATAAAATAACATATTTAGATAATCCTTGTAGTGAAATATCTGCCTGATAATTGAAGTTGGTTGAAGCAGTGTAACTGTTCTTGTTATTTCAACTACCATAAAAATAACAATTATTGTTTGTAAGCTCATGCAAAATAACATTTAAATTTCTCAATTATGGAAAATAGAAACTCTTATTTATCACATTTTAGAGAAAATGATCTTTAAATAAGTTGAGCAGTTTGCTCCAGATCACAAATCCACTTCATGGCAAGGCAGTGGGAACACGGAGGGATCATGTGACTTTGAGATGCCTGTGTGAGCTCCCATACATTCCTGTCTTCCTCCTGTACAGGAAACTTGCTAACTTGCTGCTCAGTGAGCTAAGTTAGCAAAACTGCCTTCATTATGATTTCCTTTCAAGTTTTCATTCTTCCGCTCCCTTCTCTCCCACCCACCCACACCCTATGGGGGGAGATTGTTATTAAAAATGCAGGGTAGCTTTCAAGAAGAGTATTTGCATGATTAGCAAGACTAATAGAAATCTGTTTGAGTTACTGTAGCTGATTAACTCTACTATGGTTGTCAAACAAAAGAAAGGGGCAAAGAATATCAAATGAAAAAAAAAAAGTCTGAATTAAGATTTTCAGTTTCCCAAAATGGGACATATCAAGGAGGCTTTTCTAATAAAAAGGAACATATTAGTACTTTGAAAGACAGTTGTGCTTGAAGTTGTTTCAATGTTATTCAGCTTTATACTGTGAAACAGCTTACAGTACTCCAATTGTTTACTCACTCAGCTACATGTAAAATGTGTACTTAGGAATGCTTTATAATAAGATAATTCAACAAAATCTGTCTTATGTAACTGCACTGATTAGAAGGGACAAACATTTCATGTTGGCACACTATGGTCCACTACTTCATTACATCCTGTTTGAAATATTACTGAGTTCAGAATGCCAAGCTTTGCAGAGAAAAGAACAATCTGTGGTTTGAAAAAAAATACTGTAAAATAACAATAGTGATGATGAGAAGAGAATGAAATAATGTAATTCTTGATTCCATCACATGGTAACTAGTTCAGGGAGGAAAAAAAAAGTGATTCTCATGATGTTACCAAAACAGAATCTTTAAAACAAAACAAAGCAAAAACAACCCTGACATTACAGAAGAAGCAAAGTTTAAGTCTACCTTGTAGGAGTACGGGTCACAAAAGCACTGAGTGACTAAACGAGAAAGACTCAAAGAAAAGTTCTGTGAAAAGTGCTACTGGTGAGGGGGAGAGAAAATTTGCCAGGCAGCCTGAAAACAAACCTGACCTTAATGATGACCGTATGAAAAATATAGCTGAAAACTTCATTGTGTAAAGCCAGGCTGAGAAGAAAACAAGAAAAAACTGTAGGGAGTCACTCAGGCTTTTTTTTTTTTTTTTTTTTACTAACAGACATAAATATGTAGTTGGTAACCTCTGAGATGTGTAGCTTTCCACTTAGGTAAGTACCAGATTTTGTTATGAAAAGCAAGAAAATCTATTCCTTTTTGAATATAGAATGAGACAATTTATCTAAAGTCAGAAAAGTGTTAGAAAATTGTGTTCTATCACTTTGCCATCTCTTGTCTTTAGGTGAAGAAATTGAAGCCCAAACGAATTACTCTCCAGTGTCTTTACTGTAACCATAGGTTGATGTTTGTACTTGCAGGGATGAGGAAGGTACATGCATGTCATATCCAAAGAAATATGTGAAGCTCATCATGGTAAATAATATATTTATTGTTTTCACTTATTTACAATTCTGAAATGTGAATGCATTTATAACAAATGTGTAAATTAAAGATACCACGTCATATACATCTTTCCTTTCTTTCTTACTTGCCTTCTTTTGCTTTCCTCTTTAAAACCTGTTGTTAATTCTGTAATCTATCTTTCACTCTTGCCTCTGTTGGACAATTATCTTTCAGTTTGAGACCTAAGCCAGTAACACAGAACACCCAATGAGCCAATTACAGATGTGATAGAACCCATTACAAATACAGTTAAACGTTTTCCCTGTCTAATTACTTCAAACTCATGGAATCATTCATTACACAATTTCTAGAACATATCTTTCCAAACTGTGAAGTGTTTTCTTCATTAGAAATGCCACATTTACCATTTTAATTATTGCTTTCACTCATTATTTAAGTTACAGAAAAAGATTATGACACTTCTTTCATCATAAGCTTCTGGTCAAATAAAAGAAAATTGAGAATAAACTAATAATTTATGAATTTCATCAGTACAGACAAGTTATATTTTATGAAGATGAGGCTTATTTAGAAAGTTGCTCTAATATTATTACATTAAATTAATTGAAAAAACTCCATTTTTGTTGGCATATAACAGAGTAAACCTCAAAGAAGTTTCACACACATCTGCAATCAATCCAGAAAGTGAGTAGAGATAAATTTTAAAAATAAGAAATAAGGTCAAGTTAATACATTGATATATTTACCTAGCTATAAAAATTTTAGGTTATCTTATTAATGTGTTCATTTGAAACAAACTGTTCTAGAAATCACCTTAATGCAACTTATTAAAATATAAGTTCTAATTGATCAGATATTGTTGGTTCATGAAAAAGTACAGCATGAGATATTGGCAGGAAAATTATATTCATTCCAAAGAGAAAATTCTACCTAAAAATTTCTTCAGACTGGGCACAAGATGCAACTTTTATAAGCCAAAGTTATCTTTTGCTTGCTATATGTTCCAGATTTAAAGAAAGAACATAGTCATAACCACTCTTTGTACATGCCAGACATTTCGTTTCTCCAAACACTCTTTTCCAAGTGAAACAATACAGATCTATTAGTGTAATTATCTCATAAGGTCATTTGCCACTTTGTAATTGCTGCAGGTTGTGAATGATGTATGAAATGAAAGCATCTGCAGTGCAAATAGAACATAGGCAAGAACGTGCCTTGAGCTAATTAAGTAACTGTCTCATGATAAGACCCGAGGGAAAAGTCCCACAGTGCCCCGCAGTCACAAGGCAACAAAACATTCCTAAGAGTTCAAAAATATATCCATTACAGGATATAATCCTTTCCTGTCCTCAGATTCTCTGAACTCTGTTCCCTGTATGCACATAACTCTTCTATCTACAGTAATACCTCGGTTCAGAATGCTTCTGTTTGCAAACAATTTCATTTGCAAACAAAAGCCTCTGGCAAAATTTTGCTTTAATTCACAAACTGAGCATTGGGTGACAAATGTGACCACAGCTATCTTCCCCACAAAAATACAAACACAGCCATCTCCCCCTAAATCATAAAACAAATTGTTTGTAAACTGAGCTACCACTGTACTTCATCCTGTGCAGTGCTAATCAGACCCCAGCAGCTGCCAAGAATAATCTGATTGTTGTGAACACCATTCTATTTATTTGTATTAAAGATTAAGACACAACCTTTTATTTGAAGAATGTGGATGAGTTGCGGTGTTTGATTGTTTTCCTACCCCCTTCTATTGGTCTTTCTGCTTCAAGAGTGGGCACATTGCTAAATATGGTATCAAAGCTCTATCATCACCATCTCAATTTACTGCTGTAGAATGAGTGCAGTTCATGTTACTTAAAAAATTTTTTTTGTACAGCAATCCCATAGTTTTAGAGTGAACTGAATACATAGAAAAAAAGTTAATTAGCTGGGTTCTTAATTTTTTTTTTTTTAATACATGAACGGGGGCTGGGAGGTCAATGCCTCAGGATGGGCAGAGACAGAGACGCCCCAAGCCAGCCGCTATTTATTGGGTGTATACAGTGATAGGAGGGGCTAGTGGGAGATTCAAGGTTGGCGGAAGACTCAGAGGTCCACGACTCCAGTGGGCTTCAGATAATCTTGGGATGACTCAGGAGGGCGGAGATGTCTTATGCTAAGGAGGATCTTGCCCTGGAGTGTTTTTTAATCTTAGTGGTCTTAGTTTAGTCTTAATGGGTGGGAGAGGATGGTCCATCCCTAAAGAGTTAATGGGAAAATCTCAAAAGTGTGATAACGATGATAATCCCAAGTCTCCATTTATCCCTTAGGGAAGTATGCAAAATCAGACATTGTGAACTTGTGGTCCCCAACATATCCCCCTTTTTGTTTTTGTAATTGCAGCAGTTGAAACAGCATACAGGATATGGTAGCCATCATAGCAACAAACATTCTCAGGAGTTTGTGGGAGGTCCTGTCACATCACCAGGATGTGAGCCTCCTGCTTTGTCTTCTTTAGCTGTCCCCATGTCATGAGTTTTGTAGCCTGTGTGGATCTCAGTACTTGTGATGTCAGACTTTTCTCCAGGGTCAGCCTCGAGAATGCTTGCACTAGAGGTCTGGATGGGAACAGGCTTCACCATGGTGTTAGGGTAGAGACGCCCGCCGCGTGAAGGAAGACTCCAAGAAGCGTTCTCTCATGCAAAAGGCAAGGGGTTTTATTGACCAAGCATGCGTGGGGCTCACTGAACACGCAGGAACAGAGAGCCACAAGGTTTGTCTGTGCAGGGCTTATATGTCTATAGAACAAAGGGAGGAGGGGTCTTTGCAAGCGTGGTTACAGAAGCAGATGGCATTGGTTAGTTTAAACAGCTTTTTACATTCATTGGGAGAAGACACTCATATGGAAATTTAAGGCTGGGCAGCGGAGGATGTCTCCTATTTTGTAAATTCCTTAGTCATGGGGTTGTTCTTATCTCGTAAAGGCATGTTTAGTAAATTCCTTAGTCATGGGGTTGTTCTTATCTTGTAACCCAGATCCCTGGTCAGCCCTGTTCTCATTCTTATCTAACTTAGGCAACTTTAAACTGTAACAGCTTAATTCTCGGAACATTGGGAGGAGGAGAACAGCATGGATTGTGCTTTCCCTAAAGGGAAAATTCCTCTTACAATGGGGCTGGGATGTTCCTCTCTCCACTGTCACACGTTCCAGGAGGGCAGCCATAATGGCGTTCCATTGTCTGTTAACACAAGCATACCCTTGATCCATGTTCTTAATTCTTAAACATTTAGCTGAGTAGTTTTTTGTGGAAAACCTCAAATTTCAATAGTCTGAAACTGAAAAACTGACATGTAATATATTGAACAATTTGACCAAGTGCATCAGTTAGCTGTTCCTTCTTTGATTCTACAATGTACTACTGGAAACTCTTGTTTAACCACCAGCTGTACCCATTTTAATAGAGAGGATTTAATTCCATAAAGTTGCCTACTAAAATGCATAATGTAGTCATCTTGAATAGGAACAATGGCAATGATGTCCTGTGGATATGATTTTATTGCTATTTATAAATCTTCTACTCATCTAGCTTCTTTTTGAGTTCAACATAACATACTTCCTATGATGTCACCCTGTCACTCCCAGTGCCACTTTCAATACAACATGATTACTGTGAACTTGTCTTCAGTGCCAGCATTTGACCTTGTGGTTAGTTTCTTGCCTTTCTATTTACTGATATTCGTGACTCATAAGGGTTGGAAATAAAATCTGTCTACATGCTTTATACAACAGGTTCAGATCTTTAGTAGACTCTCAGCTTGGAACATTTACCTACATTGATTTTTTTTCTGCCAATCTTCTAATTGATAGACTCTGTCTTGAAGTTTCCTCTGTGTTGTGCCAGTTCACAGCTACTTAAGTCAGCAGAATTCGGTGAATGTTTTCTATTGTGTAACATGAGATTTCAGATTGTGAATGCAGTTTCCTAAGTGTTGGTTGTTAATGCAAATAGGATGAACTTATTCTTAAATTATATATATATATAATATGTACATTATATATTAATATATTACATATATTTATAATTTATATATATTTGCTAAGAGGCATGACCACTTTTTCTTTATTGAAAATATATGTTGACATATATCTCAGACATGGGGTGCAGGGAGTAGAGAATGTCATTATCACAAAGCTTGCACTCCTGGTAAAAGCAAGACAACAAACAAGGAGATTCTCAGGTAATTATAAGTATCTGGCAGAAAATTAAGAGGGCAATGTGATAGTGAATGCAAATTTAGACAGGATTTAAGAAGACATCTCTGAGGATGTGATATTTATGCGAAGATCTGAATGACACAAAGGAGCTAAATGTGATAAAATCTATGGAAGAATAATTCAAGTAAAAGGAAGAGTTAGTAAAAGGTCAAAAGGCAGAAATAAGCTTAGTTCTGACAGAAGTTCCTAGAAGGTCTTAAGCCTGGTAACATGTGTACAGTGCAGGATTTTAAAATATCTCTCAGGTTGCATCAGGGAGAATTAAAGAATCAGGTATAAAAAATATGACTGTTGATTGTTGCAGTAAAATAGGCAAGAAAGGGTGGTGGCTTGAATCAGGGAAGAGATAGTGGTGGAAATAAAAAAATATTGAATGGATTTTGAATAAATTTGGGAGTAGAATTTATAGGATACACTTAGATAAGAGATAGCAAATTTGCTAATAGGGAGTAATAAAGGATAATTCTTGTATTTTTGATAATTAAAAAGGTAGATATGGGACCATTTACACAAATAGAGAAAAAGAGAAGAGAGGGTTTCTTCTTTAGGAAGGCAGGATAAAATTTTGCTTGGATATGATTTGACTTATAGAACCTGGGATGACTAATTTCAGTTGTCAATTTAATTGGTGTAAGCAATATCTAGACAACTGGTAAAGTATTAATTCTGGATGCCTTTTGGGGTGTCTCTTGAGAACATGAGCTTGTAAATCTGAGTAGGTTACCTGAGAAGACCTGCCCTTAAGGTCTATCCAATCAGGACTATCCAATCAGGTAGGGGACTAAATGGAACAAAACCAGCCCAAAGTTAAATTGATCTCTCTGTCCTGGAGCTGAGATACACTCATTCTTCTGCCCTTCAATAACCAGAATTCTAGACTCTCTGGTATTAGGATTCCAGGACTTCAACCAGTAACCCCACCAGGTTCTCAGGCCTTTAGTCCTAGACCAAGCCACATTGCCAGTATTCCAGAGTGTTAGACTTACAGGAGTTATGATACTCGTCAGCCTCCATAGTCACATGAGCTAATTCCCTTAAATCCTCTCTCATATGTCTATATCTATACCAATCAATTGACATAGGTATATTTATAATTATATATTCTATTGTTTCTGTCTCTTTAGAAAACCCTGATTAATATAGAGATTTAGAGTTGTGCTTATAAAAATGACAAATTAGTACTGGAGATTATTTGAGATTCAGTGGAGCCTGAGACTAGAACTCATTCTAAGAAGTTTATATAAATGGACAAGATAAAAAGTGAGCAAAGCCAAGCCCCAGGAGCCCTGCATCACTCAAGGTGAAGCAGAAGAAGTAAACAAATAAGATGGGGAAGGAAAGGCCAAGGAAGTAGAAAATGTTATAATGTCACGGGATTCCTGAAGCCAAATAAAGGAAAGCCTTTCAAGAGATGGAAAGGTTTGCTATGTTGAAGGCTTATAAGAGGTTAAGAAAATAACAGTGGAGTGACAACTTGATTTGAAACACAGATTCATTTATGACCTTATTAAGGGCAATTTCAGCAGAGTACTGGAGACTAAAGCCCAGCTGAGGTATGTTGAAAAGAGGGTATGAGGTAAGGAAATTATTTTAGTCAATCATTTTAATGAAAATTTTTTGCAAAGCTGAATAGGCAATGGGACAGTAGTTGAAAAGCACCAAAGGTTGAGAAATCTATTTGTTATTCAAAATATTGCAAATTTGTATGCTGATAGACAAGATCCACAGTAAGGAAAACGGATGATGCTGAAGACTGGAAGGACTAACCTTCATGCTATCTTGTCGATTCTTGTCATTCTTCATTTATTAAAACTTATGTTAGACTGATTTGAAACTTCAGTTTCATATTTGACTCAGCAGTCTCTGTTTCCTTTCCTGGTTGCTTGAAGGACAGGAACTAGACTCTGGGTCTTTCTGTCACTGTCATGCCTACTTTTTTTTTTTTTTTTTGTCTTTTTTGTCTTTTACCTTTGAATTTCAAGGCAAGATGTAGGCAAAAAGAAGATGGTTGCATGTCATTGTTTGGAGTTATCTCAAGATTTATTTTGGCTCTTCCTTAAGTCTATGCCATATCTTAATTCACAGTAGGTTTTCTTCTCTTTTGTTTTCTTTTATTGTTTTTTTTATTGTTTGTTTGTTTTGGAGACAAGCCTATGTAGTCCAGGCAAGCCTCAGACTTGCAATCCTCCTGCCTCAGTCCCTTGAGCACTGGTATTATGGGCCTGTGCTACCGTACACAGCTCACAGAAGGTTTTCTTGATGATAGTGCTCAGCCTACCTGTCACAGAGGAGGAGCTAATAGAGGAGCAATCCTGGATTCATTTAGACTCAGAAGTTTGCCACACTCAAAACTATTTTTCCAAAAAGGTTTCACTTCCTGTGGGCAGCCATACAGAATCCCTATTTCCAATTACTTCTCACCCCTTCTAGTCGTTGACAGGGAGCCATGAAAACAGAATACCTCTTCTTCACACAAGAACTGAGGAGAAGTGGGATAAATTGGATTTGCACCCATTTTTCCCAAGAGACATTGTAGCACGTTTTCCTTCAAAATATCTGGACAAGGAGCAGGTACCAGTTCTAACACTTAATTCGCGGGACTAATTTCAGGTTCAGTAAAATAATTATGTAAAACATTTAATATAATGTCTAGCAATATGATACATGGATAAATAATTGGATATTTTATGAAGACTCACGCTATGTAATGGAGCCTTGAAAATCATACCCCATATATTCAATTTTGTTGAGCAGGAAAGATATATGAGGGCAGGAATCATGTCTGATTTACTTCTAAATCTATAATCTTTTAAAATTCCTGGAACTTAATAGGAAATCTATGAATACCTAGTAAAGAAACTCACCTAATTACTTGATGATACCCATAAACACCTGAGTGAAAACACAACCAAATAATCAGTTATCCATTTTTCCATTCACCAACTTCTGTTAATAAACCACCTTAAAACTTAGGTGCTTTCACAGAGTACCCTGTTTATATGGCTTACAGGTCAACATTTGAACAGAACTTGTTTAGGACTAATTATTCCACTTAGCATCATCTGTGTTTCCTCTGATGGGATGGAATCGCCCAAAATCTCAGAAACTTTCTAGGTAGTTTCTGGTCTAGAAAAACTTAGAGCTGGGTACTGAAAGTGCTGGGCAGCTTGGGCATCTCTCGCCAGCTTTCCAGCTCTACGTCATCAAGTTAGGCAGGTTTCTTAAATGCCTGCTCAGAGCACCTACAGCATAAATCCTAAGAAAGAGTAAGACAGGCAGAAGCTGTGTCATGCCCTAGATGGAAATCACTCCCACTACATTCTCTTTATTGAGTTATAGAACAGAGCACATCATGGCCGTTTTTGAAAATACAATCTAGTGTAATCAGTGTTGTTTAGTAATTGAACCAAAGGCATCTAGCAATTTTCTAAATAAAAGCAATGTACTGCTTGAAGCATCACAGCATTCTCATTTACTGTGACAGCAATGGCTACAAGGTCCAGAGGCATATTTCCTTTAGCACATAGTAAGTGGAAACTGTACCAAGGATCCTTACCTTCTGACTGGCTTCAGAAACTTTGTTGCCCCAAACTCCTTGGTCAATTTAGATGTTTCCACTTGTCTCACTTGCAGGCCCTGTCCCCGAATCACCATCTACCAACACAAATACGATTAAGCTTTCTGAACATGTTATTTAACAAGAAAAATGATCGAATCACAAAAAAAGAAAAAAGAAAGAAAAGGGGGAGGCCATAGTTTTAAAGGTTTCAGAAAATGTGAGAACTCGTTACAATAATGGACATATAATTGAGACATGGATTTGAGTAAATAATTTATTAAAAAATTAGATAACTCAGAAATTTGAACTCTAACTCAGTATTTGACAACACAAGGCAATATTTTAGTCTATAAATATGAAAACTATATATTTAAATTGTGAAAAAAGCCACCTTTTTTGTGTGTGTGTGGGTATCAGGAGTCGAACTCAGGACATCGCGCGCCAGCAGGCGCCCGTGCTGCTGAGCGATATCACCGGCTCTTTTTCCTTATGTGGGTTCCGGGAGTCAAACTCAGGACCTCGCGCTTGCCAGGCAGGCGCTTACGCCGCTGAGCCATCTCACCGGCCCAAAAAAGCCATCTTTTAGAGATAAGTACTAGTTGAATGAGATGAGTGAGATGATGTCAGAGACTTTATTCAAAATTCAAAATAGTCAGAAGAACAAGGAATAGGGTAATATGGAGAAAATGAAATTGAGCTCACTTTAATAATTGTTGAATATGAATGAAGACTTCATTTTTATTCTGTGTTGAGTATGTTTGCAATTTTATAGTTAAAATTGATTGTATTTGTTATTTTTGATGCTTCAAATTCTGGTTTTGAGCTGGAAATTTAGCTCAGAATTTCAGATCTTAATACTGCCCATGTTTCCCTTGTGCTTTGTTTTTCTCAGTCCTTCTCACATGTGCTTCCTACTTTATTTCAGTGTGAAATCTCATATGTGCTTCCTACTTCTTTATTTTAGTGTGAAATAGGCATTAGGATCTTAACTAGACACCCTGATTATGTTTATTGTTGCTTCTCAATTTTTCAATTTGCTACAAGCATTGCTGTCCTGGAAATACCAAAAGGCTTTAATCCTGCCCCCAAGCCTCACAAGCTCCCACTTAACCTTGGGCTAGGTTGAAAATATTTATAGCCCTTCAGTGAAGGAGAACTACATGCCCCTGCCCCATTGGTACCTGCTTTGGTCACATAACTTGATTTTTTCAATAAAATGCAAGGAAGGATGTGCGATGCTTTAAAGAATGGTTATCATGCAGTTCTAATATTCTCTTTATCCCCTGTCACAAGACCAACAATGTCCCGGGTAACAGCTACTAACTTCAGTCTGAATTCCAGAAGAAATCTGACTCAGAAGAGGGCCATAGCCAAAGCAGAATGCGTGTCATACAAATGAATAATTAACTTACTGTGCCACTTCTTTTGAGGTTATTTGTTATTGCACCATAATTTAGCCTAGGCTGTCTGACACACTTTCTCTCCAGTGAGCATTTGTTATAGCTTGTTCAGTCCCAGGGAAAGATTTTCCCACCCACAGCAATCTATCACCCACAAACTAGCCTGGTTAAGATTAGGTACAAAATGAGGTCCTATGGTCATGAATAGTGGCATGATCATCATCATCTAGATCACTTCATTTTGTAGTATCAAACAAATCAGAGATTAATATATTTGTCTATGTATATTCATTGCTGACACTCTTCTCTACATGGAGGCACATAACTGTAACCCCAGCAATCTGGGAGGCTGAGGCAGAGGATCACAAGTTTGAGTCCAGGCTAGGCAATTTGGTGACTTAGGGAGATCCTGCCTCAAACTAAGAAATTTTAAAAATGGTCTGGGGATGAAATTCAGCGAGAAGGTCCCAGGTTCAATCCCCAGTACCAAAAATGAAAATAAAAAAACTATAATGCTATGTGTTAAATTAGTAAAATATTAATGTCAGTTTATTACATGTATTTAAATACTAAAAAAATCATTAGGAAATTAAATAAATATAATTAAATTTCAACAGCAATAAATAATATCTCCCAATTTTTCATCCTTTTAGTACAATCAGTGATAATACACTAAAATGAATAATGTGCTATGTTCTCTTCCAGGCAAGAATGCCAGTATTAGTTGTGCATGAAAAAATAAAATATTATTTGTATTGGTTAAGAAATACTAGGTAACAACCTCAACCTCTAAGTATCTTTGAACCTATACTTTATTTCTGGCTTGTGCAGTGTGCTGTAAGTCAGGTTACCCTCTTCTGCAGTCCCCTATTTTTGTCAGCATAGCAATGAAAACTCTCTGATCTGTTTCAGTCATCTGCTCGCCCCATCCAACAATCTCATGAATAGTACTGGAGGGATAGAGACTAGAGAATTTTCCCCCACCCTTTGAGCTTCTCATTCCCTCCACTGGGAAGGAGTGTCAGCCATTTCAATGGCTGATTAATCACGTGATCCTGCTGATAGTTATGTGGACTGGCTGAGTGGGCTCAAAAGGGAAGAAATACTGATAAGCAGCAATGGCTAATGTATGCTCCTTCCATCTTTTAAGTAACATGTAAAAGATGATGAAATAAGAGGTGGTTACATTGATAGAAATGGAAAGAAAGGTTGTACAAAAATGGAGTTCTAAGATCACTAATTTCAACCTGTACAAAACAGTAATACTAAAACAAATATTTTAACATTAGTGTAATATGATTACTCGAATTACACAGTAATATTTACTCTGCTGTATATCTTTCAATAGAATAGGAAAAAGAATAGAGTTGGCAATAATAATAATCACACCAGAACTGTTATCTAACATTAGTTGAGTATTCTGTGCTAAGCACTATTTAAAGAACTTCATAATAACTGCTGAGTAAAATGTCCCACTTAGAGAAGAAAAAGTAGTTATGACTGTCCTTGAAAAGTGTATTTAGAATATTTGAGAAGCAATTATTGTAGTCAAAATAATTTCACCAAAAATATGAATGACTGACACCAAAGTATTTATGATCTTAAAGACAATATCTCATTCTATATGGTAGTTTTCATATTTCTTTACATCTCCTTATGATTTGGCAGCAGTTCAAATATAACATATGTGCATTTCAGTGCTCCAAGTATTTTTGAGTCTGTGCTAACATAAAATGTGCTTTCACCTCACCGACTTCGTGCTATAATACCAACTGGGGAATATTCTCATGTATGTCAATCAGACACGGGATAGACACTAGAAATCTTAATCTTGTCTTTTGGTATGGGGGTAGGAGGAAGAACTTAAACAAAGAAATTAGAAGACTAGCCAAGCTTTTGGGGAAATAAAGGAAAATGAATACAAAATTCAGAAGAGTGGGATGGGGGAGAAGGCAATTAGGTGGCTTTAAAATACACTGATAAACTTTTATTTCTTAAATTGGGTTTGGATTATTTGAGCATTTTTTATTATTCGAAAATACAAATATACTATGTACATGTGCTCTGTATAATTTCACAATACAGAAAGACATGCTTATCGTGGGAAAAGCATAATATCACAGCTATATATTTGATTCCTCAAATAATCTTACAAATTTATTTTTACCATACTTGTACTTAATAAAACACTGTGTGAAGATGACAATTAGTTTACAAAAAGTATATTTTGAAGTAATAGTCACCATTTTCACTGATAGGACATCATAAAAGTAATAATGTGTCAAGTAATTGGATTGATTAACAATCATTGTAATGTTAAATGAGTTATAGATTTTACTAGTGAAAGCACTTGACTTCCAACTAGTCTTCTTGTGTTTACTCACTCTCCACTGACTACATCCTAGACTCTTTTCCAGGAATGTCCTTTTCCACCTTATCTGCCTGGCAAACTGTCACTCACCTTTTACAATTTAGTCCAAATCTCACCTATACATGAAATCCCCGTGACTCTTCCAAGAGGATTTCAATATTTGCTCCCTAAGCTCTCACAGTACCTTGTCTTTACTTCCACAGATGAACACAATGCATTTTTGTTTGTTCATGAATCTGTCTCTCCTACTTGAATGGGAGCACAATGAGAGTTGGACAAACTCTATTCTACTCATTTTGTTTACTTAGGGTGAAGAATAATGGCTGAAACATAGTGGGCACTAAATAGATGCTTAATGAATTAATGACGAAAAATAGAAGAAGATAATACTTGAAAATGAAAGTGTAGAAGTCTCCAACATAACTGAATCAGGTATCTCTCAAATTTAACCAAAAAATCAACAAATGACTCACCTTACTTCCTTCCAAACCAAATGATGTTTTTCTATCTATATTTCACAAAATAACATGTATAATAGCTTCCATTTATTTCATGTGTCATGAATCCAACATTATATTTGTGTGCAATCTATGCATTCTCCCTAGTCTCCACATCAATAATTTTAAAGTATTATTTTCCCATTTAATGATGAAAACACAAAACTCAGAATTATTAAGTAATTTGTTCAAGGTAAGACAACTAAAACTTGGTAGATAGAACCACAAAAGTATGTCCCAAATGGACATATTATAATTCTATGGCATTGGGGAAAAATCATACAGGTAGTAATATCTTTCAGTCTATAATAATAATAATGCAAAGTCCTTATCAAGTCCGGATAATACATTCCCAGACAACAAGAAATATCAAAAAGCCGCCTCTATATCTGTGACAGAACTATTTAAAAACCTAAAATGTAGAGACAGAAAGACCTTCCCCACCCATATTTCTGAAATATAGAAAAAGAAAAATTTTTCCATAAACTCAAAAAATCTTCATTTATCCCCAAAATCTGAGAAAACTCTTCTATTCTGGTCAGGGATACTCATTGTTGTTTTCCTCAAGAAAAATAAAAGTCTACAAACTTCTAGCTTTCTACTCATGTTGCTTTTTCTCTCTCAAAGAAAAAAAAAAAAGTCTAGATTTTGTCTAGCTAGTTCTTAGATTGAAAATCAGCAACATAATTTTACAGTTACATGTTTACCACTTTTTAAAGTAAAATTGTTTGAATTTGTCTTTTTTATTCATAAAATTGTATACTTTATTTTTAATAAAATACTTTATCACTTCTCTCAACTCTAAAAGATCTGTGAAACTGCTTTTTACTAATCAAGTACAAATAACTAATTTAAACTTTATCCTTCTTTTCCCTTGCTAAAGTAATAAGGAACAACTTATCTATTTTAAAATGAGCACGCTTTTGTGTATAGACTAGGAAGATGACTGTCAAATCAAAAGACTGGTTTTCTTTGAATAATATTGATTTTTAAAATATTGTATTTTAAATCCATAATTAAAAGGTAAACATGAGAAAGACATCCAGAGGCAAATCTCCTTAACTAAAACAGAAGATCTCTTTATAACTTTGAAGGTATAAATCCAACAAAGGGCAATGTGTGCCAATTGGCTATATTCATGCATGAAATGCTTAATGAAATACGCTATTTCTAGTACAAATAATTGCCTTTGTTTTCATCACCTTCCCTGGTGCATCGTAGCAGGCCATAAAATAGTGTACGTTTTATCCTGATCTACAATCAGACAGTTCATAAAACTCTAATGGAAATGAAGATTTTGCTATTTGAAGTGGTGAAATTTCCATTTTCAAACATATCACAGCTTATAACCACTGATAGAATTTGGGTTTGCTTTTGAGTTTTAGGATAATAGCAAATTATAGAGAAAATCTACCAATTCTTTGTCAGGTGAACTATGTGAATAAAAGACCCAATATCTGCCTAGAAGAAAAGCAAACCCACACTGTGTTTTTAAATGAAAAATATATATTTGTTTGTAGCTGTATGCTATTTATAAGTTTAAGACCATTAGTCTTGCTTAAGAGAACAGGAAGTTTGTGGATGTAGAAATCCTTCTTCTCTTACCTTTATTTTCATTTTAGGAATAAAGAGAAGAACAAGGAAAGCAATATGAGAGAGGTCTTTTTTTCTTCCTATTTCAGTGGTCTGTGATCCATAAAATCTAAGTGGTTATTTAGAACAATCCAAACTGAATGGATATGTGTTGTTACATTCTTTTGCTTTTCTAATACTTTTTCTTCTAAATATTCTTTCCACCTATTTTCCTCTCTTCTTGACGGCAACACCCAAAGCCTTCCTATTTTGACACAAATCTCATCTCCCTGGTGACAACTTCCCCACCTGAGCTTCTAATCCAGTGAGATCACCATCTTTTTCTTTTTATTTATTTTTTTTTAAGATTACCATCTTTAACCACCATGAAAGTTAGAAAAATGAGCTACAAAATTCCTGACATATTTAACTATTAGTTAAATCCTTGTAACTATGGGGGAGCTCATTACTTTGTGAGACAACAGCTGCTAAGACATTTCCTGAATAGTTAAGCAAGCATCTACCTGGCTGTAATCTTCACATGTTGGTCCTTGTTCTGCTTCTTAAGGACATACCAAAGTCATTTAAATCCCTTTTTCCAATGATGATTTTTCAAATGCTATTTGAAGCAAGGTATTATGTTTCTTTCCTTCCATTTTTCCCAAATCAAAACATACCCAATTCCCTCTATCAATCTCCATTACACATAAATTCTAATCACTTCTTAATTTTGATCTTCTTCCACATACATTTCAGGTAATTTATGTTCCTTTTTAAAATTTCACCCTAATAACTGTTCTGTATCTTGACAGTAATGGTGTTTACACGATTTTATAAGCTAACCAAAACATACCAAATTACTCTTAAAATAGGGGAATTTCATGGAATATAAATAATGGCTTAGAAAGAACCAGAAAAGACTGAGACAAAGAGATTCACCTACACAGAACGCTGTGCCGTAAGAGCTGTCTAACCTAAGCATAATGCTCTGTAGCTACCATTGTCCTGGTTCTGGACATGTTTCTTTCTACTTTATTTTTTTCAGTCATGACACGACAGTAAATATAGAGTGAAGAAAAATCGCAAAGATCTTTAATGTTTATGGGAAATTATAAACAATTAATTTTTAAAGTCAAATACATAGGTTTAAAAAATACATACTACATTTGCCCCTTTTTCCCTTTACCTGCAGTGTCCATTCATCCACTCAGCAATGTTTTATTGAGCTCTGTTTTATGCCAAGATAAACAAGAGAGATATGCCTTTGTCTTCTTGTAGCTCACAGTCGCTCAAGAGAAATACTGTGAAGCAAAAATTCAAGAGAACAAACAAATTAACGACCATTTTTGTGCATGTAGTTACAGACACGGTAATGAGATATAGAATAACAAAGAATAAGATACAGAGGGGCAGAAAACCCCGTTTTTGAACTGACAGTTTAAGGAAGCCAAAATAAAGGAATTTAATCTGAAACCTTAAGGTTAAATTACAAGAGGCAGTGAGTGGACTATTTGGAAAAATCACAGTAGTGGGCAAGAAAACATAGCTTAGCATGTTTGAGGAAAAAGTTGAGGTCCAGAATGATAATTATAACATGGGAGACTCTAGCGAGAAATAAGTGAGGAGAGGTAGGCTGGGCCAGATCATGTAGGTTATCATAAAGAATATGAGTATTTTTTCCATGTGCTTTACAAAGCCACTACAAGATTTTAAATAGAAGAATGATATCCAAAATATAAATTTTACAAAGATTATTTTACCTATTTATTTTTAATAGCAGCTTTATTTAACTAAAATTTGCATGACACACAATTTACAAACAGTGTAAGATTCAGTAAATTTTAGCACATTTAAAGTTGGACAGCCATGACCACAATCAAATTTGGGATTCAAAATCCAGGCACTGGACAATATTTTATCTAATTTATTGTAGATTATTGACAGGAGGAAAAATGAAAACTTATCAATAAAAATATTGAACACAGTTATGTTTAGTCCACAACATTTGAGATTTCCCAGTAAATTTAGATGAATTTGAATATTATTGTTAAACCTGAGGTCTCCAAAGTGTAACATACACATTTCTTGAGTTTGCTAAATTATTCTTCATGATAAAAGAACAATGTGAAAATTCTATTCATGCTTGACATATACATTAAAATATTCTGAGATATTTTGTGCTTATTTTATAACATACATATTGCAGGACCATTATTCACACATGTATCATACCAAAGTTCCTCAACTTATATTGGAGTTAATCTTGATAAACCCATTGTAATTTGAAAATACAGAAAGTTGAAAACGTATGTAATACACTTAATTTACCAAACATCATATATTAACCTAATTAGTTCAAATGTGCTCAAAACACATTAGCCAAGTTGGGCAAAATAATCTAACACAAAACCTATTTTACAATAAAGTGTTGACACCTCATCCAGCTCATTGAACACCATGTTGAAAGTGAAAACAAAAATGGCTGTATGGGTACACTTTTGCACTATTTCAAAGTAGAAAGCCAGTGCATGTGGGGGAATATCTCTAAACACACATTTGAATAATAATGAGGATGCAGAAAAAGTTGTATAAATTCAACCAGCTGGTAATACATTCAAACTATCATCCAGCTTTTGTCTCTATTTTGTTTAAAAGTCTACGTCAATTATATTCCCTTGAGCCTCACTCCCTCAAATGATATGGCTCTAAGTGGCTTAGAAGACACCATGTTTCTACTAGTAACAACAATTCTAGGTTTATCTCTCTGATTTGTGTTATAAACTCTTTAGGATAAGGAGGAAATTATTATAGAAATCCAAGTGCAGCCTAAAAGTGAATGGTCCCACAGTCCTCCTTAATACACAAAAGATTGTTGGATAATTGGAGAATTTTAAATAACATTAGCCAAAATTAAAAATGGAATACTATTTTCAATTACTTTTTAAAAGATTGTTTAAGTGTAAAATTAACAAAGTATTTACAGCATTATATACTATAAATTACATAATACTTATTTTTAAAAGAATCTAAAGGAAGAAACTAGCCATCATCACAGATTGGAATACTTAACACAGTAAAGATGTTAATCTGCCTCTAAACTCATGAGTAGGTTTAATGCAGGTCTTATCCAAATCCCAGGAAGATTTGCTGTAGACACAAACAATCTTAATCCGAAATATCTGTGAAAAAAAGCAGTTCCTGAATTAGGTAAAATAATCTTGAATGAGAAAAAATATAAGAGGTATCACTCTGGTAGACATAAAGTCCTGCAAGATAGCTAATAATCAATATTATGTGGCATTCATAAAGGGATGGACATATAGATGAGTGGAACAAAGTAAAGCCAAGAAATACATTAACACAAAATTATTGAACAGATTTTGACAAAATCCACTGAACAAAAGATAGCCTTTTCAAGAAAAAAAAAAGAGGTTGGACAGTTAGATATTCAGTCAATAAAATAAACCTCAATTTAAATAGAACATCAAATTTATAAATTAACTTAAAATAGATCCTATTAAAACTTTAAAAAAGGTTAAGAAAAATAGAGATATTTTAGAAAAATATGAGAAAATCTCTGGGATCTGTTACCGAAGTAACTTTTAGAATGATAACAAAAGCTCAATCTGTAAGAGAAAAAATTAACAATTTGGACATTATCAAGATTTAAATTTTTGCTTTATGAAACCTCATATGAAGAGATGATTAGATTAAAGGAGGAAATATATGCAAACCACGTGCCCAATAATAAATAGTACTTAGAATACATAAAACTCAAAATCAAGAATCTTTTAAAAATCAATTTGAAAAAGAGTAAAGAACTACATGAAGCGATCTTTCACTAACAGAATAAAGAGATGCAATATAAGCACAATTAAAGATGTTCAGCTGCATCAGCCATAAGGGAAATGCAAATTAAAACCATCATTTATCTAACTATACATCTATCAGAATGGCTAGGGAAAAAATAGCAATGATATCAAAGGCTGATGAACATTTAGAGAAGCTGACTCACACATGTATTGGTTGTAAGAATGCAAAATGGTGCAGTTATTATTTTAAAAAACTGGGCAATTTCTTATAAAACTAAACAGGTAACAGTCATATGCATCTTCAATTGAATTTTGTGTATTTATCTCAAAAAATTGAAAACCTATGTTTATACAAAAATTTATACACAAATGTTCATACCATTCTACTTATAAAAGATTAAAAAAAATTCAGATATTCTTCAGTGAGTAAATGGTTAAACAAACTATGGTACATCTATACAATGGAGTATTACTTGGCAATACAAAGGAGAAAGCTGTTGATTCATATCATTTTAATGAATCTTCAGGAATTATGCTGAGTGAAAGCCCTCAAAAAGTTACATACTGGGGCCGGTGAGATGGCTCAGCGGCATAAGCACCTGCCTGGCAAGCGCTAGAGCCTGAATTCGACTCCCGGATCCCACATACAAAAAAAGGGCCTGTGATATCGCTCAGTGGCACAGGCGCCTGCTGGCACGCGAGGTACTGAGGTCGACCCCCGGTACCCACCAAAAAAAAAAAAGTTACATACTATATTATTTTATTTATACAATAAGCCTGAAATGACAAAATTGTATAAATAAGAAGGGAGAGAGAGTGGGTATGCCAATGAGATACTTCTGATAATGGATCTTCTGTACCTTGACTGTATCAAAATCAATAATGTAATTATGATATGATATACTATAGTTTTGCAAGATGTTATAATTGGAGAAAACTAGTAAATGACACATATAATATCCCTATTATTTCTTGCAACTAGATGTGAGTCTATAATTCGCTCAAATTAATCTCAGCACTGTAGAAGACTAAGGCAGGAGAATTCCAATTTTGAGCCCAGCCTGATCAACATAAGGACTTATTAAAACCTTTTCACAAAATTTTTAAAAAGTGGGGGTGTGACTCAGTGCAAATGCTCTGGATTCAGTCAGTTCCCAGTACCACAAAAATGGAAGGAGGAAGAAAAGGAGGTGGACAAGGAAAAGGAGCAGTAGGAGAATTTAAGATGTCTGCATGTAAGGCATAACGAATATTATCTTTCTAAGACTGCACCCTTCACTTAAAATCTAAGAGATAACATTTTGTGGTAATTGATAAAAAAGTTGGCAATCAAAATGAAATATCCAAATCTAAACATTTATGTATTTCTGTGTGCATATGTAAATATATATATTTGTAAAAATTTAACAGTAAAACCCAACCTCTTGCCCTCTATAAGATGTATTTAAGCTTATTTGCCTTGTGAGAAATATGACTGAAAAGAAATACTTCATACATAAGTCTATCAAAATTTCTTCCAATAGTTTTAGTGTCAATAAAGAATGTAATTCTAATCCTTTCAAGGCAGAATTACAAATTAGATATTTGAAATTACTAAAATAATTGTATTTATAAAATTAATTTATTTCATTATAGAGTTAATTTAAGTATCACACTTGCGTATGTGTACTTTCTCCTGCATGGAATGTTCAAACTGAGTTAATTTTCCTGCCTATCTTGTACATTAATGAATAATTCATAATGGTTTGGTAATTCAACAAATTCAGAAGAACAAATGAGGATGGTGAGAGGTACTTTTGAAATTTGGTAATATTTATACTCCAAGCTGTATACATGCATGTACTTCATAACTATTATTTGGCGCCGTAACTATAACATTGTATATATAGGTAAAAACAGCTATATAGAGTATCTTACCACATGATAGTGTAATTCCAGGATGAAGATGGCATACACAGGGACTGATGGCAGACATCATGGCAGACATTGTTAATCAAATATAAGTACCATGGCCTGATGCAGCCAAAAATCTTCTCAATCTACTGAAGTCACAAACATGTCAAATTTAGCAGTCAATTTATTTCCATTCTCTTTTGAGAAAATGGATTATAAATTATTTTATTTTTCTAATTTTCTTACTTTATTATATTTTATAAATACTGTAATGTAATGATACATTAAATAATGAAAAATTTAGGTTAATATCAGAGTTACAAAGGAAATAAACTCTTTAAACCAAGAAATCTTGCCTAATGGGAAGTTTTTACTATCAAATTAAGATAATGGAATTTTTTTCCATGAAAGAATAATTCCAAACATTAGGATGGTGCCAAAATTGTTTCATTAATTAACAATGTTGTGTACAAAGATTTATATACTGAGAATTAGAGGTAAGGTTGTTTTAGTTTTATTTTGATTGAATATATATATGACATGTTTTGAGATATATTATATATGGTTAAATCAAACTAAACATATCTATAATCTAACCTCTCTTTCTCTCTCTCTCTCCCTCCCTCTCTCCTTCCCTTCCTCCCTCCTTCACTTTCTTTCTGTTAAAAATCTATTGCTTTAGCAATTTCCAAGTATATAATGTAATATTAACTGTATCACCATTTTGTACAATAGATTTTCTTAATTTTCTCTTCCCATCAAACTGAAATTTTGTATCTTTTGACTACCATGTCTACAGTCCATTGTCTCCTCCAGTCCTCAGCAAGCAACAATTGTTCTACTGTCTGTTTCAATGAATTTAACTTCTAAAATTCCATATATGAGATTGTGTGTATTTGTCATTGTGTGACATATTTCATTTAACATAATGTCTTCTATATTCATCAATGTTGTCACAAATGACAGCACTGTCTTCTTTTATGGCTGAGTAGTATTCCACTATGTATATATACATTGTCTTTATGCATACATTTGCTTATGGACACTTAAGTTGGCTAGTGTGACTAACGCTTCAGTGAACATAGGAGAACATATCAATTTCTTCTCTCCTACATTGAATACAAATTGGAATGCCTGAAGTAGAATTGTAATTTTTTATTCTTGTTACCAAAAATAAATATGAATCTAGTCTGTCTAAATGAGATTTTTAAAAAATTCAGAGTAGTTGTTACTTTATATATTCCAGAAGTTGTGCTGTAGTCTAGAAATCCAAAATATACACAAGGTATACACACATTTTCTTCATATGGTTCAAGAGAAAATACAAATAATTACTTGTGGTACTAAGTGGTAAATTTCACAATAATGAAATGTACCAAGTTCCACAGGAACACAGTTGATGGGCAGTTAATTCTGCTTGCAGAGGTCAAGCAACACTATATTCAAAAGAGATGACAATGAATTAGCTGTTCTTTAAAAACAAAATTAAGTTCTTTTTAAAGTAAAAAATGCATAAGGAAAAACATAGTGGCGAATTTTCTTCTCCCTCTACCCTCCCACCCAGCCAGTACCTTTTGACCTGAACTTAGAGTGGCATTACTTAGCTAAGAAAGACCGGACTATCATGCCCTGCCCACTACTGGCGGGAGCTTTTGTAGGTGTTATAAAACAGATGTCCGTAAAATATGTAAAATTAATTTCAATATTGTTGGTAGGTCACTTCTTGTTTATGTTTTTTAATTAGTATAATGTTTACATTCCTTATAGGGAGTTGGTACATGTACATAATGTATCTTAATTTATTTTTTCATCCCTTTTCTTTCCCTTCCTCCACCCTCCACCCATCTCTTTATCCCCTTTCTTTTTCAATTTTTTAGACATGTTGCAGTACATAATGTTTGTATTTCTTGTGTGGAGTTGGTACATATACACAACGTATCTTAATTCCTATTTACATACGCTATGCCTTCCAACTCTCTCCATTTCCCTTGATCCCCTTCCACACTGAGAAAGATCTACCTCCCTACTTACTACTATCTTTGGTTTTGCTCTTTATTTATACTTTAGCTTTTTTAAATGAGAGAAACCACGTGGTATTTAAGCTTGCATGTCTGATTTATTTCACTTAACATTATGGTCCCAAAGTGCATCCATTTTCCTACAATTTATTCAAGTTTATCTTTCTTTATGGCAGAGTAGTATTCAATTATGTGTGAATACCACATCTTCTTTATCTATTCATCTATTGATGGACATATAGGTCACTTCCAAGATTTAGCAATTATGAATTGTGCTGCCATAAACATAGGTATGCATGTATCACTGTAATATGATGTCTTGAACTCTTTCAGAAAGATACTCAGAAGGGGAACAGCTGGGTCATATGGAATTCCTATTTTAGTATTTCTGAGGAATCTTCACACTGATTTCCATAGTGGTTGTACTGTTTTACATTCCCTCCAACGGTGAAGAAATGTTCCTTTTTCCCCTCAGCCTCACTAGTATTTTTTATTATTTAATTTCTTGATGATGGCCATTCTTACTGGGGTAAGATGGGATCTCGGTGTTGTTTTAATTTGCGTTTCTCTAATGGCCAGTGATGTTGAGCATTTCTTCATGTATTTATTGGCCATTTGTATATGTTAACAATTTGGAGACACTAGATATTTTCAATTAGTGAGTTGAAACTAAGTATCAAACTTAGGAAAACAATAAACTCCCCTTTTTATTACTTGAAGTTACATAAACAGAAAGTCATGTTTCTATTAGAACATTCATCATGGAGCAAAGTAAGAATTATCACCAAAATGACTTTAAAAATCAGTAAGATAATTCAGTAAAGTTGATTTTATGCTTACTTTCAATATATCCTCCTTATTTAACATCTTATGTATATGCAATCATTTTCTAGTAAGATTGTGTAGAATAATGTACAAAGCAGCCTTCTCCCAGTAAGTGACATACAAAACTGTTCATAGCTATTGAATAGCTA
The DNA here is from genome assembly GCA_028451465.1 of Erethizon dorsatum. Classification (NCBI taxonomy): domain Eukaryota; kingdom Metazoa; phylum Chordata; class Mammalia; order Rodentia; family Erethizontidae; genus Erethizon; species Erethizon dorsatum. The sequence goes on from CM051826.1 coordinate 101,596,379, forward strand.
CTAGGAATCAATTATCTATTTATCTATCTATCTATCTATCTATCTATCTATTTATCTATCTATATCTATATATATTATATATGCTTCAAGAATGCAATCTTACTTCTCCTTACTGAACTCAGGAACACATAGATTTGATAAACAACCAGCAGATCCCACATCATAACCACACAGTCAAAATCAAGCAACCGTGCTTGAAACATATAAACTATCACCTACAAGTTTAAATTCTTAAATTTGAAGTGAAGAATACATTTACTATTTTAATAGTATAGTTTTTAAAGTTTCTTCAATTTTAATTTTTATTAGTACATGTTTATAATACATGATGAACACATTCTTCATGGGGGGTTGTTACATGTACATAATACATGTTAATTTTTATTTATCCTTTTCAGGTTACCTTTCTGACTTTTGTTATTTATTATCATACTGTAGTTTAAATATTTTCTGTCACTATACATGCATGTAGAGAAAAAGGTTTTTCACTGAAGTCACATAAAAGACCGAGGCGATCGAATAAACACCTAATTACTATGAACACCCTTGTGTATGGGAATCTTTCAGAAGGTTAGAAATCTCATATTAATCAATTTGTTGACCTATGTACATGTGAATACCTTTTTTAATGAATGTAAGAAAAGGATTCAGAAACACCAGATCTCAAAGTGCGTTTCCCCTACACCAGCTTTTCTAAACCTTTAACGATATACAAGCTAAAATTATATAACCATACCTGATACATTATCTCTAGACTCCTGGAGATACCCATGTTGGATGCACAGAAATCTGTCATTTTTCTCCTTAGTTGGCTGGTCTCTTTGGAAACTGATAGTCGAATAAAATATTTAACAGTTAAATTCTTTTTTTCTATTAAAGACTTTTAATGTGAAAATATAAACAGAAAAAAAGAAAAATTCTCAAAAGGTTACAAAAATTGGTATATGTAAAAATGTCCATCTAAAAATGACACAACCTCAAAAAGTTGCTATTTTTTTTAACAAGTATGTTCCAAAAGAATATGGCCACATTTCAGAGAGACATTTCTTCTCCCAACACCATGACAAGTGTTGATATCACTAAAAGGATTCTGAAAATGAATTCAAAGCAACATCATTTTTTTAAATGTTGGAGAAAGTAAAATGACTAGTGTGCAATGTCTTGGAAAAAATCTTAGTTTTAACATACTCATAACTCTGTCCTCTAATACTCAAGAATTATTTGGACTGTTACAGATCTTTTTCACAAACTTTTTAAAGCAGTCACATGCACACACAGATGCACAAAGACATGTGCATAGGAAAACTTGCATCTTTTTTTCTTATTTTTTTTTTGTGGGTACCGGGGGTCGACCCCAGGACCTCGCATGCCAGCAGGCACCTGTGCCACTGAGCAATATCACCGGCCCTTTTATCGTATGTGGGTTCCGGGAGTCGAACTCGGGCCCTCGCGCTTGCCAGGCAGGTGCTTACGCCACTGAGCCATCTCACCAGCCCCAAAACTTGCATTTTTAAAAAGTGAGCATATCATTTTATGCACAGTTTTACGTGTCTTTTTCACCTTAGGGTATATTTTGATCCCTGCTAAATAATAAGAAAACAATTGTTTGTAGCTAATGCTCTTGTAAGGAGAGTTAGTAGAATTTTCTGCAAACACTTTTCAAGCCCAGGGTGATTTTTCCAAATGATCTGTAAATTCTCTGTGAGCACTAGCATTTCACTTCCATTCTGCTAATCACATCAAGCTACCTAATTCGTAACTGTAAAATCAAATGTCTTAGTGACTTTCTCCTAGCTGAGCCTTCTCGAATAGCCTCTCATATTAAGGATTCAATGACTGTGCTTTAAATGAACCTGTTTCACTGGCAGGTGCCTGCTGGTTTTTAGGATTTAAATAGTACCATTACTATCATTTATAAGGATAACATCACAATTAAGAATGTATGAATAATTTAAAATTGAGTAGCATTCAGTTTCACAGTCTGTCTGGCATAAAGGTTTGAAAGTGAAAGTCTTTATTTTATTACAAAACACTGGCTGTCTAGGTAAAAAGAGATGAAAAGTTACTAATTTCAGGCTTTACTTCAAACCCTTTAATCTTGCAAATAAGTGCCTTTGGTGAGGACTTTGTTATCTCCTAAAGCCTAGCTAGAATTGTTCATGTTCTTTGTCTTTTCCCAAGGTCCTCACCCTATCCTAGGTGAGCCAAATGAGACAAAAGGGAATCCACTGGAGAAAGTGATTATTTAATAGAGCTTTTCTTTTTAAACCTTAACTTGTGCTGTTGGCAAATATTATGAAACACGATCATTTCATTGCCATAAATAATGTTGTATAATTAAAATTCCATTCTGTGGTGGGGAACAGTGTGATAAACTGTTTGTGAATTGGTAATTCTATTTATTAAAAACAGAGGCATTAATTTTGACACATTGAATTATAACACAAACAGATCTTGTGTTTTAATTAAATGCTCTATTTGATGAGTTTTTTACTCTGAGATTTAATAGCAGATCCTAGAATTCGTATGGAATAGAGCAGGGAACAATCTCTGCAGGGAGTATAGAGACTCAGGCAGAAAAGCTCTCTTAGGATTCAAAGCTCCCTGGACCTCTCCCTAAACGCCCCTCTCTTTGTGTCAGGCCCAAGATCATTAGCTGGTTTGTTAAGGCCTCTCCAAAATCCTTTTTTTTCTTCCAAAGGCTCTGGCAAGACTTCCAGTCTAGTAATGCATTGCTTATTTTTAATCATGAAGCAGGAACTGAATATTTTTTAAATAAATAAATAACCACCAAACTGCTTTGAGCTTTCTTTTGCATTAAGCTACATTTAATATTCATTTCTCATTTTTTTCTATTAATTAAAAGTAAACCGTGTATTGTATGGTACATTATCCCTCTAACAGCCCCATGTGGAGATCATGAAGTGGAAGACTAATGGTGTAGACTTTAGCATTTAGTTTTAACCAGAATAATTTACATATCTTTGAGAAGAGTCCAAGGCATGTGTAAACAAGCAGAACTCAGAGATATCGAGACCCTTGCTCAGTTTACTATGGACTGCCGAGCTACGGGCTGTGTATTTATTCCATCAGTCAGGTAATTTAATGAGACTTACACAGCATCTATTTCTGCAGAAGAGACAAAAGTTATTATTAAGGAAAGGCATGTGGCAGTAAGAAAAATGTGTTTGCTTGTTTTATTTTATTCTATTACCCCAAGTAGCAAAGGTGATCCTATTCAATGTTCATTAAAGTGTACCTTTATAATTTATCAAAGGGGGCCCACATCAACAGTTTTTTGCTGATATTTCAAAATTGGAAACATTAAAATTTGATGTAAAATGCCAGATTTTTAGGGAGACTTTTCATTAGAAAAATAACTACATAGCTTTAATCTATGGATTTTTATTAATGCACAACTCTATTAAGTGAACATAAGAAAGTACATTAAAGAAAAGTCATCAACTCTGAAAGGGCATTTTAACTTCCAATTACCAGGCTTGTGGACCTGTTCTAATGGAGCAAAGATGTTTCTTACAGAACTGGGATGTTTAAATAAATGATCACAAAAGCTTCATTTCCAGCGAATTTGTCTGGGAAGAGTTATATTGTATTATGAACAATTCTAGGCAGTTACTAGAAGACAGATTATTTTAAGAAAACACTTCTGTTTCTTTGATAAAATTTAAATCAAATGAATCAGACTGTAGTAGTCAAACTGATTTAAGTAATCAGCTCTTAAAATATGCCTTGTATGCAGTAGATTTCTCTGCTAGGATATCATCGAAAAGGGTACAAAATTCAGTGAGGACGATGACTGCATGATGCCAAACAGCCCTCAGAGAAGTGAAAAGCTCAATTGCCAAGGATGTTTCCAAATATTCATAATTTCTGGCATGAGTAAAGTAAGAAATGAAGATCAGAAGTAAATCTCACCCTAATGAATGATATCTTTTTAATGAGATATTTGGGTAGTTGCAAGGGCTGCTCATATAATTTGAATTAGCTTGATACCTACCTTAAACTTCACCCCATTTTACCAAAGTGAAAATTAATATTAAATATTTAGAAATGCTTGAATTGATGCTGTTCCTTTAAAAAAAAATCCTAATCTTTGTAACCCAAACCAACAGTAGGAAAGCACAAATGTTCAGACATAGACACTGCATTTTTACATGGCCTCTTGAGTGTTCACACTCCCACAAAGGCTGTCAGACCTGCTAAATGGCATAGCCAAATTTCTCTGGAATCTTTTTATAATACAATGATACATAAGTGTAAGTCAATGTAGCATTTGACTCTTCAAATACCACACTAAAAAGTCCTTTAAATATACAACTCAATCCATAGAATGAATTTGTGCCAATTGCACAAAAATATCTGTAACTTTACATACTCTTTGCAAATTATAACCTAATGTTAAACTTACATATAATTCTGTCTACAGCAAAGACTCATACTGAAATTTTCTACCTTTAGAATGGATCAAGCTTACTCAAATAATAAACTTTGCCCTAATGAAATGGAAACGAGCCTACAGAATTCATATTTTCTTAAATGTTAATACCAAATTTCCTCAGTTTTCATTCCAAAATACTTTTTATTTCAAAGAATGTGAAAAATAAATCATTTGAAAACATTTAAAATGTAATAAAAATGAATCTGACAGTACAAGATGGAAAACCATGGGAGAGTGGTTCTTAATTTTCATAAAGTTCTTGCCATACCACCCTTTAATCTATTGGTCTTTGCCGTTGTTCTTGTTTTTCTTAACGTATCCTGTAGACTGTGACACCCATAAGCCAAAGATGATAGTTACCTGTTTCTCCTCAGCACCACTTATATTGCTTTGTTCATGGAACATGCTTTTTAAAAATGTCTACATTGAATGTTGAATGGATAGAACTTTTCCAGGAATCCCTGGGAGAATTTCAAATAATTTAGGTACAAGGTAGATTTTGATACTACGCAGTAAAAGGAACATTTCTTTGAATTGTAAAAACCGTATGTAGATAATTGAAAATATATATTTTCAAGAACAGCGATGTCATTTCTGAGATATGACTCATGTTTTCTTCAAATATTGGGAGTCATGGTAGATATGCCACACACTTCTTTTAAACTTAACAAGTATTAATTTTTACTTAAACTTTACAAAGTATTTCAATGGTTCTACTGAAATGGGTCATTTTTGTTTATAAGATGCAATTTATGATTTAAATATGTAGTACTGTCTTTGCCCTTCCAATAAAATGTGATTCTGCAGTAAGGTGTGTCAATTACATGATTGCTTGCCCCATTTTATTTGGCAGAGGTGTGAAAGAGCTGCACGGCAAAGTGAATCTGGAAGCATTTGCCATTCTTTCATTGAAATCTCTCCCATATTTCTGTCATTGTACTTCTTTAGACAGAAATCAAAACAGTTGTTTTCTATGAAATATCCCAGCTATCAATGGTTGTGAATTCTCAGTGTCTTTTTTTCAAAAATATATGCATGTGAACATTTCCCTCTATTATTGGTTTAGATTTTAAAATTCTGCTATGGATCTTGGGTACCACTGTGTGACATCACTAAAATAATTCTGATTCTATCCTTGTGCTTAAAAACTATTTCTGGCTTCCATGACATCAAGCTTCCAGTGCCATATCACATATGAGCTTCTATTTCTGCTTTAATAATATGAAATATATTGATATTATATGACAAAAACACTAAAATGTGTGAACAAAGACTGTATTAATTTTCTTATTATTCAGGACCAAATTGATATAATAAGGCCACATATTTAAAAGTCCTCGATATTTGGAAATTCCTCAGGTGAGATGCTAAAGTGTTTAACAATCTTTCACATTTATTTTCTGCATCTTGGTATTTGAAGGTATAGATATATGGAAAAATGTATTTAGTTTTTCTTTAAATCATAACAATTTAAAAAATTGTTCCAAACATACGAATAGACTGATGATGAAATTCAAATAAAGATAAACCCTTTCCTACAATGCAAGGAATTTCATGAAGGAATCACATGATTACATAGATAATGCTGGCTTGAAACAATAGAAACTGAAATGCTGTGGCATGGAGTCTCCTTCCTGTGTATTAATAACAGCCCTCTGAGCACACATATTCACTTTCAGATTTTTAAGCAATTAGTTTGCAGATGTCACTAAATAAATGGCATTCATTCCTTAAGCAGGAACCATACCTGTTAACCATCTCAGCCTATTCTAGCTTTAAAGCTAGGCTTGATGTGCACAGCATGCCCAAAAACTGTACTCACAGTTCAAATGAGCTGGATTACCGACCATGACCACTGAGACCCTCACATGACAAAGCCTTTGTGTAATTAATATGCAGGGTAAAATGCTCCCTGGACTGCTGCTAAAGCGATTTAAATCATGCACATAAAAAATGTAATCACAAATTTAGCATGGTGGACAGAGTAGTCACACTGGGCTTGATTGCATAGAAGGTTCCAAGTGTGTTTTAAATGTCCTTTAAGATTGAGATTAGGACTTGTACTTACAAGATGCATATTAATCTAAAACTCAACATTTTTCAGTGTGGGATCACAGTAGGAGAACATTATGGGCAATAGAGGTTCATTCTAATCCCAGTAGGTAATTACACTTTGAAATAATATTCTTTAATTAAATCTTGTTTGCAGTTGATTGATTTAAACACTAAATCTAAAAACCTAAATTTGAGTTTTTATCAATTTTTGATGCTTATTGCGCACAACTTGGGCTTTAATTGATGTTTCTAAAGTTTAAAAGCCCTTGTCCATCGTATCCTGGTTGAATTTAGTGTAATTATCAACATCATTCTTTAATACTCTTCATGACTTCCTTTGGAAACTAAATAAGTTTGAGCACTTTTACAATTTTAATAGATACCCAGAAGGCATTTAATATGTCATAGCGCCAATATTTACATGCAGGAGGCTTCTGTCACACCTTTATAGACACATAAGCTAATCCCTTCTTTGAAATACTGACAGAGGTATCTTTTTCTAAAATATTTACTACTTGCTATATTACAGCATGCTAATCAGATCCATAGGTCTAATAATGGACAAGCCACAAAGAAGGGAGAAAGATAGTATATCCCAGAGCTATATGCAACTTTTAAAATTTGAAGTAATTTGTCATTAAATAACAATAAAGAGAATCTCTCCATATATTCACATGGGGAAGTTACCTACATGTACTTACATATCATTTTTTATGTTTATATCACTTTTCTTGCCTTTTGAAAAAATTTACCCAAATATAATTAAAAGACTCATTGTGGCCATTTTTAAGAGTGTTTCTTTTTATATTCAGTAGTCCATATAACACTACATCTGTACAACAACTGCTAAAACCAACTGTGTTTTACGGTCATTGTGAAAGAAGAGTGTTAAGGCAGGAAATATTGGTATCTAATTGAATTTTAGCCTTATCGACTTTGAAACATTTAAAATTCTCTAGTTTTTTTTAATTTAGGTGGTTTTTCTTTTTCTCAAAGAAAGTTGTGAAAAATTTCATGTCTTATGTGATCCACAGAAAAGAACTTCGACATATGTCCTAATTTGGCACATGATGCTATCTGTCAGGAATGGGCAAGGGTCTTTATACTTTGCAAACAACAATGAGACCATCTTAATAAGCATGCATATATCCAACTAGTTATACATTTCACAGATTTATATCCAGTAATGTCCAGTGGTCTAAACATCATGATTTAAAGATGCTGTTCACCAATGTTTATATTTAATTTCATATAAACAAAGATTGGCTTAGTTTCAGCTTCAACAATGCCATACAGCAGCATCATACAGATGTAACCAGTAAATTACATTCATGATGCCATATTTAATAACTGAAAATTCACATTTTACTACAATTGAATTTGTCATTGCTGAAAAACAAACTAGTATTAGGAATGTTTTATTACAAGGACTCCATTCTTGTGAGAAATGATTAAGTCACTATAAGAGAAAAGTAAGGCCAATAAACCTCATTCACCATAACGCAAATATTAATCACACATAAATAATACAGGTGTCTTACAGTAAGCCACATTCCCCTAAAATATAGATTATACATCCTAGGGGCAAATAGTAGCACAACAGACTTTAAATAAATCCCTCAAGCCATGGTGGCCAAAAGGAAATCATTTATATTTTGACAGTTTAATATACTTTTTGGTTATGCATAACAGATGAAAATATTTATACCAATATAAGAGAGTGAAAGAAAAATTAAATCTGACTAATCGACATGTTCAAAGTATGATTTTTAATTTCAAGGAATTTTTTATAACTACTCCAAATAATAAATATGCTTCCTACAATTCAACCGTATCCGTTCATTTTTAATTATTACATAGCAGCTAGAAAATAAACCAATCTCTCAACTCAGAGAGACCTTTCCCTGTTATACACACGTTCCCCCATCAGGAGAAAAAGAGGGCTGCCTGCTAACCCAGAAAGCTGTGGAGGGAGATGAGCACCACAAGAGGGGTGGACAGAATGTAGAAGAGGAAATGCTTCTGGGGAAACTGTTAGGATTTAGGGTTGGGGAGACATACATTGGCCATGACATGCACTTTTATACTTAATAATTTTCTTAGCAGAAGTATATGTTATTTTTTTCAAAAAATCTTAAATGAGTATAGGTCAAAAAATTAGGAGATAAGCCTTCAAAATATATTCCACTTTTGCTTTTCTACATTTAGTAGGCACTTGTACTTGCTGAAATGTGCTAGGCACTCAAGTAGTAAGAAATTGGCAGTCAGTCAGTACATTGACCTCAAAGGGTTTAAAACCCACTGAGATACTTATCTGACAAATTGAGTATCAGGAAAAACTGTCCACAATCAAAACTGACATTATATGGTTTTGTATGACATTAGTGTAAAGCATTTCAAGGAAAAATAACAAATTTATGACACTGAAGTAGGTGGGATGTAGAAAGAAGGTGAGGATGAGTAGTTAGCCTTTGATAGGAACAGACAATTTCGTAACATAAGGAACCCATAAGTTGAAAAAGAATTCAGAATTTGGCAAATACATGGCAAATTGATTTGTAAGAAGTCAACAATCTATTTCAAGTTTTTAGATATTTCATGTAAAAGACATTTACAAATAACATCTGTGGTCGGGTGTGGTGGCACACGCCTGTAATCTCAGCACTCGGGAGGCTGAGGCAGGAGGATTGCCATGAGTTTAATGCTAGCCTGGGCTACAAAGTGAGTTCAAGGCCAGTCTGAACTGCATAGTGAAACCCTGACTCAAAAAGACCAAAAAAAAAAAAAAAAAAAAAAAAACTATATTTGTACCAGAAAAAGTAATTTACTTATTATCACGTAATAAGATAGTTGGTCGAAACTAAACCTACTCAAATGAATGACCTCATTGGGAACCTACCAATTAGAAAATTCAAATAATCTTTGTAAAATATGGTGAAGCAAAAATAGTTTGTATTCTTTCGCTTTATTTTCTTCAAGCCCTTGTTTCTGTCTTCCCTTGCAGATTGACTAAGAATTCTGTTTTTCAAAAAATGTAACTTTCCTTAACCAAAATATACAACACAGGGATGCATTTATTATTCCATCACCAAATCACAAACCACTCAGCATGATGAATTCTACTGTCTAACTCTTACTGAGTGAAGCAGCCTACTGTCTGCCAATGGCAAACCTTTCAACTTATGAATTTTCCTACTCAACTCAATTTCTTAATTTTGAAGAACTACAAATTCTGTCTTCTATCTCCTGCTCTTTCCTATTTAGACCTTCTACTATTTGACCTCATCCAGCCCCTTATTTCTAAATTCTGTCTTTAAGGCTCAATTTTTATCTTTCTAGAACTCAAAGACTCATATCCAACTGCTTATTTAACTCTGCTTCTTAAACAGTGTGACAAAATTAACAAAGTTCTTGAAGTGAAATTTTTAATCTTTTCTACCCCAAATTCCTCCTTTCTAAACGTTCCTAAATCAGACCAGATGGTCACTGTCTGCCCAGCTTTTCAAGCCAAACTGTGGGGCTTCAAGTCCTTCTCTTGTTCAGTGCTAAAAGAAATCCTCAGTGACTTCTCATCACACTAAGAACTGAACCAGCGAGGCAGGTTGGTTGTGCACTGGTTACTCGTCAGAGTCTAGGGAGACACCCACGCACACAAGTTACTTGGAGTGAGTTTCTTTCTACATAAAGGCAAGAAGCAAGGGACAACAGAAGCCTAGGACTCATTGAGAACTAGTCTCACGGGGCTCAGAAAAGCTGGCTGGGACAAATGGAGTCTCACCTGCATGTGTCCCAGTTGCATTGCATCTGATGAACCCCAGAAAGTAGCTCCTTCTGAGTTTTTACCCTGGAGTCACTGAGCTAAAGCCCTGAATGGCATGCTCTTTCTTCAGGAAACTGGAACACAGACTAAGCTGTTACGGCAAGTCCCCCTCATGCTAAGATACTGGATTCTCAATACATTCTGCAGTTTTTCTTGAGAATCAGTCATCCCAAGGCCCCCTCGAAAGCTGTCCTGTGCACTTCTCTCATGTCTTTTTCTGTGTCCCCTTCTTCTTCACTGTCCTTCAGCTACATTGATCATTTCACTTTTTTTTTAATCCTATATCTCTAAATGCTGGACTAGTTTATTTACTGTGGCCACCAGGATTTTTTTTTTTTAATTTCATCATTCTTTTAAATTCTCAATATCACTAAATGTCCCTTCAATTAAGGGAGATTTCCAAATGAGCTGAGAGGCTCATTTCAGCTGAGCTTGATGTTCACCAGGAATGTTAGCATGCAGTTCAGTGTACTGGACACTTGCAGCTGAGAAGCTTGGTGCTCTAAGCCTCAGGACATCTCAGACTTTCCCCAAGAAAATGCCCTCAGTAGTCCCGGGAGGCCTTCACCATTACTGATCAACAGACTTTAGAAAATGAAAGTAGCTCCTCATAAAACATCTGAGGGTACTTAAAGGAAAAGAATAATTTCCTTTAGAGATTTTCCAAGTATTCCCAAAATCTGTTATTTTCTTGTGCACACTCAAACTAAAATAAAAGATAAGACCTAAGAACAACATTCTAGGGAAGAAATTATTCAAAAAAAAAAAAAAAAGAAAAACTGTGATGGGAGAAAGGGGAAAGGAAAGAAGGGAAAAAATATATATATTATATATACACAAAATAGTTAAGATAGTTATACAGCTAACTTCTCTTAATTCACTGAAAAGAAAGTTTTGTGCTAATACTTTTTTGGACAATATTTCATACCTATATCTTGTACTCTGAACAACTACTATGAATATAACAATACGCAATGTATTAATTATTGTTACTCTCCTACTAGCCTGTTTTGAAACTCTGTTTTATTGTTATTTTTACTTTTATCTGTTTAAAATTTTAAAAAAATATTCTAATATTTTAAAACAGAATTTTAAATATTATTTCTTAAGTGATAGATTTTTTATTTTTGGTTTACTTGGGCTTGGTGACCATTTTCTATGAATTAGTGAATCCATGACTAAATAATTAACCACTTCTGTTTTTTGGACTTCTTTCTCCATAAGAATTCTGACTGTATTAACTAACATAAAATGAATATGTAATATTTTTCTTGACGTAAAACTTCATGATTTTTGCTTTGTATTTTGTGTGTGTGTGTGTGTGGGTACCAGGAATCGAACTCGGGCCCTCGTGCTTGCCAGGCAGGCGCTTATGCTGCTGAGCCATCTCACCAGCCCTGCTTTGTATTTTAAAATAAATTATTTTCATGGGCCCCTGAAAATATGGTGGGCCCAACTGCTACATCTACAATGCATGTGAATAAATTGTCAGTGCTCAAATGAAAGAGAGAAAACTATTTTGAATGTGGTTTTTCTCCCAAGTGGCTAAATGATTCTTCAAACAAAACACTATATTAGCATTTTGCAAAGTTTTTATAGCACTCTATATCACTAAATAATAATCATTTGTCACATATTAGGAACACTAAGAACATATAGGACAGTAAATACAAGTATTACTGTTCACTCACATTATGAGTAGAACTAAATTAAATACAGTTCTTTAAACAAATAGAAGCAAAGTTTCAAATAAACTTACTTCTAGTTAATATTCCTGAACATACAGGTCCACAAAAGCACACATTTAGTTTTTAAAAAAATTTTTAAAAACTAGAAAGATCTACAGAAAAAACTTCAATATGACATGGATAAACCAAAAATTACAGTGATTAATTGTCCTTTCTTTTTCCCTTCTCTTTCTGCAAATATTCAGACAGTTTTTTTATATACTGTTTCCTATCTGCTTTCTCCAGCTTCACTCTGGGTAGGATGTTCATGAAATCCAACGTACTTAAGAAATTCCTGCTATGCCCTTTGCTAGTCTGGTTCAATAAATTCTAAGGACAAAAATTATGATTTGTTTTCCATTGTCTGTATAATAAGACCACTATTAGACTTTCTGTACTCTCATCACGACCTATGGATACTTTGCTCCCTCTTTTCTAGTCTATTCACTGCTCCCCATTGCATTTCCTCATGCTCTGCCTCTTCTCATTCCTAGCGTTTTACATGAAATATTGTGCCCATCCCAGGCCCACTCTTCTGAAAGCCAAAATCTTGAAAGCTGACTCTCAAGCTAGAATCCCCTGCCAATCTTTCTCTCCCTCCCTCCCTACTACAAGGATATTAATTAATAATTTCATAACACTTCATTTTTTGTCAACATTGCTATCCTGCCTTGTTGGTAGACAGCACAGGTACCTACTTATGTAGTTATTTCAGAAATTCGCTTGTGTCTAAAATACGTTTTCTGCTCTCTCTTGAAATATTGGTGGAGCTTCACTAAAGATTTTTTTTTTTTAATTAACATCCAAATGCCCCTGGAAGGGGTAATTTTTACTTTTTACCAATTTTATACACTCTACTGTGAGGTAAAATTTTGAAAATGGGTTTTAAGAAGCAATGGGAGTAAGAATGAAAGCACTGGAGTTAGGGCAAGGAAAAATGGTGCCTTAAAACACACACACACACACACACACAGTCATTGGCATTCTTAGACCTGCTACCTCCACACCCCATCAAATCTTTTCTTCCTAGAATTAGCTTTAAGCACAGTTAAAAATATCTTTTTGTTATGAAAACATTACAGTGCAGTGTTTTTAAAAATATTCTCCAGAGTCCTTGAGATTTGGACACAAATAATTATTCTGCCATTTACTTGCTATGAAACCATTGCTACTTAAGAAACTTCTCTAAACTTCAATTACTTAATCTATTAAAGATGATACTTTGTAACTATCATTATTGTAAGACTTTGTGAAAATGTCATTACTATAGTGCCCATCTAATCTTAAATTTCCATGAAATAATAAAGACCCTTCCTTTGCCCCTTTTCAAATAAGGCGAAGCATCACAAGTATAACATTACACATCCAAGAAGGAAGAGGAGAAGACTGAGGAGGAGAAGAAGGAGAAGCAGAAACAAAGAAAAAATTAGAAAAATATTCTACATTCAAACAACTGAACTGACAGGACAAATTTATCTGACTGCCAACAGGAAATTTGAGTGAAACATATCCACGGTATCCAGATATTGCTGGTACAGGCAAGCACTGCATTTTTTTTTTCTTCTCCACAAGTCAGGGAATTTTAATCTCTGGAGGAAAAATGAAATCGAACAAATACAATCAAAACAAAGAAATCTGGCATTTGGAGACAACAAAATTCACAGAAGATAATTGGACAAGGCACCAACTTCTAAACAGGGGATAAGTAAAAATCTACATGCTTAAGAGTAATAATTCTAACCCTTCTCTCACCCTACTTTCAGTACTCCAGCTAAACCTGTACTGCCCTACGTCTCCTGGTCAGTATGCTGTCCACCTAGAATAGAGTTGTCTACTCTGGAGTAGAGTAGAGTAGGGTAGTTCTTTTGCACAGTAAGTTTCTAACCATTTCAGTGGCTGGTCACCAGATATTTGCAAGAAAAACTGAATGAAAGATATTGAAAGAAAAGAAGTAGATAAATAAATAGGAAATAGAGATAATGTAAAATGGAATTGTGCGGGAAACAATGTCATTAGTGTAGTTGAAAAAATAATGATTATTGCATTCACAAAACAGAAAAAAATGCTGTTGAAAAAAATCAGAGAATAAGAAATGGGCCATGAAATTATAAAATATGAAAATAAAATTTAAAAATTCATTGCACAATGTGGAATAAAAGCTCAATATGGGCCAGTGAGATAGCTCAGCGGCATAAGCGCCTGCCTGGCAAGCGTGAGGTCCTGAGTTCGACTCCTGGTACCCACATATGAAAAAAGGGCCGGTGATATCACTCAGCGGCACGGGTGCCTGCTGGCATGCAAGGTCCTGAGGTCGACCCCCTGTACCCACAAAAAAAAAAAAGTTCAATATATCTTGGAAGGAAAAAAGCATGCTAAGTTGGACAAGAAAAGATAAGGCAATCAGGATCAATTCAGAAGCTCTGGACTAGCAAAAAACGTGGAGGATGATAGAGAAATTATTAAGAAAAATATATGTAAGGAACATCACAAACTAAAGGGTATATATTTCTAGACATGTGCCTAGTATGTAGAAAGAGAACTCATACCAAAATACAAAATCATAACATTTCAAAATGTCACATATTAAAATTAGTTTCTCATGACATCCAAAAAGAAAATAAAACTTACCCTTTTTAAAAAGTAAATACACAAAGGATAACTAATATCAAACTTCTCATAAGAAGCTGTGAGAGCTAGATAACAGTAAGACAAGCTGGCAGTGGGAAGTGGAAGGGTGATTTCAGATAGAACAAGCATCAGACAAATTACGTTCCAAGAATCTTTTCTCAGAAAGCTTATTAGAGGATTTACTCCATCACACTAAAGAAGTAAAGTAAGAGAAAAATAAAGAAAATTCAGAAGACAAGTATGAGACATTGCTACTGGTAGCATTAGAAGGCGTAGGCTGAAAATAATCAAACCAGCTTTGAGACAAGAAGCTTTCTGAGAGAAAAAGCACCAGGGAATAAAGTTGACAGATTTAAAAATTTGAATGCATAGAAATATCATACTAAATATTAGGAGGCTATGGGCAGATTTATCTGTTGGCACAAAGAAAATCAAACAAATTAAAAATAATCTATTATCTCAGGGAAAGCCATACAAGATTACACAAGAAAAGACCCACTTCTGCTAGGTTGGGCTACTGCCACCACATCCCAGAGGCAGAGCACTCATTCTGAGCTGGAGGAGGGTGAGACCTTCAGGTACCTGTCCAGCAGGAACTTCGAAAGCACAGCTCTGTCCCCTGCTTGATGGACAATTTTGTGTTCATTCAGGCCTCATCTACTCTTGGACTTCTGAAAATAAGTGGGACCCTGATTAAGAGCAAATTCATAAAGTTACTCTTTGTTTTCAGCTGGCTGGCTTTTCCCGCCACTGGCATTCTCTTCCCTCTTTACTACAGCTGATTAGTATGATCTGACTGTGGGACTTCAGGAGTGGGAGACCAAGTCCCTTCTGTTTTAATTTTCAAAATTTCCCTATATCCTTACTCATTATCCAACAAATGTGAAAAGAGTATAAAGAAAATCTCTGTGATCCTTTGGGTTCTAATCTGACGCTCTGACCTTAAAGGGATAAATTGTTTTAGCAATGGACCCCTAGGCTTGTGAGAGCTGGAGAAGTGAAGTTTATTTCCAGATAGTTTTCTTCACTTTTCGTGTCCTTTCTTTCCCATTTTATGTTTGGTCACCTGGAACAAATACCAGGTAGTGATGGAAATCCTGACTTTCTCTACTATTGAGTCATCACATAAATTCGACAAGGGACAAATAGTCCAATACAGGCATTCCTCTATTAATCACGAAGTTCTGTTCCTGCAACTAGGTCCTTAAATTAATTTTTCACTAAGTGAGGAATTGTATTTAGTATGTGCATGTTATAGATTGTGTCTAGATGGGCCCCAAAGCATCATGGAGTCATAGGTGGTTAGTAGTGGCTAAATCTAGAGTGTGTGATGCTGGGATTAAGGGTGTGTGATTACTAAATTAGTCTGCCAATTGGTTTGGCATGGTTCTGGGTGTAGATAATAAGAAGGCCCACCCTGGGTGTGAGTGCCCTAAAGGCGTGTAGCCTGGATAAAATATAAAGGACAGAAAGAGGGCTGCTGTCATCACTTGCTGCTTGCTACATTTGCTGCCTTCTGCCCACCATAAACTGTTTCTCCTCTGCCATGCCACCTTGCCTTGGAGGCAGCCAACTATGAACTGAAACCTCTACAAACTGTGAGCTACAATAAACCTTTATTTAACTTTGGGTGTTGGGTATTCTGTTTCAGCAACAAGAAAAGTAACTAAGACAGTACATTGTGATATTCAGAACAAAGAAACAATCAAAGGAAACTCCAACTTGATGACTTTTCTTTTATTTGCATAACTCTTGCATGCAGTACTGTAACATATAAAAGAACATAAAGTATAGTACTTGACTGTACAGAACAATCAGCACAAATTACAGTACTATATAAACAAGGTATACTGTACAAAAAAAAAAAAAATACCCAGTGAGACTATAACCAAGATGTATTGAATCGTACCCCCCAAAAAAGGCAGGTCGGAAGTCCAAGCAGCGAGTCGTGAGTCTGAGCAGTGCTCCTCGGTTGTAAGTCTGAACAGTTATTAAACAAGTAGTTCATTAAACGGGGAACATCTGTATTTGTAGGCTCAACCGCCATAAGATTAGAGTAAAACTGAACCCACAATGTACAATATAAACAAATTATGGGAAGTCAAGAGCCTTATTCTTGATTTTCTTCTAGCAACATGAGAAAGGTATGAATAGCTATAGTAATTACAATGGACAATGAAAAAACTGTCAGTGAGCTCCATATCCAAATATCTGGCCATGAATCAACCTGACATTGTAATGAGTTGGACTAATGAGTCCTTGTCCCTTCCCATTTGTTACTCCCACCCCTTGCCTTTATCACGAGACCTCATTTCTCTCACTGAACCGTTATCCTTCTGACTAGTCAACATACAATTTCCTTGAAATGTAGTCTCAAAATACTGATCATTTAGTTTAGTGAACTGCTGAGCTCCATTACACTGACTGCTCAGTGGATGTTTCTAAGGAATATTATGGTAGACGCAGTTAGATTTTATTTATTTGGGGTGGAAGTGGCACTGGGGTTTAACCCAGGGCCTTGACATTGAGTTACATCCCCAGCCTTTTTCTTTTTTATTTTGATATAGGGTGTCTCTATATTCTCCAATGTAGCTTTGAGTTTGTAACCCTCCTGCCTCAGCCTTTTCAAGTTCTGGGATTACAAGCACCACCATGCCTAGTTGCAGCTACATCTTTATAGTGATTAAGTCTATAGTGAATGCAACATGGCTGACTAGTAGAAGTGGACATAAGCTTCCTGGTACCACATTATTAAGGCTATGGTACAGCTTAAGTGTACCCTGTGACTGTATGGGTGCCCCTGTAGTGGAAATGGGCACTACTGTATGCATATCCAGATAGGTACTTGACACACATTGGCCTCAAATTCCTGTGAAGTTGACTTGGGCACAGCAGGTGCCATGGAATAGTTTGTGCTCCTTAAATTCATAGCGTGTTCAGTGTTCAAGGAGTTAATTAAAAAATACTCTCCAGATTTACACATTTTCTCAGAGTAGAACAAAAGAGGGTTTGGAAATACAAGCCTAAAGTAAATAAGACCAACTGCTGATTTTTCAATTAGGTTATGTTTCAGGGATACAATAATTACATATTCCTTTCCTATGCACATCCCCTGCACTTTAAAAACACAGAGAAACCCATTATTAAGCTATTAATCACCTCTTCCAATTAATTGCTAGAAAATGACCCAGATTTTAGTAGTACTGTTGCAATTCAAAAGCTCTTTGATATTTGGCAAGGTAAAGTTATAGGCAGTAGTAATTTGAGACAGTGAGGCTATTAGCTGCTATTTAGAATCTCAATTACTCTAAAGATAGATAATTACAAATAAAATAAACTTGTTCTCCTACATTAGCAAGTGCTTCTTTTTTTGCTTTATGAAATTTATGAGTGATTTCTTCAGCCACTAAATATAATTTCCACGTGAAAAACTGAACTTAACGGTATGAAGTATAGCTACAAGTAAAAATTGTGTTTTCATCCAAGAGAATAAATGCATTTCCTGAACTCTGGCTGCTAAAGCTAATTGATTTATTGGCTCTCTATATAGTGTACTATTGTCTTTATGCTCTTGGGACACGGAAGCTCTTCAGAAAAGAGCTAAATTCTGTCGCATCAATATGACAGTTGAAATATGCCTTTCCTTTCTTCAAGTACAGAGTTTCTTGGAGCTTAAAAAAAATAAATAAGAGAAAATCTTTTTCCAGGATTGGTTGGAGTCAGCTAAATACTGCTGCATCCCTTGGCTTATGGAATGTGTACTTTTACTGCTTTAATGTTCCTGAGAAGTTAATAGTGTGGGGGTTCTTTTCTTTTTAATCATATTCCTTTCATAGTAAAATATTTATTCAAGCAAATGTAAAGTACTTGTCAAAATATGAGAATATGAAA
The DNA here is from genome assembly GCA_028451465.1 of Erethizon dorsatum. Classification (NCBI taxonomy): domain Eukaryota; kingdom Metazoa; phylum Chordata; class Mammalia; order Rodentia; family Erethizontidae; genus Erethizon; species Erethizon dorsatum. The sequence continues at coordinate 101,614,959 of CM051826.1, forward strand.
TTCCCATTTTTAGGTTTCTTAAACACAGCAGCGATACAAAATATAAAGTGATGCATTTTCCCCCAGGGCTAGTTTTTAAATTCATGAAATTAGCAAGTATGTTTTTGTTTTATTTTCCTTCTACCTTTTGGTTGCTATATAAAAATTAGTAAACATAACAAGAGAACTTCCTCGGTTGCATTGATCTCAACATTGTACAATCATCTCCATAAAGAGCTATGAAGAAAAACAAATAAAAGGGAAAACATGAATACTAAAATAGTTCTATCTAGACATTTTCTTAACAAGAGCTATATTCAACGGATTTGATGATGCCTTCAAGAAGAATCTCAGTTCAGAAAGCAAAGCAGGATGAAAACTTTATTGTGTGTTTACATCTATTAAGCTGACACCAAAAAGAAGGGAACACAGAGGAAAAAATTCCAGGTTGAGGGTTTCCTATGCAACCTTTAGACATGCAGGCCCTCAATGAAAAATCTAACCTTTCCTTGCTCCAGCTCTGCACTGTGTATAGCCATTGATTTAAGTTGGTGGGGAAGATTGCATGGTGGATCTTATTTTATTTTTCTCATACATTTCTTTACCCTGAAAGATATACATATAAAAGCATTCTATGTCAAAATATAATGCATTTTTTCTTCAAAGAGTATTAGCATATGATTTGCCAATGTCATCGTCATGGTTGGCCCAATCTTCTATTTAACTCCATACTCTGACTACAATCAAAAACAGGAAAAGGAAGAGGAGCTTACATATGTTCAAAGGAAATTAGTCAAACAAATATTCAAAAATGTCTGGATAATATCTAAAAAAGAGGTTAAATAGTTTAAAAAAAAAACAGGACTTTTTTCTCTTTAGATGCTCAGATTTTTCATGTTATTTCTCTGTTTTCTTCCATCTGAATTTATTACCGCACCAATTTTAACAAATAAAATCTTTCATAATATGTAATTATTGCCTTTTTCATAGTAACACATTTTTCAACAAACTAGCACAGTGCTGCTTCCAAGTTTAAAAGGAAGAAATATTATTGTGTTATTCAAAAATTAAAATTGTCCTTTTGAATATCAAAAGTTCTACAGTATTCATTTGAAATCAGCATCTTGGGAATTAAGGAAGTTTGGGAATTTCAATTAATTTAACTGTAATAAATAAGTTATCTCTGTGTTAGAACAAATACAAGGAAAGTTAATTTTAAGTAGGTAGTTTTCTTCAACAGGCTATGAATGTTTTCTGAATTATCACTGAAACAGTGGGTGTAGATATGTGGGATTTAAGAATAGGCATACTCTATTTAAAAATTTTATAATATAATAGTAAATACTGAGAAAGAGAGAGAGAGATCATTTCCAAGGAGTCTGTCTATCAAGGTGGATGGTCAAAAGTTAAGAAGTGGGAAAAGGAGAAAACTTACAATGAGATATTCCATGTTCACATATATTTTGCATTCTGTGGATATTCTATGCCACAGATAGTAATCCCATCTCTTAATAGGCATCGTGATCCCATCTCAAAAATTCAGAGGTGGAGGCAAGTACTTCCCAAATCTAAGTTTTCAGCATTTCCACCCCGATTTGTTGCATGTTTTATGCATCTTCGTATTTGTAGTAACTTCCACAGGGCTCAATGTACTGTCGTAAGTCAGTAAACAGTTTGTAGTTAAATGAACAGCTGAAGGAAGAAGTCTCTGCACTTCCTCGTGTAAGACAAAGCCTGGGCACAGAATGGGATAGACTGCAGACGTTTCAGAGACAATGTATTGTTACCCATAAGGAAACCCTCTGTTTTACCCACCTTTGGAGAAGATGTACCTGTGAAGGGCCTGCCACTGTGTGTGTGTGTGTGTGTGTGTGTGTGTGTGTGTGTCTTAATACACTGCAAAAAAAAATCACAATTTCTAGAAAAAAGAACCAATGTTACCCTACAGTTAGAATTCTCTGGATTTTTGTACTCCCATACTGTGCATGTTGTCTGGCATTGGCTCTTTATACATTTTATACCTGCCAGAACCTTCTTACCTAGCACTCAACTCAAACCCTGAGACCAAACTTTGTATTTTGGTATCAGCCAATTCATTTTTCATAGTTGAACCCTTACTTTTGATCTCTCCTAGTCTTCTCTACACTGTTCCTACATATCTTATAGGTTAATATTAATTTAGTAAATGGACAATAATGAGTTGATCATAGTTCATCACTCCTTTGAGATCTGTATCAATTAGAGTGACCATTCTGAAAAGAATAATACTAATTTCTGCCTAAATAAACATTAAAAGTCTTACAGATACAAATGAAAAACTAACGTGTTCCCTCTAGGCTAAACTTGGCTGCCTTCATGCCTTTAAAGATAATAAGAGAAACAAAAATAATAGCTTTAAATGAATTATAGTAAAGTACCTAAACTGTTAGCTTCTACAGATAAATGAGTGAGGAAGTATATATATGACAAAAGTTTCATGATATGGCTACCCAAGTTATAGCAATTCCATTTCTAATGCTACTTTTCTTTTTCAGTAACTTTCCATTCTTGATAGGCTGAAGATATCAGGGGATACGAAAGCCAAGTGGTGACAGGAACAAAGCAGCACACACAAGACTGAAGACCAAAAGTGCTATAGCAAGGAGAATACCTCAAATCTCCTTAAAATATATTTAATGTTCTTACCTAATCATACATGGCCAAGACTTATGTTAACATAATGGCATATAATAATATTCAAATTTTTTATCTAATCATATACAGTTAAGGCCCTTACAATATCAAAAATTATTACTTGGGATAGGCAGACAACATGTAGAATTTGCAGAAAAATATAAATAAAGAAGAAAAATCATCAATTATACTACTACCCTTACTGAATAGTGGTGACCCCTTACTACCCTTTTTTGCCAGATTTTTTAAACAAATCTTAAGGTTTTCATGTAGACATAGGGAGCGTGTTGCTTATTTGTTGCATCTATCCTTCATGACTTATGAAACAAAGTATGTAGAAAATTGCTATGTAAAAAATAAATTGCACAATTAAACCAACCACAGAAAAGAATTTATTATTCTCCAAGTATTTATCTGAATTTCATCTTTTTGCATAGGGAGACTATAACAGGTGTTAAACTGGCCACATATTATAGGAGAGGAAAAGGAGAACAAGGTACAGAGAACACGTATCTTCCAGAGAGAAGGAACTCAGATCAACCCTGTGCATGTCTTATGTCTGTACTCCCCATCCATTGCTCTGTCCACTCTCCTGCTCTGCCATGTGGCTGTAAAACCCAGGTCAAATAATATATAACATTAGAAAAATTAGAGATACAGGAAGAAAGCAATATCTACTGCACAAAGTTTCACAAACTTTTTTAGAATGTTGAGGGTGGAGGAAAGGATGTTTTGAAAAACTCACTTGATTTACCTTTTCCTTTAGTGCAAAGGGAAATAGCAATGCTGTGCATAAATGGCTATTCTTGCCTTCCTAGCATTCTAATGTGTTATAAAGCCTTTTATAAGATCTGATACCCAACTGAGTACTTCCTTTCACTATTAACTCCTTAAACCATGAATATTTAACACAAACAAAGTTTAAACCCCTGACTCTTTTCACAGTTAGTATCTATAATCCTTTTTTCCAGACTAGGTATTTCTAAATCGTGTTAAATCTTTCATCTTCCTTCCGGTCAATTTCAAGGTTTTTATTGAATCAAATGCAATTTTTTTATACCAGCTTTTCTTTTGCTTTTAGACATTACTACTGACTTAGCAAGAGCTGTTGAAATTAGATGATTAGCCTTTATTCAGTACACTGATTTAAGCAGTATTTATTTTTAGGAAAGCCTCAAGTTAAGTGATTTATCTGTTTATTTTTAATACACTAGTTATTTAAAATTAGTACTGACAATTGAAAATACTTTCCTTTTGTAATCTATGAAAAAGTTTTATTTTTCCATGTTAGCTAACACCCCAAACTCTACTTTCAATAATCCTAAAAGATAAAATATTGATAAAAAAATTTTCAGTTCAATACATTTTCCTGGTACATTGTTAAAGGAATATACTAAAAACAATATAATTTAACTAAAAGTGCAGTGGATCTACAATAGGGTTTTTCCCTACCTTAAACGATTTTATTTCTCATGAAGTTATAAAAGACGGTGTAGCACAATTTGTTATTTATTTCTCTTAAATTGTAAATCAGAGAAAAGGTAAGGAAGAAGAACAGTTAACCTCTGGTGACCAAAGGTGCACTTGATCTGTTATTTTGTATTCTATACTCTTCAAAAGAGCAATATAAACAGAATTATTTATGCCCAGCAAAATGTTGCTTAATTACTTATGCACCACTGTTTGCTTGTATTTTAAGCCCTCTCTACCACCCACAGGCAGACGTTAAACAGCTGCTAAAAGCTAGCTTTAGTCTTGCCTGTTTGAAATTAGCATACTTGAGCTTTGAAAAAACTTTGTTACCAATTTACATATGCATAGAGACTGATATTTAGACTCACCATATGATATGTCCCTCAAGAGCTTTTCTTATTGCCTCCATCCTCAGGTCTCAACCTAGAGACTGTAAATCTAGCAGGTGATTAATTCTATACCCTTGAGAAACTAGCAATTAGCACATGCAACCAGTAAAAAATTGTCATTTCAAAACCTTGTTTACTATGCCCATGTATTTTCTATGAACTCACAGTTAACTCTAAATAGATGTGTATGGCAATAGATCTGCAGACATTTGTCTCTTCATGTAAAATATAATATTGCTACCAGCTAATCAACCTATTAAATATATATAATTGACATTCCTTTTTTAATACAAAATAGCAAGATGTAGCAAGCATGGAAACACTATACACGATGTTTTATGTTACTAAACCTTAATCAGTTCATTTCAACATGATGACTTTGTAGGGTTTACCTGTTCTGTGTCAATTCTTATCTCTGATAGCTGAAATTACCGTACTTCCAGATGTTCTTATGCATTATTGAGGTCTTCTGCTGTAGATGCTGGAAAAGGTAAGATAAGGTTTTATTTCTTTGTAGTAGTCACAACACTGAGATCAAAGACAGTAAAGTGCAGTGCTTAGTATTGAAAACTATGATGAACCTAACATTTATTTTCAAGTCGCAAACCTATCATAAAAACTGCTCATCAATCTTTAGTTAACCATTTCACATGTAATCTACAAGTCAAGCAAGAAAACATTTTGAAAGGTTTAAAAATACGTTTTTGACCATACAACAAACTATTGCTAATTATGTATAACGCAAGTTTTAAATTGAAAATACACATTAAATCCTCTATCCTGTAACGGAAGAATGAAATTAAAACAAGAGGCATATTAAAATTATTCTATAGAATAACTTGCACTGAACAATTTACATTGCTCAGGTTTGAGAATCTGTTAAAGAAAAATTTATAGGCACACAACCACACATACACATACACACACATGTATTTTTTAAATGGTTTCTGATAAAATCTGCCAGTGCTTTGGAGAGTGTTAACTGAAGTGAAAACAGAGTAATTCCATTCTCTGAGATGTTTTCAGTTCAGTTCAAGGGAAAGAAGATAGGTGAAAATAGCTAACATGCATGCTACCCACAGCGTGTTAACTTACTATAACCAAAACATTTCATTTTAAATTATATGTTACACATTTTATGATCACAAGAGTAAAAAAATATGCCATATAGAATATGTATTGACTGTTAACTTGAGTAACCCTCAGTTAACAGCATTACTTAAAAATAGACTTTAAAAATCTGTTAAAACCCCCATAGGAACAATTTAGATAGTGCCTCTGCTAGGATACAAAGGGCACCCCATCTCCTTTATCCAGAAGTGCAAAGTTGGAAGCAAATGCAGAAAAGATCTCCTAGAACAGTGAGCCTTATTTTCTGCAGTTTCTCGGTCATTAGGTGGTCTGCTAAAAGGCCTGTTAGACTTTCTACTAATTACATCATCGGATCATCATACAGTCAAAATCAGTTGCAAGGCATTCGTACACAGCTAAATCCTTGCTTCTAATTACTCTTTTAGTCCCTTTTTCCTCGTGACACGTGGGTGATAGATCATTATTTTTTCAGCAATTTGTCCGCATTTATATGCAATATAATTGGATCTGATTAATTATTATGATTAATGACTACAGAATTTCCTTGCAAAGCTATTAATACTGGTAGTATCAAATGAAAGACATGGACAAATTAAAGCCAATGGATTCCTGTTGCTGGTACTTGCAGCGCCTTGGCTAAAGTAACCCTTTGCTGTTCCCCAGCAAACAGAAGTGGCTGCAAACTTGAGCCCTTTGAATGGTGTAGAAGCTCACAATGTATCAAGGGGTTGGAAAGCTTTTAGGCTTATTTCAGTGCATTGTAAATGAGTAATCTGGCAGGTCCATGTTCAGGAGGAGTACGTATTGTTATTGATTTGAACTGGTAAGGAAATGTGTAGCATTAAAAATATGTAGAAAACTATTAAGAAATAATTGTCTTGAAGGATATTTATAATTTCTCCATTTTCTTTGACAAACACGATAGAAGGCACTTAGTTAACTTCTATTAAATGTTAGATTACAAAATTTCTAAAGGACATATTTATGTAGAGTGTGTTTTGTATTTTAAATTATACTCTGGCTTAGAAGTAGGATATTACATGTAAAAAAAGCAAACAACGACTGAGTAGCTTAGGGGATCGACTTTCCCATTACCTCTGGGACCTGACTTTAAATCTGGCTTTGAGCAAACTGAAGAAAAATCATTCCAATCTAATGGCAGCAGCAAATAAAAAAATCAGATAGTTTGCGTTCCTTGAAGGTGGCAGCAAGCTTTTTGCTTTATGAAGTGCCAGAATTCTGGGCTTTGCAGGAAAGAATTGGATTCGGAGGATGCATGCCTGATTATAAATTGTAAAATACAAAAGATGTTGAGTATAATTTGCATCTGTCATAAATAGTACCAGCCCTGCTCATAGCATGAGCCTTAACAGGGGGCATGAAGGGTTGAATCTCACTGAGAAAATGGATTCATTCTGTCTGACCCAGAATTGGTACTGGTGCTTGCATTAAGATTCTCAAAAGATTTAAAAGGTAGTTTTAAGTTAAAACTGGATGCAGATACCTCATGATGTTCAATGTAATAATGCTGAATAATTTATTTTTTAAAAAACTATTAAACAGTTCATAATCAATCAAATATACAAATGCAAGGAGATAAATTTGTCTTACAAACAGCTGCAATTTTTCTTTGATGACTCATATTAAATTAAACTTGCTAAAAGGAGAAAAAGGTAGACTAAGGCAATCACTGAATGCAGGTAAATAGTAAAACATTTAAAACACACATGAGCTTAGTCTTTTCAGTATTTTATCTAGGACACTGAATTTCTATGAAGCATTTATATAATTACTGGTATTAAGAAATAAAATTCCTCATTCAAATTCACACATTTAAAAAGATATGGGTTTCTGGTCTACATTTATTAGGAAAATGATTAAAACAAATAAAGGAATGTCATTTAAAATCCAGTCCCTACTAGGATAAGTCATTTGGCCTATCAGCACTTTCAAAGAAGCTACAACCACCACCCCATTTCCCTGCCGAAAGGCTTTGTATAAATTATTTATAAAAAGATAATGCTAGTTTTTCTTCTGAAAGTAGGAAAATGGGATTAATGTGAAGATCAACACTGAGGCCATTTTCATGGGCTCCTTGTATACATAAATTATGATTATGGAAATTAATTTAAAAGTTCAGGTTGGCCTTCACCCCAGGTAAGAGTGGGAGTTGTGGAGAAAGGCAGGAATCCTTGAAAGAATCCCATTTCTTTTTCTAAATAAGTATCACCACCCAGGAGAGAGAGGGCACCCATACACCTGTTAAATAATATTGGGTGTTCACTGTTACTAATAGGAAACAAGTAATGAAACAATAACAAAACGATTAATAACAAAACGATTAATGACATTATTAAATATACCATGTATAAATTGCCATTACAAAAATTGGTTTTGAAGTATATTTCATTGGGAAACATGACATAAAGCAAATAAAACCACACAGGATTCAGAACGTAAATAATAGTCCTGGGCACAGGTTGCTCACAATTAGAGACTTATCAGTTACTACAAGAAAACATCTTTCCATTCACATGTTAGCTTAGCTTCAGATAGTTAGGACTGAAAAAAGAACTCCTAATACATTAGTAAGCACACTGCATTGCAGCAACACGCATCCAAGTGTTATATACACTCCGGCAGGAGTGCCTTCCCATGTGACATATTGATTACTATTGCAGAGACAGACCCCATAGGGTTGTGTCCAATATGTATAATATTTATAATATTAATTTATAATATGTATAAATCCCCCAAAAGAAGCTCATTCAAATTTTAAATCAAACTGAATAACAGAATGAAATGACCAACCTATCAGTTCAACTAACTATTCTCTGCGAATAACCAGCCGTCTATCACTCTAGTAGAACAATCAAGAGTAGGGGCTAGGTCTGGTACACAGAGAAACAACAACCGTCCTGCATCAGCCTACTGCATCCTCCAAAGGACAGAATCCTTGAAATTGCTTCTTGCTACACTGCACTCCGCAGAGTCTGTCCTGCTCCAATTCTAACACCAAAAAGCTCTACCAAGACAAGGAAGACAAAAAAAGCTTATCAGTCCAAGACTGAGCCAGAAATAGAATTTTTTCTGCCCATAATGGAATAAACTGCTGTGTCAGAATATAGTACATCTCGTTTAGGAATATCCAAGTCTGAGTTCTACCACATATATCTATGCTATAGAGTACAGGACAAGAAATGGCTAAAATGTACACAGGTAAAAGTGTGTGATAAACCCTGGCTAATCTTGAAAACCGAATTTCTGACCATGATTTCCATCAGCTTTTCCTACCACAAAATCCTTGTTTTCTTCTAGAATCCTCACCTCACCTCAGCCAGTGATAGGTGAAAATTTTTTGAGGATGACGACTTAAAATTGTCTATTTAAAATTTTTAGATTTTTTAAAGACCATCTAGTTCCTGTGCATCATTTCATAAGAGGGAAAAAAAAGCTGAGAGAATGAACTTGGACCAATGTCATATACTTAAGTGACAAGTTTCAAAAAGTTCAGACCATGGCTGTAAATATATATCCCTTTCCAATATGCCATATCGTCGCTGAGTGCTATAAAAATATATACTATTACATTTACACCTCAATTTTTTTTACTCTGGCTTTAGTCAGTAAGAAATCCCTAGAAGAGTAGTGTTTTTTATCTGAAAGACCAATACGTTGCCTTATACTTTAAAGCATATCTTTCGCAAATATTCTGTTGAAAGTGAGTTAAAATTGGAAACAATCTAAATGTCCACCTAGAGGGAATTAGTTCCATAAATAATGAAATATTTGGGCCGGTGAGATGGCTCAGCGGCGTAAGTGCCTGCCTTGCAAGCGCGAGGGCCCGAGTTCGACTCCCGGATCCCACATACAAAAAAGGGGCCGGTGATATCGCTCAGCGGCACGGGTGCCTGTTGGCGTGCGAGGTCCTGAGGTCGACCCCCCGGTACCCACAAAAAAAAAATAATAATAATAATGACATATTTATATTACTAAATGCTGTTAGGCCATTTTGAAGAACAGAGTACATTTTTTTTTTTTTAATGTGGGTACCAGGAGTCGACCTCAGGACCTCGCACTTGTGCCGCTGAGCGCTATCACTGTCCCTTTTTCTCCTTTATGTGGGTACCGGGAGGCGAACTCAGGACCTCACGCTTGCCAGGCAGGCGCTTATGCTGCTGAGCTATCTCACCGGTCAGAGTACACTTTCACATACTGGCATGAAAGATATGCATTATGTACGGCTAAATGTTTCAAAAGCAAGCAACAGAAAAGTATGTATAGAATTAATCCCACTATTTAATTCTTGATTTTATTACACAAGGAAAAAATGCCTGACACAATATAGATGAAATAATAGTAGGTACCTCTGAGGATAGACATAGAGGGGATAGGAGTGAGAATCTCATGATTCTCTGGTCTGCCTGATTTTATTTGAACAACAAGGATGCATTTGCTTTCATAGTGAAAAATTAAAGAGCAAAAATAAAGAAATTGTATAAAATAAAACTATAAAATTTATAGGCTTTTGTGATATTTATAAAGATCCACCTGTGGGTATTTTTTCTCAAATTCTTATCACATTTGCCTGATGCGGGCATTTTTTGGTAAGAAAAGTGTTCAGTGACTTCTAAAAATATTTTTCTAAATACTTGCTTTTTTCTTCAATATGAATATGACAATAATTTGTGGTTCAAGATAAATTATGGAGTCTTTTCATTTTTATTAAATAATGAGAGAAGATTATACTCTTTTTATTATAAAAAAAATACAGTACTATTTCAGACAGGAAAGATAAGGGGTTTTTTCCTCCTTCCTTTTCTTTTCTGCAATATCAGTTCCAAGGAGGATAATGCACATTTCTTAGCTGAAAAATTTAAAAGACAAAACCATGCAGTTGTTTGGCAACCATCAGTGACTCTGCCATGCAGTTTCAACACATGATATTTCACCTCCTCAGTCTTCCACATTTGCAGTACGTATATGTGTTCTTGGAATAAGAAGATACAACCTCATGTGGATTTAGTAAAACTGTATTTTTTAGGAATTTGAAACTTCTCAAAGAAGATGTTCTATAAGTATTGCATTTGATGAACCCCAGAGTTGCCTGTGTAGTATACAAAAGAGTGTAACAGAACATCCATTTTTTAATTCCATTTTCATCCAAAGGTCTGCTTTGGGTAAGATTTTTGGAAAATTTTTATATGAGTCATGTTACTTTTGCTAAAAATCTCTAACAAGTGAATGTTCTCAGAGTTACAACTCAGAATACACTTTAGATTTTTAAATAATAGAAATTCTGAATTAACATTTATATTTGTAACTAACAAAACTGTTAATGAGAGAGGATATGGAAGAGGTTGTTTCCTAAGTGGTAGATACACATATTCTTTTTTTTATTCTAAGAAGAAGGGAAAAGAAAATGTTCATATATTTATTCTAAGAAAAAGTACAATAATTATATTATTTTAAATTTAACAATTCCAAATTAGCAGTACTGTTTCTGTTTGAATATTCAGGAATTTTCTAAGAATTACTTAATGGAAATTACTTTATTTGTGATGAAACAATGTACAGAGAAGGCCTGGTGCTCTCACAAATTTCAAAAAGCAGTAAATAGAATACCAAACCTAGAATCCAAAGATCACTCAATTCACTTCTAATTCCCAGTGCAACTTCACTTTGAAATACAATGTATAAGTTTTGATGTTTATATTCAGCATTTTAGATAAAAACTTAGGAGAGGCTTATGTCTTCTCATAATCTTTTCTTCAATTATTTCCAGTTTTCAGAAATTGTACTACAGGTTGTTCTAAAACATTGATAATGATAATTACTAAAAACGAATAAGATTACCAACAACATTAATAACTGGAAATGAATTCCTGGATTTCCTTCTTTCTCTGATTTTTTTTTAAATCCCAGAAGAGAAATACTCAAAATAATGAGCATGCATTAGACACTGAACTTCGTAAGTAAAATATTTAGGATTCAAGAATCTGGGCATCCAAGAAGAGCAAATGATACAATGTTGTCATAGAGTCCTACAAGCATTAAATATAGAGAACTCACAAACAATGACGAAAACTAATGCAGTCCACCAGTGATCATCTCCAGGGACATTATGACTTTGCCAATACACTTCATGCATTCATATCCAAGAAAATAGCCATTTTACTGCCAACAGTAGCTTTAGTTTCCATTTCTATTACTGTAGAAATATTTGTAAAAGGGTTTGTTTTTTTTTTTCAACTGGAGAAAGGGGGTTTGTCTTCTACTATAGAGCAGAGACACTCAAGGATGTTCTGTTAGATCAAAAACAGCAGAAATCAGCTTATTCATTAGTTCCAGGAAACATCATTACAGAGAAACTGGAAAACAAGCAAGAAGGTTAGGAAAAGGCAGATATAAAACACAGAGGTTGGAGAGATACAGAGTAAGAATAAGTGAATAACATCTAGCCATAAATAAGAAGGCAAATGTTTTAATAATAGAAGTCCCAGAGATGAGAATTCTGTGACTATGCAACAGGAATAATACAATTCTCCCCTGCAACTGGTAGTACTTGTCAAATGAAATCACACAGCTTGTAAGGAAGCACAGTAACACCCTTCACGTCTTCGTTTCATAGATACCCAAAGTCCATCCACCCAGAGGATGAGAATTTCTCAAGCAAGTACATACTTTTTTTGGTGAATGATTTGCCTATTCACTAAATTACCTGTTCGCTCATTTTGAATCACAGCAAAAATGTCTCTCCAAAGTCATTGCAAAATTAGCGAGGTGCAAAGAAATGCTTGCTGTTTTTTTAAACAGTAGTAAAAGAAATAAGAAACATAGCATACTCACATAAACATAGCATACTTACCTGATTAAATATAAGAATGTATGAAAAGCAGGTGTAAAACAGTGTATGTAATAGATTTTTTTTGCAATATCTCTTATAATTTAGGAGATACTGGTGAAATAGTGACCAGAAAAATGCATAGTAAAGTCATGTTATCATCTGCCATAATTACTGTGCCTGTCAATTTTTGTGCCAAACCATTTTTGGGTAAAGACACTAAACATTTGTATTAGTTTTTGTTTTTCTTTAAGCTATTAGTAGAGCCTCATTCGATTTTGAAGTTTTAAATGCATGCCTGCATTCTTAACCATAACAAAGCACTGCAGATGGAGTATTTAAACAACAGAAATTTATTGCTCAAAGTTCTGGATATTGGAAGTCAAAGATGAAGGTATCGGCAGGAATGATTTCTCTTGATGTGTCCACTCTTGGCTTGCATATGATGGTCTTCTTTCTATATTCTCACTCAGCCTTCCTCTGTGCTGGGACATTTCTACTGTCTCTTTGGTGTTCAGTTGCCACTTCGCATCAGGACATCAGTTAGACTGGATTAGAGCCTACCCTAATGTCCTCATGTTAATTTAATCACCATGTTAAAGGTTCTATCTCCAAATGTAGTCACTTTCTGAAGTACTAGGGTTTAAGGCTTCAACAGATAAACTTAGAGGAGACGCAATTCAGCCTGTAGCAGCACCACTTGTAATCTACCCTAAATATCCACAGTAGTCTACCACAATACATTATCAGATAATTCTGTTTGAGTTCTACAGTACAACAGAAAGATATTGCATTAGACAGATATTTTTTCTATAGTATTGGCTCAGAGCCCTCATCCCCCATAGTCAGTAATCAGAAATGGACTGGTAGATATTTAACAATGACTTTCTTGAAAACAGGAAGGAAACACTCATTTACAGCTTTTGCTAGAGTCTGTGGCATAAATTCTCCCACAATAATGGACTACAATCTACCCATCACCGAATGCAGAGTCAGGAGGAGACACATACGGTTGAATATGTAGGAGCTTGTGTTAGCTGACTATACCACAATGCTCTCAGGGATTTTCATGGCTTTAGAGAAGTCAAACCTCCCTATCCTACTTATTTCATCAGAATAGTGTTCTTCTATATTTGGTTCAAATTCTTGATAACCAATTTTAAAAGTTGTTGGTTTGACCCCACAAAAATGTTACAAGGTATCTACTTAATCTCTAAAATTTAATAACCCCATAAAAATTAATTTTGAATCTAGTATTGACTTTCCATTTTATTTTCAAGAGACTCTAACATTTTCTTTATTGCCTTCTACATTTGGTATATGGTTCACAAAGCTCTACTTGAAATTTACTGCAAGATGTGTGCTACAGCCTCTATGTGACGCACTACAACTAGTTGATGCCCCAAGAGAGTCCATTATTGTCCTTAGTGTCTACAAAAGTACAAGACCCTTTCCACCAATTGCTTAGCTATTTCTGGAAATTTAACAACAAATATAAAATAGCTTTAAAATATAGAAACTGGGATGAATTTCTCCATGCTCACTTAGTAGTCTTTCTTATATGCTCCTACTGCTTCCTAAACTAGCCTCATTAAAGTCATAATCATTTTGATTAATATGTCCATTTACATTTCTATCTTCACTAACATGCAAAGAAAGTAGCATATTTTTGTCTTTATAATACTTGTAAATTGTACACATAATAAATATTATTGGATTGAATGATTAACTAGTAAAAATAATTTAATTTGCTGCTTCCAGAAAAAATAGGGGTTTAGATGGACAATTTTTTAATGTAAAATAATTTTCAGGCTGGAGGATTTCCTTATTTGTATTAATTTAGATAACTTTTAACTGTTGAAGCAATTTTTAGCAAATCTTCATTAAAAATCTATTAGAAAAAGATAATTTATGAATTTATTTTTAGTTTCATCAAAATAATTTAATGAGCAAAGACTGCTGGGAAAGTTCAAGAAATAATGTAATAAGCAATAATAAATTCTAATTCTATTAGAGACTAATTTGCATTTTAGACTTGATTAATTTTGAATAATCATTTAAAAACTGGCCCTCAACATTTGGCAGTAATTTCCTAAATTCAAATTTAACATTACTAATACTTGGAAATAATGTAATTAATAGCCATTATCATAGCTTGGAAATGTTGTTCTGTTTTTTATTTGTATTCCATTTAATCATTAATATTATCATTATTATTATTGCAGCTTTGGGGATCAAACCTATGATTTTTCACATGTTAGGCAAGCACTCTACCACTAAGCTACATTGCCCATCTAAAACTCTTAGTTTGAAGTCCCAAAATGTAGATTCACTATAACTCAGAATCCCTGTACACTAATTAGTCTCTAAAATCAACTATCTGATTTAGCTCTCAAGCATATGTAATATCCCACATATTTATACTATTCTGATGGTCTCTATGGGTTAGTGAGAAAATTCAGGGCAAGGATTCATATAGAACACACACTCACTATTCCCTAGAGCATGTGACTATTTCTAGGCATTTCACACTTAAAAAATCATTAACCAACCCAATGTATTATTAGCGTTTTTTACTTTTTTTCTTTAAAATTCTGGAGCTAGGTATGGTGGTGCGCATCTATAATCCCAGTACTCTGTGGTTCATTTCCACCAATATTTATATTGAGATTCAATGTGCATTTATTCCTAAAAAGGCAGATTAGTTTAAAGGAAGGATGTCACTCCTATTTTATGTGTGCCCAATGGCCCTCTCACTTTTTGCTCTGAGTTGCAGCAGCAGATTGATCTCAGCAGAAGTGAAGTAGATGCTGGTGCCATGCTCTTGAAATTCCCAGCCTCCACAACTGTGAACCAAAACAAACATCTTTCCTTATAATTTTCCCAGCCTCAAGTATTTTCTAATAGCAACTGAAAACATACTAAGATGATAGTATCCAAAGGAAACTTCCTTTTTCCAACAATAGAAGGCAAGTTTGAACATTTTGAATTAATTACCTTCCTCCCATGATATTTCACATTGGCAAGGAATTTCTTTTTCCATAGGTATCTTGTTCATTTTTTCATTGTACCATCAAATGTAACAAATAGGTCTGTGGAAAACTTGATCTAAAATGGCCAAGTAGATTTAAAAGACAAAACAATCAAACTGACATTTTATATGTCATTAGAAGCTAGTAAAACTCTCCTCTGAACATGTAAAGCGGTATTTATGACTTCTTTTGTTTTCTTTGAACAGGCACACTGTGATACAGTATCTTTACATCAATTGGATGGCGCAGTTCTTTATAGAGGAAATAAGAACACAGGCATGTATTTAAAACTTCAAAATCGAATGAGGCTCTATTAATAGCTTAAAGAAAAACAAAATCTGTAGAACCTAAAGTTGAGCTGACCCAAAGGCGATGGTCGTTAAACATCAGAGCGGTAGCATAATAAAGGAATTAGGATGTATGATTTAATAAAAATGTGCTGACCCTCTCTAACTGTATTCCCTATAAATGTTCAATCTGCTTAAAGGTCACCTAACACTTAGGAATAAGAAAATGCCTCAACCTGTGGGAAAGCCAAAAATATTCAAAACATCACTCTTTAAAACAACAGTATAGAAAATTGTAACTTAAGAGTGTAAAGTGAATAATGCTCTTCTAAAATATTCTGTCTTCACTGGCATAACACATCATAGTATACCAGTGCATTGCCTTGGTTTCAATAAACCAATTTTTCTATCTCTGATGAGCATGAATTAAAAAGTAAAATATTAGATAACCACATGTATCGCAAATCTAAAAGAGTGTGTGCATTTGATGATGGTGCAACTTGTTTATCCTTTAACCAAAGAAGTTGGAATTATACTATTGGAAATATTGTTTGTTTGCTATTTCTCAGCTTTTTCAAAGACAGCAAGATGAAGGCATTCCTGTAAATTTTAGATCAGTGAAGACACCAGCCTGAAAATGTAATTTAGATGGTATTAGTAGGAAAGGTAAGAATGAGGCTCAAAATCTGTTAGTGCCTTTGCATTGTATTAGCAAAATACCATATCATCAATCTCCTTTCTTTTTCTGTGTCTGACTCTGCCACCTTCTTAGCTTGCACACCCGGAGGAGCATAATTACAGGCATGTAACATATGCATTGTGACTTTGAAAGTATGGAATTTAAATTACTTCAGTACATAAATCATCCTTAGCCTATAAGTCTATTTTACTGTGCAAATGAGGAAACCTAGTGCTTGTTTACCATACTTTGGAAACTTTATAAAAAAATAGAACATTGCATAATTATTGGATTTGTAAAAACATGTTTTTGATCAAATGAAATGGGCTTTCAGTTTGTTCAAAGCTACTTTCCATAATCCATTACACAGCATAAATTTCACATAACTGCTCACATTGCAACTTGCAAATATATCCATATATTTTCCTTAAGTTTAGCATCAAAGGATAAAAGTGATTAAAGATGTAGCATACAAATCTCTTTTATATACAGCTCTTCATTTGAGTTAAAAATCTCAAAGAATTAAGCTGATAATCCTATGGAAAATCTACAAGTCTGACAATATTTCTCTCCCCTCTTCTGTGTCATTAATAATAATGGACTAAAGGTTGAAAGGCCACTAATCACTACAAATTCAACAAGAAGTAAATATGCTAGCATCCTTTCAAAATCTGAAGTAAACATCCATTATATTCCGAAGCCCTAAAACAAATAGAAACCCAAATCTTAATATTACCCTAAATTCAGATAAGGGAAGCTGCAGAACATATTTTCGCTTTAATTATTACCTTCATAAAACAGTGTAGTGTTCTCCAGGGCATGAACTAAGGAAGATTAGCATTAAGGGAGATGTTCCATGTATTTCCATCTACAAATTTAAGTGAGGAAAATGTAGAACTCTGAGAAAGGGAAAATAACCAAAACCAATTAATACATGCCTTAGTTTTTTCATGGAGTTCTGGTGGTGCCAGTCAACCCCAGTCAGTCATTAAGTAACAAGTCCTAAAATAGTTTTATTTTCAATATCAAGATGGCTGTATGAGTTTTAAATAAATAATTCTATTTCTCTACCAAGTGAATGTCTTTACTGAAAACATACTGCACTTGTGGTAAAAACATCCCATCCTTCAGAAAAGTAAATTCTGCTGATTGAAGTGTGAATCTCAATTCTATGAAATGTATCCAAAAATCTATAATTTTTGTCTATTCTTGAAAATTTCACCTATTTCCTGTAAAGTAGTAAAACAAAAATCTAATAAGATTAGGATAAAAATAAAGGATTGCAATTATGTAGAGTAGCACTGTTACAAATACAATGAAAGTAAGGGTCTCAGTTACTTTTCTCATTGCTGAGACAAAATACCTGATACTCAAAGTTAAAGGAGGGAAGGTTTATTTAACTCATAGTTTATAGAAGTTTCAGTTCATAGTTGCCTCGCTCCAAGGCAGGATGGCATGGCAGAGGACATTGCAGAGGAGAAACAGCTCATGGCAGGCAGAAGGCAGCAAGCTGCAAGCTACAAGCGACAAGCAGTGACCCTCTTCCTATCCCCTACGTCTTATCCAGGCTATCTACCCTGGGGCACACACATCCAGGGTGGGGCACCCTCACTCCTACCCAGAACTATGCCAAACCAATCAGTGAACTAATTTAGTAGTCACACACCCTTGATCCTAGCATCATCACACAACTCCAGATCCAGCCACCTCTGAAAAGTCTCCCCATAACTGCATGAGGCTTTGGGGGGACATCCAGACAGATGCCAGAACAGCAGTGAAGTTACATGTGTCATTCAAAATTTTCTATTTGGCCTAGTGTATACAAACAATATCAGTTCATTATATAACATACAAAACACTATTAATATTTTACTTTTGGAGGGGTATACTGGGGATTGAAACCCTGCCTACCCACTGAGCTACATTCCCAGATCTTTTTATTTTTATTTTAAGACAGGTTCTCATTAAGTTGCTTGCTAGTTCAAACTTATGATACTCCTCCCTCATCCTCCCATTTTTATTTTCATACTAACTCTTAGAAATCCAATGTTTATTTTATACTTAATCCTCATTTGAACACTAAATTTTCATCAAAAATATATAATCCATATGTATTTATTTATTCTGTATATATTTTCAGTGCTAAAGCTCAAACCCAGGACCTTGCATGTGTTAGGCAAGCCCTCTGCCACTGAGGATGACCCCAGCCCTCAAAATCCACATTTAAATTTTAAAGAATTAATAGTTGAAATGTAGATTTACATATTTAAAATTCCCAACAAGTTTACAAGTTTTTCAATAACTGAGTTGAACCTCAGTTTAAATTTAAATTAATTAAAAATTTTGAAAAGTTATTTCCATAGTCATATAGCTACATTTTAATTGCTCAATACCCACATATGGCTAGTGGCCGCCATAATGGAGAGATCAGAATAGAGAAATAATAAGAATAATTAAAATTTTAACAGGAAATACTAATAGTTTTACTATCCAATTAAATAATATCTAATACCTCATCCTATCAATTTCTGCCACATTTGAAAGCAATTTTTCAATAGTTAGGTAAATTGCTATGTGTTAATACAACTCATTCACATTTTAAGACCTCAATTGACTGATAATTTCTACCTGTATTAAAGTGAACACATTTGGAAATTTAAAAATATATTTAATACCCTTGCCATTGAAAACACCTGGGTAAAATTTGGGGACTCAACCTAAAGCAAGTTAACACTGAGACAATATCTTCTTATCAGAAATATGAATGTCCAAAAAGTAGGTTAACTCTGTGTTTTATTTACTAACTAATATTTATGATATCATTAGGTTTTGAAGTAGGAAAGTACTTTATTCTCCTGGCTCTTAGGTTATCAACCTCAAGGACAGAACTGTTTAATCCTTCCTTTAACATCTCACCGGATTGACTCATACAGCTCAGAGTGACAGACAAAATGACAGACTGGAGGGCAATAACCTGTGTTATGTTGAGAATGTATCTGCCAGGAAGCATATTAATCTGCTTTACATTCAATATCTAACTTTAAAAAACAATCCAGTGAATGAGATTTGCTATACATTACCCAAGATTAATTTCATTTCACAGGTGGGAACATCACCATCATGGCCCGCACAGGTCAAGTGAAAAGCTGAAGCCACCCAAGTATTAAGAGCTAGAATGAGCTATAAATCAAGATCAGTTTGATTCCCATAGTTTCCTGCTGTCACACAATATTTTATGCTTATTTCCTTCTGTACTTTCCTTAATTTATCATTCATGTAATCTGTCCACTAGATTATGATCTTTCTCACCCATACATATGTCCCTTTTGAGGTCTGCTCTTTATGTAGAAAGCCCTCAATAAACTCTCATTTTGCTGAAGTAAACTGAGACCTGAGTTCAATTTCCCTATTCTATTATCCATGGCTTTTCTTTAGTAACCAAGATTGTAGGACAATCCTTTACTCTCTCTAAAAATGACTTTCTGATATTTGTAATAAAATAGTAGGTTACATTTAAAGTTTTCAAAATTTTGTCTTATCAATAAAATAAATGAATTCTTTCAAGTGTTTATTTCATTGACTCATGATATATAAAATAGATAAACAATTACATGCAATTATTTAACTCCCCATCTTGATAGCTTCAAAGGAAAAATATAGAGTTAGACATAACCATAAATTAAAATACAAGAAGACATGTTTAATAATGACATGCACACCATTACATCTATAGATTTTTTAGAATACCATTTTTAAAGTACGAAATCAAATTTGCAGAAGTAAAAGGAAACCGGTCCTCTTTGAGAGTCTATCTGATTCAGGTTAATAATTGAATGTTCTCTACATGTTCTTCCAGCACTATGCTCAAATATATTATATAAATAATTAATAATACAGAGTAACAACTGGTGGATTGATTAATTGATTCATTTGTTTGTTTGGTTGTTTGGTTTTTTGGGATAAGGTCTCACTAGCTATTCCAGTCTGGCCTTAAACTCATTATGGAGTCCAGGCTGGCCTCTAACTCATGGTGATTCTCCTGCCTCAGCCTCCCAAGTGCTGGAATTACAGGTATGTGCCACTATCCCTGGCAGGATCAATGATTTAGTACTTCATTGTGTCAACAAATATTTTTGTTCCTACTAGTTTCCAAACACAATAATAAACTCTTAACAGTGAACTACACAGTAAAGTCTGTGTCCTAATGGAACATATTTTTATCTAGAAGTAGATTTACAGTAAAACTGCAAAAAGATAAAAGTACTAGAACTAGGAGTTTGGATAATCTAATAGTAACAGAGTTGTACTATTTTTGTCAAAAACCTGACACTATCTGATCTACAGTTTCGAAAGATAGTAGTGTGGAGCACAAACAGTAGGTAGGCAAAATGTGGGTGAGATGATAAAGTGTTTTGAAGGTGGAACTGACAGGTTTTGCCTACAGATGGAGTAGAGAAAGTGAGAAATTAGATATTGTGGATGATCAGTTGTGTCACTAACTGAAATGGAGAAAGAAGAAGGAATAGATACAGAAATATAATTGTCTACCATGTTTACACAAAAGAACTTACCATTCTCCAGAGGGAACGTTGAGTGGGCAGTTGCTTATAAGGACCACAGTAAGGGAAAATGGTTACAGCTGTAGACATAAATTTGAAGGGCACAATGGAAGGTTAGCAGTTTAAAGGTTGTATTTAGTCATTGCTTTGGATGAGGTCTACTTAACAATGTGCATAAAGACTGGGCTCTGGTGTAGTTCAGTGGTAGAGCACTTGTCTGGCAGCTCGAGGTTCTGGGTTTGATCCCCAACATACAAAAAAATGTACATAATGGAGAGTTATGAGCTCAGAAATCTCTCAGCACATTTGCCTTAAAAATTTGGATAGAGAACAAGAAATAGGCACTAACAGACTGAATAGGAGTGACTTACCAACCGAGGAAGGAGAAAACCAATAAAGTAATGGAAACCAAACATAGTGAGTCCATTGTAGTGAGTCCATCAGAAGCGCAATGGGCAGGATGTCACTACTGGCAGGAGATGGAACTCAGGGCATGCTACATAGATCAGTACTGTACCACTGAACAACATCTCCTGTTGACTTTGATTAGATTTTCAAAGTGATGAGATTTGGAATGGTTCAAAAAAAAATAGAAAGTGAGAAAGTAAAGATAACTATCTTAGACAACATTTTAACAAATCTTATTCTGAAGCAGAGGAGGCAAAAGGGAGAGTGAATAAAGAAAATAGTGGGAGACACTGAGAGAGGCTTTTAGGATGAGTAATAATTAAGACTTATTTATATAATGTTATAATCTTACAATCACCTTTTTCTCATTAATACCCTGATATTCACATGAACATCATTTCAATAAAGATTATTTTCATGAACTGAACTGAGACCTGAGTTCAAGTTCCCTATAACATTAGAAAGAGGAAGAGAAGAAGGAAGAGGGAAAGGAAGGGTAAACCCCTGTTTTACCCAGTGCAAGGGTAAAACCTGAAGAGACAAGAAAATGAAACAGAGAACAAAGGAAGTAAATTCGACATTGCTAGGACAGGGACATTCATTTCCATAAACCAACATAGAAGGCAAATTAGATGGGCAAAATGCATGCCAACACAGGATTTTGTAGTAGAAAGAAGAGGAAGTTGATGTTATATTGTTTCTTTGCAGATGAAAATCTGAACAGATGGAAGTAGCATATTTTGAATACTTTGGAAATATTAAATAGCCTTAAACACATGCATCTTTGACCAACATACCATTCTAAAATAACTTCTAATGCTTTTTCCAGTTTTATATCTAAGTGATAGCAATTAACATCTTTGCTTACTTCAATTTTAAATTTGGAAATAACTTACACCAGCCAAATACAATGGGAGACAGTGCATATGTGCTGATTAAGCTTAGTGTGGAACTCTCTCTGGGTTGCTCTCCAACTATAGTCAAGTTCTTATTCTCTGCATTTCAGTTTCATCTCTGTAAAGTTCATAAATTAAAAGTACCCACTCTTGGGCCGGTGAGATAGCTCAGGGCATAAGTGCCTACCTGGCAAGTGCGAGGTCCTGAGTTCGACTCCCAGAACCCACATACGAAAAAAGGGCCAGTGATATCGCTCAGCAGCATGGGTGCCTGCTGGCGCATGAGGTCCTGAGGTCGACTCCCGGTACCCACACACACAAAAAAAAATACCCACTCTTAAGTTTTACCAAGAAAATACATGTAAAATTTTTGAAAAAATGCCTGTCATCCTGAAAAAAATATATATATGTTAGATATGTAATAGGGAAGTAGTCTGAGTATGTCTGCAAAGAAAAAATTATATACATATACATAAAATCATGTATATTTTGGTATATTATTATTAATTCTTATTATTTCCAAGTTTTTATTTTATTATAATTATTGCAAACATTTCAAAATATTTTATATAAATGTTATTAAAATTTTTTGAAAGTTATATTACAAACTCTCATTCCAGGATTAAAGATTTTTATAAAACCTTTCTTAAGTGGTATTTATTTCCTCCTTACTTTTTAAAATTGGACACCATTACAATTACATAATGGCTCATATATGTCTACCTACTAAACAAGACTGCCTAGTGAGATAACTCATTTATCTTTGTCTTAGAATGGATTGGCTTTCCTTCCCCCTACTTCATAATTTGAGTGTGTTTTCTACGTTTTTAAAATGTTAAAATAATTCTCATTTCCTTTCAGCTCCAATCTATGTCATAAATTATTCAATATTTTATGCCATCTCTCAACTATTTTCATTCATGGCTTGCATTCGTCTTAAATGACTCTGGTTGAAAGTATTTTTAAGCCAACAACATTACCAAGTTCATGTTTACTGGTAAATTACGACAAAAATAATGAAGTAGCTTTACATGACTGCGAATACTGAATTCTTCATATTTCTTCAAACTTTGCCCAACTTCCTTTTTTTTTTTTTTTTTTTTTTTTTTTTTTTGGTACCAGGGATCGAACTCACGACCTCACGTTTGCCAAGCAGGTGCTGTGCTGCTGAGCTATATCGCCGGCTGCCCAACTTTCAAAGAGTTCCTTCCTAAACAACTGAAGAATCCTGGTATTTATGGAATCTTAGTACCCATGCTGAAAAAATTAAACAAAAATTAAAACTTTGTGTAAATCTCATACATAAAAATATTTGTAGTTATAAATCAGGTATCTGAAAGATTTTTGGAATATGAAAGAATGGAAAAATTTAACCCATAGTTAGTTACCCCTTGTTACTTTCCCTAGCTCTAATGAAATGACATCAAATATGAAAAACACAAGAAATATGTAAGCATAATACATAAATGTATTATGTATAAATAACTTAGCGTGGATGAAAATATGATAATTCAATTCAGCAAAAGAAAAGGAAAAAGAATACCACTGGAAATTATGAGGCACAAAACAAGTTACAATACAATACTTCCAAATATATATTAAAAATAAATGAGTTAAACTATCAAATCTAATGATAAGTATTTAAATGAATAAATAGGTTTTTGTTTGTTTGTTTGTTTGTTTGTTTTGTGGGTCCTGGGAGTCAACCTCAGGACCTCGCGCGCTAGCAGGCACCCGTGCTGCTGAGTGATATCACCGGCCCTTTTTTCGTATGTGGGTTCCAGGAGTCGAACTCAGGACCTCGCACTTGCCATACAGGCACTTATGCCCCTGAAATATCTCACCAGCCCTAAATAGGCTTTTTAGAGTAGTTTTAGGTTCACAGAAAAATTAAAACGTGTTGTGTATACTATAAGTTGAGAAATCTTAAAACACTTTTAAAAATAGCTTCTGGAGTCATAAGTGAGTTAACATGCTCACAGGTTGCTAGTTCTGAACACAAAAGTTAACTTATATCTATATATTAGCAATGATAATTTCTAAAGTTAAAGTGAACTCATAAAATATGACATATCTACAAGAGGGTTTACCTATGAATTAATTATTTTCAGGAAGATTAGAGTTTATCCGTTCATCTGTAAAGTGATTCCAGTTATCTATTTCTCCTTAAAAGGAGCTTTAATAGTTTGGCTCTGTCAAGGAAAATGCTCACTTCTGCTGTCATCTATTTATAAAATACAGTTGTTCCTAATATTCCCTTATTTTCCTTTAAATTTGTGAATTCTATAGTACAGCCCTTCTTTAAATGCTAATATAGGTAAATAATGTTTCTTGCTTCTCATTAATCTGTCTAGAATTATGTAAAAAAAATTATTTTTTTCAGTGAAACAGCTTTTCATTTTCTTGATTTTAGTTTCCCTAAAAATATCTTTATTTTGTTGTGATTTTCTACATATTTTAGGTAGAATATATGTACATATTTACAATTTATAAAATTATGTATTTTCACACAGAATATTCACACACAATATTTGTATATTCTTGTGAGTAGGTAAGTACGAAACCATCACTAAAATCAAAATAACAAGTATGACTATCAAATTTAATGGTTTCCTGAGGCCTCACTGTTGTACAGACCTCCCTCCACCCCAGTTTTCAAGCAGTCATTTATATGATTTCTATCACTAAAAGTTAGCATACATTTTGAGATTTTATATGAGTGAAATGAAAGAGTTGTCTTTACTTTTGAAGGATACATTCACTTGATATAGAAATCTTGATTGCCTTTTGTTTCTTCAGAATTTTCAAAATATCAAGCCAATTTCTTCTGATTTTCATAATTTATAATAATAATCAGGCTGTTAAAATTATTGTGGCTCTCCTGCATAGTCAAATTTTTTTCTTGACTTTGAAAATGTGTAATTTTTTTTGACATGTCTGGAACTGAATTTCTTTCTATTCGGTCTGCTTGGGGTTCAGTGAACATTTAGTTGTTTAGATTAATATTTTCTGTGAAATTTGGAATGTTTTTGATGTTTTTCTAATTTTACTTCTTTTGGTTCTCCCCTGGGATTTCAACTGCATTTATGTCAACTGCGTCTTCTGTTACAAGTCTCTGAGGTTCTGCTCATTTTCCTTACATTGTTTTCCTTCTAAGCTTAATATTGGAAATTTTCTATCAATCCGTATTCAAGTCACTGTCTCTTTTTTCCTGACATCTCTAACATGCAGTAGTGCCCATTTTCTATATTTTTCAGTAATTGTTATATTCAATTCTAGAACTCACATTAAGAGTTTACATTTTGTGGGCCGGTGAGATGGCTCAGTGGCTTAAGTGCCTGCCTGGCAAGCACGAGGGCCCAAGTTCGACTCCCGGAACCCACATACGAAAAAGGGGCCGGTGATATCGCTCAGCGGCACGGGCGCCTGCTGGCACGCAAGGTCCTGAGGTCAACCCCCCGGTACCCACAAAAAAAAAAAAAAAAAAGAGTTTACGTTTTGTGCTGAGATTGTTCATTTGTTCAAATATTGATGCTACATTTGCCTTCAAAAATTTGAATTTTTAAAAATTCTTTGGATATATTTAGAATTGTTTCTTAAAATCTTTCTCTGATAATTTCAGTATCTGCACTTACAGTGAATAGGATCATATTGAGTATCATCTTTAAACTTATACCCTATATATGAGTCACACTTTTCTGTTTCTTTTGATGTATAGTGATATTTGGTTTTTTAGATAATTTAGTGATTATCTAATTTAGATAATTTAGATAACTTAGAATTAGGTTCTATCCTGTTCTTCTTAGTTTTGCTGGATTTTTGTTCTAGTAGGCAATTACATTGCCTAAAATCAAGTCGCGAAGTTTTCTACTCCAAGTTTTATGACTACTTACATCTTTGCTCTTATGATTTCCGACTGTCGCATTTTCAATTGACTTGATCCCTGTGGGATTCTCTTTTACCTACAAAATTTAGGAGGTTCCTTATTTTTAAGAATACCACCAATTTCTTGCTTCTTGTCTAGTATGGTTTTCTGTAACCTTATAATTCAGGTCTCTTTTACATTTCATGATTTTTGCAACTCATGATTTTTGAAATTGGACAATGTACTCATTTGAAAAATATCAGATTCATAATTCTGGCTTCCTATTACTCTAATTTCAAGAGTTCTTTTCTCTTTACATTCAGCTTTCCTTTTTGATGTGCTCCTGTGGTCTCTTTTACACATGCAAAATTTATCTGTCATCCAGAGGCTTAGAAAATTTATGTTGCGAGTGGTCTACATGTTGTGAAGGGGTCTATTCCTTCATTATTACTTTCTCTTTTTAATTCTAAATATTGTCTCTAATTTTTTAGGTAATTTCTATTTCCAAATTGTAACTTTTTGTAAATTTATTTTTTTATTTTTATTTTTTATGTGGGTACCGGGAGTCGAACTCAGGACCTTGCGCTTACCAGCAGGGACTTGTACCACTGAGCTATATCACCGGCCCTTTTTTTCCTTTATGTGGGTATGGGGAGTCTAACTCAGGACCTAATGCTTGCCAGGCAGGTGCTTATGGCACTGAGCCATGTCACCGGCCCCAACTTTTTGTAACTTTAATTAAAATATCTGTGGTTTTCCAAATACAATTTGATTTTCCAATGTTGTTTTCTTCAGCTGTATACTTGAATATTAGGCAGCACAGTTGGTCTAAACAATTTCCCAGTTCTGTCTGTCATTGGACAACTTCTATTATAAGTGTTGCTTCACTTTTATCAGTAGCCAAATCTCTGATGCAATTATTTTTATTTTTACAGTTTATAGGCTAGATCTAAGTATTATACTCATTACATGGATAGTGTTAATACTTTTATAGCATGACGAATTCATGACATTTTGAATCTAGCAATATATCTTTGACATTTTAAAAAACAGACCCTTAATTTTTATGAATTTGTTTGTTATTATACTAGTGAGAGTTGTAAGGTAAGTAAAATCCCTCAGTCAGGAAACTTAAATTAACTTTACATTTAATCACTAATGTACATACTCACACATCAATATTTTTTAAACAAATATTTCCTGCTAGAATACCTGTAGAACTAAAACCATCAGATGATAGGAAATTTCTGGAGAACTCAAATTTTGAGGAAAAAATTCTCCTTATTTTGCATTACAAATCCCCATAAATAGGAGGAAAAAATTTTGTCAAAGTAGAAAATTATAACAAAATGAGGTTCTATGCTGTTTTCTTGCTAGTAACATCGAATTTGCCTCTGACTGTGTGAATTAGTTCTTATTTTCCCAGTACTTAGCCCAAATCTGTAAATAGAAATATAAGTTTCACTGGGAACACAGAAAAGTCACATCTAAGGGACACTTATAATATTGTATTGAGTTCATCATAAAGTTTAAAATGTATGAATTAGTTCTGTGTTTTCAATTGAGGAAAAAATATAAAATGATTTTTAGCTCTTAAAGAAAAAAATGAAAATGATTTTTTTTCACCTTCCATTAGAATAAAAAAAATTGTTAAATACTCAAAATATATTTCCCAGCTCTTATACTCAGTCAGATTTTTTAAATTGATTATTTACCACTACAGTCCTGGGCTGTGAATGACCTATTTTTTGCCTGTTGGTTTGTTCTTCAGAAGTTTGTTTTACATTCAACACTTCTGATATTTTTACACCATTTCAGATCCAACTTGGCATAAATACTGATGCTCTCACACTACTCGTTCTGTCTTAGGACTAGAATTTCACAAAACAAAAAAATGTAAAAAATATTCCTGTTTCTCTAAAGAAGTAAGAAAGAATTGGTGGTGTGGTAAGCAGATGTTAAGACTATAGATAGTGAGGAAAAATTTATTCATGTGTTTAATAATCCATCAATTTAGACAAGTTGTTAACATCTCCCATGGCAGGAGAGTCCCAGTTTATTTCTATCATGAAATGCAGTATATCGAAAGGGCAGAGGACTGGGCAGAGGAGCTACACAAAATAATAGAATGGCATCACTACTGGCAAATTCAACTACACCATTACTTTTGGTGTGGGAAGAATGTAGAGACCATCAAGGAAAATCACTGTGAGTGAGGTGAGTAATAAAGCAATTATCAAAGCAGGACACTTTTATGAGTAAAGCAGTGCTTATTAAACTCGGTAATAACTACAATCCAGAACTCTACTGTGCACTGCAAACCGTGTGTACAGTCTACTCAGAGATAGCAATAGGAGAAATGAAAGGTGCACACTAGCTAACATCAAGGAGTCAGAAACTGAGTTGGAACACTCAAGAAGAGTGTTCCCTATAAGCTTTTGCTCTGTTTTGATATCTGACTGAAATCTGAAACATTTGTTCTGGCAAGTCAACTAGTGAGGTGCATTTAAACTTAAGAGCCTTGACCAGATATGGCAAGATACAATTTTTCAGTTCAAATTTTGTGCCTTTCTATGTCTAAATGAAGAGCCAGTTATTTTAAATGAGTTTTACCCCCCCAAATATATGCTGAGAAACTAAATTAGGGCTGGTGAGGTGGCTCAGCGGCTTAAGCGCCTGCCCGGCAAGCACAAGGGCCCGAGTTCGACTCCCGGATCCCACATACGAAAAAAGGGGCCGGTGATATCGCTCAGCGGCACGGGCGCCAGCTGGCGCGTGAGGTCCTGAGGTCGACCCCCCGGTACCCACAAAAAAAAAAAAAAAAGAAACTAAATTAAAATTCAGAGACATGAAATATCTCTATTGATAAAAATAATTCCATTATTAGTTTTGAAAAATTATAGATTCAAAATTAACAATATTGATGAGATCCCTAATATGCAAAATTCACTCACTCTTCAACTGTGGGTAGCAATAAACAGGGTTTTTTTTTTTTTTCAAATATATTTATCCTAAATCAGATTTCTCAGCAGCAGAGCTCAAGATGGGCATCCTATTGCAGATAATTTATTGTGAAAGCATTCTCAGAAGGAAAATAACACTGTCTCAACTAGAGACTGTCCTCAGATATTGCACACATAGACACACACACACACACACATACACACATTGAGAACATTGTACTACAAAGTGGTACACACTTACCACAGTCCCACCAAGTGAGCACATTTTGTGGCAAAATGGCTAGTTGTTTGTGTGCATTTATTAGTTGTGGCTCAAAGAACAATACTTCAAAGTATGGTGTTTTGGCATGCCAAGTACTTAAAACTGAAGAATATTGGAGGGGTCTTATTCTCTCTCTGACCTTCTCCTGCCTTTCTTTCTCCCAGCCCTCTTTCTACCCTGAAGTGGTGCATTGAAACTAAATTCTTCTTCCCTAAATTAGCTAAAAGAAACTACAAATACTACTCTAATTATCCTCTGTTTTTTTGCATAGACCTACCTTGTCTGATAGTAAGTCTTAATGCTTAATCCAGAAGGGTCCTGCCCTCTACTTGGGAAGAAGGAATGCTACACAGAGGTCAAGAAAATCTTAGCAGACAGACCTTGCTCTCTTGTCCCTTCTTCATCCTACATTTATTAGGGTTTACCCTTCTGTTCAATAACATTTCTACGCTGAAGTCCATTCTTCGTCAAACCTAAACATAAAAGTAGACTTTATCTTGGGTCTTCATTTATGAAGGCTCTGTGTCATATAAAACTTTGATCACATAAATTCTGTACCTTTGACTTGTTAGCTGTTATTTTGTTATACTAGGGTTTGTTGTGGCCGTTACGTTGCAGAGAAAAGGTGTACCCCTTTTTACCATGCATAGTCAATCACTGGCTACAGATAGTCTGTACTGGAAGTGCAGGAGAGATGCTACTTCGTATAGATAGCTCCCGTTTAATAAGGAAGTAGTTCCTCAGGGGAGGAGGAAGCATTGGTGAGCTATTAGCAGCCAGCTTTCACAGCAGCTAAAAAATGAGTGCACCTGACATTAAAGGAACTCTGGCCAGGGCAGTTGTCAGCTGACCAAGTAATTGTGGTTTCTGCAAAATATTAAATAAGAGAAATATTCTTTTGATGTGCTTGAAAAAACAATGCCTTACAACATCATGCATTATACAAAGTTTCTTTATTTATTTTGCACTCTGTTTTGCTAAGCTCAGGGAAATCTGCTCACATTCTGGCAGGAAGATCTCAAACTCTTCATCATCACATAGTCTCCAGGCAAATAAAACCATAAGCTCCAGGGGCAGAAATCTTGACATCTGGGAGGCTAACTGCTAATTAATACAGAAAACAAACCTCCCTTTGTAAAGCTGAATTTTAAGATAATATAGAATCACTCTTATTTGAAAATTTTCTTTGTTGAAAAGACATATGAAAATCTCAAAAATTCTGGGACAATTTTTGTATTACTTCAATTATGAGAAATCAGAAATACTGTTTCAAAAAAAATTCATTCTCAAAGTTAATAACAGTGTGTTCATGATCTATTAAGAAATATTTATCTTTTTTTTTTGTGGGTACCGGGGGTCGACCTCAGGACCTCGCGCCAGCAGGCGCCCATGCCACTGAACGATATCACCGGCCCTTTTTTCGTATGTGGGCTCCAGGAGTCAAACTCGGGCCCTCGTGCTTACCAGGCAGGCGCTTACGCCGCTGAGCCATCTCACCGGCCCAATATTTATCATTTTAACCTAGCCCACAACTTGATGATATTTTCAACAGCTGAGATATTCAAAACAGTATTCCAGGGGCCGGTGAGATGGCTCAGCGGTGTAAGCGCCTGCCTGGCAAGTGCGAGGGCCCGCGTTCGACTCTCGGAACCCACATACGAAAAAAGGGCCGGTGATATTGCTCAGCGGCACGGGCGCCTGCTCGCGTGTGAGGTCCTGAGATCAACCCCCGGTACCCACCAAAAAAAAACAGTATTCCAATTTTTGTCATTGTACTTACAAATATTTAAAATTCAAAGAGCAATATCAAACCTCACAAAAATTCAGAAAAAGAAATGATTAACTAAACCAAAAGATATTATTTATTTTTATTTTTATTTATTTATTTATTTTTTTGTGGGTACCAGGGGTCGATCTCAGGACCTCGCGCGCCAGCAGGCACCCGTGCCGCTGAGCGATATCACTGGCCCTTTTCTTTTCGTATGTGGGTTCCGGGAGTCGAACTCGGGCCCTCGCGCTTGCCAGGCAGGAGCTTACACCGCTGAGCCATCTCATTGGCCCGAAAAGATTTTAAATGTAATATAAATTTATATTGTTATTAAGTCAGTACCATAAGTAATAAAATAACGTTCAATATTTATAAACATAACTTTGTAGTTTTTTTAAATACTACATTCTCCCACTCAAATATATATAAGCATTTGAAAATGTCAGAACTGAGAGTTACACAATGTACTAATCTTTTGTACACAGAATAAAGAATAACACTTCCAGTGTCTTTTGCCTTTTAAAAATATTACTTAAGAGTCATGTGTTCCCAATTCATAAAAGATGATAAATAAGTTTTCATTACCATTAAGCATTTCTTGGCTAGAAGAGTGCTAGAATTATAAAACAATAAGATATAAACTGGGATAAAGTAAATATATCTGATAAAGCTATCATCCAGAATATATAAAGAGCTCTTAAAACTCAATAATATGAAAATAAACAAAATACTTAAAATTGGGGAAATATTTTAATACACACTTCACAAAAAAAAATACATGGAGCAAATAAGCACTTGAAAAGATGTTCAATATCCTTAGCCATTATGGAAATGTCATTTAAAATCATAGCAAAGTTTGGAGATGTAGCTCAGTGTGTAAAGTACTTGCCTAGCATACACGAGACTGTTTGATTCCCCAGTACTGAAAAAATAACTGGTGGAATGTCATTTCATAGCTATTATAGTGTTAACATTTAAACAGAAATAATGACAACAATGATAATGCCAAATCCTGGTGGAAGTGAGACTATGGAGCACCTGGATTAGTCATGCGTTGCTGGTGGGAATGCAAAATGGTACAGCATCTTTGGAGAATAGGGCTAATATCTTATAAACTTAAACATATACATACATTACAAACCAGCTATCCTACTCCTAGAAATAAACCCAGTGAAATGAGCAAGTTCATACAAAAACATGAATGCAAATATTTATAACTAATTTCTTCATAAGTTCCAAAATGTTAGGAAAATTCAAATGAGAAATGAATAAATAATGTATATATACTAATCAAAAGGTTGTATCCTCTATTATTCCATCTGTAGGATATTATGGAAAAGGTAAAACACTCAAGACAAGAAGCAGCTCAGGGATTGCCAGAGTCTGGGTTGTGAAGAGTTTACAAAAAGAGAACAAGGCAGAAGTTTGCAGGATCATAAGATCTTCCATTTCTTAATAAACTTGTGGTTACAAAAACTGTCTTGTCAAAACCACAGAACTGCATATTAAAAGGGTGAATTTTACTACAGATATATATCTCACTCACAGTATCTATAAGGTTTACATTATAGTATAGTTGTACTATGTGCATATACAGTATATATGTTATGTACATAACCTCAATTTTAAAATGGGAAAAGAGTGATGTGTATCTATAATAAAGTGATTTTTCTCTTAGAATATTGTGGCAATCAAATCTGACTTTGTGCTTTATTTTGAAGAATACCACTTTCCACAGTATCCTATTCATGAGAAAACACATCATCTTCTTAAGATGATTCAACACGGAGTCTTTCAAACCAACCTTAATCAATTAGCAAGATTTTAGAAGTTCAGTCATGTACTTATAAGAATGCACAACAGGGTTGGTGAGATGGCTCAGCAGTGTAAGCACCTGCCTGGCAAGCACGAGGGCCCGAGTTCGATTCCCGGAACCCACATATGAAAAAAGGGCCGGTGATATTGCTCAGCGGCATGGGCACCTGCTGGCGCACGAGGTCCTGAGGTCAACCCCCGGTACCCACACACACACAAAAAAAAGAATGCACAACAATGTACATTTTTCTAACTGCCTATGAATTTTTACAACACCATGATCCAATTGATTCAAATATCTGAATAAATCTAAAGTATTGTCCATCATATTTAAATGACTTGCCACTGAAAAAGATTTCTTATTATTTTTCAAGTTAAAAATATACTTCCTGGGCCGGTGAGATGGCTCAGCGGCTTAAGCGCCTGCCCGGCAAGAGCGAGGGCCCGAGTTTGACTCCCGGAACCCACATACGAAAAAGGGGCTGGTGATATCGCTCAGCGGCACGGGCGCCTCCTGGCGCGTGAGGTCCTGAGGTCGACCCCCCGGTACCCACAAAAAAAATATATATATATATACTTCCTTTTTAAAAACACATATAGTTCTCCATTAGAAGATAGTAGGTATTTATTCCAAGTATTCCTGTATGAATTAGCATTAAGCCTTGGTTAATAAAAACCACACTTAAGACCCAAATGTAGTTAATAATAACATATCACTCTTTTCATGAGCTTCATGGAACTCATCAAAATCTAAGTATTTGCAAACAAACAAACAAATAAACAAGATAAGTGGAAAAAACCAAGATGGTTATGTATATAAAATGCAACTGGAGCATTCTCCAATTTCTTTGTCAATCAGACTCCATGTGAAGGAGAAAATCTGGAAGTGTCCCCAGAGTGTGGTTCATGGCCCTCTAGTATTCTGTACCAGTTTTATAAATGAGAAATCTTGTCATCTTATCATAGAGTTCCAGAAAATTGTAGCAAACTTTATCTGCTAAGTGAACCTTAATAACCCCAACTTTAACTTCAAGAAAATTACCCTTGGAAACATTTCAGAGTCCTGCAGTTTGCTGAGGATATAAAAATTTTCCCCTCTCCAACAGTTATTAACCCTCGCAACAGATTCCCCAAGACCTTAACAGCACTAGTTCAAAAACATTCAATTATAATAATCAGATTTTTATTTCTTTTACAGTACTAGCTCCTCCACATTTTACATACAAAAATCAAACTCAGGTCAAAAAGCATTAACAATTTAATCGGTTTGCAGCTGCCTAGTTCTTAACACGAAATTGTTGCTTTATTGACATTGTGGAGTACACATCCACCCTCAGGAAATGTTTCACAAGGCACACTTCAGATTTAAAGAAGTGTGATCCTGAAAATATTCTCAGAATACATACAGAATTCATACTGAAATGATGAAAGAAATGCCTACTTAGAAGCCTAATATTTTCCTTTAAAAACAGCTCCTCACAATTGTTTTCATTGGAAGGTTATGTTTTTAAACTTTAAGTTTAAAAAAAAAAAAAAAAGGGGGGGGCCGGTGAGATGGTTCAGCGGCTTAAGTGCCTGCCCGGCAAGTGCGAGGGCCCGAGTTCGACTCCCGGAACCCACATACGAAAAAGGGGCCGGTGATATCGCTCAGCGGCATGGGTGCCTACTGGCGCGTGAGGTCCTGAGGTCAACCCCCAGATACCCACAAAAAATAAATAAATAAAATAAACAAACTTTAAGTTTGAACTTTTGTGAGCCTACTCTGGGAACCTAAATACCAAGGAGAAGCAACCATCAGGCTGCACAGACATCTCACCTAAGGTGCAAGAGACTGAGGTAAATTTTATGGTTTTAGGGAATGTAGA
This sequence comes from Erethizon dorsatum, assembly GCA_028451465.1. Classification (NCBI taxonomy): domain Eukaryota; kingdom Metazoa; phylum Chordata; class Mammalia; order Rodentia; family Erethizontidae; genus Erethizon; species Erethizon dorsatum. Next base: position 101,649,808 of record CM051826.1, read on the forward strand.
GCATTTTCATCCAATTCTCATGAGGATAATAAACAATCCATACTCCTAACACTAATTGTACCATTCTAATCTTTCTTTCAGTGAATTATCTTCACCCTATAATCCAGGCAACTTAAGAAAAAACTCCTTTTTACATCTCTATGCCTTTGCTCCCACAGTTAATCCACCTAAGGATCTCCCTCTCTTTCTCTCTGTGCCCAAATCCTGGACATTCTGAAAATGTCACATGAAATGGAACTCAGCCCGTGAAACTTTCCATCAGCACTCAGCACCTGAGTAAGTGATCAGATTATTTCTTCATTGAAATTCCTGTAGCATTTCATTCATGCCTCATGGCACTTCCTTTTTATAATACAATAGAGTTACTGGTGTACATTCGTTATATCCATTATTTGATTATAATATCTTTAAGAATAAAAAGATTTCTGATATATTTTAATCCTGTCTCCCCACCAACCTATACCATGCTTAGCACATATCAAACTCTCAATATACATTTGATTAAATGAAAAAATGCAGGATAACATTTCTAATGACATTTCTAATCAAATGGAAATGAGCTTGAGGAATACATATGTTCTGCATAATCACATTTTTAAAAGTTTCTCTTCACCATTTCAAAGAAAATTCACTGATGCTCAAGAGAAAAGTGACTTACCTAAAAATGTAGAATAAACAGTTATTCTGGTAGCATTGCCTGTAGATATCGATACAGATACATTTATTTATTCTTAGCCTATTAACTCAAAAATATTTATTATACCAAGCACTGTAGATAAAATTTTAAAAATATAATTTCTTTTCTCATCATACTTCCATCCTTAAAACAGGACAAAACTTGGAGATTTCTTTAGGCCTGAGTGTCAGAGATGAAAACAATAGGTATTAGCGTAAAAATTAGGCTAAGTACAAATTCATAAGCACAAAGTGTTTGAAAACCCAAAATAGGCATCACGAATCTGAGTGATAAGGAAATCTTCCCAAGGAAGGAGAATTACAGCTGTTTCCTCAAAAATACGGATAATCTTCCCAGGAAAAAAGCAAGAGTGAAGGATAGGTTGTGCAGGCTCCAAACACCCAGAACAGAGAGTTATTTCTTCAGAGAATGCAAGTGATTCTGCATTCGGAGAAGCATAAAGACAAAGCAGGTGAAACTATCCAGAACACCCTAGTGCCTTGTATGCAGGAGGGACCCGCGGAGGCACCTGGAGGAGCTGGAGAGTGAAGGCCCTTTCTCCCGCTGGCTGTTCCCCCAGGATGCAAGGAGCATTTGCGGGTCATTCTCTGTTGATACTTGTCGATAAACGCTCTGCCGCACTCCTGATGTCCAGCTGTGGACTGTTGTGGAGAAAACCCTGTATGCTCTTCTAGTCTGCAGTGGTTACATATAATGTTCTATAAATTTTAGCTTGATTTGGGTAATATTATTCACACATTCTGTAATTTCTTCTGTAATATGTTTTTCTGCTTAGTCTCAAAATTACAGAAAGAGATGTGTTATAAATCTTCAACTGTCATTGTGAATTTAACTATTTATGTTCCATCTCTCGCCTGCTTCGCCTTCACAGACTTTGAAGTTTGGTTATTAGTTGCATTAGGATTGTTGAGTCTTGTTGCAGAACCGACCCATTTACCGTTTTAAAATATCCTTCATTATCTCTGGTCATTCTCTTTGACTCAGATTCTACATTATCCCATATTATTATAGTAAAACATAGGTTTTGACATTCTTTCACCTCAAAATATATGCATCTATACCTGGGTCTTATTTTATATTATCTGACAAATTCTTTTAACTGAAATTTTTATTAAAGCTTAATATTGTAATTTATAATATTAAGTTTAAGGATTTTCTGCTATTTTTTTTCTTTTTGCTCTTCTATTTAAAGATTTTGGTCTCTTTTTTGTCTTCTTTTTAATTAGCCAAGATTATTTTTCAAAATTCCATTTTAAATACTCCACTGCCTTTCTAGTTGCAACTTTTTGCATTTTTAATTAGCTACTCTAGAGATTACAATATGCATCTTTAACTCATCAGAGTCTATGTCAAATTAGTATTTTATTACTTCGTGAATAATTTAAGAAGCTGGCAATAGCATACTTCTATTTACTTTCTTTTTCTTGTATTTTGTGTTGTTTGGTGCCTCTTTCTTCTCTATGTGTATGATATACATATTACATATATATATATATATATATATATATATATATATATATACTATAATGCTTCATTCTTTTGTGGCTTTAAAGAGTTGATTTTCTTTTTTAATTTCTTAAATGTCTACGATATTCATACAAATATTTACTTTCCCTATTGCTGAAGTCACATGTTTGTCCTTATGATAATCATGTCTCTCCCCATCCTAAATTTTTTCTTTAGTATTTTCTATAATGTGGATTTTCTGTCAATGAATTGTTTGTTTAAAAGTGAATATTTTCTTGGGCCGGTGAGATGGCTCAGCGGTTTAAGCGCCTGCCCGGCAAGCGCGAGGGCCCGAGTTCGACTCCCAGAACCCACATACGAAAAAGGGGCCGGTGATATCGCTCAGCGGCACGGGCGCCTGCTGGCGCGCGAGGTCCTGAGGTCGACCCCCCGGTACCCACCAAAAAAAAAAAAAAAAAGTGAATATTTTCTTTATCCATTCATCTGTTGATGACATATATGCTGGTTTCAAGATTTAGTATTATTAATTGTGGTGCAATAAACATGAGCAGGCATGCATCGCTGTAATATGATGTCTTGAACTCTTTTTGGAAGATAGCTAGCAGTGGAATGGCTGGAAAATGGAATTTCTAGTTTTAGATGCTGAGGAGCCCCACACCGATTTCCATAGTATTTGTACTAATATATATTCCCACCAACAATGTAGAAGAGTTCCTTTTTTCTCTCAGCCTCTTCAATATTATTATTTGATTTATTAATAGCCATTCTTTCTGGGGAAAGATGGACTCTTATACTGCTTAAATTATAATTGGGCTCTATCATAAGCATGCATACATAGGAAAAAAGGTAATATTTGTAGAGTTCTGTACCATTTGCAGTTTCAGGCATCCACTGGAAATCTTGGAATATATTCCCTAAGGGGATATATATATATATACATATATGATATATATTTTATCCTTCACTAATCTATCTCAGAGACTCCTAAAATGTTTCTTTGTTAGAAAATATAAAGAAAAGTAAATGTAAATGATAAATCAAATGGCTATTGCAAATACATAGTTTTATACTATATTCTAGAGAAATCCTTAAAATTTTAGATGTAAACTTAAGTAAACAAAGTATGTTTTACATAGTTTAAGAAGCAGTACTTCTGCTCTTTTACCCCCATAAATAAAAAGAATCAAATACATGCCTCAAGTATTAATTTAGAAAAACAATTCTAAAAACTCACTGTGGGCCAGTGAGTTATTATAGGTGGTGCACACCTATAATTCCAGCATTTGGGAGGCTGAGGCAGGAGTACTGCTGCAAGTTTGAAGTCAACCTATACTACATAGTGAGTTCAGGCCTGCCAGAACTACATAGAGGCAAGATAGCAAGACCATGTCTCCAAAATTTTTTTTAAAAAGTAACAAACAAGAAAAAAATGGGCCAGTGAGATAGCTCAGCAGCACAAGCGCTTGCTGGCAAGTGCAAGGTCCTGAGGTCAACTCCTGGTACCCACACAATAAAAAACAAAACAAAACAAAAAAAACCTTACTTTGGTTTAAGGTCTTGGTCTTGAAACTTAATAAAATAAGAATGGTTGGTTGCTGTTGTAGTCAGTATTCCCAAGAGAAACATATTTAATGCAGGACACAAAAATTTACTAGATTAGCTGACAATATCTGCCCACAGAGTCAAATGTAGAAGAGTGCAAGAGATCTGGCCATGTGCTAGAGATCCAAAGAATCCAGTGGAAGGCCTGCAGCCCATGGCAATATGTCCTGCAAGTCCACATCAGAAGGCTGAAAATCTGCAATGGAAGCCTGAAGGGTCTGGGCCAGAAAGCCCAAGGGCCATTGCTGGAGGGTAGAGAGTCTGCACCAGAAGCCAAGAGGACGCCAAAGGCAAAGGCTAAAGCTCCTCCAAAGAGAACAGCAGCCATCCTTGGTGAAGGCAAAGACCAGAGCTCAGCCAAAGAGAACAGCCAAAGCCCCTCTGAAGAAAAGCAGCCAGAAAGAAGCTCTTCCAGGGAAGATCAGCTGAAATCCTTTCCTCCTGTTTTCCTTTTATACAGTTCCGACAACAAGCCTCCTTCAGTGGGTCTTCCATGCCCAGAAGACTCAATTCAGCTGACTCAATTCAGCTGGGCGTTCCCCATTCAAGTTGACGATTAGTCAATTAACCACCACAGTTGCTAAAAATATTTATAGATATGATAAAATATAATGAAGAGCAAGCTAACAATTTGATCTGTCCTCTTTGTAAAATATTGAAATGATGTTAAATAATTTCATGTGCAATGCTTACTCTATACTGTATTTGTAACTTGAAATGTTTAAACTGATTCTATGAAAATTACTAAACACACTGACTAGTTGACTTAAAAAACAGAACTTTCTGCTCGTGCTTTTTAATCCTGTGAATCAAGATTAAAAAACAAGAGAAATCTCATGATATTTTCCATTTGTAAATCTAAGACTTGACTCTCAAAATTTAATTTCAGTTATACCACTAAGTTGATACTTAAACCTGAATACTGAGATAATCTCACAGGTAATTCATTACATTTCTTTTCCTCATATCCCATGAAAACTTTGCCATTATTTTACTTAAACTTTCAGTATTTTAAATATATGGTGCAAAGAGTGAATATTTTCTCATAGAAAATAATCAAAGTGACATAAGAATCTAAAATATACACTGATCAGGGCTGGTGAGATGGCTCAGTGGCGTAAGCGCCTGCCTGGCAAGCGTGAGGGCCCAAGTTCGACTCCCGGAACCCACATACGAAAAAAGGGCCGGTGATATCGCTCAGTGGCATGGGCGCCTGCTGGCATGTGAGGTCCTGAGGTCGACCCCTGGTACGCACGAAAAAGATAAATAAAATAAAATATACCCTGGTCAGTATATGCAAAATATTAGTCTGTGATGTTGGTCCAAGGAAATTTTTGTCATAATGTCTAAGTACATCCTATGGTGTTAGTCCTACCTGCTTAAATAAGGAAATCTCGGAATTGGGTTGCCCAAGAGAATTTTATATACACATAACACACATGCTTTTCACTATCCATAAATAAGAATGCTTGTTTGACTGAAAAGAATCATGAGAATGGATCTGTCTATTTCTACATGTGGAAATTTATGTGTCTTCTTGCTTTTGGGACTGTTTCTATCCATAAAAGTATTGTTTTTTTGTCTCCAACCCTAGTTCCATGGTTTCGCTCTCTACTTTGTTATATAAACTCCTGCACTTTGGGCTGGAAATAAGATTTTCATTGATTTCCACCCCTATTTCCCCTCACATCAAACATTTGGTGACATAGTAGGTTTTACTGACCCTGGAAGGAAAAGTATATGCCATGGCCACCTATAGTCCCTCTTTCTGTCATACTTTCCCACCAGTTTCTTCTCCAAAGAAATAAAACCAAGTTTTCTGCCACTGTGTTTCCCTACTCCTTAACCCCAAATTATTTCACTGAAAATTTTGCCATTTACCTGAGGATATTTTTGTTTTACCCTCTACTCCAAGGGCTTCAGACAAGTATCAAAGTAGCAAGGCAATTATTTTTAAAAAGAGTACAACCCACTTCCTAAGAGTAATTGTGGTAGTAAACATTTCATTTATCATAAAACATAGAACTTGGTTTGAGTTTTCAGAAACTGTTCTTAAAAAGTGAAAATTATTATTTCTTTTTGCACTCTCTTAATTCTCCTAAACTCTAGTCATAACTCCTCTCAACCTTCATCTTCCTTACTATAAAGGAAATTTGTAAGACAATTCTTTAATCCTTTTTTTTAGCATTGATGTTTCACTGAATCATATTTAAAGTGCTATGTTGGGAATCTAACTCATCATTTAGGCATTGTGCTCCCATTTACTTTGAAGAAAATATACTGTATTCCCATGCTTTTCTTGCATACAAATATTTTGTGTCTTAATCAAGACTTGCAAAAACTATGGCTTAAAAGCCAACAGCTTTTTAAATCGCTATTGAGAAACAAATACACTGAAGTATTAAAATCAGTACACTTATACCTCAAAACTTGGAACTTTAGACAAATTGGAGATTTTGCAGGCTATCATTTTGCAAGTGAATTTTTGACACCTCGGCATTGGTTAGGAAAATTATTTCATGTAATGAGTTCATATTTCAAAATAAAATGTGCTATAAACTCCACTTTAAATAGAAAACACTCAAGAAGAGATTTATATTAAAATATGTGATGGGAAGAGATTTAAATAATTACAACTAATTGTTTTAAGCAAAGATGGGTTAAGCTTTGTTATATACACCTTTCATGTCCCCAGATAAATACAATGCCATTTTTTTGGGCTCAGAAACAAACAAGTATAAATTCATGATATAAGGGTGCATAGGCATCTATAAAAGCTTTTAAACTATCCCTACAAAGCTGGTCTACCAGATATAGATTGAAAGAGTCCATTATTAAAACAGGGATCAAAATAGGCTGCAATTATGCCCAGTTAATCCCTTCAAAACAGTGTGGTATTTCTTCACCAAAGTAATTATTTGCACAGGAAAAGAAAAATAACAACCATATAGGACAATTTAAAAGTTTACCTTTAGATGCTACCTCAATTGTTATGCAGATTTCATTCTGTACATTCAATGACAAGCAAGATAATAAAAAATCAGATTATTCTTTCCTAATAAAAGTATTTTAACATTATTTATTTCCTAAATGATTGGAAATGCTTATAACCTTTCACATATTTCCTATTTTATACTGCTATATACATTTGCAGACACTAAGATGTCTTTAAATACCCATGTATTGAAAGGGTGAGCAAATACATCATGCATCCTCAGAATTTCTGGAGGCTGCACCTGAATGCATGTGCAAACACACATCAAATGACCACTGCCATGTACAAACTGCTTGTTTAGGCTTTTTTAAATACGGCGATCACATGTTTAAATGTCACGCTGGGATTTAGTTAACTAAGACGGCAGGTTCTTAAGGTGGAGAATTTATTATGTTGAAATTTTCTAAATGCAAGACTGAAAAAGAAAAAAATATGTCAACTTTTATTTATTTCCCATATAAATACAGGCAATTTAGTTCTTCCTAAAAATACAGGCAGATTAGATGAGTTAGACAGTAGTCAATTCATTTTGCATAGGAATGGTTCATTAAAAAAAAAGGGGCCCTGCATTTGTATTAAGCGCTGATTGGACAGAGCACAAAATGAATTTACAGTGTCACTCAGAGATGTAGCAGGACTAATGAGGGAGGAATGGTGCTGCGCGGGGTGGGTAAATCTGTAGCGTGTTCATTCATTCCTTCAGCTCAGGAAACTGAGGTGTTCCTCATTATGCATGTGTCCCAGGGGCATTCTTTAATATTTTAATAAATAACAACATCAGCCCAACAAGAAATTAATGAATAGTATCATTAATAATGAGCTGGAGTCTTGTAGTGATAGGACAGATATTAAATGGAACCACTGTGGTGCTATCTCTAGAGACCTGGGATATTTCCAGTGGCAAACAAGGAGTCTGAATGAAGCAACCACCGCTCTGTGCCAACAGCTTTTACAACAGGTTGGGAGTAATAAAAGAGGATTTTCTGCACGATAAAGTTAAGCCCTAGAAAATCTGCTGGTGTAGATCGGTGTGAAAAGTACTGCCAAACGTGATCCTTAATTAAACTTTAATTAAGATAAAGCTTTTATTTTTTTTCTCTTCCAAGAAAGGTAGCAGCCAAATGGGCCCTGGCTATTTTCTACCAAAATCTAACCTAAAATGATTTTGTATTATACTACAAAAATTATGCTCAAATAACATTAAGGTCTGAGTTAAATCCATTGAATGAGAATATTTAGTTGAAATGGAATAACTTCTCTCCACAACAGTAAGAACATGTGTGCATAGGTGTGGTTGTATGAACAATGAAGGGCTTCACTATCTTCTCTTTCTGTTATTTTCATATTTAAACCACTTTAAAATATTTTGTCTGTGTTTCACACTACTGAGAATATGCTTACTTTGATATTGATTAAATAACTTTTCCATTATTCCTAGTCACAGATTATATTTGGATTCTATAAAATTACTTATAACTTTAAATTCACAACATTTAAAAAAAAATTCTTTAGACCTTGAAAAAATTCTTAACTTTAGTTTATATCCCTGTGATTCCATGATATACTTTTGCTAATTTTATTTATTTTAATAATTTTCCTTTTCTATTTTTATAAACTGGAGTATTAGGGTTCAGATCTTTCTTCATCATACAACTATAAATTACACAAAGACCTCTTCTGCTAATGACAAATTACAGGATTTAAAATTATTATAAATAATTCTTTTATTCCAAGTATTTTATAAAGACTATTAAGTGTTTTTATTGTGGAGTTCCTATTTTCCACCTAAATTTTTTTACACTAAAAAATGCTAAAATATGATGTGATATTAAAATTATTTTCACAGAAATTTGAATTACTTCATACATTGATATTTTAATAGAAGAAAAGATGGTTGCAAGATACACACTGATTCAATGGTTGTTTTATGTAGTTGTATGCCTTATGACATGGTGAAAGATTTTAAAACAGTTTGCTCAGTAGTAGACAATTTTCAGATTTATAAGAATCTTGGTATTAGATGGCATCAATACAATCTATGTTAATTTTAGTATGTGTATAACTAATTTTACACTAACTTTTCAATTTAACATTGATATTTCACATGATATTAAATAGATGGCTATCACTTGATATACTTTCTAGAAATTTCAAAGCCTAATTCTGTTAACTAAGAAAAATTTGCCAATAAAATGTATCCAGGTTTTTAATCACATGTGGGTTTCAATCAGTATAGTAGCATGGAATAATCCAGAACTAATGCAAGCCTACCTCTCTAAGAGAACTTTATAAAGTAGATCTATACGTTTGCTCTGATAATCTCCATTCTCTCTTTCTTCTAATCATGTCTACAAGTATTTAGTAAAGCTTGGGAAATATACATCCCTCCAGCTTCTAAATAGTGGCAATGGGGTAGGACAATAAGAAAAGCTATGATAAATGTGATTTTTATGGTATGTACTATGTCATTAAAATAGTCTAAAAATGATGGAGTGGTTCTTGTCAATTGTTGACTTAAAGGGCAATAGCTAGAGGCCTCAAGGTGTGGAGAAAGTAGAATGTCTTTTTAATTCTCTTTGATAGGCTTGTAAATAGTGATAAGGTGTTTCTCACAGCAAGGTGAGTCCATGAAATGACATCAAGAGCTAGGGCCCTCAAATGTAGTGAAAACAAAATTATTCTTAGCCCTATGCATCTCATTTTATTTGACCCTGAATTCAGTTCATTGTGTCTCCATTTTAAAACATACATACACAGATTTCAGGTCAAATAAACATATAAATCAGTTCCACTCTACAGAACTTTGAACTATTCCCACCTCCCAAATTATGTGATTTCACATAAGGAAGCTCAAATTTTCAAATTGAGCTCTACCAAATATTGTGTCAATAAGATCTTTTTGACCTCAGAAGTTAATTCATTTCTAGTTTATTAAAAGCAAACAATTACCAGTGCATTGTGTTAGTTGTCATTGTGGTAACAATAGCATAGTCTCTATTGTTATAACAATAGACAAAGCATTTTCTAATTGTAAAGCTGAGACTGTATAATTTACATAAAATTTTCATAGAGTATAATCTTAGCATATTTGTATTATTTGTAGTCTCCATCTATTTACTGATTGTCTTAGTTACTTTTCTCATTGCTGAGACAAAATACCCAATACCCAAAGTTGAAGAACGGAGGAAAAGTTCATTTCATGTCACAGTTTGTAGAGGTTTCAGTCCATAGTCAGCTGTCAAGCCAGAGTGGCATGACAGAGGGGCATCACATAGGAGAAACAGTTCATGGTGTGGCAGGCAAAGGCAGGGAAACAGCAGCAAGCAGCAGCAAGCCTCCCTTTCTCTTTTACCCCATCCATCCCACAGCCTTTTGTGTGGTGCCACCAACACCCAGGGTGGGGCTTCCACTATCTATATCCACATCTATGTTAAATCAATTTAGTTATCATGCACTCTTAATCCCAGTCTCACACACGCTAGATCCAGCCACCTCTGTAAAGCCTGACCTATGACTGCATGAGGCTTTGGGGGACATCTAGATACAAGCCTTAACACTGATAATTCATATAGATCATAAATGAGCTTTATGATACATGAAAAATTTTACAAAGATACAAAGGTACAAAGATGTTCACTATATAACTACAATAGAAAAATTTGGGGAATATCTATAATTACAATAATGAGCAAATTAAGTGAAATATACTATATCTAATCAATATACTATTGAGTAGCAGACTAATTGTAAAAATAGGAATTTAAAATTTTGTTTTATAACAGCGTAAGTGCATGTATTATAAGGTAAAGTTTGCAAATATAATTCAAAGTTATCATTAATACATCTATAAGAATATTTATAGAATGATTCTTCATAGTAATAAAACTTTGGAAGAAATTCAAATGTTGAAGAGAATAGATATAGAAACATATATTCTCATACTGAAATATTACACATTCAACATGTTTTAAAGTGGGATGCAGTAATACAGTTGAATTTATCTGAACATCTGTTAAATAATTAGGTTCACCAAAATATCCTTTGGCCAAAATTTAAAATATCACAAATACACATACACAAGTACTACACAAATGCAAAAAGAATACATAAAAAGGAAAGCAATTATAAATGAGGGATTGTGGATGAAAGAATGAAACAGAGCTTAGAGACAAGGATTTTTGTTAAATTTCAAGCTACATGGTAGATTCATGGATTTTTCTTAATAATGCAGATAGACTGATGACAATTATGATGATGGTGAACATAGATATTAAGGATGACAGATAGATGAAGATAAACATACAGATAGATGATAGATATACGGAAGGATAGATACAAAGATTCAAATGTAGAAGGGCTAATGATCAAAGTATCATCACAGAAGATTATGATTTATTCATTTCTATATATCTAAAGCCTGGGACACAGTACAAAAATGAAAAAAGTAGTATGTTGTAATGGTTAAGAGCATAACATTTCTAATCAGAAAGACTTATGTTTAAGCCCCAACTTAAGCATAAATAGTGTTAGAATAAAATAATTATATAAACTCTTCAAGCCTCAGGCTCCTTTTATGTAAAGGGATCAATTATCCATATTCTTCACCCTATTGTGCAGCATACTATACATAGCATAAGGGATACTAAGCCTGCTAACATATTATAAATAATTAGTAAACCATTTGGTAAAGGAATGATTCTGTAGGGGAAAATGGAGGCAGAATATGGGAAGAAAGATATTGAAGTTAATTGGAATTTCCAAATCAAAGTTTGATTTTTTTCTGGGAAATAAGGATAATTGTTGAGCAATTTTATAAAGAAGTTTAAAAGATGAAATTGTTGCAGGATATTGACTTAGTTTGAGCTTCTCCAAGTGCGAACTCTGAGATGAAGATCGGGTAGTTTATGGAAGAAATCTCAGGAAGCAATGAAAAGAAGTAGAATGGGGAAGGGAGAAAAGCATGATAAATACATTAATGACCAAAAATCAACATCATGGGACAGCCTGTGAAAAACTGAGCCCTTCTCCTGATTATCCCCCTAAATGTTTGGGCAACCCTTCATTGCAGTAGAGTTATCCATCCAGTCCCACTCTAGGGATTGAAGGCGACTCCTGAGGGGGTTGTTCTCCAGCATTTTCAGATTGCTTTATGTTCAAGCAAGCCCTGAGGGGATAGAGCAAGCCCTTGGGTAGAGATGGATAGGGCCTCTGGCACAGGAGCAGCTCTAAAACTTTGTTGTACCCATCAAAAAGTGGATTCAGGAAAGAAGGGGAAACACAACAAGACATCACCATCAGGTGTATTGTAAAATAATGAAATTGAAGAGGAGAAAACATTTAAAATAACGTTAAGCATTTGGAAACTTGTATCAAAATGTGCTTTAAAATTTTAAGGCATGATCTGTGCCTTAAAGTTCCCCTTTTAACATGTGTTCTAAGAAAAATAAAGGTTGTAAAAAGGCATATATATCAAAGCACTACTTATATTGCTAAATTTAGAGAAAATTTATTTGAAAGGGGGTGACAATATTTCGTGACAATGTTGATGATCATAGTGACAATGGTGCTTGTGGCAGTAGATTATGGTGATGACAATAGAAAATGATAATGAAATACTTAACATTCGGATATATCTCTAAATATTCGACAACTATTAACTCATTTGTTCTCATAATAATTCTATGGTATTAGTTTCCCCACTTAATGGATGAAGAAAATGGTCCAGAAATATTAATATCTCATTCAAAGTACTAATGCTATGAAATAGGCAGAGTCAAGATCAAACTCAGACATTCCTGTTCTACAACAAAGAATACTGAAAAACAATGAAAAATAAGATTTACAAAGAATTTGTGGTTATGTGAGAAAGAGCTTGATATACAATGTTAACTAAAACTACAGAGTAAAAAAGAAATGTGTTTACATAGATACAAATTTAGGTCCTAGCAAAATTTGGTAGTATGTAGATTCCTGTGTAGACTCTGTCCAACTGCAAATACCTAGGTACATAGAAATGTTAACTAATATGTAATCCCTTGCAATTTAGTAGAAAGGGAGTGGTACTGTTACAAGTCAGTATTGCAGAAGCCTCAGTGAAATTTCTCTAAGATTTAGGACATATAAATTAGTGAATGCAGATTTAATCCTCATAAAGCTTTATTGAAAAAAATATACCATCGAAGGAAAGACTAAGGCCATATTGATGTCCAGACTTCAAGATAGGAAATAAAAGAACTATCTATGAAGGGAAATCACAATCACAAACCCGTACTGAACACGGATACAAATTTTAAATTATGCTTGCATTCATTCATTCAACATTAACTAAGTAAAATGAAACAATTATAAGGATAAATAGCATTTGATGGGATTAAAATAAGATTAAAATATGAGTTAATAGTATCATGAAAATAAAAATGTAAGAGACAATTTCTAGTTAAAGTACACTGATTTTTACATAGTGTTCAGAGAAGAGACATGTCCAGTGTTTATTTAGGTAAAGTATAAAAGCTAAAAATTCAAGAGTAACCATTACAAAGGATGGAGGGATAGTGAAAGTAGAGAATAACTTTCAAAACAGCAGAGAGAAAAACCTGATGGATAAGAGAGCAAAGAAAATTAATAAATGCAATAAAACACAGTAGACTAAAAGTAAGAAAGAAAGAATATTATAAATAAAACTCACAAACTAAAATGATAGAACTATAATCCTAACATTTTAGTTATCCTAATAAATGTGAAAAGAAGAATTTTCTTTTAAGAGAGTTTCTAAGGTTTAATTATAAAAGTCCATTCAAATGCTTTTTGTAAGACACACAATTAAAATCAAACAACCAAAACCAGATAGTATGACAATATTAATATCAGGCAAATTAGGCTTTAAGGCAAAAATGATTTAGAGGAAATAAAAGAGATCTTTAAATTATAACAGAAAGAACAATTCATTAGGAAGATATAATAATGATAAAACTGTTTGGAAAAACTCTTTTCCTCCATTTCTGACATTTATATTTAAGAATGCTGTTCATTATACTAAGAATTCAAACAAAAAACAAATGCAAATCACCATTAATTCCAAAACAATTAAAGATGAAAAAGTCCATTTCATAAATGATATCATAACTTCTCAATGTGTCAATGACCAGATCTTGTGCTCAACCCTACTCATGTACCCAGATCAAAGTGGCAAAAGCACTTGATGATTTTGATCATAGCATTGCCATGGTGGCCTCTGAAGGCTCTCCTTAGTTGCAGATGATGAAAAGACATCTAAATATATAAAAGAAATGCCCATTTATGGAGTCCATTGTCTGCCATTTGACTGACTGTGACTTCTTTCAGCTTTCAGTTATGATCCTCTACAGGTAGGGGTATCATTAGATTTGCCTTCTCAAATTACTTTTCATTTCCATACACGAACATCTGTGATTTTGAGTTCACAGACTGGCTAAAAAGAGTGTCTTAACACAGACATCTAGTTTTCAAAAGAGGCTTCCACCAGGCCTTGGACTTGGTTTATTTGTGCCAAGAAGCTCAACACCCAGAATTGTGTGTGGGCAAAGATTATACCAAGGATGTAGAAACTGTCTCCACTTATACTTTGAAAATGGGGTCAGATGGCTAATTGGGCTGGCAACTGGTCATCTGTTGGCATAAATACCTAACTCCAGCACAGTTATTTGTGTTTGCAATTTGAAGACCAAAATAATGGAGGCCATCACTGCAGAGACTGAGGGAGGAGAAATCACATCTCTCTGTCAATTAAAGTCTCCCCGTCTTCTCCCATATAGGATGCTTGCTTTATTCTGGCAGTAAGTATTGGGCAAGATATTCAACATGCTGATAAATTATGAAGTAAATTATTTTTTATTGAAGTATATTATTAATTATGGCACAATGAAATAGTTAGGTGGCCTTTTCAAGTGACAGCTAGGAGTTAAAATTCAAGAGAGCTGTTTATTATGTGGTACAAGTGACATAAACATTCCACAGTGAGTATGGAGAAAGTACGCCTCCATACACACTAAATGCTCTTATTTCTACAGACTCTCATGCTATTATAAGGCACTAGCCACCAAGTCCCTTTTTCATAGCATTTTCTGTGGGCAAAGAGAGTAGGTAGCCCTCCATTTCTCTGGTACAAGTAGTCTACACTACAGTGATAAAATAAAAGCATAGCAGTGATCTAGCTAAAAATCACATTTGGTTTAAATGACAATTGCTTCTTTTATGCCTCTATCAAAAAAAAATAAGTCTGAAATAGGGGTTGATCCACATGCTCTTAAAATATTTTATGACCATATTGAGGGAACAAATGTTATGACTGTGTCCATAACTATGACTATTTGTGTATAGCTGTTATACCTATACCCACTTAAAGATGTGTGTATCTGTGATTTTGTGTGTATATACACAATGGAGAATGCTATTTAGGTCTCTAAATGATTTTCCCCTGCCCTTAATCTGTATTTAATCAGGAAACCATTCTGTAATGAGAAAACTGTTCATTTTAGTCTTTTATGTTTGCAATCCCAAGGTTCCTCCTTAGTGATTACATTTAGTAACTCCCTTTCGCTGTCTGAAAGCAAAGGCAGTTTTTCCATAATAAAAACTGGATTAGCATGTATCAGGAAAAGACACCACCAGCTGTCACTTTGAAATCAGACCACTCTGCCCTATTTGAGATGACAATGGATAAACCTATAAGTGATAGGTAGTTTTCCTATATTTATCTAGTAAGTGGTTAATATAGGGTAGCACTTTCTGTAATAAAGCTATAAAAAGGGTTAAAGCAGGAGAAAGCTCCATTTTAATGGATATATATTAGTGGCAGAAAAAAAAACCACTATGAGACAGGGTATTAGTTATTTTATTCAGTTGAGCTGTTATAATTACCACTAATATTTCTACTTTTCTTTCCCTATATCTGTTGCTATCTTCTTGTTTGCCAGTATTCGGAGTTATATTATATTTGCTGTGCAAATTCAAGAATACATACATTTAAGAACAGAATCCAAAATGATTAGAAGTTTAAAAAATACTCTTCCTTTCTAACAAGTTCTGCAAATGGTGGTATTTCAGAGAATTCTCTAAAACCAGAATTAGTAGAATTTTATTTCTCACTATGTTTAGCTAGCAGTATGCCTCAGACAGACCTCAAATATTTCTCTACTGTTAAACTGTTTCTGAATGAAAATAAAAGACATAGAAGAAATAGGTACCAAAGAGGGATTTAAAAAGCACTTATTAATGATAATGGGTGTTAGTAATCATTAGGAAATTAGGAAATCATGATTCTTTGATAATCATCACCCGTAACAGTTTTAGGGATTTTAATAATGACTGTTTTGTGTTTCAATTAAATGTTTTTGTTTTTAATTTAAATTTTTTCATTCATTGCTTAGATTATAAAATAAAGCATTCATTGTCATTTCAGATATCGAGACAATACACATATAGCAAAAGTCAGTGATTCTCTCCATTATCCTACTCACTTCTACTCCTTAAGCTAAGTAGTATTATCAAACTAGCATCTGCTTTTGTATGATATTTTCTGTATTGTATCATTAGTGTGTTAGAGGTAAGACTGGACTGGCAAAGAGAGACTGGGTAACTTGCAAAAGATAGAGACCCAGCCAGGAATCCTGGCACATACCTCTAATCTCAGCACTCCAGGAGGCTGAGGCAGAAGAACCACAAATTCAAACCTAGCCTGGACAACTTAGCAATTTAGTGAGACACTGTATCAAAATTTTAAAAATAAATAAATAAATAAAGGCCTTGGGATGTAGCTCAGTGTGAAGTCCCTGGGTTCAAGCCCCAGTGGCACACACAAAGAAAGATTCAGAGCCAGTAAACAACAGCCTTGAGATTTAAATAAAGCTAATCCATATCTAGTACTGACATCAAAACCATTATGCTGAAAGGCTACTCCTGTTAGATTTGATCACTGATTAAATGCATGAAGTGAGTTAAAATTAAATCTGATTCTCATGTTCCATTTTAGGCAATTATTACCATTAACAGATAGGTATTAAGAGGTTGAGAGTGGAGTGAGAAAATACATTCATTTAATAATTTGGTCACATTCCAAAGGACATTTGAGCTTCAGATATTAATTAAACTTACAGTTGTGCATGTCCAGTTGGCAAAAATAGCAAACAAGAGATGTCTGGAGAGATATGTAGAACTGAGAAAATCAGTGTGCAGATAGTACTCAAAGCCATACATGAATAGCAGAGATCACTTCACTTGACAATGTCATGTAAGGGGCAAAGAAGAGAAAAAAAGTAATGACTGTAAAGAAGTAATCAAAAAATTGAGGTGGAACACCAAAAGGTGAAGGCACAGAAGCCAAAGGCATTGAGAGTTTTAAAAAGGAGACCATAGTCAAAAATGCCTATCACTTTGGAGTGGCAAATTAAAGGAAAACTGACTGAAGAACACAGGATATGGCAATTGGAAAAATCATTCTACATTTTTGTTAGAACAACCAGTTTAGAGGTAAACTGAGATCATGGCAGCAAAGTAGTTACTTATAGTTAGCTAACAAAGGACAGGAGTTCTAGTCCAAGGGGATCCTTGTAGTATTATTTCTATTGTTTTGTATGATTTTGTTTTACTACAACTACAAGAGGTACCTGAGTATATTTATAAGTGCAGGATAAGTCAGGGTGAGAATAAGGAGATCAGGGATGATAGTCTGTCCTGTTCCTCATTGCATCCTTAGTATCTGCCGCAGAATCTCACACTGAATATTTGGTGGTGCTTGTCCTCCTGAACACTGATCTGAAGAACAATAATGCAGAAATTGTTCTTAGAAGGAGAGTTTCACTCTCTAGAATCTTAATTTAGTGATAGATACATTTTACTCTGAAAATGAAAAACCTGTATGTGGCTCAGAATCTGAGAGATGATTACATATTGGCTGAACACACAATGTTCTGGTTACTATCGTCTCCCTCACTTCCCTTCTTGGCAATAGTGTCTCTGGTTCCTACAATTTCTCCTGTACCCTGAGACCCTGCCAGACCACTTGGACCTAGAGACCCAAGCCTCAACCTTCCCCGCTTTCACCTTGGAATACTCGTGTGAGGTTTCTTCACACAGTTACAGGACTGAGGTGGTACAGGAGCCTGCCAGTGTGTGAACTCCACTATAAAATATCTGTCCCTCTTTTCCCCAGTCTTGGCCCATGGCACTGAGCAGAGCTGGTGACACTGCCATCCATTATTGTGATCCAGCTGCCTATGACCGAAGGTTCCTAGAGACTCCCTTTACCTCTTAAATTTTTTTTTTTGTGTGGGTACCAGGGGTCGACCTCAGGACCTAGCGTGCCAGCAGGCGCCCGTGCCG
The DNA here is from genome assembly GCA_028451465.1 of Erethizon dorsatum. Taxonomy (NCBI): domain Eukaryota; kingdom Metazoa; phylum Chordata; class Mammalia; order Rodentia; family Erethizontidae; genus Erethizon; species Erethizon dorsatum. The sequence continues at coordinate 101,667,924 of CM051826.1, forward strand.
CTGAGTGATATCACCGGCCGTTTTGTTGTATGTGGGTTCTGGGAGTCGAACTCGGGCCCTCGCGCTTGCCAGACAGGCGCTTATGCCGCTGAGCCATCTCACCAGCCCTACCTCCTAAATTTTAAGAATTAAACATATTTTCACATTCAGCTTTACTTTTCTTGGTGCCAAAGTTTATACCCTGCATGCTTGGTGGGGTCTCTGTGATACACACACACACACACACACACACACACACACACACACACAAATATCTGTATTAAAATGTCGTATACGTGGTATCAAAAAATGTGATTTTTTTCAAGTTACCATCATGAAAAATGTAAGAATTTGCCAGTTGAACACAAAATGATCTAACATATTGATGATGTTATATTATCTTTCAAATATAAAGTTTAACCTTTAAATCTCAAGGGTTTTGGGCATAGATGTTTTTAGGAAGAGGAGGTTCAATGAATACAATCACATATACCAAAACTGCTGCGCTCTTTTAGTAAGTAAAGAACTGAAAACACTGTCTAAACTTTCACTTCAATGCTTATTCTGAATTTATGTTTAATTAAGTATGCCGTTTTAGAGTCTCGAGCTCTGTCACACTGAATATCTATTTTAAGAGATCAATGAACAATTTTCCAACCTTATGCATTGTTATTTTATTTGCACTTTGTGTGTGTTAGTTGGCCAATTTCTTTTTGGTTAAAGTAATATCTTTCTTTTTTTTTAAGATTACAGATATAAGCTTAGTCATTTTTTGCCATTATTTATAAAACCCCAGCATAACATAAACAAGGCCATTTTCCTTTGTTATTGTTTCAATCAAGCAAGATTAAACTTAAGTTTCTAAATGTGTTAAACCTTAAGTAGTGTAGCTCATCAAAGAGAAGCAAAATTTTTTTCTCAAATCATCTATGTACATCTAATTACATTGTCCTGTACTTGATTTGTGGTTCCATTAACTTGTCTATTAAGAATTGGTTTAGAGTTATCATGGCGAAGGTGAGTAATACACCATATCCTTGTTCCAGAATATTTATGTATGTAAATTGAATTTAATAAACTTATCATTCTATTAGAATATAACTAAAAGCATACAAAAGCATCCCTAAAATTACCAGAGAAAAGAAGAATGCTCTTCTTGATTATTCATTATCCATTCACCCCTCCGGTTCTTTGTGAAGAGATTTTTGTTTGGGCCTGAGGCAGTGACATGGTTAAGAGGAGGCAGAGGATTTCTTTAGATCTAGTAGGTGAGTCTTGATTAATGAAAGCCAGTCATGAAGCATCTCAACTCCTTAACCTGCCAACAAAGAAGACATTTATTTCTTGTCATTCTAGAGGCTAGGAAGTCCAAGGTCAAGTAGAAAACAGATTAGGTTCTTGGTGAAGGCCCTCTCCCTGGATTGAAGGTGGAAATCTATCTGTATCTTCACAAGGCAGAGTAGTTTCCCCACTTGTAAGAGTATTAATTCATCCCAGAACCTCCATCTTCATGACTGCATCTTTAACCTGACTATCCCTCAAAAGCCCTGCTTCCCAGCACCACCATGTTTGGGTTGGGTTTCATCAAATGAATTTTGGTACAACAAAAACACTCAGCTCCTAATACCATTTGAATGACTAAAGTTAAAAGTAGTATTTCAAGTGGTGCTGAGAATGTGGAGCAACTGGAATTTTTAAATTGTGGGAATGTAAAATGGGATTGGCCATTTTTCTTTAAGAAATATTGGCAATTTCTTATAAAATTGAATAATCCCATTCCTAGCTATTTTCCCAAGGGAAATAAAAATATATTCACAAAGAAGTGTGAATTCAAAATTCATTAACTCCTTAATGATAAACAAAAAAATGCAATGAGTTTACCAACTGGTAAGTAAATAATTTGTTGAATATAATGGCATAAAATTTAAAAAAACACTACCGATATACAGAGCAACATGGAAGAATTTCAGAAGTATTACGCTAAATGAAGATAAACCAGGAACCAAACATTACATATTTTATGATTCTACTTATATGAAATTCTGAGAAAAGAAAGATAGACATTGGATCAATTGTTGCCAATCAGAGGTTGGGCAGAAAAGAAATGGCCACAAAGAACCCAAGGGAATTTTATGGTGATGGAAATGTTCTGTATTCTGATAGTGGTATGGATTATGAAACTATTCTCATTTTCAAAACTCATTGAATTATGCAATTAACTATTATGAGTTTTATTTTATTTTTTATTTTTTAAATTTTTTTTGGAGACAGGGTCTTGCCATGAGGTTCAGACAAGCCTTGAACTCACTATGCAGCCTAGGCTGGCCTCAAGCTCGTGGCAATCCTCCTCCTTCATCTTTCCAACTGCTGGGAATGAATTTTATTTTATATAAATTACACATCAACAAAGCTGATAAAAATTAAATTCATTTAGCTTTTTGACTGTATCATTTTGTACCTTCTTTATTACCTCCAAGTAAGAAAAGCATACATTATCTGTGATCTTTTTGAATCTCTAATTATTTTAGAGAATGTAAACTTTGGTAAATGGTTCGATTTTTTTTTTAACTAATTTTAACTCTCTGAAAAATAGTACCTGTTCCAGAAATTACATTTTTTCAGGATAAAAGCACTACCACTGCAAGGTGCATTTTGTTTCTTGTTGTAACAAGTGCAGTATGTCATTGAAATTCCAACCAAAAAATTATATGAGAGAATAATATGTGGTCAGTCTCCTGTCTTGTACCCTGTGATTACTACATAAAACTAAAGCACAGAATATTGAAGTAGCAGTGGTCTTCATTCTTGACATCACCTGCAGTCTCTGAATAGATTAGAACAAGATTATCAATAATTTTTGAGTCTTTTTTATATCTGTGTAACAAACTGTATAGTTTTTCATACATAAATTCCATTTTTACTTCTTACAATTAGAAAGTTTATAGTGTTTAAAAATGAATTAAATACAATCTTATTCTAAAATTCAAATTAAACTGTTTTTGAGATATGGATATATTTAGTTAACTCTTTATTGCCATGTTTTTGGCAGACTATGAAATAAAACTATTTGTACGGCATTTATAATTTTACTACAGCCAAGAAAAGTGAACAAGTTTCTGACAAGAATTCCATCCTTATGCCTCAACAAAAGAGACTTAAATAACTCTCAGCTCTTAATCTGAAGTCTGAGATGATTAAATCAAGAAAATAACATTTGGCATTTTAACTCTTTGTAGACTTATTTCTTCTTTCTTCCTTTCATTGTATATTATAGTCATATTCTTCATGAAATGAATTATTCTCTATGGTTGTTATTCTTTCCATAGGAAATCAAGTTTTCAAGAGCAACAGAAAGGTTTGAGAGGCACTGAAGTACGTTTTTATTATCTTCCCACCTTAGGACAAGTTTGAATGATTTTTTATTTTATTCTTTCAATTTTTTATATAAAAGAAAAAAATAGCTTCAATAGCTAATGTTCACATAATAAGGATAGATCATTTAAACATGATAATTATAGGCAGTATACGAAAAATTTCAGTAATATCCTCTATATCAATGTGTATAAATATACTCTGGCAGTTTTTTATGTTTTGAATTGTCTTTTCTTTCTTGGCATACCTTATTTTTATATCATATTTTATTTTAATTCTATTCCGTATTTTTATAATGAACAAGTCTATGTTCTTTATTCATTTAGAAGAGGACAAAGCTGTTGCTTCAAACTGCTGGACATCTTTTTTTTTATATACCAACTTTGTTTTAGAGACCCTACATGAGTAAGTAGAAATATAAATATTGAATCACTCTATCTTCTCAGATACACCTAATCCTATGCTATAATTTCTAGTATACTTTTGAAATTAAAATATTTTAAAAGAAATAAAGAACAAACAATAATCTAAGATACTAAAGTTTTTTTCTTAAAAACTAGCACGTTTAAGCCTGTTTCTCCCTATGCTAGTGAGAAATGAAATTCCCTATTTTCTGGAACTGATTTAGGATCCTTTAGTAATGAGTTATAAACACTTCTAGCTGGTGGAAAAGTTGGTCCCAGGGCAAACAATGCTTCTTGGTTTGAGAAGAGGGGGAGCAAAAGGCCAAAGGGCAAATTCCACTTGTAACATGCTACATACTTTTGTGGGCAGAATCAATGCCCAAATGGTCAACAGCTTTTACTGCCAGGCTGGCTTATTGCTAATGGGATCAGGTTCCTTAGATAATATAGAAAAGTCATTCTGAAAAACTTAATGCATTGATAGGTTGCGGCAAATTGACCCATGCCTTAGTTTTGTTAGGTTTATGATTCTGCATTTGCTTCACAGAAATCTGTTTTGTGAAATATTGTCTTTGTTTTATTCAGAGTGTAGGAAGAGAAGGAGGGTGTGATGAGGACAAAGCTTGTGAAAGAGTTTGTTTATAACATTTGTTCTTATTGTTTAGAAGAATTTTTAAGCCATTATGGAAAAGGCCAACAATAAGAAGAAGGGATAATTATGGAGACAATATTTTGAAGAGTCCTTTTGAGAATAAGGGTAACAAAAATATAAGTTAGTTATAAAGAATGTCTCCCCAAATCCAGGTTTCCTGTCTAATTAGATTCTGGCAGAAGGTGCATTCTAAACTGTTCTTCAAAACATTTGGGAATTTCTTGAACTCTCTCTACAGGGGACTGTATCGGCAAACACAGGCCTAACAGCGTAAAAAAATGAACAAATCAATAAGACATCCCAAGTCAAAAGGGGAACATTTCTTACACTATCTCTGCTCTAGGGATATGTCTTTTACATATTAATTTGAAGAAGTAAAACTTTAGGAGTGAGAGAGGATTACCAAATGTGGTAAAATACATATTATTTTTATTCAAACCAATTTTTAATTATTATGCTCAAAAGACATTGATGACATTTATCCGTGGAGGGAAAATGTTTGTGGCAGTGATTAAATGCAAGCCTTTATTGTGAAGCATGAAACTCAAAGCACATTGGTGAGGATTATTTACATTCTTTTTTTTTTTTTCTGCATGGTCAAGTCAATAAATGTTTCAAGTGAAAAAAGTATACGTATATGTATATATGTATACATGTATATTAAAAACCAGCCAATATTTGATAATACCTTGCAAATATGTACCCTCAAAGATGTTCATCTAAACTAAGACTTGGAAGTCAATAGTTACCAAAAAGAATTATAGAGAACTCCTCTGGGAAATTTTTATGCATGAAAATATTTGGGTTCAAATGCCATCCATGATACTATTTGCAATTCTGAGGGTTAGTTTTCCCATCAGCAAAATAAGAGCTTCCTGATTTGAAGACCATTTCAAATTCTATCAGTTACCCCAACACTGTCCTACAAACAATATTAGGTACTAACTGCATGACTCCACTAATTTTCCTGATCTCTTCTACATTAATTTTTCTTAGTCTCTTTTCAGTTATAAATAACTGGAGAAACTAATTCGACACTAAAGTGCAATAATAATGGAATTTTACTATTTCACCTTTTACATAGCACTACAAAAAAACCCAAAAACAACAAGAAGGCTTAAGCCCAAAGGATGCTGAGAAACTTCAGGCAACTTAGGTAGTTATACAAAGGAAAGGAGTATTTTGCAATTCATTATTTTGTTTCTTAAATCTGTCTGTTACTCCTTCTCACACAAGATTTTGTATCTTATGTTATAATGGCTTAGCTTGGGATACCCTTAAAAACACTGTAGGCCAGAGAATTTGTACAACACAATTTTATATCATGACAGTTTTGGAGACAGACAAGACCAAGATTTCAGGTCTGGGGAGGGTTCTCTTCCTGGTTTGTGGACTAACACTTCTTACAAAGTCCTCACCTGGCAATCTTTGTCTCCTTATGACACTACTCCTAGCAGATCAGGACCAAATTCTTAAGACTTGGCTTAATTTTAGTTACCCCTACAAAAACCTTATCTCTAAATGCAGTTGAGGGTTGGGTTTCAATAATGAATTTTGAGGGAATATCGTCAGTCTATATGAGATAACATTAACATCCACCCTCTCAACCAGGTTAGAATCTGTCTTAACTCTTTCATTGCCTTACTGGTAGCTAAGTCCAGTTGAATTCTTTTTCAAAATGTGCTTCAAATTCTGCTTATTTCTTCTTTTAAGCACTTCTCATTTTGTTGCATTTAATTCCAAATGGATGCAGGGGTTTTTTATAAAACTAATAGATTTCTAAGCACTCAAGTGGAGATGTGTGTGTATGAATGTAGCTGCCTGTGAGGGGCACACGTTTGCACCAGTAGTGGGTGAGAGATGTTGTAGGGCAGATGGGTCACGTCAGCATCACAGGAGGGGCGTTTCAGCATACTTTTTTTCAGGAAGCTCTCTTCACCTATAAGCTAGCACTCTTTTAACAAGTTTTGATAGGTATAGTAGCAGTAACAATCAACTTACTTCCTTCTCTTTTCCCCAAATACAATGCCATCCCGTGATCTAAACCATTAAGGCACAGAATAAGTTCACATTCATTATTGTGACATTTATTTGGGAAAGTAACCATGATTTACTCTTTTAGGCTAAGGAGGCCTTACAACATACTTGCACACAGACTCTCCACTTAACTACATTAGACAATTATAACCATCATCCTGGACCAATCTTTTCTACTAATCCTGATAATAGCTTCATGGAGGTTAGGGATAAAATCATGATTCAAATGTGTGTAAGAAAAAAAGTGTGATGATAAATTAGAAGCAGTAAGTATAGTGAGTTCTTTCAAGTAAATTGGTGTGCTTGAGGCAAAAACAGGGTGAAAACTGGAAGGAGATAAGAAGTCGTTTTAGTCTGTTTGGGTTCTAACAAAAATATCAAAATCGGGTGGCTAAAACAACAAACATTTATTTCTCTGGAATAATACTTCTTGAGTCTAAAGAGTCAAAACTTAAGACTCCAACAGATTCTGTCTCATAATGACGTTTCCTGGTTTATCGATAGCTGTTCCTTCCTTGTATCCTCACATGGTAAAAAGGAATAAAAGAGCTTTCTGAGATCTCTTTTATAAGGACACTAATCCCATTCGTGAGAGTCCCACATTCACTGACCTTGTCATTCCCACAGGCTCTACCTCCTGTTACCATCACATTGGGGGTTAGGATTTCTACATTTAACTTTGGGATGGGGGGAGGGGATATAAACATTTAGTCAATAGCAAAGCTCAAAAAATGTTTTGCTACGGTGACAAAATTTTGTTTTGTACTAAACTGAAATTTCCATCAGCAGGGGAAAAAGTGATAATAGCAAAGGCAGTAAGAAAAAATAGAATTGCATTATAAATATCCTTGACTAAGGAAAAGAAAAAAATCTGATATACAGTTGGAACCTTTAGCCATGAGCATGGACAGGTAGTCTTCAATAACAGGAGAACAGATGGAGGATGTGTGCAAACAAGAGGTTAAGAGGCTAGATACAGTAATAGAATCTAGAGAACATATCTTTGAATTTTTCTTTTTTTATAAAAAATGAAGTTTTCCACAGCAGAGAGGGATGGTAAGGAAACATAGGAGGTTTCAGATAAAAAGAAAAGATGATGATAGTCATCTAGAAGGATGAGAGAGTGAAAAAAAATATGGAAAAGTAAGATCTTAGGGCCACTGGAACTTATGGGTCATAAAATTAAACTAAAAGTAGTATTAAGACCTGTCAAGGATTCTTAACTTGAGATCTACCGCCAAGAAATTATGGCAGAGAATATTTCAACATAATTAGTTTTCTTTGTAACCCTGTGTATTATGATCATAAGTATTTGTATTTGTGTCTTGTCTACATTTAAAAATATTTTTCTGAGAAGGGATACAGAGAATTCAAGAGACTTTTTTTAAAAGTTTATGTTATCAAAACATTTAGGAGTCTCTGGAATTTCTGGAGTTGTCATAAAAGTAGGGACTGCGTTCAGCTAGAGGACAAGAACATCGAGAAAGACTCCCTTGTGTGGCCCCTGCTGAGAGGGACAGGCTGTTCTGAAGAGGGACAGCATACCATGAACAAGAATCTGTCAATATGTGTTGAATAAATGAGTGTTCTCACCCTAAAACCTGGGCCACCCACTTTCAAGAGGTAAATCCTTAAACATATTTAAATTTCTTATATCAATATTGGTCAATAGGGCCTTTAAAAATTCCTTTTTGAGTCATTTCTTAATTTTGTATTTTGTCCATTTGTTTATATTTTATATCATCCATTTTATTCAAATTATAAAATCTATTGTTCTAAAGTGAAATAGTATAGTCCTATAAGTATTTAATACTCTACTTCTGTCTGTAATTTTATCCTTCTTTTAAAATAATGTTTATTTCTGCATTTTTTTTCATTTTTCTATTAACCAGACTTGCTACAAATTTGGTTACTTTAGTTGGTCCTTTCAAACAACAATCTTTAGAATTTAATTATGTAGTCTAATTTGCTTTCCTATTTTATCAATCTTGGGTTAGAATCAATGTAGACTTCACCAATTTGCTAACAGGTGACCTTAAGCAATTTATATAAGCTTCTTACTCTTCAGCTTTTTTACATAGATGGGTTCATAATTGCATACCTCATCGAGTTGTTTTGAAGTCTCAAAGGGTATATGTAGGGGTTAAAAACATCCCTGGCACATAGTGACCTCTCGGGAAATGTTTCTGATCACTGTTACCTGTTTCTGTTATACAAAACACCTAAGATATTTGTACTTTCTTGTTTTCTAATAATTATACCTGTACCTTGTATTTTCAGAATGCTACTTTGGCTTAAACTTCTAAGTGCTAATATATACGAGTACACTTTTTCTCGTTCAGTTTGAAATTGGTGGTCATCTCAGTTGTTTTCATCTTTATACACACAAGTTATGTACCAGTTTGTTTTCAAATGTCACAATAGACAGATTAGGTTATAGGGGTCAGTAGGACAAGGTTTTGTGGTTAATTCCTTATTTTTCATCTAATGATCAAATAATGTGGCTTCTTATATTTTTGTATATTGGAATTTTCTAGAGATTTTCTTGTACATTTTCCATGGTTTTGCTCAACAATCTGTATGAGTGATCCATTTAGATTTTAATACAATACACGTTCTCTATTTGTTATGGCTTGTGTCTACATGTCCCCCCTAAGCCTCATGTGGTCATGGGTGGGGTTGTTTTCAGAAGTGACTGGATCTAGAGTTTGTGACATGGGGATTGATTCATGATGCAGTGCTAGGATCAAGGGCACTTGGATTAAGGGTGAGAGTGCCACCCACCCTAAGTAGTCTGGATAAGATAAAAGGGGCAGAAAAATGCTGTTAAGGTCCCTTGTTGCTTTTGCTGTCTTGTGGATCCCATCTACTGTCTCTTCTGTGAACCCCTCTACCAAGTCACCTTGCCTTGGAGCCCGTTGATTATGGACTGAAACCTCTATGGAAATGTGAACTAAATAAACCTTTCCCCTTTAACTTTGTTTGTCAGGTATTTTGTCTCAGCAATGAGAGAAAAGTAACTAAGACACTATTCATTTGGTGCAGAACTATATATATATATATGCATGTGTGTGTCTATATGTATATATACGTATATATGTATATGCAAACAATATCAGTTAAATCCATATCATTGTGGTTTATTTTTATTGCTGACTCATTTTGCCCACTTCAGAGAAAAATAAAAACACTGTACAGGTATTACATTGTCTATTTCTCCTTCTACTGATATAATATCTTGCTTTTTATCTTGATACTGTTAATTATTAATATAGTAAAGGTACATAACTATACATATTCTTGATAGATGATTCTATCCTTTGCTATGCAAAATGCCTCTGTCCCATTTATTGCTTTTTGGTGTGATTATTTTTGTGAGAAATGAATTTATATTGGGTAAGTAATGGCCTATAAATATTTTTATTCCTTTTATATTTTTCTGTTTAATTTGTTTTCTGTTTGATTCTCATGTCGCATTTTAAAAGCTAAAAAAGTAAAATCAAGAATCTCTGTGTTAAAAAGGATTGTTTAAAAATTAATATTTAGGGCTGGTGAGATGGCTCAGCGGTATAAGCGCCTGCCTGGCAAGCATGAGGGCCCAAGTTCGACTCCCCGAACCCACATACAAAAAAAGGGCCGGTGATATCACTCAGCAGCACAGGCTCCTGCTGGAGCGAGGTCCTGAGGTCGACCCCCGGTACCCACAAAAAATAAATAAATAAATAATAAATAAAAATTAATATTTATTATTAATTATGCCCTATGTGAGATAATTCCTGCTGTATTTTTAGTTATTCTACTTACCCTGCTTTCATATTGTAGTTCTTCCCTTTTATGCCCCTGTTGGATCGTTCAGGTTTACCTTCTCCATTTTTTCATTATTTACCTAGAATTTTAGAAGTTACACATCCATTACTATTCTCCTGTTAACATTTTAAACAGCATTTTTAAAACTTTTAAAAATTATTTCAAAGAATTTACACATATTATATTGTTTTCTTTGATGACACAATTATAAATAAGCAAATAAATAACCTTGTTTCTATATATTCCTCTTTCCCAGGATTTGTAGGCTTGCCAAATTTTCCCTTTTTTGAAATTTCATATTCAATTCTTTTTACTTTTATTATCATTGAACTTTTGCTTGGAGAACAGACTTAGTATTTGTACTTCAATTCCCCATGTGATGGTATTTATAGTAGAATACAGATGTACTATATACTGTCCACATTTTATGATTGTAACAAAATAAAGTAATTCTTAATGTACATTTGTTGAAGAAATATATATGCATGTTAAAAGAAGAAAGACGAGTCAAATGTCTATGTGAACATTTAAGAATCCGAATTATTTATGAAAAATGGAATTCATAAATGATGAAGTAATAATTAGCCTACTATTTAGAAACCACAAATACCAAACTCAAATATACAACATGTGCATGTAACATTTCCAAAAGTATATTTCAGATAGTTATAGACAAGTGTAAAATCAATTAAATATGACACATTAGGAAAAGTTAGAATGATTTTAGTAGTTTTGAAATCAAAGAGGCTTTCCTAAAAATCTTAAATCCATAAAGGAAATATATGAAAAATGTGGTTAATTTTGGGGGGGGCTGTACCAGGAATCAAACTCAGGACCTCACACTTGCCAGCCAGTTGCTGTGCCACTGAGCTTATATCACCAGCCCTTGGTTAATTTTTATATGTCTTTTAAATTCTATTATGACCAAATATAAAAAGCAAGGCATAGACTAGGAAAAATATTTTCAATGCATAAGGGAGTCATGATATTTATAATCAGAATATAAACATACTTCATACAAAGCAAAGAGAAAAAAAAGCCATGGTAAAAATGGCAAAATAACAGAAAACAACTGACGGAAGAAATATAATTACACAATAAATATACGGAAATATTACCAACCTCATTAATAATCAAGTTAAGATAACTTAAAAATAAGATTTTTATGTTTCACCAGAAACATGAGAAACAACCTTTTAAAAATATTAATATCCCGTTTTGGTAAAGGTGGGAAAAATAGTCAAGTTACTATATTTTAAATTAAGCTCTTTAAGAGAGAAATATTTTAATGAAAAAGTTTTTCCACTTGTAGAATCTATTTTAAAGAAATGAAAGCATCTATGAGCAAAGACAAATATACGAGGAAATACATTACAGCATTGATTGCTTATCAAAGAAACAGTTGTTAACAGTCTCAATGTCCCTCGTTATGAAATGATTAAATGAATTGTGTCATTTATAAAATATTTTGCAACTACTTTAGAACTATAAATTAGAGCTAAGTATACTGATATGCAAATATTTATTGAACACATTACAAGTACAAGGCCTTTGCATATAAATGTATATTTTTGTTTGTGTTCTTTTTTGTAAGAGAAAGTATTTGTACTGTCTCAGCAATGAGAGAAAAGAGTTACTTTTCTCTCATTATCGATACAGAAATTGAAAAAGATACATTGAGAGAGTGAGAGGAGAGAGAGCGGGAGACAGAAAGGAAAGAAAAAAAGAAGAAAATGTGTTCACAAAGGAAATATTTGTTAAACGTATGCTATATTCCAGTCTTGGCTCCATGTTCTCAAGGATCTCTTCTAAAAGCTGACAAAGAAATGTAAACAATCGCATGGACAGATAAACAACTATGTAAGGAAATTGGCCCCAAGCAATTATTCACAAATTAAGAAGTGTTATAAAGAAAATAGTGCAGGAAATAATGTACAGGATGAAAGAAGGGCTGCAACAGATAAAAGACCAGGAGACAAGAAGACTGCATTTGAAGTGAAACCCAAAGGATGAGAAAGGAAAAGCAAGTTTCAAGCACAGAGAATGGTAACACCAAAAGCTCTGGAGTAAAAGTGAGAATGTTGACTTAAAGGAAAAGTAAGACATTCGCTATGACTGGTGAGTATCAGTGCCCACAAATCTGTGATTTGAGTTCAGAGATGTAGACAGGGACCAGGTCACACAGGATCCCATGGGCTATAGCAAGAAGTATGGATCGTATAAGCATTAGAGTGAAAGGATTATTGGAGGAAATTGTAGGGAGGCAATGGTTGGACAGTGAGACCACATAAGAATATTACAGTATTCTAAAGACAGATCGTGGGGTGTGCGTTAGCAGTAGAGATTGAGAGAGTCAAACAGTGTATTTAGGAGGCAAAACAATAGGACCGTCTGATAGGGGAAACGTGAGAAGAAATCAGTGAAGTCTTCAAGGCTCTGGGCTTGAACAAGTAAGGCAGTTAGTGAATGAATTTATTAAGCAAGCAAGAAACAGGTGTTGATTTTGTAGGAACCAAGAATTTACTTCTGATTATCATAGGCTTAAGTTAATGTTAATAACAAAGCTAACATTTGTGTATTACTTTGTATACTTAAAGCTCTTGTTACAGATTAACTCATTTCATTCTCATAAAATCTTATGACATGAGATTTATGTAGTCTGAACTTTTTCAAGGAATATTTTATTTGAATATTTTTTTGAATTAGTGCCCTATTATGAAATGATAATAAAAATTCTATTAAATACTTTTATTCCTTATTCTGTCACTTTAAGTGTGCACTTTTTTAAGCATGAGTGTCAACAGTTGCAAATGAACTTCAGAAAATGGTGTAAGAAAGTGGAATGTTTGGGTGTATTGAGCTTAAAATAAGCAGATTTTTAATATTCATCACAACTCTGAGCCACAACTCTGGGAGTTCAGACTTGGTGGAGAAGTGAAAGGAGAAAAATGGAGGTTAGATTACAGTTTCCCTCAGGCTTCATTATCACCCCAGGCAAGTGACTGTGTATCTCATCCTCTCACACTCCATTCCTAAAATGAAGTCTAGGAAAAAATTAAATAGGTTAAAATTTTAGCTAAGTTTGAAGAAGTTTATAACTATAAAACTGTATAAAAATATTGACCTTCTATGAGTTCTCAGTGTTATTTGGTTCTAGAGAACTATTTTAATAATATATGTATATGTGTGTATGTATGCATATGTAAGTATATGTGTATATATTTATGAATATATTCATACACATTATACTTTGTTTTACAGAGCAATATTCAACCTTCAGTATAAACAGGAATGGGAAACACACGTTTGCTGATAAAACCTAAAGCAGCCCTTAAAATTCAATCAATGTTTTCTAAAAGGACTGAATATGTATTCAGAATCCAACAATCCACTCCAAGGATAATGCAATCAAATGTATCCCTTTTAAGACCTTTGCTACTTCAGTATAATGTGTTTTTCTGAACAAAAAGGAAGAAAAACATTAAAATGTTCTTTCACTCCCATAATCCACTCTGTGGTGATGATTACTCAAAAACATCCTGCCTGCAACTGTCTTCTCAGTCTATTGACAAATGATTTGAAAAAATACTGTTGTAATCTGTAAAATCACTAGACAAAGGACAAATGATGCCTTTTCACACATGTCTTGAAATTTCTAATCAAAATTTCATACGTGGAACAGCTTTTGTCTGACAGAGAGCCCTACCATGAAATGCCAATGTTTATTCATTCAAAGCCTTTCTGCTCCTAAGAGGAGATTCCAGTTTTGTCCCCATGCAGGGAAGACTATGCTCTTACATTTTAGACAGCATTTGACAAAGTTCCACATCAAAGATCAAGGTCTTGGTAGAAAGATTGAGGTCTGAAAAAGGAGGAAAACAGAATGGACATAAATGTATATAAAATGGATTCAGTGTTGGCTAAAGGGCAGATGACGGTATGGTCATAAATAAAAACTTTTTCATGGTGACAAAAGATAACAGGAGAGGTATTATTGGAATAGTGTAAGGATCCCACTTACTTATTAACTGTTTGGGTAAACTTGGCAATGGAATTGAGAAGAAAATATCTAGTTCTGTAAATATAGTTTTACTGGAGAAACATAGAATACCTATTTCATGGTAGAAAAACAACACTTTTACATACATTTGATAAATTGATTCAGGCTCATGGGCTTCAGTTTAAAATATTAATCTATATTTCTTATGTATGCTACCTTTTATAAAGAGGGGCAAGTAGCCAAAATGTAAAAGGAAGGGACAGACTTGAAAGTGGGGAGTCCATAAAATGGAAATGGAGAGAAGCACCTTCTTTTCAAAACAACAAGGAAATTGGGAACTCAGCACTTACATCTCATTGCCATGGTCTCCTCTTTCCTGTGACTTGTCACCCACATTAGGCGACAGATAGATAAAGGATTTGTCGTTAAGTTTGGATTCCAGACAGCAAATAATAAATACATAATAGAACTATGTCCCATGTAATATTATAGGATAGAGTTATACTCAAAATTCTTTGTTATCTAGAATTCAATTTTAGTGGATTTCTTGTTTTGTTTTTCTGCTATTGCAGCAGTGGCGGTGTTGATGGTGATGCTTTTCCAAGTCTTACAACCTTAACCTGGGACAAACTGCCATCCAATTGTTGTAGACGTTTGTACATCTTCTGGAGAAAAATGGGACACAATTGTGTGGAAAGAAAACCTGGGCTATAACGAAAGTGAAATCAAACAGAACCAATTATGGCTATTGCAACCAAATCTGTGGATTTTATACACTCACTACTATCAGAATTTTCTTCCCTTCCCCTCTAACTTCCATATTTTCCAAAGTGATGTCAACTATTTAAAGCATTATTGAAAGCCTTTTCACTGCTTTCATTTTGCCATACTTATACTTAGTGTCCTAATTTATTAGGCACACTTTAGTGAATGATCTCTGAAGCTGTAAGTCAGAGGCTTGATCTTTCTGATACACTTTTTCTGTGGGGATTATCCTGTGCCCAGATATTGACAATAAACCAGGTAGAGAAAGATATATACTTATTTTAAGTATAGTTCCTAGGAATTGCACCATTAGGTTCTTGACATTTTAAAAATTAAAAACACAACTGCAACTGGATGTGTCTAAAACACTTCTTTGGAGAGAAAAAGTTAGCATGATACATTGGAAAATCAAATTTAAAGTTTCTATATCCAAAATATCATCATGACTGCAGGACTGTTTGTCCTCCCTTTGTGTGATGAAAATTATCTGTGAGCAATCTAAAAAAAAAAAATCTAAAATGGCAATGTATGCATTCTTTGAAAATAAACACTTTTTAGACCTGACCAGTTGATGAAACACACTATCGATCATGATAATGAAGATCCAAGTCTTGCTAACACACAAAGCATAATCATTTTGGCTTATGAATTGGCTATGAACAGGTCCCTTCCCCCTTCCCTCTATGTGGTCTTTGAACATGATGCACTTATACTTTTATGTATATAGACTAATTAAGAGAATAATTTTACATTTGATTTTGCTATTTTCATCAAAAGTAATTATCTTTAAAAATTCTTTAAATTGTTCTGCTTTCTGTATCAGTGATTAATGTATTGTGTCTAATTCTTCTTGCCTGTTAATTGTTTTATACAAGTGGCTGCTAATATAAGCAATAAGGTTTTATTAATGTCCCAATCAAATATATTGAAGCATATATGTGTTAAATACATGAGTGCTAAATAGGTGATCCTTCTTAAAAGAACATTAATTTTGAACATTGATCTATATGTATTAATTAATGTCTTTCAAAGCTTTTCTGCAAGGTGATTAAAATTGTTTATATTTTATCATGTAAAATAGTACATCCATTAACTACAGATTTATCCACAAGGTATAAGTGAAAGAAACTACACTTGAAGACAGAAACTTGAATGTAGACAATATAATTCAATGTGTACTTATTTAGAAATATGTCCTTTTTTAATAAGTACCTTGAAATAAATTCTTGCTCTACTAAATTATTAAAAAACACCTATTATCAAATAAGATACAATCTGTTGAAACCTAAAAAGAAGAAAATGTGTGTTGCTTATGATATTCTTTTTCTACAAAAAGTGTACTTTCCATTATCAAGAAACATTCAAAAATTAAACTTGGTTCAAGCATGAGTTATAGAAACTCAAAGGCATAACCCTCTCTTTCTCCCCAGAAAAGACAAGCAAAAGACAGAATAAAATGTTTAAGTCAATATAAATGTGATCGTATTAAACAATATTTCTGACTTAATTGTGATATGTCAGCATGACTAGATTAAGCAATGCCCAGTAGATTACTGAAGCTCACTCACTTCTAGGTGTGTTTGTGGGGTGTTTCCAGAGGTGATTGGCAGCTAGGCCATCAGACTTAGAAGAGAAGACGCAGGCCGATTTTGGGCGGTACTGTCCAACAGACTTGTAGCCCGATGGAATAAAAAGGAAAGAAGGAGGAAGTTGGCATATTTGATGATCTCCATCAAAGTTGTGCTTTTTACTACAGTCGCCTGTGGACGTCGGACTCCAATTTTTCAGCTTTCTAACGGTCATACCAGTGCCTCTTCAGGCACATTCCAGGGCTTTATCTCAGACTGGTGCAGCATCTTTGTTCTCTCTGGTTCAGTGGCTTCCATGGACTCTCCCAGCTCTGATGCCGTAAGCCTATTTAATAAATCTCCATGTTCCTCCAACTTTGTAAAAGGTGTTAACCTGAAACCCTACTATAATATTTTGCTTGCTTTACTTTTAAATTGAGTTGCTGTCCATGAGTGAATTAAATCTGTTGTCAGACAATCTCTGAAAATTTAAAATTGTTATTTAGTTAACTTTGACCTATTTTTCTTAATATGAAATTTTCAATTTCAAACAGAAGATATAAAGACAGATGACAGCCTGTCCCAAACAATTTGTAAAAATCAAAAATTAAAAATATCTCATAGTCATAATAAGCAATGAGTTAGCAAAAATCAATACAAGAGGAACCAAAGTGGCACATGCCTATATCCCAGCAATCTGGGAGGCTAGAGCTGGAAGATCACAAGTTCAACTCTAGCCTGGGCATTTTAGAGATTTAGGAAGACCCTGTCTCAAAATAAAAATCAAAAAGAGCTAGAGATGTAGCTCACTGGGAAGACCCTGGGTTCAGTCTTCATACTGCAATAAAAAGGGTGTGGGGAATCTGTGGTAATTTTAAATTATTAGTTTAAATTCTTAGTTCAAAAATTTTGTAGAGATAAGGATGTAGCTCAGTGGTAGACCACATGCCTATCATGTGGAAGACCCTGTATTCAATCCTCAGCACTACAAACCTTAAACAAATAAAGAAAAATATTAGTATAAAATAAATTAGTTTTACTCTACTCTTTGAGAGGTTAGTTCTATGTATTCTTCCTAAAATAATAATAAAATATTAATTTTACTATAATGTAACCAAGAGATTAAAAGCACTTAGTTTTGTTGAGGGAATGAAGAAATTTTGGCGCATCTATAAGTTGTGCAAACAGAAGTTTTGGAAAGCCAACATGTTGATGTCCAGTATTTTAAAAAGAACATAACTTTGATCCAATTATTTTACTTCTGCAAGCATTCTTATACATCTCCTTGAGGTTACTAGTACAAAGACTTACTGCAGCACACTTTGAGACCAAAAAGAGAAAAGTCCTAAATATGCAATAATGAGAAAGTGGTTGCAAAAATTAAGGCACAACATTACTTTGGAATATGATGTAACCAATGAAGAGCTATTTGAATAAGAATTGATATAGATGTTAGTTTATCATATAAATATCAAAATAATAGAATAAATTTTGCATTATAATTTCCACTTGAATTTGTTTTAGAAAAAATACATGATATATAAAAATATATACATATACATAGAATGGTATCTGGATAGTTTATACCTCTAAAACTTAACAGTTGTTAATTCTGAGGAATGGGAAATAGGAAAATTGATCATAGGAATATTTTGCTTTTTATTTTTCAATATTTTATTAATACTAATAGTATTTCTATTTATTTTGTGACATACATATAGAAAAGATATAGATATCTTTAAATAGTTATGTAACCATGTATCAGGTTGACAAATACAGAATTTTCAGCACATGCATTGCTTCTTTGTGTGCCTCCCAACCATGGGACTCTTTCTGATAAACAGTTCTTATTCACCTACATTCCTGGAGTAAATATAGAATTTTTAATACCTTGTATTCTCAAACATATTCTGATTTGGATAATATGATCATTTTAAGAATAGGAATGGTAACTTTTCATTCTATTCATTTCTGTGTTTTTTAAATTTTCTAAAATATGTATTTATTATTTTGTCACCCCCACACTTTTTTAAAAGGGCAATTTAGTTGTAAAACAAAAACATTTAAATGTTTACACACATTGAGTATTTTCCCTTCTACAGAAAAGGCAGAGTACAAAGATTTTCTCTAGAGTTTTGTTTTGTTTTATTTTCAGTAATGGATCAAACTACGTGACAGCAACTCAGTGGAATAATAAGCAACAATTTTTAAAAAATGGGCTTACAGTCAGTATTGACAGATATGGGACAATTGAGAGAGGAGACACAAGGAGAGGAAGAAAGAAACAAAGTAGGAAAGGAAGTATGAGAAAGTCAGACAGGAGGGTCAGTGATATCACTCAGCTGCACAAGCGCCTGCTGGCAAGCACAAGGTCCTGAGATCGACTCCCGGTACCCACATAAAAAAAAAAAAAAAACGGAATAATTTTCAAAATGTTTAGCACAGCATCCAAGGTCATAGACAATCTGGACTCTCCTAGTTTTCAAGCCTCCCCTCCTACCCCTTTCCCTGGTCACATATTACACTAGCTTTATCAAGTGCTGTGTTTTGTCCTTCAAGGTTCACGTACTGGAGGGTTGGACTGAATGTGGCAGTGTTGAGCTTTAAGAGGGAGGACCTAGTGGAAGAAAATCAGGTCATTGTTGCAGGGGAGCTCCATCCCCATGAATCGGTCAATGATATCTTGAAGGTCTGGTCTCCCATGACTAGATTCATTCTTATGAGAAAAAGTTTATTTAAGAAAAGCCACCTCATCCCTCAGCCCCTTCTGCATGTGACCCACTCCCTTTCTGCTTTTCTTTACATTGTAACACAACCAGGGGACCTTCACCAGTAAACTCTTACCTGCTTTTTAGACTGTAAGAATCATGAGCCAAATAAAACTCTCTACTTTATAAAGTTCCTAGCTTCTGGCATTTTGTTATAGTACCACAAAACTGACAAGATACCTGGGCATAAAATTTTTCTATCTCTGCCTCTTTGTTTTCTTTGCCTGGGAAGTTTTCCCTCATACTAATGAACCTGATTCACAGAATCTCAATTAAAAGGGTACACCAAAACAACAGAGGAATTTTGTTAATTTGTTTTGTTTTATTTTTGTCTTAATACAAATGTCCAAGCCCCATCCAAGGGACCTGCTTAATCACAATACCTAAAGTATAGACAAGACAAAATTATAATTTAGAAAACATATACAAATGTTTATAAAGGGGCTAAAACCATTAACATAAGGAAAAAATATATCTCCTTAACCAATGTACCTTTCCTGAACATATATCTGGGAGTATACTTAACTATTTGCTTGTATTGCCACAATCTTATTGTATACAACCAATCAATTATTAGGTTATATACATCCTGGCATGTAATTCTTTTTATTACTATTATGTCAGAAAACTGTGCCCCTTTTCAAGACGATTGCCTTTGTATTAGGGCCCAAATAAACATACTTAGACTGTTGCAATAACTAATTGTTTGTAGTCCTAACTTCTTTCAATCTAGACTTCACATATCAATCAGAAGCATTTATTAAATATATTTATTCTTTTTCTGCTTAAAACATATTGTTAGTTTTTCATAAAGCATATGCCCATTGAGTAAAGAACAATTTCTTGAGAACTTCTGAACGATACACCTGACTCAGCCTAACTCATATTGTCAATTTACCTATTCATTATTCTGTCCTCAGTTTAAGTAACTGTTTAAAATCCCTCCTAACACACCCCTGCACACATACACACGTGTGCCTAAGTTAGGTCTTCTTGTTATCTATTATGAGAATTTTTGTTCATTCTTTGTAGCCATCATCATATCTCTTCTGACTTGCTTGTCTTTATGTACTATAAACTATTAAAGAGCAGGGGCTACACTGTCTTCCTAGTGCATGATGAGAATTTAGTATTTAATGAATATACATAAATGAAGAAATGAAAAAAAAATTGACTACCAGCATGTTTCCAGTTACCAGATGTTTTGCTTTGTTTAAATACAATTTGAAAGAATTAGAGAATGCCAAGCTAAATATTTTGTTGGTTTTGTCTCTTAAAAAAAAAAAAAAGAAAGCTTCTTGCTTTCTCTCTACAGATGCTTAGAAGCTTTAGATGAAAATGTTAACTATTGTAAAACATATATTTTTACACAGGAAAAAAACACAGTCATACATATGTGGATAGTGTATTAGTCATGGAGTGGGCTGGAAACAGATGGAACAGCGCTGGAGTTAGTAAGGCATCTGTACCTCAGCAGTGCTCCTTAACGGCAAGCCATCCTCAGTCCCTGTCAATCCAGCCTCCTGCAGGCCTTCTTCAGGAGCATCCCACTGGAGGCCCAAGCACAAAGAGTTTTCATCCAACTTGGGTTGATCTTGAAGGACACTGCAGAGTAGAGGAGAATGGAGAATGGGTCTCTCCAAAAATATGCAACTCTGGGAAGAAATGGGCATGACTATGTGCATAGCCCTGCATTCTGTTTTGTTTTGTTTTGTCTGTCCACAAGAAGCCTTTACTGAAATTGTTAACAATAAATAGAACTTACTTGGTCCATAAGCCTGAAGTCAATGATTTTTATTAATACTGAAATGATTCTTGTAGTTTGATGCTGTGGTTTACTTTTAATTAAATGGAAATATTATAGTTTTATAACAACTCTAATAATGAATAATGACTATCAAGTATATGTAGGAGAAGCTAGAAGTATACTTTAAAAATTATTTTTCTTTTTTGATGTAAAATAATACCACAAAATACTTTGCTCAAAAGAGCAACAAAAATGTTCACCACCGTAGTCCTAGTAATAGCGGTATAAGCTACATGGAGAATGATGTAGGTGAAAAACCAATTTACATGAGTCTCAGTAAGAAGACAACCTTAGCCAGGCATGGTGGTACATGCCTACAATCCCAGAATTTGGAAAACTAGGGCAGGAGGATCACTGTGAGTTTAAGGCCAGCCTGGCTATATAGTGAGTTCAAGACCAGCCTGAACTAATAGCGAAAGCCTTCTCAAAAAAACAAGCAAAAGCCAGGCATGGTGGCACACCCCTGTAATCCCAGCACTCGGGAGGCTGAGGCAGGTGGATCACTGCAAGTTCAAGGACAGCCAAGGCTACATAATGAGTTCAAAGCTAGCCTGAACTATATAGTGAGACCCTGTCTAAAAAAAAAAAAAAAAAGCTAAGAAACAAAAAAGAAGAGAATCTTAGTTAGATGATCATTCATCTAGAATGGATTCATAATTCTAAAAAACATGAAAGCTTCTCTTTCCATTTACCTTCCAAAATTATTCTGAATTTTATCCAGAAGATTACATGGGTTAATATGTCTAAAAATTCTAACAGTATTGTCTCTCTTCTAAGACTGGTGATCATTAGAAATTATTAGTTGTTTTGTGACTCATATTTAGGAAAAAGGATGCTTATACCTGGTAACATCAACGTTCTTTTTCCAGAGCACACAGAAGTCCCACCCACATGTGTTACTGCAATACTGCTGCTTAACACAACCACGAAAGAAAGCAAGCTATGAGAATTCTAGCAGACTGCTTGACAAAATTTTTCCACCAGGCTCCTTCCCTAAGAGTGTTTTCTTTTCTCTCTCCCACCCTCTTAACAAAGAATGTTAAAATCCGGAGGAAAAAAAAGACAATGCTCCTTAGTTTTGGTGTCCTTGTATAAGTGAAGATTTCCAAGCTAGAGAAATGTATTTTATTCAAATTTCAGCCTTCTTTTATTTTGACATCAAAAGGTATTTGTGTTTTCTAAGGCAAAAATGAAAAATGATAGGACCAGATTTTTGCTTTTCTCCTGCTAGACAGAGGGTTTACTCTCAAGGGCATGCATATGTTTTTCTTCCTTCCAAGGATGCCATTTTATTCTTGAATAAACAAGAAGTGAGTGTTTTCTGAGAGGAGTAGGACGTGGCCTCAGAGGACTCTAATGCTTACAGGTTGTTTACCTTCTAACAGGAAATATATTTATTATTTTCTGAGTCTATACTCAACTTACAGAGAAAGAGACAGGTAGACACAGAGTCAGAGACAGAGAGGATTGGTTAAGGAAGAAAGTGGGAAACAAGAGAAAGGGAAATGTGAAAATGTCTTAAGTCATCAGTTTTCAATATATATTAATTCTTTTCTACCCTACGGAAATCACAAATAAGTAAAAATTGACAATATGATATGTTTATTCAGATAGAATGACACAAAGTCAATCTACTTATATATAATTAAATGGAGTTAAAAGGAAGCTTAACCTTGAATAGTTTTCTCCATCAGGCTTTATCATCTTTGTCATGTTTGAACCTTAGACTATTTTAACTAAACTTCCTTGGAAAATCCTTCTCTCAGATTCTCTGACATAAGTAAAATTACCTTTGAATAACTTTTTAAAATGCTGCCTTCTAGAACCATTTCCTAAAGTTCTGCCCATAAGACTTTCCTTTCTGCATACTTTTCTTCAGGAAACACAAACATTCCTATGGCCTCAATTATTGTGCTCATTGGAAATGACTCTCAGATCTTTCTCTTCATTAATCCCGATTTCGTAGTTGCAAGGACAAACTCAAATTTGTACAGTTTTTACATCTAGGCCATTTTTTCAGTTTCTTAACTTAAACCATCAGATTCATATTTTTCTCCAGTTTACTCTTTTATGATTTTTCTTGCTTTGCACATCCTCCCTCCTATTCTGATTGCCACCACCTTTGCATACATTTACTGTTCCCTAACTTGACTACCAGGACCACTGCTCATACGTCTTTCTCCACTAATATTCATACATCGCACACACCGGGGTCAAATTAGTCTGCCTAAAGGATTACTGAGATCCTCTCCGACTATAGAAATCCTAATCTCCACTTCAAGATGTATTTGAAACGCCACTTCCTCCATGGCACTTTCCTGATATACACGCCATAGGATACTCCTCTTTCTGTAACATTTTGTTTGCATGTGCTTTATGTCAGCTGCCTTGCCTTACAGCTATTTATATGACAGCATGCATAAAAATAGGGAAACTCAGAACTTTTCAAAAAAATTATAATAAACAAGAACCTAGGTCCCTCAAGATTGTGTCTTGCATCTTTTGTTTACATAAAGTTCCAGAGTATGAATTTGCTGCCTGTGTTTCTCAACATTCTTTGAATTCCAATTTCTTCTGCTTCTGCTTCTGCTTCTTCTTTTTTTGGTACCTGGAATCGAACTCTGGACCTTGCACTTCCCAGGCAGGCACTGTGCCACTGAGCTATATCCCCGGCCCAATTCATTCTTTTGAGTGTTAGGCATCAGGACTAAATTTCTTCAGTCAAAAACTATGTCATCTGGCTGAGAATGTAGCTCAGTAGTAGAGCACTTGTCCAGCATGTACAAGGCCTTAGGTTCTATTTTCAACACCCCAAAAATAAAAGCAAACTATATCTGTGGTGTGATTTCCCCTTCTAAAAAATAGTAATTTAGTGCAAAACAATTTTATGTAGAAAGAATAAGAAAAGACATGGAGTGTAATCTGTATGCACTATTATAATTTTGTCAAATTTGAATTGAATTGGTGAAGAAAAGCAACTCAACTTTCGCTTTACCTGGAACCTGTCAAAATGAAATCTTAGCAGCCTATGATTCCTAAAGGTCACACAGAAGCCCAGTTCCCATGGTGAATGCAACTTTCGCTCTTCCTGTTTTGGCCTCCTGTCACTGATGACTTTTTAAATGGTCGCAAAAGTCACAGTTGCCTCACTCTCAAGAAAAGGTACTGCTAAAACCAAGGACGTAGGTAGCTGGCTTTCACTGATTAGGAATATCAATATTCTATTTTATTGAGTATAATTGACAAAATCATATATATTTAGGTATACACCATCATATTTTGAGATACATATCCTTTGTGAAATGGCTACGTTAATCAAGCTAATTAATATATCCATACCTCACATATAGTACCTGTAGCAATTCTCAATTTCCTCTGCATAGAAACATTTTCTAATAGCACAGGTCAAAAGAATACTCTTAAACAAAAAGAAAAATATGTTTAACATCTCCCAGAGACAGATTAAAACAGTTAAGTGAATACAATTCTAGAAAATTTCTTGCTATCTCCATATGTTAATACACATTTGAAAAATTTTAAATGGCAATACCATATACACTGTTTTGTAACCTGCTGTTTCATTTAACAGTATAGTAGATACATTTTACCTTAATAAATTTATGTCAACATTATGATCTCTTATTATGATCTCTTAATAACTCTTTTTTTATCCCCACATTACCTTCCTTACCCATTTCCTCTGTCACCTTTTTCCTTTTATGGAGCCCAGTCTGGCTTTGTGGCAATCGTCCTGCCTCAGCCTCCAGAGTGCTGGAAATACAGGCACGTACCACCACGCCTGGTTCTCCCTCATCTTTATTTCCTTCCTTTTGTCTAACAGTCATCTCCCTTCTATTTTTATGTCATCTCGTTTTAGATCCCAGATAATGAGGAAAATATGTGATAACTGTCTTTCCAAGTCTGGCTTATTTTACTTAATATGATGATCTCTAATTCCATCCCTTTTCTTGAAAATGATATGGCTTTGCTCTTCTAAATAATATCCCATTGTGTATATATGCCACATGTTCTTTACTCATTCATCTGTTAATGGGCATCTTGGCTGGTTCAATATCTTGCTGTTGTGAATTGTGCCAAATAAACATGGGTATGCAGGCATCCCTGCTGGCATTAATTCCTTTGGGTATATATCAAGGCATGATACAGCTGGGTCATATGGTAGTTCTATTGTTAGTTTTTTTTTTGGGGGGGGTACCAGGAATCTAACTCAGGACCTCACACTTGCCAGGCAGGTGCTGCGCCACTGAGCTAAATCCCTGGACCCTTTATTGTTAGTTTTTATGAAAAACTTCCAGTGATTTCCATAGTGGTTGTGCTAGTTTACATTCCAACCAGCAATTGAAGAAGGATTCCTTTTCCCATGAATCTCACCACATTTATTATTTTCTGTAGGAATATCAACACTTTTTAGCACTATTTCTCATTTTGCCTCATAGATTAGTATTACATAAAAGCTAGCAATCCAAAATAACTATGTCATTTTTAGCACTCTCATAATAGAGTTTTTCTTATATGGCTGGCAATCTGAATGATAGTTTAATCTTTTTTTTTTTTTTTTTTTTTTTTTTTTTTTTTGTGCCTGGAATCAAACTCAGGACCTCAGGCTTGCCAGGCAGGTGCTGTGCCACTGAGCTATATCCCCAGCCCTGATAATTTAAATTTAAAAAAATGCTTTAATCACAACTTGGCATTTTAGAGTCTGTGTGACCAGTGTTGCAATGTTGAACAGCTTATTTACTGTATTCTTTATCATTCAGTTTTTTCTGTGAATTAAGAAGTAGACTTATTTAAATAAAATTCAAATGAAATACCTGAAATGAGAAATACTTAGATCTTATTGGGAGACAGGAGAGACAAAGTAAAAGTTAAAGTTTACTTATAGCTAAATTGTTGTGTGTATTACATAAAAAAACAAATCCAAGCAAGCTCAAACTCAGCAACTGTACATGTAATCATAGTGGCTTTCCCCTCACTTCAGTGCAAAGAAGATTCCTTGGCTACTTAAGTGATCAAAGACAAACATTTTATGGCAAAGAGGAGCTATAAGTCAGAGGTTTAGATGCATTAGGTTTTGGGGAAACATAAAAGTCTGGAACATACCGAAGCAGCATCTCTCAAATTCCTTTTCAGAACTTATTCATTTTAATAATACCTCCTTAGAGTTTTGAAAATCCCAAATAGCCAGTGTCAAGAATTTGATCATTTAATTCACCTCACACACAAATAGTTTCAAAAATATTTATACAATGAGACATTTTGGTAAAAGATCCATAAGGTACTATCAGACTTAATAGTACATTTATTTAAAGCAATAAAGTTGAATTAAACTTCACTCCCAGTAGAATTCTTCCTTAAAAATAAGAAATACTTCTTTTCCTTTCCTTTCTCTTCTAAATCCCACTCTGAAAGCTACTTTGCTTTGTTAACTTTCATATCATGTATTCTCACTACAGCCTTCAACACCTGAAAAATTAGTGGAAGAATTTGACTGATTATAGAGGCTGTTTTCCTTGTTCCACGGCTTGTTCTAAAAGGGATACTCAGCAGAACTTGCATTTTTTTTTCTTTCATTTTGTGCTGTCTGCATGAGTAATTACCTCCCTGATTTCTGAGATGCAATTGAGTAGCTTCCACATTAGAAAAATCCAAAGATTGATAGAGCCATCGCTCCTAAAGGATTAGTCTGCTGCTGTAATTCCATGGAGTAGGTCATTCAAATAGCAACATGCTACAAAGTTTAATTTCTCTTGCTTTTAAAAGCCAGATATTGTTACCAATTTTAGGGAAACTAAAAAAGTCCAATAGGCCTTTTACACAGGTGATGATCTTTAAAGTCCCCCAGAGAGGTTACGTCTCATCTTCATGAAATAGGTCATCCCAGGAGATGCCTTTAAGATAACAAAGTGCAGAATACATTTTCTTGAAAAATAAAGCTTATATCTATTCATTTACTAATCTAGTAATTAAAATTTTCTATATATTTGCACTGATAACTTCAGAGGAAGCTGAAATCAACTACACAAGCCCTTTCATAGTATTTGAATTGCAAAGAAGCTTTGTAACCTGGTGCAATGGTGAAGAATTGCTTCTTTTTAAAACAAACGTTGTCATCAGATGAGGTATCCTGTCTTGGTCTGCTTAGGTTGACAAAATACTATGGAGTGTAGTTTAAACAACAGAAATTTATTCCCTTCCAGTTCTGGAGAAGAGGGTTCCAAAATACTGATGCTAACCTATCAGGTTCTCGTGAGAGATTTCACCCAAAGTTGCAGATGGGAGTCTTGTTATGGCTTCGCGTGAAAGAGAGAGGAGTCTGTCGTCTCCTCCTCTTGTACAGTGACACAGGTCTATCGACCAGGGATCTGCCTTATGACCTCTTTACCCTTACTCATCACCTTAACGGGCCCATCTCCAGTACACTCAGATGAGGCTTTGAGCTTAATCGTGTGAATGTTAGAGGTACACAATTCAATCCATACCACAGTCCAAACACAAATAAAGGTTCCATGAGTTTCCCACACATTTTGATGCGGAAAAACTGCTCAATTCCAAGTTCATGTTATGTGTGGAATCTGAGCATGGACTGCAGTTCTGCTTTTCTTTTCTTTCATTTCTTTATTTTTTACTACTTAGTCTGGTGGGCCCTTGTATCAGGCAGGTATCTGGCATGTATTCTACAGAGATTGCAAAAACCATTACAAATAAAAGTATTTGTAGCTAGCCAAAGAACACTAACTCAAGTTTTATTTATTCCCTAGTACTTTTCAAATTAGCTTATTTATTATATTTACACGCTTATTTAATTGGTTGCAGATGTGCAGTGGGAGGTATGTAAGAATTCACTGTTAAAATGTTTTTTCATAACATTCATTTTCCAAATGTCGGAATAATGATAAAAGACCTCCTAACAGAATATTAAGCCAGGAAATTCATCTAAACATTACAACTGTAATCATAAGTGGTATAAGCTATAGTTGCTGTCTGATTAATTTTGGTTCAGCAGAGTGTTGTTGAAATGATTATTTTTTATTCCAATTTTTGTTTCTTATATAAAAGTAAATAACAAAGCAGAAAGGATACAGGAAGAAATGATGGCCTTTTAAGCTAGATTTTTGGTGAAAGTAGCGAGTCTAATTTTCAAGTAATCTTACAAAGATGTGTTTTTTTTTTCCCCCCTACCAATATTGAAAGCAGACTCATACTTTCTAGATAGAATGACAGTGTTTCTTCTTTTTCTTATTTAAATACTCATTTTCACTCTATTAGTATAGTTGGGAGCATTTGTTTAAAAAAAAAGTTGTCTGTTATACTATTCATTCTTGGCTTTTAAAATTAGTTCTGCTCCATAGTCAGCTTAACTGAGAAGCAAGATCTTTGTAAATTAGCCACACATTTAATTAATTGAAATTCAACCTCCCAAGACAAACCACAGATGCTGTACATATTTAGCAGCATCTTCTAACCAGCTGTACTAATCTGGGCAGTAACACTACCCTGTAGCTAAACATCTGGACAGAGCTAGAAAACAGAATAATAAATAGTTTTAGAATTTGTCGGACAGATGCCTACGGGTGACATCACAAAACGTAAACATGGAAAAAGAAAAAAATTCTACCTAATGCATCATTACAATTTGAAAGGCAGATCATACAAATTCACAATACTGCTCTCAACAAATTTGACTTAAAGCAACATTTTCCATTTTATAACTAGCTGTCAGATTTCACAGTACAAAATCTTAGAGTTCAAACACAGCTGAGGTAGTGCAGTTATAAGATTGCACCACATTTTGAATAGGTAAAAGACTGGCTCTCCTACCATTTAGTACATATGTCAGGAATAAATGTGAATTCCCTAGAGAGTATTATATCCAAAAAATGCTTCTGTACCCTAACCCTGTCCACTTCATTAAGCCAGCACTGAATTCACCATAAGACCTGTGAGAACTAGCTGCTTGATTTTCAAGATTATCCCAAGAGGGCATATTTTTCTATGTGTACAAAATTTAATACAGTAGTTGACAGTATTTGTTTTCACTCTGACACAGTTAGAAGCCGAAAGGACTTATGCGCTATTTGCTTCGATTGTCATGATTCCAGGACAAACAAACAACTTTAACATCCATATACTCAGGGAATATTTCAGAATATTTTTGAAGAAACAAAGAAAATATAAAGACTGTCTCATGCCCAATGGCAAATTTCCTTTATAAGAGATAAATTCATATGTATGATATGATTCAGATTACATGATAGACTCACTTCTCTTAGAAAGGAATTAATTGAAAATATCTTTCCAATTTCATGTTAGAAATTGAGAATAATTGAGGAGAGATAGTACTAAAATAATTTGATTCCAAAA
Source organism: Erethizon dorsatum (assembly GCA_028451465.1). NCBI lineage: Eukaryota > Metazoa > Chordata > Mammalia > Rodentia > Erethizontidae > Erethizon > Erethizon dorsatum. Next base: position 101,697,465 of record CM051826.1, read on the forward strand.
TCAAACGTAATCAATGCATATAGAATAAGGTATACCGTAAACTTATTGAAAACTGTGGTTTGATTCTGCAGGAAGACCAGATATTCACAAAGCAATTTTCACCCCATGGGAGATCACAACTCATTGATCAAACTCTAGGAAATCTGAGACAAAAATATTATAAAACTTCAACTTGTTTTTAGACTTGTCATTTGGTGATTAAGTACAAACATTCCCAGGTGACAGATCCTTTTCTATCTTTTCAACCCTACTTCAACTATATAAAGTGACTAAGCATTTAAATCTTTCTTACAGATGCAAAGTTAGATGTGAAAGTCCATGGGGGATAGCATAATAATAAAAGGCTATTAGGCCAGGATTTTTTTTTCCTATGCAATAAGTCCCCAACTTACAAACTAGATCCATTCTGGGAGAATGTTTGTAAGTCAGATTTGTTCATAAGTCCAACAAATTGAGTCCTATACACCTTTGACACTAATATACAATGCATATTGCTTTGCGCTTCCTAGCAGTCCCCTCCACATCACCACCACTTTCCTCTTGCTTCCGGACATCCTGGGCTCTGATTGAGCACTGAACTACTGTACACTGTCACAGTGTACAGTAAGCGCACAGCGATACAACTGTGACAACGTCCGGTGGACACATGAGCTGCTTCCGCAATTTGGTCTCACCTGGGAATGTTCCTAATGCGAGGTCGGTCCGCTCCTATCTGTGAAAGTTCACAACTTGACTGTTCATATGTCGGGGACTTACTGTATCAATTTTCAGAAAATTCTGTTTCCTTCATATTTAGATGAAAAGTCCGTTTCCTATAAATAAAAATTTGTATTGGCATTTCCACTGTAAAAGAGTAGAAGTGTGTGATGTCAAGAATTCACATCACGCTAGCTGAAATCCCTGTACCAGAAATGTATCATTTGACAATGAGGGAGGAAAAAATACCTGAACACAAGTGGCTTACTAAGCATGATTTTCACATCAATAAAAAAGTAGATGAGTTTCTTCAAATGTGGAGAGAAAGGTATCAAGTGAGGAAAAGGATTTTCTTATTCTAATTATTTTTTATTTCTTATTCTATTGTTTCTTGAGTGAAAGGCAGTCCAAGCATCAGAGAGTACAAGAATCCCAGAGAAATGGCTATCAGGAAATAGGGGTCATAGCTAGACAAGATCAAAATTACATTAGGATCACAATTATAGAAAAATACTGAAATGAGCAAGCTGAACATAAAGTATGAATGAGGAAATCAATATTTACTTGACTTGCAAACACTTTGTGTTTAGACATAACTATATACCTAGCAAGGCAGATTGATACTCACTGTAATGTAACTATATCCACATATATATGCATGTATTGTTTTCAGGAACTAAAGTCTAAATTTTGTTTGAAATTAACACAGAATATTTCTCCTAGAAAACAAGAAACAAATCTTAACATACACAACCATACAACTTTATAATTATTTTACTTTTATTTCAAAATACTTCTTTGTAAATATATTATAGGACATGCTCCCCAAATATAAAACTTGTTGAGACAACAACCTTTAAGGAAAATTGGCAATTTACTCTGCACAACATGATGGATGTAAATCATCTGTACAATTAATGGCACAGATAACTATAAATATAGGAACTCCAAAAATATATTTTTAAAAAATCTTTAACTAGGAAAGGTTAATCTCAAATTATAGAATAAGGGCTATGTATAGTACAGTCAAAACATATTTCTGTATCTATCTATATAGAGATAGATATTTATATACATACATATCAATATACACACTTATATGTGTTGCTTGTATATATTTATGTATTATGTACACTTATGCAGTATGTATGTCTAAATAATATATTTTGAAATAATATATTTTACACATAAAACATAAATGTAGATATAGAAATGTAATGAGATGGATTAGACAAATAAGAGCTACAAGTTTAATTCAACAGCGACAGCAGAGATCATCAAACACATAGAGAGAAAAATAGCCTTATGCCCCACCCAGTTACCTCTGATTTCCATGCCATTCCTTGAGCGCACAAGGTCTGTTTCCACCTGAAGCTACTGGACCCAGCCGTTCCTTGTCTTTGGAATGTTCTTCCACCATCTTTATATTGCACGTCTTTCTCCTTTACCTCCTTCAAATTTTGTTCAGATTTCAACTTGCCAGTAAGACTGCCCCTTATTCACTATTTAAAACTACTGCTCTACACTCAAATCTTTTACTTGTTCTAAGTTTATTGTGTTGTGGCAGTTATGATTGTGATGGTTGTTTTCTATCTAAACCATCTAAGCTTTCTAATATACAACTATATAACTTATTTATTATGCTTATTGCCTATTTCCCACTTATCAAAAGTAAGCCAACTGAATATACATTCAGAGTCCTTATCCTTTTCAAAGCACTCTTGGTCAAGAGAACGCCGTTTCTCTATTCAGACTAAATTGCCATCTCTCCTTCTTACTGTGAGACCTCAGAGTGAAAAAGCTATGGTTTGCCTGAAGAGAACATCTTCCATTAGAATTCTAGCTTGTGAAATCCTCTCACCTGTGCAAAGCATGCATTCGTGATATTTGTAATAGTCTTCTCTGGTTACATCCAGGTCTACTCTACTGATGCCCTATGTCATATCTTCTTTTCTATGGCCCATATACATACAAGGGATTCCCCCAAAGGAAGAGGGCACTTTCACGATCTAAGGCTGTGAGGTAATTGAGACATAGGGATGGAATATCCTACTCCTCATAATGTAAATTTGCCAAATTCCTTTCATAAAAACCAATACCTCAAACTCCTTTAGCACTTTATTTCACTGGATCTTCTCAAAATGGAATTTGAGAAGAAATTAATCCTCATTTTTCATATGAGGATACAAAAGTTTAAATAAATTAAGTAAGCTTCCTGAGGTCAAATTTCTAGTAAGTATCCAGGCATGGTGGCACATGCCTGTAATCCCAGCACTTGGGAGGCTGAGGCAGGAGGATTGCTTTGAGTTCAAGGCCAGCCTGAGCTACATAGTCAGTTCAAGGTCCCCGTGAACTACAAAGTGAAACCCTGACTCAAACAAACAAACAAAAAAATTCAAGTAAGTGAAAGAATTGGAATTACAATATGTCTTGTAGCTTCTAACCCAATGTTGTTCTTTCAAAAGCATCATGTTACCCTTGCCTCACAAGTCTAGTTTACTGTGAGTTCTGATACCAATTTGAGGAGGACAACCTGAATCACCACTCATTCCAATTTACCATATTTCTAGTTTGTCCTATTCTTTTTTCTTTCAGCTGTAACTTTCATCATTCTTTCCAGTAACAGTAATAACCAAGATTTATTGAGAACTTACTCTTGACCATCATTATAGTAGGTGTTTCTACAAGCATTATTTCATTTATCACTGTAGTATAGGAACCTAAGGAGAGGAAGAAAAGGAGGAAGAGAGGGAGGAAGAAGAGAGAGAGAAAGAAATTCTGTTCATTCAGTCTTCTTCCTGGCATTCTGAAAAATTAATGGACAGGATAGGTTTCAGACGTATATATACCTATGCTTTTAAATGTACCCATAATGAAAACATATGTAGTATCTATTATGAAAAGCTGAAATGATTCCCTACATTTGCACTCAGAACAGGATTTCTTAACCCTAACAGAAAAAAAAAGTCATGTCCCTTGTTCCATAGACTTAAAATCCCTAGGGAATGTTCTGTTCATTAAGTGATAAGCCTGGGGTTATTGGCAAAATTTCACTAAACCCTTCCTCATCGCTTATTGCTGGCAGGGATCTCTGTGTGATGGTGTTGCAGAACTGGTACCAAACCGGAAGGAAGACGCTCCGCACCAAGGAGTAGGAAGGCAATCGTTTATTACGCCCACAGGCTGACAGGATCGTTCCCTGAAGCGTCAGCCCAAACTGCAGTCAGGCTAGGGTTTATATAGGGCTTATAAGCAGGAAATACAGAAGCAGAGAGGGTGAGAGTTTAGGTCAAAAGCCTTCGTCATCAGTTACTAAGCAGGTAACTCTTGGGACAGGTTGGCGGGAACAGGATGTGTTTACAGGCTTGGGAAGTACAAACAGTGCAGCTGGGTGCAGCCAGCCTTACCTGGCTTTATAGTTTTTGTACAGAATGAGTATGTCTTGTGGCCTTGTTGTATCAGCCAGAATGAGCACATCTTGTGGTCTTGTTGCATTAGTCAGGCAGGGGGAATTTAAAGTTTTAAATTTCCGTTACAATGGAACACGTTTTCTCCATCCTGGTGAAATGCCCCACACTGTCAAAAGCACAGACCAAATTTCCTGAGCCTTAACTTGGTGCCTCCCCTTGTCTTAGAACCTATAAACCTACACTCAATTTCCTGATCCAACCCCCTGCTACAATGGTTCAGAAGGGATTAAGGAGAGGGTTGAACAAAGGCAAGCCAATCCCCAAGGGAGCTGAATCCACTTCCTGTGTACAAAAATCTTCCTTTTGTGCTTTGTTTCCTCAAAGAATTTTTCCTCCAGGACTCTCAAATTAGATTGGGGACCCCCTTATAAAAAAAACATGAAAATGTCATTAGCCCTTTAATTCACAAATTCCTAGAAAACCTAGTTAAATTACCACAAAAAAACTCCAAGAATATCGCCAGCTTCCTCCTAACCAGGTGAAACTGTTAACCAGAAGTATCTGCCCTGGAGTCACTCCAATCCTGTCCCTAGGTGTATTGTGTGGCAGGAGGGGCAGTGCTTCTCAGAAGAAACTGGATAGAGAGAAATTCATTAAGCAAAACAAAAGATAAAAGGCAGTGAGACCAAATACACTATAACAAGGGATAGTAAGTTATTTTGTTAAATAAAGTACAGGGTTAAGGATATTCAATGCATAGATATATGGGTTAAGGATTAAGTCTAAAAAGCACATTGTTTGACAGTTCAACATCTTTAAAATCAGGATCACAGGGATACATAAATGACTCTTACAAACAATGAAATAATTTATGTTGTTACAATCCTATAAGTAAGAAAATGATATTACCAAGTAATTTTGAGGTTACATTCAATATAAAAAGAAAAAATTTAATATTTTACATATCAGAAATCGATTCTAAAAATTACAAACAATATCTGCTTTAGCAAAAGCAATTTTATGCTAAACTGTAATGAGTGAAGTGAAGGCATTAGAGCAGGAAGCAGAACCCTGGGGAGGTGATTAATGATTTAATGTTTCCAGTCCAAGTGGGAGTGTTAATTCCACACACTGAAGCACCAAAATTCTGTTTATTATTATTGCATTTATGTCTATCAGAAACTGATTAATACATGAAATTTGTGCTTCATATCTACTTCAGGTAAAATCTAAATACCGTAGTATAATTGTCCATAGACATTTTAAGAAGTCAAATAGAGCTCAGGTCAAACCTCACTGATGAGAAATTTCAGGATAAACCAAAATTGTTATAACACAATATCACTGACACCAATATCAGTAGCGTTTGTGCTATGTCTGCTATGTATTCTCACCCTGGTATCTCTGTGTGATAGGGAAACTGCTTATGGAGAAAACCACCTCTAGATATCAGCAAGGCAATCTTAGGAGCCTGTAAATTACTCTGGGGATGTGACATATTTATCAGTAGACTCAGAAATTTTCATAATGAGTGAATGTCTGTGGCTTTATTAACCCACTGGAGTTTCAGTCTAAGTATAATCAAACTACTTAATACTAAAGGTCTAAAAGCAGAATTGAATGATAAAAGAAACATGGAGAGGGTGCCACTGACTGAAGGGTGGTCTCTAAGAAGGCATGTGCCAAGTCCTAACCCCTGGTACCTATGTGACCTTATTTGTATACGACCCCTTTTACAGATGTGGTTGTTATTTTTTGTTTTTTTGGTTTTTTTTTTGTGGGTACCGGGGGGTCGACCTCAGGACCTCACGCGCCAACAGACACCCGTGCCGCTGAGCGATATCACCGGCCCCTTTTTCATATGTGGGATCCGGGAGTCGAACTCGGGCCCTCGCGCTTGCAAGGCAGGCGCTTACGCCGCTGAGCCATCTCACCGGCCCCAGATGTGGTTAAGTTAATTATCTCCTGGTGAGATCATCTTGAAGTTAAGGTGGGGCATCAATACAATAGCTGGTGTCCTTAGAAAGAAGAGAAAAATTTGGGAGACAGAGAGACACAAAGAAGTTTGTTATCTCTACACTGTTGATTGTTTCCCTTGTGGCGCAGAAACTTTTTAATTTGATGTAGTCCCATTTGTTGACTCTTGCTATTATTTCCTATGCTATGAGAGTCATAGTCGGGAAGTTTCTCCCTGTGCCTACGGCTTCAATCATTTCCCCTTTGTTTTCTTTTAGCAGTTTCAAAGTGCCAAGTCTTACAACTAGGTCTGTGATCCATTATGAATTGTTTTTTGTACAAAGTGAAAGGTAAGGGACCTAATTTCAGTCTTCTATAAGTATATATCCAGTTTTCCCAGCACCATTCCTGAAATAGTTTGTCTTTTCTCGAATGTGTATTTTTGGTTTCTTTGTCCAGAATCAGATGGATATATTTGCATGCATTTGTTTATGTGTCCACTAATCTGTTCCTTTGGTCTACATGTCTATTTTTGTGTCAATATCATGCTGTTTGTGTTACTGTGGCTTTGTAGTGTAATTTAAAATGAGGCGTTGTGATATCTCCAGCCTTGATCTTGTTGCTTAGGGTTGCTTTAACTCCCCTGGGTCTTTTGTGTTTTCATGTGAATTTTAGGAATTTTTTTTCTGGTTCTAGGAAGAATGTTACTGGTATTTTGTTGGAGGTTGAACTGAATTTGTAGATCATTTTTGGTGGTATGGCTATTTTAACAATGTTAATTCTTCCAATCCCTGAACAGGGGAGGTCTTTTCATCTTCTAGTGTCTTCTTCCATTTCCTCAGTGTTGTGAAATTTTCATTGTAGAGGTGTTTTACTTCTTTTGTTAGACTGATCCTTACTCCTTTTTAACACTATTGTGAATGGAACTGTCTTCTTGATTACTTTCTCAGCTAATCTGACATTGGTGTATAGAAAATCTATTGATTTTATAATGTCGACTATATTCTGCTACATCTCTGAATTCCAAAAGTCTTTTGGTAGAATCTTTAGGGCCTTCTAAGCTTAGGATCAGATCACCTACAAACAAGAATGATTTGACTTCTTCCTTTTCTATTTGTATCCTTTTTATTGCTTTATCTTGCCTAATTGCTGTAGATAAAATTTCAAGAACTATTTTATACAGGAATGGTGAGAGTAGATATCATTGTTTCATTACTGATTTTGGAGGAAATGCTTTCAGATTTTTGCCATTCAAAATGATACTGGTTGTGGATTTGTTGTGTATGGCCTTTACTATATTGAGGAATGATCCTCAATATTTTGTTCTTCAGGGTTTTTATCATGGGGGATGTTGAATTTTGTCAAAGGATTTTTCTGCATCAATTGAGAGACAACCTATGGAATGAAAGAAAAATTTTGCCAGCTACAATTCTGACAGAGAATTAATATCTAGAATATATCAAGAACGCAAAAAACAACACCAAAAAATCAAAGAACCCAATCAATAAATGAGCAAAAGAACTGGACAGGCACTTCTCGAAATAAGAAATACAAGTAACCACTAAGTATATGAAAAATTGCTCACCATATTTACTCATTACGGAAATGCAAATCAAAACTCCACTAAGATTCCATGCTACCTCTGGCAGAATGGCTATCATCAAGAATTCAAAAAATGATAAATGCTGGTGAGGATGCAGGGGGGAAGAGCCCTTCTACACTGCTGGTGTGATTGCAAATTAGTACCCCCACTATGGAAATAGATATGGAAGTTCCTTTAAAAACTAAATATAAAATGACCACTTGATTCCTCTATTCCACTCCTTGGTATATACCTGAAGGAGTTAAAGTCAGCATGCCACATAGACACCTGCAGAGCCATGTTTACTGCAGCACAATGTACAATAGCTAAGATATGAAACCAGCCTAGATGACCATCAAAATATAAATGGATAAAGAAAATATGGTGTGTGTACATATACACAATGGAATACTATTCCATCATAAAAAGAACAAAATCTTATCATTTGCAGAAAAAATACGGATGGTTCTTGAGATAATCATGTTGAGCAAAATCAGTGTAAGAAAGAGAAAAATCACATGCCCTTCCCAATATGTAGAATCTAAAAAAGGTATCAAGAAATCAAAAAAGAGATTGTTATTATACAAGAGGAAGGGGAAAAGAGGTAGGAAAACAAAATGCAATGGCAGTTAATAAGGAGCATGACTATAATTAAAATGCATTATGCACATTCAAAGCAAAAGAATGTGACACTAACGGGGAAAGTGGTGTGAGGAGTTGATGGGTAGGAATGATTAAAGTATGTCGTGTGTGTGTATCAGTCTGCTGAAATGAAACGCATTAATCTGTGTAACAAATAAATACTAATAAAAATGTGGCCAAAAAAAGTCCATGCATGTAAAGACAAAGGCAGGCCAATGAAAACTTTGCAGCTATAAGCCAAGGAATGCTAAGAAGTACTGATAGCCATCAAAAGCAAGGAGAACGTTATTGAATAGCTCCCTCAGGGTCTTCAGAAAGAACCGTCTTTTCCTGATACTTTGATTTTGAAACTCTGGCCTCCAATATTTTTTTAAAAACATAAATGTCTGTTATAAAACATCAAGTGTGTGGTAACAGGTTACACAGGAAAGTAACACTTGTCTTCAGAGTAAAATTTTAGGGCAAAAAAGGAGGCAAGCAAAGTATTTTCCAGATGAGATTAGACAAAGACTGTGAGCCATGCCTCATTCTAAAAAAATTGTAAGACCTGCTAAAGGTAAATAGGTAGTTCTAGCTTTGGCTACATTCTTATAATAAAATAAAATTTATTCACATACTGCCAAGAGATTTAGTTTCCATTTCCAAAACAAAAAGAAGCAAAGGCAAAAGGGTAAGCATACAGATACTTGAGACTAGGTTGCCTAGTTTCAATCCTTCTCTACTGCTTCGCTTGTATTATGTGGTTGTGTGTTTGTTTCACCTGTAAAATAAAGATGATAATACATATCAAATACAAAGTAGTATATGTATGTGTGTATATATATATATATATATATATATATATAACATATATAAATGTGCTAAATGTTTAGCATACATACTAAAATGCCGTTAATTCTATATAGTTTTATTACATTTTTTACTACATAGATAGCATTACCATAAAAATTAGTGAATTCTCTAATTTTAATTGCACAATGTCACAAGTCTTAATGCACAGATTTAATCTGGAAGTAGATAGTCATATCGCATTTTTAAAAAATTAAATATAAGAGCAAGAATTCCAAAAAGGAGCACAGGAGACAACGAGAGAATACAGAAAATAACCCCAGCTCCTTTGTTGATACTGAAAGCTCTACCTGCTCCACAAACTATCTCCAGACACTCAGCACAGAGAAGAGATTCCAGAAGGCAGCTGGGGCATTCAAGAGTGGCACACAGTCTTCTCAGGTCCAACAGCTCCCTTCTTATGAAAATGTTCTTTCTTTCTATACTTGGTATCTCTGTATAGGTAGTTATATTAGCTTTCTCATCACTGAGATGCAATACCTGACACCCATAACTTAAAGGTGAGATTTAATTTGGCTCACACCATTTCAGAGGATTCAGTCCATGGTCTACTGGCTCCCAGGGGGAATAGCATGCTGGCAAGGCATGACAGCAAAGATGCTTAGTTCATGGCAGCAAGGACACAAGGCAGGGAGCAGGGCCAGAGGGGAAAAGGTATGAAGAAGGATGATAGATGCAGCAACAGTCTAAGGTCAAAGGCCTGGGAGCTCACTGGGGTGTCAACAGTATGAGTCCGTATCTAGTCACTTTCCTGTCACTGGGCACAATACCTTGACACCCACAACTTTAAGGAGGAGAAGTTTATTTTGGCTCATGGTTTTTAGAGGATTCAGTCCATACTTGCATGGCTTCAAGGCAGGTAGGCTATGGTAGGAGGGTCTTAAAAAGGAAATGTGCCCATGGGGGCCAGCAAGCAGAGAGTGAAGGGAGGAACCAGGAAGATAGACAAAACCTTCTATGTCACACTCCCAATGACCTGCATCTTCTGACTGGGTCCTACCTTCTAACAGCACATTTACCTATGGATTTATCAGTGGATTAATCCACAGATAAGTATAGTATGCCCATGATCCAATCACCTTCCACACGCATGAGAATTTGAGGGGACATTTTTAGATTTAAATGTCATAGTCTGCTCTGGAAGACTGAAGACACTAGAGACCTGGAGACTGGTGTCCAAGACAATAGCAGCAAAGGACTGACCCTTTTCAAAACAGGCACACTTACTTCTTCCCATTTTTATTCCATTCAGGCTGTAAGTCCATCAGTTGGTGCTACACACAGTGGGGTGGGGCTTCCCTCCTCAGTTTGCTGGTCCACATTTCAGTCGTGCATAGACACAATCAGAACTGTGTTTACTAATCTGAAAGGTATTACTTAATCCATTCAAGTTGACATATCATGATTAATGACCACAATCTACTCCTTGACAACCTGAACACCAGACACATCTCCTTAAATCTTACTTAATCTCCAACTACAATAGCAAGTTCATAATTACACCTAATATGATAAACTATCCTACATATAAATGGGCACGCACTAACTCCCTCCCCAGAAAAAAATCAAAATGATTCATATTCTTCTGACATTCCATAGCATGACTATTTTAATGTAGATTTAACAATATCTAAGTGCAGATATTAAGTTAATCAATATTATGTTACAAAGAAAGAAAAATATTTGCTTAATATATGACTATATACACAAGCATATTAAGAAAATTGGAAAGAAATACTCATGACAATTATAAGCCTCATTTCTGTAACTGGTCACACCATTGCATCTGGTATTTATAACTACCTTCTACTATCCATTTTGTATTATCTTGGCCTTCAGCAAGCACCTCAGCAAGTCTGGTTTCTTTGCCTGGTGAGGTAGACCATACCTTCATTTGTGGGCCATTTATCATCCTGCCTGACTGGGTTGCTCTAGTTTTCCATCGATCTTAAAAAGCAGGGCATAGTAGTATTAGGAGATGCCCTGTAGGATCTCTTGCATTCATATTCTTCCTAACTTCCATTATGGAGTAGTTCAATTTCCCCTTGGTAGTCTGGATCAGTCATCCCCATCAACACTGTAATTCCCTTTTTATCTTGACTCAGAGGCATAAGGAGCCAAAAAAGACCAGGGGAAAGTCTTAGCCTCCAGTTCAATGACATCATTTTTGTGCCTCCAAGTTGAGGCCTTTCCCTTCTGGAACTAGGACTTCTATGCCAGCAAAACATACAATCAGGGGAATGGGAATTAAAAATTTGCTAGTGGGTCACTAGACTTAATGGTGAGTGGTATTATTCCTCTTTCCATCCCAAGACCTGTTATCTTGATTATCAGAGAAACACTACCATGTATTGGACACTGATTCAGAGCATACACAACATCTAGTGAACCGTGCCCCAGCCCTGCAAGGTATATAGTATTTTAATTGCATCTTCAAAGGACCACTCCACCTATCTATCAAAGTAGCTGCCTCTAGATGGTGGGGAACATGGTAAGACCAGTGAATTCCGTGAACACAGACCCATGGTCACACTTGTTCAGTCATGAGGGGCATTTCTTCACCAGAAGCAGTGCTGTTTGGAGTACTATGATGGTGGATGAAGCATTCTGTAAGTCTGATGATAGTTTGGCCAGAAGCGTTACATGCAGGAAATGCAAATCCATAACAAAAATAAGTGTCTATTCCAGGAAGGACAAAGTACTGCCCTTTCCATGATGGAAGTGGTCCAGTATAATCAACCCGGCACCAGGTTGCGTGTTGATCACCATGAGTCAACTATGGTGCTGTATGATGGACTCAGTGCTGCTCTCTGCTACCAGCAGATTAGGCATCCAGCAGAGGCTGTAGACAGGCCAGCCTGGTTCAGTAACAGTCTATGTTGCTGAGCCCATATATAACTTCCATCCATGCCACAGTGACCACATTATGAGCTTACTGAGCAATAACAAGAGTGGCTGAGGAAAGTGGTTGACTGCTAGCCACAAAATGGGTCATTTTATCCACACAACTATTAAAGTTCTCTTCAGCTGAGGTAATTTTGGTGAGCATTTACACTGGACATAAATATCTTCACATCCTTCACCCATAATGAGAGGTCTATACAGCTACTTCTTCCCCAAATATATTTGTCACCAATTTTTCAATCATGCCCCTTCCAAGTCCTTGACCATCCAGGCAGATAATTGGCTACAGACTATGAATCAGTATATAATTGACATCTGTCCACTTTTTTCCAAGCAAAATTATAAGAACAAGTGCACTGCTTGAAGTTCTGCCCACTATGAAGATTTCTCTTTACCTCTGTCCTGAGAGATGTACTGGAAATGGGCTGGAGTGCCAAGCTCTCTATTTTTGGGTGGTACCTACCTAACATGCAGAACCATCTGTAAACCAAGACTTAGTCATCTCTTCCTTTGTCAAATGACAACAGGGGCATGTGCCATGAATTCATAGGTATATGCTGGAAATAGAAGCCTACTCAGTGGAAGTAGGAAATATAGGCATTTGGATCACTTCTTCATGCAACTTACTTAAACCTTTAGGACCTGCTCTGGCCCAATCATATATATACCACTTCCATTTGATGATGAAATATTGCTGTGCACATTCAACTTTAAGTCTCAGGGGTCAAGTAGCACCCAACTCATGAAGGGCAGCTCAGGTTACGTGAGATTCTGGTGTCTCACAGTGAAGGTTTCATTTTCCACTAAAGTCCAGTGGACTCTCAAACAAGTAAAACACATCTTGTACAACAGCTACAATTGGAGTCATCACTTGATTAAGCTTACAGTAATCCACTATCACTCTCCAAGATCCAACCACCTCTGCATGGCCCAAATAGGAAAGTTAAACAGGATGTGGTGGGAACTACCACACCTAAATCTTTCAAGTTCTTAACGGTGGTACTAATTTCTGCAATTCTTCCAAGAATGCAATATTGGTTTTTATTTACTATTTTCCTAGGTAGCTGGAACTCTAATCCCTTTGGTATTCCTCACCATAACAGCCCTCACTCCATGGGTTAGAGAATCAATATGGGGATTCTGCCAAGTACTAAGTATATCTATTGCAGCTATGCATTATGGAACTGGAGAAACAACCACAGAGAAATGTGGGGAACTACTGGACCCACTGTGAGTTGGATTTTGGGTAAAACTCCATTGATCATAGACCTCTACCCTTACTGGAGGGATACCATAAAAGCTTGGATCTAATGGAATCTGTATTAATTCAAAACTAGTATCTAATAGTCCCCAAAAATGTCTGATCATTTCCCTTTATCCAATATATAGTAACTTTGGTAAAATGCCATAGGTCTTTTGGGGGAATAATGGGAGAAGATTGAAAGTATAATTTTTTGGTAGTGCACTATGGTCCTTCCTCAAGATGAACTGGCTTCTGCTTCATTCAAAGGATCCTGAGTCTATAAATTGGCTCAATTCTAAGAATTGGTTGAGAGGTAATGATTCTCTGTTGCTATGATTTGAGGTACACTGTTGTTCATTTGCCCTAAAATTTTTCTGTTTATATAAAGCCAGTAAAAATATAAGGGGATTCCTGTTTCATTTCTGTGAATACCATGGTTAATTAGCCAACACCATCAGTCTACACAGTAATCATGCCTGTGCTTTTGCTTTCATTAAAGTATGTCCATTTTGCCTTTTGTGGTTGAAAGCAGCCATTTGGCCCCTGCCGCTCTGACATCCATATACTCACTTACGTATAGGTTTCCCAATTGAGTGACTGCAGTCTCTGCCATAAGATATGGCATATGGAGAAGAGCAGTGATCGAGCTCTTCAAGGATGCTGGTGCACACAAATCTGTTTCTTAAGATATTAGTGAAAGGTACATTTTCCTGAACTCTCGCAGTATACTATAGAGGAGTAGGTTTTACCAGGCAAATCTGCTTCAACATTCCTATTTACCTGAATTTTTGAATACCCTTATTAAGAGTAAAGGGCCGGTGAGATAGCTCAGCAGCATAAGCACCTGCCTGGCAAGAACGAGGTCCTGAGTTCAACTCCCGGAACCTACATAAAGGAAAACAAGGGCCGGTGATATCGCTCAGCAGCACAAGCACTTGCTGGCAAGCGCAAGGTCCTGAGGTTGACCCCCGCTACCCACATTAAAAAAAAAAAGAGTAAAGCAGGGATAGAACAGCAGGCTTTTCCAGCTTTACCTTCTTAAGCAGTAGGCAGGCCCCTTTGAACCATGGCTGCATTGTCCTCTGAGTGCCGGGATTATGGAGCAAAATTACATGAATCCCAGAAAATCAATTTCCTAGGAGGTTTCTCTTCAGTAGGTAATCAAGGGACTCTCATCTCAAAGGAAATGATTACATTTTTTCAACCTTGCTAATTTTGGAGATACCTTCAAGGCATCTTTCTTCATGTCCTGTACAAAGTATTTTTTTAAATGGCCCTAATTTCTTCAGCAACCAAAACTCCTTTGGTCCCAGCTTTACATATGATTCTGCATGGCCCAAATAGGAAAGTTAAACAGGATGTGGTGGGAACTACCACACCTAAATCTTTCAAGTTCTTGACGGTGGTACTAATTTCTGCAATTCTTCCAAGGATGCAATATTGTTTTTTATTTACTATTTTCCTAGGTAGCTGGAACTCTAATCCCTAGTTTTCCCGCTATAAAATATCTTCCACAATTTTCACTCATAATCTCTTGCTATAAAGCACAACATAGATATTATAAATTTCTAATGGATATTGGTCCAGATCTACAGCTTTAACTAAAATTAGTCATATGAGCTGACTGGACCTCCAAGAAAGGTCCATAACCTGTTGAAGGCTAATGAAGTTGATGTTCCATAATCTAACTCTAAGGCCAACACAAGGATCAGTAAAAGGTCATCTAGTTTATTCATTATATTCTTTTACTTTTCATAAACATGTAGTGTGGTGTCTATTAGTAATTAATTTGGTAAAGGGTAAAGAAGATAAGAAAAGAATGAAAGTAAAAGGAATGAAAAGTAAGTTATACTCATCTTTAGTTTCATGCTTATATGTAACACTAGCACAGACATTATTTTACCTATGAATAGCTTATGTTCCAAAAGGCTGTTTATAAAGTCATATATTCGTATGACAATAGTCAGTGGCACTATCATCATCTACTGGTGGTGAACAAAGTTGAAACAGTTTATTCCACTGGGTTTCTATTTGGGAAAGTACATAAAATTTAGGATTTGAGGCCTTGACTTGGGGATTGGGATCAGGGCAAGACAGTGACCTTATACCAAACTTGTGTTGGCCCTGGATTTGGAGGAATCCCAGCTACTCCTTACCATTTTGAGCGGTTTTCTTCCACACTTCCATGAATTCTGAGCACTTTAGAAAAATGGAGCTTGCTTTCTGAGTCATAACAGTTATGCCCCTATGATGAAATTTATCTTAAATGTGGAAGGACAAAAAGCAGTGGGGTTCTTGCCAGATTGGCATGTATCTTTTTCCCCATGTATTCTCCTTTTTCATATCATAGACAGGCCAGCAGTTCTATGTCTTCCTCCCTCAGCACTTTCCAACTTCTGCAGTTGGAATTAAAGACTTGAAGAGACAATAGCAAGGGTTGAGGAGTGGGAGGTTAGATGGAGAAGGTTTTGAAGGCAACAAGAATCTCTAATACAGAGAGGGGGTCATGTTTGTTATCCCTGTAGTAGGGATAATCATTCAGGTACGTATGCATCTAAAATCAGATCCTAGCAATTGGTTCACCAGGCTCCTCAAATCTCCATGCCTCGAGGTTGTAAACTAGTCGAAGAGACCCCAGATTTAAAGCATCACCTCTAAAGTTACCAGTGAGAACCAATGGCTGTGGCTCTAAAAAGACTCTTTTACATCTGGATCCTACAAGTGACTTCACAAAACCCTTTAGAGTCTTAATTATGAAGACGAAATTTCCAGTTTTGCATGAAGTGGATTATAGAGTCAGAATTGGATTTTTTTTAAGAAAATAAGGGAAGGTGTTATTTTCTGAATGGTGAATTTGTAAATCATGTTATGCATTAAATCAATATTTATTGTAAGAACTCTGAAGAAAATGATGTCCTTAGATCTTGGAAGTTCAAGAAGAAATAGCAGATAAAAGGTGCAAACTATAGGACTATAATGACCAACAATGCCCTTGGGTAACACACAGCAACAAAAAGACCAGAAATTTAAAGAAAAATAACTTTCCTTCAGATAAGTTTTAGGGAGAACAGTGTTTTGAGAGTGAAAGTTTCATGCCTCAGTTGTATATGCAAATTTCATTACACTTTTACACATGTGGAAGGTGAAAAGCATATTACATTACACAGTTCTTTCCAACCAAGTCTCATTGAATTGTGATAACACAGAAAGAGATATATCCTATATTATCCAATAAAATGTAAGGATAGAAAAGAATACCTGGGCGTGGTGACACTCACCTGTAATCCCAACACATGGGAGGCTGAGGCAAGAGGATTGCTGTGAGGTCAAGGCCAGCCTGGGCTACAAAGTGAGTTCAAGGCCAGCCTGAACTGCATAGCAAAACCCTGACTTAAAAAAACAAAAAAAAATGCAAAAAATATGATTATCTCTATGTTGAGATATATTTTCATTTGCAGTTGTAAAACTATCCATTGGCCTTTATGATCAGATGTCCATTGCACCAGATTTAGTTGATTTTTTTAAAAAAGAGGGAGATACAGTCTTGTCCTTGGAGATCCCACAATATCTCTCAAAAAAGAAAATCTATGAATAAATAACTTGAAAATAATACATCTATCCAAATTATCGCATATCTGATAGTATAAGTTAGTGCTATAAACATTCAGAGAGAGACAGAGAGAGAAGATTGACATGACAAGGAAGTCTTCCCAAAGGTTAGGAGAAGAATGGAGAAGAAATTCTGGTTGTAGAGAGATCTTTCTGAATGTATATTTCTGATCTATACATCACTATTTGAGAAAATAAAGTGTGATAAAAGCATTTTTATCACATGTATGTTTTACGCATCAAATATGTGTAAGCACAGTAAACATGAAAGTCTAAATTTACTAATGCTCATGGGGAAACAAAATAATCAAGTCTCTGCATCCTAAATTTCTCCTCTGTTTTCTTCCATATATATCTGGTCATTCACCTAAACACATGATATTAACTCCTCATAATAAAACATATCTAACATTAATAATCCCCAGAACCACAGATTCTCCCAAACTCTAAGCTTCAGCTGTGACAAAAGAGCGATTTGACAGACTTTATACCGAGACCATCATGAGTCCCCTAGGTAAATGCTAATAGTTTGGTAAAGTGATATCCACTCATCAGTAAGAAGTCTAACTGACTACAACATCTAGATATGGTGTTCTAATCATTATGCCACATGTCTTATAAAAAAGGTCCAAAGTCATCGAAAAACTTTGGTTTTTTTCTCACTTAAATGGCACATGAGGAGGTGAATACCTACAAAAACCAAATGACATAGGTCTTATTAACCAGTATTAACTACCTGCCCTGGGAACTGAGTCGTGGTTCTCAAAAGCAAATAATAAAAAGTAAATTTCATCACAGGGATTTTTTGTTGTTGTTGAGTTTACAGTATAAGAAAGAAATTAAACAAATTGGACATAAAGGCCACAAATGTCCAACAGACAAGGCTTGCTTACTAGGATTCAAATCTTTTGCAAGAGTAATCTGTTGGATTTTTTTTTTTCCAGAGACAGCTTTCTTTTGATCTCTACAAACTGGCAGTGCTCCTGTTGGCTCTCATTACTAACTAACTGTTTGGAACTCCAATGGATTTTACTGTTTCTTTAAGTGCATAAGAGTCTACCACTCCATTACAGGTAAATCAGATAAAGCATTCATGTTGTTTTGATAATGGGCACTTATGATTTCTCAGTATTTATATCTTGCATATTAAATTTAGACAAAATTATCAGCAGATGCGTAATTATGGATTCCCTATGGTATCAATTCACTGATAAAAGATCTACTTGGCATGTAAGGTAATAATAAATATGAGATTTAGTTGGCATTATTAAACACCCAAAATATACCACCAGATTAATTATTTATATTTTGCTCCAGAATTAGCTACTTAATTATTATGAGAGAGTTGATTACTTTGGCCAACCAAATATTATGAAAGTAAGGTGGGCTGTCTCATGTAATCCTCAACATGGTTGTATGGAATTATTATGCTCTGTAAGCAAACACTTTTGGACCACTCTTCAGTAATCTAGTTTAAGGTAACAAATCAGATTAACAAATGTATGCACTGTTCTGCAATCCCTTTTCGTGTTCTCTATCTCCTGGTTCTGTTTACCATCTAATTACCATGTCTTGTCTTTTAACAGAAATTAGCTAATATTACCTTAGACATGAGAAATTAGAAGTTCATAAACTAAGACAGATTAGTTACCTTTGATCTCCATCCCTGCATCTTATCCACTCTACAAAGATCTCTTACGAGTTCTAGATCTCACTACAGGAAAATGCTTCCTCTTCAGAGAATCATCAAATATCTGTGCTGACCTGGAATGGAATTCTTTCATTGTGCTCATAGAAATACTAATTTTAAAAGCTCTCATTAGTTCTACCAAGACTTCAAACTCAAATGCCTACTTGGGCCATGAAGTTAATTCGTGTGAGTAAGAATGTTCAGGTGTGGACTGTTGTAAACTGGAAAAATACAACTTACACCTCTGAAAGAAGCAACAACGACCCAGCAACAACTTATCATTTTCAGAATGGCATAGAGCCCGAGCAGTCAGGTCATTAGATTTTACAATATAATTCTGAATACTTATGAGGAAATCTCAGGATTTTTAATTGCTGGTATTAATTAAATCTTCATTAAAAAAATACTATGCAGCTGAGTATACTGGTGCACACCCACAATTCCTGTACTTTGGGAGCCTGAGGCAGGAGGATAGCAAGTTTAAGCCCAGTCTGGGCAACTTAGCAATTTATTGAGACCCTGAGTCAAAATAAAGTGCTAGGGATGTAACTTAATGTGAAGGCCTGGAGTTCAATCCCCAGTACTATCATGAGGAGGAGGAGGAGGAGGAGGAGGAGGAGGGGGAGATGCAACTTGGAATAAACATATCTGCTGCTTTTATGAGCTCAGTTTGAATCTCAATTAAATACCACTATACTATAATCTCAATAAAAGGATAATGGTAGTAAATGCTCCAGTGCCCTCAAATGAGTGTTTAGATGCTTCCTCCCCATATTATTTTCTATTTTTTAAGTTTAGGTTTTCTACCCTGACTGTAAGCAAACCTACAAAGAAAATGCAGATTCCTACTACACTGTATTAATTGAGCAAAACTAAAGATTTGTGTTTTGTCCTTATGACTGGATGGCAATTTGAAATGCCCAGGATATGGGTAGGGGAACCTTAATTCTTATCCCTACTGGCATTCACAACCGATATGTAGATATCCATAAATCTAATCAATGTGTTCAATATACAAGTCAACCAAATATCGACAAAGATTCCTGAAAAGCCCTTTCTACTGTCTGAGAAGACAGCAGTGTCTTAATCACTTTTCTTGTTGCTGAGACAAAATACCCAACACCCAAATTTAAAAGAGGAAAGGCTTATTTGGCTCACAGTTTGTAGAGGTTTCAGTCCATAGCCAGGTGGCTCCAGCACAGGGTGGCATGGCAGAAAGGCTTCACAGAGGAGAAACAGTCCATGGCAGGGCAGATCAGGCAGAAGGCAGCAAAGCAGCTTCTTTATGTCCCCTTATATTCCATCTGGGCTAACCCCCTTTTGGGTGATGCCACCCACACCCAGGGTGGGCCATCCTTAATCCCAGCACTACCCACCCTAATCCAGCTGCCTTTGAAACTCCCCACCTCTAACAACATGAAGTTTTGGGGAGACATCTAGATACAAGCCATAACAAGCAGAAAATGGTAGAGAGTCCTTCAATAAATGCTCAGAAGTTTGATTATAAAGAATGAAAATTTTTTTCTAATTTTCTCAATAAGGGGTAAGAAGACATCACAATGGAAGAATTTATAATTAAGTTACTTGTGTCATAATGTGATTTCTCTGTAACACAAATAATTAAACTGATTAAACTTAAGGAAAAATTTGAATGATCCTCTTTGGTGGTGGGAATCATGGCTATAACAACTAAGAGACACAGGAGCTGAAATTATCTCCTCCCAAGAGACAAGTAATTGTGCTTTTGCGAGGTCATTTCCTGTGTTACGTGAGGCAGCATATGACATTCTCTTGTCAGACCTGACAAACTATTAAAACTTAATAAATAATTTTGATATAGGAGAACATAAAATTATACAGTAATATCCCCCACAAACATAGATGTAAACACCACTGACAAATTTGACATTTAACTCAATAAGGATTAATATGATTAAAACATTTTATTATAGAAATGTAAAATTTGTTTAACACTGGAAAATCAATGTAATTTTCCATTTTAATAAAAAAAACAAAAAATAATATATCAATAGATGCGAAAGAACTATAAAGCAAACACTATTTTTGTTAAGAATTTTCAGCATGGTAAGAAAAGAACTTTTTTTAACTTTACAAAAGTCATTTAGTTACAATTTAATACTTATAATTATTATCGCTGAATTTAATAAAAATGAAAGCATCCTACATGCTCATCCATGGAGCACTGACTAAATAAACTATGGTGTACTCAACCAGGCAACCACTGTAATATGTAGGCATAAAAATTAGAGAATGAAGAGGACATGACATAGAGCGATTTACAACATACACTGAAAGATGAAAAAGCAAGGTGTTATACCCTTATAAGGAAAGAAGCTCTATTACCTCTGAGTGTGACTAGACATAATGACTCACTTCCAAAAATAGAGCATGGAAAGGAAAAAAGAAAACTCTGTAGTGGGGAAGACAGGCAAGCATTGCCTTCATCATCTGACCCAGGTTAACATCACTAGTGCGACACATTAGTAGCACATCTCCTCTTATGGTGAGAAGAAAGGGCCTAACATCTCTGTGGCATTCCTCCCCAAAGCTCACAGCCCCTGACTAACCCTGAAACAAACCTCAGACAAACCAAAGTTGACAAGGCTACTGCAAAATACCTGACTGGCCATCTTAAAAGGGTTAAGCTCACAAAAAGGAACTTTCACAGACCGAAGGGGACTAAGGAGACACAACTAAGTGCAGTGTGTGATCCTTTGTAGGATTCTGGAAGAGAAAAATTATGTCCACAGAAACACTTTTGAAATCCAGATATCACCAGGAATTTAGTTAATAGTGATTTGTCAATGTTGGTTTCCAAGATTTGACAATTGTATCATGGTGATATAAAATCTAACTTTAGGGGCTGGTGAGATGGCTCAGCAGCATAAGTGCCTGCCTGGCAAGCGCAAGGTCCTGAGTTCAACTGCCAGTACCCACATATAAAAAAAGGCTGGTGATACCGCTCAGCGGCACCAGCGCCTGCTGGCACGTGAGGTCCTGAGTTCGACCCCTGGTACCCACAAAAAAAAAAAAACCTAACCTTAGAAGAAACTTTGTGAGTGGTTTAGAAATTTCTACCTTTATAACAAGTCTTCTGTAAATCTAATATTATTTCAAAAATTTAAATTTAATTTTGAAAAGGAAAGTGGAAAAGAGTATACATAATGTAATATCCATTATGAAAAATTAAAAGCAAGAACATAAATAATTTTTCATATTTATGCAAAGAGAGACACAAGAAAGACAAACTGAAAGCTGCTGATAGTACTTCCCTATAGAAAGTAGATCAGGCTGGAGTGGATGGGATATGCACGGGCATAAGAGTTCCCTGAACATATTACATTCTATAGCTTTGACGTATGAAGCTATATGAACATTTTTAATTATTTTAAATATTCAAATAAAAAATAATAAAAAGACTAAGAAAGAAAAATATTGAATATACACAAAAACAAGTGAACCTAAAGATCTTGTTGGATTGATTTCTACTAAATCTTGAGTAAACAGACGAATATAGTACCTGGGACATCCCATAAGACAACCAACCTTGGTTCTTTCATGGATTCAAAGACTGGAAGGATAGAGGCTGGTAGAAATAGAACTGTTCTAAATACATTGCAGAGACACATACCAATCAATTACAGTGTATTAGGCTTGACTGAATTCTCTCCTAAAACAAAACATTTTGGGAAAACATAGAAATATAGTACATAGTGTGAACTATGTGGCAGTATTTAAGTATTGGCAATGTCCTTGAGAGTGATGGTGGTGCTGTCTTTTGGAGGATGTCCCTGCTTTCATCAGATGCATACTGAAGTCTTTAAGAAGAAGGTATTAAGATGGCTGAAACATATTTCAGATGATTTTTAAAAAGAAAAATATATTTCTACTTACAGAGAGAGATGGAGTAAACTAAGCAGATACTTCACAGTGGATAAATCTAGGTAAGAGATACACTGGCATTTCATTGTGTTAAAAGTAGATTTTAAAGAGTCAACTTAATTTTCTTTTTCATGAGGAGTCTCCATCAAGGTAGATATTTTGTAAGAGTCTTTTTTTTTTTCTATTTTCTTTAGTGTATTTGAGGTTACTGGCCTGTTTATTTTTAAAAATTTCTCTGAGAAATTTTTTTAACTTTTATTCCTAGAAGATCATGCATACCATTTATATTTTCAAAATTTTAGTGCCCTCCACATATTAAACAGTACATATCTAGAGTGTTGTGTAAGTTATGAGCATCCTACTCAGAGAAAGTTTCAGTACCTCCTCATTAAAGTCATTTTATTCTTTCATTTTTCACAAACAGATATCTTGACTGACTACAGAAACAACGTCGAACAATACAGGCCAATACATTCTACTCTTGCAACCAGTTAACTTGCTACATGCACACTAGATTTGAAAGTACCAGAGCTAGTTAGGAAAAACTGTTCATCACAACTATTTGTGACTGATAGTAAGAGGAGTGGAATCCTATGTCATTAACTATCCAGAACTCTGATATGTACTTAACGATTTTAACTTCTCTTCTCTTCTACATGCCTTCTTCTCTCTTATTTTTGAAAATAGGATACGGAAAACCACAGTCACACGAATTGGTCTCAGGCCAGCAATTCTGCTGCGGTACCTGGCAGAATCAAAGGCCAGACACACAGCAGGAAAAGATTTCCTCAAATGCAAGATGTTTTCCTAAGTACAGCATGGCATTTTAGGAGAAATTTTCTAATTGCAACTCATTTTTCCCTCTAAATCCATTTTATATAATGTAAATACCAGACTTGCTGCCTGAATTACAAAGAAATTTTAAAAATATTTTAAGCTTCCCAGGTTTAAAATATTAAAACCTGGAAATACACAGTATTTACCTAATATGTACTTTGAGATTAGCTTGTGTCTCCATTAATGATATAAAATGAATATTTACCCAAAATTTTAATGTCCCAAATATGATTCCCTAAAAAAATTCTTAAGATTGTTCAAGAATTTAGATATCTGAAATTTTACATGGATATTTTCCCTTTAAATTTACCTTTTTAAACTTTTAGTAGGAGAATATGATAATTTAATGAATTCTTTTTTATTAGTACATCCTTGTAGCACACAGTGTTTACATTCCTTGTGGTGAATCGGTACATATACATAATACATCTCAATTCCTTTTTTTAAATCCCCTTTACCTTCCTTTCTTCCCCTCTTCATCTACCCTTGATCCCTTTTTTTTCTTTATTTTTTGTACATTTTTGCAATACATAATGTTTAGTTTCTTTGTATGGAGTTGGTACATGTAAATAACACATTCTAATTCCTTTTTCATTTCCTTTTCCTCCTCTCCTTCTCTTCTCACTCCATCTCTTGATCTCCTTCCCCTTTGAGAAAGATTTATCTCCCTACTTACTATTATTATCTATCTTTGGTTTTGCTCTTTATTTATACTTTGGCTTTCTCATATAAAAGAAACTAAATGATATTTAAGCTTGTGTGTCAGATTTATTTCACTTAACACTATGGTCTCAAGATACATCCATTTTCCTACAAATGAATCAAGTTTATCTTTCTTTATGACAGAGTAGTAGTACTCCATTGTGTGTAAAAACCACATGTTGATGAACATACAGACCACATCAAAGATTTAGATATTATGAAGTGTGCTGCTATAAACATGAGTATGCATGTACCACTGTAATATGAGGTCTTTAACTCTTTCAGATAGATATCTAGATGGGGTATAAGTAGAAGTGAAATACCTGGAGGAAAGATACTCTCTTTAATAAATGGTGTTGGGAGAACTGGCTATAAACATGCAGAAGATTGAATCTAGGCCCATATCTCTCACCATGTACTAAACTAAAAAAAAAAGTAGATTAAAGAACTAAATGTTAAAACAGAAACACTTAAGCCATTGGAAAAGAAAATAGGTAAAACTCTTGCCATCACAGGTATAGGTGAGGACTTTCTGAACAGAACACTGGTTGCACAGGAAATAGTTCTGAGAATCAACAAATGTGACTGTATCAAATTTAAAAGCTTCTGCACAGCAAGAGAAACTACCAACATAATGAAAAGACGACTTACAAAATACGGGGGGAGGGATTTGCCAACTGTACCTCAGACAGAGGACTAATATCTAGAATATACAAAGAACTCAAAAAAGTGGATCCCCGTATTTAAAGACCCAATCATATAATGGGCAACTGGAATGATAGACACTTCTCAGAAGAAGTACAAATGGTCAAAAAGTACATGAAAAAATGCTCAACATCGCTGGACATTAGAAAAATGCAAAGTAAAACAACACTGAGATTCCATTTTTCCCCAGAAAAAAGTGGCCATGAACAAGAAATCAAATAATAACAAAAGCTGGCCAGATTGGTGGTTCTACTACAGTGTTGGTGAGAATATAAACTAGTACAACCACTTTGAAAATCATTATGAAGATTTCTCAAAAAACTGAAACTGGAAATTCCATTTGACCCAGATTCTTCTTCTAGGGATCTTCCTAAAAGACTACAATGAATTATAAAGCTGAAAAGGAAAACTAAAATATTGTACTGAGGCATGTGAGTAAAATACCTGGCCTTTCTGAGTTAAAATCCTAGTTCTACCACTCCATAGCTATGTAGAGCAGAGAATGTTCCTTTTTTTCACCTCTGAGATTAGCGATTAATTATCCATCACATAGGATGGCAATTAAAATAAAGTGAAAATGGGAAATGAAGTAAATTAAATAGAAAACAAATCAGTGCTGGATAAAATATGAAAAACACTTTTTAAAACTTCCCGGGGGGGGAGCCCCAAAAGACAAAAAACAAGGGAAAAAATGAAGCCAAAGCAATGGCAAGTTTGATCCTCTAGTAGCTCTTAAATGGGAAAATGGGATCATCAGAGTCTGCTTAAGGTAAGGGTTCAGATTGTACTGGTCCTGCACGGACTGCTCATGAACTATTAGGAGCAGAAAATGCATGAAATCAAAAGCGGCACACCGTACCTATTGAGACCCTCAAGGAATGTTATAATCAGTAACAGAAGAATTTAAAGGGAAAGTGGATTCTCTCCATCTATTTATGGAAAACAAAGAACTTTGTTTCTGTGTAAGTGCTAGATGAAGGGGCGAAAGGCTCACCTGAGATTTGAAAAACCCAGAATATGTCTTTTACATGGTATGCATAGCATAGTAAAATCTGAACTGATAGATAACAGGACAAAGCAAAATTAAGAACACAAGCTGACACCAAGTACCCATGGACACTAGTAGATCTTTGTAGAGCAAATACAGGAGCAAAATGATAGGTGATTTATTAATGCAGTGAGAAACAGGCCTAACATATACACAAAAGCACTAAATATCTTTATGTCGAACAGCTGGAGAGAAAGAGGAAAAGATTTGAAATGTTAGCTCTTTCTGTTGAGAGATTAATATGATGTGATAGATTATGCAAAAAATTAAGACTTTTTGATGAAATAGCTTTAGCGTAAGACCAAGAAGAGAATTTCCTTTTTATTTTTAAATATATTTTATTAGTATACATTAATTTTATAAAATATTGGGTTTCAGTGTGGTATTTCATATATGCATATAACATATTTTGAGCATATCTATCCCCCTATTACTCTCCCTCATAATACCCTGGACCTCTCTCTATTCCATTCCTAATCTTTTCTTTCTTTTTTTTCAATAGTATATTTTGTGATGCATAACGAATTCATTCAAGCTGGAGAGTTGGTACATAGACATATCACATCTTAAACATTTTTCTCCTCCTCTTTCTTCCCTCTCCCCTCCCTCCTTCTCTAGATCCCCTTCCCATTTGCAAAAGGTCTATCGCCTTGTTTCCTTTTTTTTGCTCACTAAATTTTTATACTTGGGTTTCTCACATAAGAGAATCCCTGTAATATTCAAGGATTTTGCCTGATACAATGTACACAAGGTTGATAGTGATTAAAACCTCAGTTTACTAATAATAGTGGGTGCTCTCCAAATGCACACCCCTGTACCAGAGCTAAAACTAAAGTGAAGGCCTGTAAGAATATAAGCCAATCCAATATTTGTGACTCACCTGTTGGGAATGTTAAGTCTATAGTACAAGCAAATTCTGACTTACCCAACTAGTTGGACTACAAAAAAGTGAGTCATAAGCAGAATGAGAGGGATGATCTTTTGATCTGGCTATGCTCCCCACACAGAAAGAGAAAGTAGAGAAGATCCTGACTTCTCATGTACCAGTTTTTGAGGCAAGAAAAATGCAAACAAAAAAAAAGAGAGACAGAGAAAGAGATAGGGAGGAGGAAAAAGGGGTGAGAAGGTGAAAGCTACAGAGAGAGGCTTGTGCTCCATTTTTGAGGGTAGAGCATGTATCAGAAGAGAAAATGTTTTGGCCCAATGGATGTGAATCTGTGCTCAATTTTACCAACATATCAGCCACTCCTCCTTTAGCACCTACCCTAATTTGGAGGAGGAGAAATACACAACTCCAGCTCCCTCTTGTTATCTTGCTTTACCTAGAGGGAGAAAAGGAAAAGTAAGAACTGATGAAGTTCACAGACCAAGGTCAAAAACTCCTCAAAAGACTAAGACCTAATCTTAGGACTATAAAACTCTTCTCCCCACCTACTCCTTACCACTCTATCACTAAAGGCCTAGTTTATTGCAGTCCCTCCTACCCAACACATCATGTCCACCTTTGTACAAAAATATCACAAGGCATTCTAATAGGCATCAGTTTGATGAGATTGAACAAGCAAGAGAATCACAGACAGATATAGAAGTAATGAAAGAATTATCAGAGAAATAATTTTTAAATTATGATAAATATGCTAAGAACTTTAATAAAAAGTAGCAAAACATGTATACTGTTAGCAGAGATGTGACAATTCTAAGAAAGAGTAAAAAATGGTACATATCAAACATAATAACAAATGAAGAATGTGATGGATGGAACTAATCAGTAGACTGAATGCAGCTGAGTAAAGAGCCTCTGAGCTTGGGAGTGGTTTAAGAATCTTCCAAAACTGAAAATAAGGGGGAAAGCCCAGGGAAAAACCCATAACAGAAAGTCTAATAACTACGGTACAACTACAAAAGTTCTAGCATATACATAATGACATTTCAAGAAAGAAAAGAGAAAAATGAACAGAAGCAATACTTGAAGAAATAATGGGTAGGAATTTCCCCCAAATTAATTTCAGGCACCAAATCACATCCACAGAATTCAAAAAACACCAAGCAGAATACATATTCCCAAAATATACCTGAAGTACTTATTCAAAATTCAGAAAATGAGAGATTTGGAAAGAATAATCTTGAAAGAAGATAGAAGGAAGGGACAACCTATATTTGGAAATTAAACCACCCACTTCTACATAATACATAGGGGAGACTCTCAAGAGAAATTTTAAAGTTTTATTAGTTAAATAAAATATAACATCAAATTTGTGGAATGAGGTGGGACCCACACTTAGAGGGAAATACAAAGCATTGGATCCATATATTAAAAAAGAGGAGAGATTGAAAATCAAATTTGTTTCTATTCAAGGAAACAAAATACAAAAAGCAAACAAAATTCAAAGCAAGTAGAAGAAAATAAATTTTTAAAACAAAACAGAAATAAAGGAAATTGAAACAGAAAATCTATACAAAAAAATCAACCAAATCCAAAGCTAGTTTTTTAACAGGTCAATAAAATTAATAATCCTGTAGCCAGGATAAACAATAAAAAAGAAAGAAGATACTGAATAAATAAGTAATGTAAGAAAGGAGGAACATTACTACACATCCAATGGATATTAAAAGCATACTAAATGAATATTATAAATAACTCTATGTTCACAATTTAGAAACCTAAATGAAACAAGGCTTCAAATGAGTAGTTTTAGAAACCTATTACTCGAAAGACTCAATCTGCCAAAACTCACAGAAGAAACAGACAATCTGAATAGAACAAAAGTAGTAAGGAAGTTTTATGAATAATTAATAATTTTTCAAAGCAGAAAATCGTGGGCCCAAGTGAATTCTACTGAATGTTTAAGAAAAAAGTTATACTAATTATTTATAATCTTTCAGAATATAGATGCAAAGTAATAGTTACTAATTCATCGTTTGAGGACAACATATACCCTAATACCCAAATCAAACAAAAGCACTATTAAAAAGGGCAACTCCAAACCAATATCACTCATGAACAAAAACGTAAAAATCCTCAACAAATTATTAGTAAATAGAACACAACAATGCATAAAAAGAATTATACACCACAACTAGGTGAGGTTTATCCTAGGTGTGCAAAGCTGGTCTGACACTCAAAAAATCAATTAATGTAGTCAATCTGTCAGAGCAATAAGCTAAAGAATATTTCATGGTTATTTCAATAAGTCCAAAAAAAACAGGTGACAAAATTCAGCATCCATTCATGACAACAATTATCAGCAAATTAAGAATAAAGAAGAATTTGTGCAATTTGATAAAAGATATCTACAAAAGATTTCAACTAACACAGTACTTAATGGTGAAAAACAAGAAACTTTCCACTATTTGGGAACAAAGCAAAGGTGTCCCTTCTCCCCACCTATTTTCAACATTGTATAGAAGTTCTAAATAATACAAGAAAACAAGAAAATAAAACGCATGCAGATTAGGAAGGGAAAAAAATTGTCTTTGCTGTCAGAAGATTTTTCTTCTCTGTAGAAAATCTGAAAAAGTCAACAAAACACTCTTGGAACTAATAAGCAATTACAGCAATATTGCTAGAGCGAGGTTACAGGGTACAAGGTTAATAGACCAAAAGGCAATCACTTTACTGCATAACAGAAACGAACAAGAGAAATTTGAAGCGAAAGACATATTACTATTTACCTTAGCACTCCCCAAAATGAAACACTAAGGTATAATTTAACAAAATGCATGTGAAATCTATATGAGGAATACTACAAAACTCTGATGAATGACATTAAAGAAAAACTAAATAAATGGAGTGTTATGTCAGGTTCATGGATAGGAAGGCTCAATATGGTCAAGATGTTGCCTCTTCCCGATTTCTGCTACAGATTCAACACAGCTCTAATCAAAATCCCACTAAAGTATTCTTCAAATATAAACAAACTGATTCTAAAGTTTGTAGGGAGACGCAAAAGATGTGCAATAGCCAATTCAATGTAAATAAGAAAAGGAAAGTCAGTACTGATACCACTTGACTTGAAGACTTACTACAAAGCAAGAGTAATCAAAAGTGTCACATTGGCAAAATAATAGAGAAATAAATAGAACAGAATTAGAGAGGTCAAAAGACCTCTATAGATATAGTCAACCAATCTTTGACAAGAAAAAAAGCAAATTAATATAATGCAACAAAGACAGTCTTTCAAAAAATGATGCTGAAACAACTTAACAGTAAATGAAAATATAAACATATAATCTCGACATATACCTTATATCCTTCACAAAAGTTTATTCAAGATGGATCATTGGCTGGGAATGCACCTCAGTGGTAGAACACTTGGCCATGATGATCAAGGCCCTGGGTTCAAAACACAATTTTTTAAAAAGGCTCATACCTTTAAATATAAAAATTCCTAGATGATAATATTGAGAAAAAAGCTTGAATGACCTGTTGAATTATGACAATATTTTGGATATAATACTAAAAAACATGATCCATGAAAGAAAGAATTGATAAACTGGACTTCATTAAAATTTAGAAATTCTGCTCTGTAAAGACAATTAAGGGAATGCAAAGGCAAGGGAATAAATATTTGCAAATGACACATCTATTAAAGAAATGTTAGAGAGAGAAAAAGATGGTGGATTTGTAAGAGGCAGGCAGCGAAACTCTCTAAAAGTTGCCATTGGACCACGGGAATATAGTGACCGGGAGAGCACAGGAGGGAGGGAGGTGCCTCCCCTGGACCCAGGAAAGTTCTGAAGCCCAGTTCGGCACTCAGGGAGCCAGTGAAGGGTACTTTCAACAAAGAAGAAGGAGGAGACCATGGCACCTTCTCCCTGTCCCAGGAACCATGGCACGACGGAAGCTCAAATCTGCAGACACACGGTAACAGCTGGAGCCCCCAGGAGCCCCCTCGGAGGATCGCGAGACAGCGGCGGTGCAGGGGAGCAGTGAAAGACTGCGCTGGCCATTGGTGAGTGTCTCTCAGGCACAGCTGCCCCGCGCCAGAGAGCAATTGGCCCGGTGCCATTGTGGGGGGTGCGGCGAAACTCAGCGTGGCACAAAAACAGAGCGCTCAGGACTCAGCGCAGCGCTGCGGCTCTCAGGCCCGCGGAAAGTGCGCTGACGGCAACAGGCAAATGAGACTGGTCTCTTCCTGAGAGTACACGCTTCTGTTCACTGCCCCACCAAAGGGCTGCTCCTGGCTTGCTGGGACAGATGTGCACGGAACGAGATTCTGTCATCACACAGTGCCTGCCTACAGCAGAGTCAACACCTGGAACTGATTCTTTTTATTTTTTTTCTCTCATTTGTTTTTTGTTCTGGTAAAGGGTTTTTTTTGTGTGGGGGGGTTATTTCTGTTTTGTTTGTTTGTTTTGTTGTTTTTGTCCTTGTTTTTATTTCTGTTTGTCTGTTTGCTCTTTCCTTCAGTATTCTATCTGGTTTTTATATGAGTGTAAACAGAGCCTCGAACCTCTTTGTGATTGTGGTTGTGATCTGTTCTTCCTTTTATTCCTTCCTTCTCTTTTTCCCACCAGTCCTCTGCACCAGTTTCCCAATGTTAGTGGGATCCCTCTTGGTCCTCCAACCTTACATCTAATTCCTTCCTCTTCTCCCAATACACTGTTTCCTCCTTAGCTCATTTTAAATTTAAACTCCTGAGGGCAAAATTAACATATTAAGGACTTCTATACGGCATATAATTTTTCTGGTATGTTTTAGATTCTGTTATATAACCGCAACTCTATTTTATACGGTTAAGAGTGGCAAATAACTGGTTAGCTCAGTCTGTCATTTTCTAGGCTGTGTTTGATGCTATAGGTACCATTACAGCCAAAAGTGAAATAATTGTTCTAAACAGCTTTCCTTCCTGATATTCCATGATTGAGATTGACTAAGGGTCACAGAAAATACAGTGGCACAGTACCAAAGAACCAAGGACTGAGCCAAACAGGTAGTAACTTCTCATATCCAACAAATTGAAGAGGTAGGATCTGGCAGCAAGCTCAAAACCCAAAAACAACCTTCACTTGGAAGATACTGCAGAGAAGTAGTCCTCTCCTAAGGATCTTGAACACTAGCAATAAAGTAACCTACCATAGGTAATTTACAAACATCACCCCAGGAATTAAACTAAAGAAAGAAAATGAGAAGACACTTAAACAAGATGCAAACCCACACATCCAATTCACCAAAGGCAAACCTAGGGGGCAATGAGGTGGGACAATCCAAAAGCCACCCACCTGGCATCTCTGAAGTAATAACAACAAAGCAACTGAATGAGGCTCTGGAAAAAAATTAATTCAGAAATAATTTCACAGATAACTGCAGAGATAATGTCCACAATGAAGACCATGTTTAAGGATGCTAGAGCTGATACAGACAAAAAAATAGATGAGCTTAAGAAAATTATAAAAACCATGAATGCTCAGCATAGGAAAGAAATGGAATCCATAAGGCAGATTCAAGCAAATATCCAGGAGAACAAAAATTCCATTGAAAGTATTTGTAGCAGATTAAGCCAATGTGAAGACAGGATCTCAGATATAGAAGACAGGCTTGTTATTAGTGAGCATGAAAAGAAAGAATTCTTAAAAATAGCAAGGGACCATGAAAAAATCAATCCAGCAGCTGCTAGATGACTCAAAGATAAATAACTTAAGAATAATTGGAATAAATGAAAAAGCAGGACATAGCATAAATGACATCAGAACCCTGTTCACAGACATTATCATGGGAGAATTTCCCTGGTAGAGAAAAAGAATTTGATCTTCATTTAAATGAGGCTTATAGAACTCCAACTAGACACGATCAAAAAAAAAAAAAACTTCAGCCAGACATATCATAAGCAAGATCCCAGAAATTCAACACAAGAGCAGAATCTTAAAAGCTGTTAGGGACAAGAGACAAATCACCTATAAAGGAAAACCCATTAGAATCACAGCTGACTTTTCAGCACAAACCCTCAAGTCAAAGACTTGGAATGACATATTTCAAGCTCTAAAGGAAAATAACTTTCAACCCAGATTGATGTACCCCGCAAAACTATCTTTCAAAATTGATGGAGAAATAAAATACTTTCATGACAAAGAACATCTGAGAAAATTTATGACCACCAAACCAGCACACCAAAATGTTTTGAAGGACATTCTAGAAAGAGATAACAAGGACTACAACTCCAGGAATCCCAACAGAAGGAATCCACCAGGCAGGGCAAACAATTAAACAGAGGGAGGGAAAAAAAAGAGAGGGAGCCAACAACAGGAAAATAACATGACAAGTATAAGTCAATACATATCAGTTTTAACCATCAATGTTAATGGTCTCAATTCACCAATCAAAAGGCACAGACTGGCAAAATGGATCAAGAAGCAAGATCCAACAATATGCTGTATACAAGAAACACATTTAATTCAGAAAGAAATTCATAGACTGAAAGTCAAAGGATGGAAAACAATACTCCATGCAACAGGAACCCAGAAAAAAGCAAGGGTAGCTATTCTTTTTGCAGACAAAGTGAATTTCAAGCCAAGAATGATTCAGAGAAATAAAGATGGCCATTACATTCTTGTAAAGGGAACAACCCAAGAGGAAGAGATAATGATCATAAATATATATGCAACAAATACCAGTGCACCCAACTATATAAAACAAGTATTAAAGGACATGAAAAATCAAATAAGCACCAATACAATTATATTGGGGGATCTCAATACTCCACTGTCACAAAAAGACAGATCAACTAGACAAAAAATCAATAATGAAATAGTAGAACTAAAACAAACTTTGGAACAAATAGACTTAGTAGATGTCTACAGAGTGTTCCACCCCACAACATCAGAATACACATTCTTCTCAGCTGCACATGGGACGTTCTCCAAAATAGACCACATACTAGTTCATAAAACCTGCTTAAGTAAAAGCAAAGGAATTGAAATTATCCCATGCATATTATCAGACCATAGTGCAATGAAATTGGAAATCAATGGCAAAAGAAATCACAGAAACTCCCTAAACACATGGAAATTAAACAGCACCCTCCTTAACAACCAATGGGTCACAGATGAAATTAAAGAAGAAATTAGACCCTTTCTACAACTGAATGATAATGACAGTACAACATACCGTAACTTATGGGATACAATGAAAGCAGTCCTAAGAGGGAAATTTATAGCATTAAATACCTATATCAGGAAAATAGAGCAAGCGCAAATAAACAACTTAATGGTGAACCTCGAACTTTTAGAAAAAGAAGAGCAGGCTAAGCCAAAAGCCCATACAAGGGAGGAAATTATAAAGATCAGAGCAGAAATTAATGTATTGGAGACTAAAAATCAATACAAAAAATCAATGAAGCAAAGAGTTGGTTCTTTGAAAGAATAAATAAGATTGACAAACCCTTATCCAACCTTATTAAAAAAAGAAAAGAAAAGACTCAAATCCATCCAATTGAAAATGAAAAGGATGATATCACGACAGACCCTGCAGAAATCCAGAAGATCATCTATACCTATTTTGAAAATTTATATTCTACTAAGATGGAAAATGCAGAAGAAATGGACAGATTCCTAGATACGTATGAATTACCAAAGCTGAATCAAGAAGATTTAAAAATCCTAAATAAACCAATATCAACCAATGAAATCAAAGATGTAATTAAAAACCTCCCAACAAAAAAAAGCCCAGGCCCTGATGGATTCACTGCCAAATTCTACAAGAAATTTAGAGAAGACCTATCACCACTAATTCTCAAACTTTTTAATGAAATTGAAAGGGAAGCAATACTCCCAAATTCATTCCTGGAAACAAGCATTACCCTGATACCAAAACCAGAGAAGGACCCAACTAAGAAAGAGAACTACAGGCCAATCTCCCTAATGAACATAGATGCAAAGATCCTCAATAAGATACTGGCAAACAGAATCCAACAAATCATCAAGAAGATTATACACCATGACCAAGTTGGATTCATCCCAGGGATGCAGGGATGGTTCAACATACATAAATTAATAAATGTAATACACCATATTAACAGAACCAAAGACAAAAATCACATGATCATCTCAATAGATGCAGAAAAAGCTTTTGACAAAGCCCAGCACCTTTTCATGATAAAAACCCTACAGAAAATTGGAATAGCTGGTCTTTATCTCAATCTGATAAAAGCTATCTATGACAAACCAACAGCCAATATTATACTAAATGGACAAAAACCAGAAGCCTTCCCTCTAAAATCAGGTACAAGACAAGGATGTCCACTGTCCCCACTCTTATTCAACATAGTTCTGGAAACTTTAGCCAGAGCAATTAGACAAGAGAAAGAAATAAAAGGAATAATGATTGGAAAGGAAGAAGTTAAATTATCATTATTTGCAGATGACATGATACTCTACACAGAAGACCCCCAAAACTCCACTAAAAAACTGCTAGATTTTATAAGCAAATTCAGTAGTGTAGCTGGATACAAAGTCAATACTCAAGAATCAACAGCCTTTCTGTACACAAATAACAAACTTACTGACAGAGAAATTAGGGAAACAATACCTTTCACAATAACATCCAAAAAATGAAATACCTAGGATTCAACCTCACAAAGGAAGTAAAAGAC
Source organism: Erethizon dorsatum (assembly GCA_028451465.1). NCBI lineage: Eukaryota > Metazoa > Chordata > Mammalia > Rodentia > Erethizontidae > Erethizon > Erethizon dorsatum. Next base: position 101,732,828 of record CM051826.1, read on the forward strand.
CTCAACACTGAAAACTACAGTACTCTGAAAAAGGAGATTGAAGAGGATATCAGAAAATGGAAAGATATCCCTTGCTCCTGGATAGGAAGAACCAATATAGTGAAAATGGCCATACTTCCATAATTGTTATATAGATTTAATGCAATTCCAATCAAAATTCCAACAGCATATCTCACAGAACTAGAGAAAACAATCTTAAAATTCATTTGGAATCAGAAGAGACCTAGAATATCAAAGGCAATTCTGGAAAACAAAGGCAAGGCAGGGGGCATCAAAATCCCCGACTTGAAATTATACTATAAAGCTACTGTGATAAAAACAGTGTGGTATTGGCAAAAAAACAGACCCAAAGATCAGTGGAACAGATTAGAAGATGCTGAAACAACTCCAGACATACTAAGCCACCTTATCTTTGACAAAGGTGCCAAACACATTCACTGGAAGAAAGATAGCCTCTTTAATAAATGGTGCTGGAAAAACTGGCTCTGCACATGCCAAATATTTAAACTAGACCCATATCTTTCACCATGCTCTAAACTAAATTCCAAGTGGATCAGAGATCTAAATATTCAAACAGAAACACTAAATCTGCTGGAAGGTAGGATAGGTAAAACCCTTGAAGACATTGGTGTAGGCAAAGTCTTTATAACTAAAACCTCAACCGCACAGGAACTATCCCAAAGAATCAACAACTGGGATCTCATCTTATTAAAAAGTTTTTGCACAGCAAGAGAAACCACCAACAGAGTGAAGAGACAACTCACAACATGGGAAAACATGTTTGCCAGCTGTTCCTCAGATGAAGGATTACTATCGAGAACGTAAAAATAACTCAAAAAAATCAGATCTCCCAAATTTAAAGACCCAATCCAAAAATGGGCATCTGAGATGAATACACATTTCTCAGATGAAGAAATACAAATGGCAAATAAATATACAAAAAAAGGTGCAACATCACTAGTCATTTGAGAGATGCAAATTAAAACAACACTGAGATACCGTCTCACCCCAGAAAGAATGGCTATTATCAAGAAATCAACTAATAACAAGTGTTGGAGTGGCTGTGGGGAAAAAGGAACCCTTCTCCACTGTTGGTGAGAGTGTCGACTGGTACAGCCACTGTGGAAATCAGTGTGGATATTCCTCAAAAAACTAGGGTTGGAGGTCCCATTTGACCCAGCTATTCCCCTTCTGGGTATCTTCCCAGAAGAATTAAAAACATCATACCACAGCGATATATGTGAACCCATGTTTATAGCAGCACAATCTGTAATAGCCAGATCTTGGAAACAACCCAAATGCCCATCAACTGAGGAATGGATAAAAAAGATGTGCTATTTTTATACAATGGAGTATTATTCAGCCATAAAGAAGGATAAACTGGAGACTTTTATAGGTAAATGGATGCAACTTGAGAAAATACTCATAAGTGAAATAAACCGGACACACATGTGTAAGCATTGTATTGTCTCTCTAGTATGAGCAACTGAAATAGTAAATAAGATCCAAAATGTACAATAGACATGGTGAATCAAAAAGAAACTGGTCAAAAGGAAAGAGAGACTGGGATGGGGGAATAGGGAAAAGAAAGAAGGGAAAAGAAAAAAAAATTGTATTTATATATAAGATGGTTAAGATAGATACACTACTAATTTTACTTAGTTCATTGAAGAGTAAGGTTTGTGCCAATAATGTTTGGACAATTGAATGCTAATATCTGGTACCCTGAATAACTAACTTAAAGATAACAATATGTGATGTATTAACCATTGTTACCCTCCTATTATATTGTTTTGAAATTTTGTTCTTTTTTGATTTGTTTTGTTTTGTTTTTTCTTCTCTTTAAAATTTAAAAAAAAGAAATGTCAAAAATATAAAAAGAATTCTTAAAACTCAACGATAAAAAAATTAATGCAAAATACTAAACAGGCACTTCAACGAAGAAGATTAGAGAGACGGCAAATAAGCTTATGAAAAGATCAATATCGTGTCATTAGGAAAATACAAATTAAAGCAACTACATACCATTACACAGCTATTAGAATGGACAAGCCCCAGAACACAGACAACATCAAATGCTGGCTAGGATATTGAACAAGAACTCTCATTCCATCTTGATGGAAAAGTAAAACAGCATAGACACTTTGAAAGACAGTTTTGAAAGTTTCTGACAAACCTACATTTACATGATAACATCCAGCTATCATGCTCCTTGTTATTATCCAAAGAAACTGAAAACTTGTGCCCACACAAAATGTTTGTATATGATGTTTACAGAGACCTTATTCATACTTTCCAAATATAGAAGCAATCAGGATGCCTTCAGTAGGTGAGTGCTTAAAGACACTGTGATATATTCAGAAAATAGAATAAAATTATTTCTAAAAAGAAAGATATTATCAAGCCATTAAAAATGGAGGAAACTAAGTAAAAACATGTGAGTAGACAACTTATAATGACTACATAATATGTTTCCAACTATATAATATTCTAGAAAAGGGAAATTTATGGAGATCATGAAAATATTAGTGGTTACCAGAGATCAGGAAGCATGGGGGATAAACTGGCTGAACATGAAGGACTTTTATGACAGCGAATTATTCTATATAATATTAAAATGATGGGCACATGTCATTATGCATTTGTTAAAATGTGTTGAGTTCACAGCAGGGGGAACATTACAGTAATGTATAGGTTGATACGTCAGACAGTAATGATATGTCAATGTCCATCAATTTGGACAAATGTACCACTCTGCAGGAGAATGTTGATGGTGGGTAAGTTTGTGCATGTGGGGTGATGGGCCATGTGGGAATTATGTGTACTTTCCATTCAGTTTGCCTGTGAACCTAAAACTGTCCTAAACAACAAAGCTTATTAACTAAAATTAAACGTGTCCATTCATACTGAGTCTCCCTCTCTGTTACTTTGATATCTGGCTTCTCTCCCAGTTCCATAAATTTGCCTTTCAACTCTCTGAAATATTTTTGTGAGCCTCTGCAGGCTACAACTCTTTAAACGGTAGGTGCTCGCCTCTTTTGTCTACTACTAAATTCTAACTTTCTCTCCCATATGTGGAACACAGCCTAATGAGATAAGATGATGGTGGTGTGCATAATGGGCTTTGATTTAGAGTCAGACCAAAACATGTTTTAAATCCTGATTCTACTGGCTACTAGAAATATAATCAAAGATAAAATGCTTGTACATTCTAGAATGCTTTAGTCTCCTTATCTATCAGATATTATCTTAGTTATTTTTCTTGTTGCTGACACAAAATATTCAACACCCACAAGTTAAGGGCGGAAAGGTTTGTTTAGATCACAGTTTGTAGAGGTTTCAGTCCTGATCGGCTGGCTCCAAGGGAGGGTGGCATGGCAGACAGTCATTGCAAAGGAAAAACAGTTCATGGTGGGCAAAAGGTATCAAAGCAAGCAAGCAAGGGACCTTAACAGCTACTTTCTACCCCTTTTCTATCTAGGCTACCATGTTTAGGACAGTGCCAAACCAATTAGTAGACTGATTTAGTAATGACACACCCTTAATCCCAGCACCACACCCTCTAGATTCAGCCACTTCTGAAAAAGTCCCACCTATGACCATTTGAGGCTTTGCGGGGACATCTATACACAAACCATAACAGATATGTGTAATAGTAATTGTATCATAAGTTTGTTATACAGAATAAATGAGATAATTTATGCAAATATTAAAACATCAAATTGTGCCTGATAGTAAACACTCAATAAATATCCATCCACTTTTGAGCAAAATCAGCTATTTTTAAAAATTGATAATTCCATCAAGTCTGCAAATTATTCCATACCAACTATGACAGTTATTTTTGTTTTTGACAGAAATATATTTTCCATGCTTCCACTGCAAACTATATTTCCCATACTACATACTAACTGGATAATGGCCATGTCCAGCAAATAGTAGAAAATGACCAGAAGAAAGAAGGTAGAAGAAAGAAGCCAAAAAGAAAAAAGCAGCTTACCTTCTCACTCTCCCTCAAATCACATCTCCAGCAGCAGCTGCTGCCCATGGGAAGAATCTCCCTCCATGATCCCAGCTCCTCTGGAGAGTCTTTACCATGGATCCACCTGACATCCAGCTGTCCATGTCCAGGGTCCTCACCACATCCTCCTTTGGGGCTGGTACTTCCACCTATAGCAAGATCTTCCTTGCCAACTATTGTTTGGCTTTTCAGATCTCAACACTTTGTAACTATTTTCCTGTACCAATGCCCTCTATTACAGTATATGACATGCTCTAAATTTCCCTGATGAAGCCAAGTCACAGTTTACCCAAATTAACAAAGATCTCTTTTTCTTATATGTTGACCCAAAGTGTATGTGTTTAGTCATAGGACTTAGAGCCTTAGAAACAGGCTTTCCTCCTAAAATGAAATGCCTATGTTTGTAAAACTCATAAAAGTAGCAGAGAATGGAATGGAAGAATTAAAATAGCTTACAAGGCTTAAGGACATTTCCAAGAACCATGAGGTAATTCTTTTCTTTAATACAAGCAAGTCTAATAGTCATGCAGCTCATCTCCTCCACGAGCAGCCAAAGACCACCATATTTTCAGGCTGCAGCAATGAAGTATCTCAAACTGAGTCACTGAAGAAACATAAATTTTCTGTGGCAAAAATTCTGGATGCTAGAAATATAAGATCAAGGTATGAGTAGCATTGGCTCCTTCTGAGGGCTCTAAGAAAGAAAGTGTTTCATGCTTCTGTCTCAGCTTCTTTTTTGCTCTCCTTGGCTAGTGGAAGCATCAGCCCTATCTCTTCTTTTAGTTCACAAGGAATTCTTGTGCTCATGCCTATGTTCAAATTTTCCCTTTTAACAAAGATTTATTCATACTGAATTAGAAGCACAAGCTCCTCCAGTATGACCTCATTTTATCGAACTGCATTCACAATTACTCTATTTCCAAATAAGGCCATACCCTGAGAGACTAACAACATCATAATCAGTTGGGAAACAAATCAATCCACAATACAGGCCAACATTGAAGAACTTAATTTTTTAGTTTGCTACAAATTTTAGACATGTCTTTGGATAATCGTTATTCTACAAAAATGAAAAAAATCCAAGTCTCTTAATTTCCTTTTAATCATTTGAAAAATGAAAGGTGAAAGAATCAAATGTAATCTAGTCTTTCCCTCATTCATAACCCTAGGTACTATGATTTGGGGAGATATAAGTTTACATTTCACTTACATTATAGTATTGAATGATATAACTGTATATAATTTATGATGGTTCTTCCAATTAGTCGAGTTCCTCAAAAAGTCAGGTCACCCAGAGCCTGTCTAGAAACATATTAATTAGAATCAAATAAGACAGAATGGCATTATATTCCACCACTATAAAAAGCACAGTGGAATTAGAGAGATTTGCTACTAGCTGTTACAGAAAGAGGAGATATTATATTGGGGAGGAGGGAGATAAATAAGGTAGAAATAAAATGAAACTGATACTTTGTAAACAAAGAAACAGATCAAGATATTGCTTAAGGCAGCCTAGTAAATAGGAAAACAATAAAGTATTATTAACACAGTTAACATAGATACATAGCCTAAAACCAAATAAGAACAAACCTCAAAAGCAAAATTCTTACAATACAGTATTTTCAATTTGCAGTCCTATTTTGATTGAAGAAAAGAAAGCACAGGTATTATGCATAGAAAGGGTAAATCAGGTTGTCTACCACTATCAGCTTAAAGCTAAGGTGCTTTGGTATGGTATACATTTGGGGTGGTATAAAAACACAAATTTCTTGAGCTCTGACCGAATTTACACCAAAAGTCTTTGAATTTTGAATGAAGATATGGAAAGCTAGGAATTACCTCTTTTTCAATAACTCTCAGTAGCTCTAGTCTCAAAAGAGGGGAAGCCTTGATTTGAAACACTTCGATTTTAAAACATACACGTTCAAATATAGCATGCTTTCTTTTATGTGAGAAACACAAAATATAAATAAAGAGCAAAATAAAAGAGACATTATAGGAAATAGGGAGATAGATCTTTTACAAAAGGGAAGGGCACTAAGCGATGGAGGGAGGGGGAGGGAGGGGAGAGAAAGGAGAAAAACAGAATTAAGATATATTACGTACATGTACCAACTCACCATGAGAAATATAATCATCATGTACTGCAAATATTTACCAATAGAAATAATTTTTTTTAAAACACCATTGTGGATTTTTCCAGTTATACAAATACAAAACAAGTCCCTCTTCTGAGATTAAAGCATTTGATATGCCCCAGAAAGATCAACTCCTCTGTGTGATATGAGGTGGTGGCTTTGTTGTGGGATATAATGTACATCAGTGTATCCTACTGGGAAATATTTGGAATAATTTTTTTTCTTCAGTGGTTCTATAGATTACTGCTATTGGGGTGTATGTGTCTGTTCACGTACAAGCAATTGATATCAGGAGATGGAGAATTATGATCCTGAAGACTACAAAATTGTGTATTTTCCTCAAGTAATAGGACAATCTACAGGAAGAAACAGTTCCTCATATGATGATGCTTACCCTTAAGTTTACGGCCCTATGAGGTTTTATGTCAAGCGGATTAACAGATCTTGGGCAATAAACTAATGTCAGATTATGCATTCTAATGTAAATGCACTGTTGGAGATGAAAGACAAAGGCAATTTCCATAAACAGGGTGGATAACAAACAGATAATCCTGAAATGGAAAAGATTTAGGGTCACAGAGTACTATATCTTAGGCTGCGCTGGTGATAAGGAAGTCTCCTTCTTTAAGGGCTTCAGATGTGTACATAAAGGCTGGCTGGCAGGAAGTATTCAATGTACAGGGATACTGAAGTCCTCCCAGATGGAGATGAAAGAAACTCTGGTCTCCACAATGCATGCAGAGTTTAAGGAATCATACCTAGTACTGAAATCCAGTTTGAACTTTCCCTATATTAGGTATCCTTCTGTTATCCTTACATCTTAAGGAATGATCCTTAAATGTTACAATCTGGTCTCATCTGTGCTTTGAAGAAGTAGGAAGAATGCTTATATCAACGTTTGGGACAGAGTACTATTGAAGAGCACAGCCTTATTCTTTCAACTGAGGTTGAATATTGACAAGAGCATCTTCCCAGGGGAGATCAACTTTTCCAGAACTGCAGTAGATGAGAGGCAGCAAGGCGAGCAGGAGATTCTGTGAGGGCTGATTAGTGTGCAGTCAGACAGAAGCAGAATAGTATTGGATATCAATGGAGGAACTGATTTTAAACAACGCTATTCTCCCAAATAATCTGAAAGGAAAATGACATCTAAAGAATAGAGAAGTTCTGAGGTCAAGTTTCTATTACTATTCATATGAAAATCACTGTACAAACAGCATAATTGTTTTGTGCACTTAGAAGTTTCTATGCTTTATATTCTGTGCTCTGCATGGTATTGTGTGATTTAGCTTCAATAAATAAACTAATGTATGCTGTTCTTATTTTAAAAAATGTTGCTGTTAAGAGTAAAAGTAACACTACATTCATCTTTGTTTTGTACTAGAGAAGATGAAAATCCCTGAATAATAAAAAATAAAATTTCATTTCTGCTAATTCTTCCATTTCTAACCTCTTTTACTCCCACACTTAAAACTTTTAACCACTTCTGGAAAACATCTGAAAATACTAAATTTCACCTCCTTTCCCTGACCATGCCTGTTATCGAGTGATGAAATAACCAAAAGGTGAGGAGAAGAAGGAAGAGAGGTTTAGAGGCCTGAATAATCAACATATTAATTAATCTCATCTGTTAATCCTTGATTCATAGAGGAACATGAAAAATGTCCCAAATATTAGCATCATTCTGACTAGACAGACTATTGACATTCTCACAAGGGAAAGGAAAAAAATACCTTTGTTGTAATTACACAGTAGAAATGTGCAGGCAGTATTTCAGGCATGAAGGGGAGAAATATAGTACTTTAAAGTTTTCTCAGGCATCTTCTAGCAGTAATAAAATACAGAAATAAGTCTGGGAAGAATGGGTTAAGGATCCCTTAGTCCACTGTTCTCTCTCCTAATAGAACAACATTTGCAACTTCACTAGAAAAAGTAGCTGTTTCACTTGGTAAATACAGATGGGTCCCACATTTTCTCCAATAAATAATGTTCTGCAAAATGCGTATAAATCATATGCACCTTTCCAATTGATTATTGTCCATGATGGAGACTGATACTGCCTCCCTTTCCTAAAGATGAGTTTCAAAATAATTACTTAAGTTTATAATGAAAAGTATACTAGGGCCGGCGAGATAGCTCAGCGGCATAAGCGCCTGCATGGCAAGCGTGAGGTCCTGAGTTCGACTCCCAGAACCCACATAAAGGAAATAAAGGGCCGGTGATATCATTTAGCGGCACAAGTGCTTGCTGGCAAGCATGAGGTCCTGAGATCGACTCCCAGTACCCACATGAAAAAAAAAAAAAAAAGTATACTAACAGCCAGGTGTGGTGGTAATCCTGCCCTGTAATCCCAGTAGGTGGGAGGGTGAGGCAGGAAGATTGCTGTGAATTCGAGGCCAGCCTGGGCTACATAGTGAGTTCAAGACCAGCCTGAACTACATAGCAAGACCTTGTCTCAAAAACACAAAACAAAACAAAAAATAAAAGCATACTAGCAATGAACCATAATTTCCCACTTCTTGAGCAAAAAATGATAATTTCCTCTTAAGGACAGCCAGTCCATCTGTTTGGGGGAGAAACACTGTCTTTGGCACCCAAGACCAGTAACCCTGTAAAAGAAAACTCTTCCCTTGAGAGCTTAGACTTAGCTAAAAAAAAAAAAAACTGGATATAGCACAGAGGTGTTAAAATATTTTTTTGTTTTTTCTTTTCTTTGCATTTTCCCAGATCAAGGGAAGAAATTTAGATTAAATTATGTGCACCACTTAATCTCTGACTGTAATGGTTGATACATTGTGTCAACTTGAGAAGTTCAGGAGCTTTACTAAGTGACTTAGCAGTTCTATATCCTTCATGTAGAGGACATGCCCCAGGGCAGCTGTTTATGCCCTATGCTGTTTGATGGGTAATTCACTGTGTCAACTTGAGAAGTTTAGAAACTTAACTAAGTGACTCAGCAGGGGGCCAGGGTCCTCACTTTGTAAACATCCTCAGCCTGTGCAAGAGGAGGGCACAGAAATAGTGTGAGTACTACACTCGCCCTAGGGTGGGTAGCCTGCATATGATATAAGGGAGGAAAAGAGGCTTGCTCCTCCCCTCTTTTGCTCTTGTTGCTTTTGCTGTCTTCTGCCACCCTGAGCTGTTGCCCCTCTCCATGCCTTGGAGCCAGCTGATTATGGACTGAAACCTCCACAAACTGTGAGCTAAATAAAGCTTTCCTTCCTTAATTTTATGTGTCTGGTATTTTGTCACAGCAATGAGAGAAAAGTAACAAAGATGCTGACCTAATTAATTTGTGCATTAGAGAAAGAAGTCATTTTCAAATGAGTAAAAATATTTTATGGCTAACTCTGCTCTTTTCATCAGGAATAAAAAGAGAGAGAGAGAGAAAAGGAAGGAAGGAGGGATGAAGGAAGGAAAACAGATAGATGATACCAAAAAGAAGCCTCAGAATTTATAGGGACTTTATTATTAATAAGTAGAGGTACATCTCTACCAAAAATATCTCATTATCAGACTTTCCCTGCACTTTGGTTATTGTATATCACTAAATTATATATCATTAAATGTCTGAAAGAATAAAAAAAAATAGTTAGACAGCAGGACATGGTATGATACCTGGTAGAGAATAAAGTAAATTCCAATTGACAAAAAAAAAAAGAAAATCTAGATGCTCTGGCTTTTTCACAGATACCATATTCAACTTCCCAAACCAAGCAGAAAACCAAATTACTTCTTTGTAAGGAGGAATGGAAGAGCAAAAGGGAATGAGAAAACATTTGTCATGCTAGCCCTACTCAAATGCTTTCTGGGACCTATTTATCACTTGCTTATTATGTAGTCTATAGAGGATACAGTCTCGGAAATTTATCCTGCAGCTCTGGGGAATGGTGAACAGTCACATTCCATAGACTTCACAGAGAGAACGTTTTCCCCCTTGGAATCAGGAATGATTCCCCATGGCTGCTCAACCTTAGAAACTTGTAGAATGTCCATGGTCCAGGAACTACCAAGGCAATTTTGCACAGGATAGAGCTCAGAGCTGTTCTTCACATGCTATTGATCACAGATGGAAATATATCTTCCTTAACTGGGTATGCTGCCCTTTAAAGTCTCCCACTTCAATGTAATAGGACAGATTGAATATTTTTCCATGTTAGTGGGTGGAAGTTTTTCCAGTGCCACCCAGTTGCTCTTTTCTTACAGAAAGCAAAATACAGATTTCCTTTGGGTGCAACAGACATCAAGAAATAAAAAATAGCTGTCTCACATGCAATGCAAAATGACATCCAAAGAAATCACACATCAGAAATCACACATGGCAGAAGTAAGCTTCCTTTTTGAAATATTTTGGCACCTGACATAACAGCAAAAGAATTATACAGCCCACCTGAAGAAATATTTTTGTAAAAAATTAATTAATATATTCCTTAAAGGCTCATCCTGAAATGTAGATTGAGGGCTGCCTATTCAAACACAATACCTTAGGAAATATATTTTAATATTTAACAAAATGAGAAATAGCGATTAGACCTAGAAGAGCAAATTGCAGGTGGATTGAGTACCTGTACAATACAGAATCTGCTTCAGTTGCTAGAACCCAAGCAAATCAGGTGTAAGTGGATTTGATTCATTATCAATAAATGCTCTCTGGCTGAAATAGTCAGATAGTTCCCGAGACTTAAAAAAAAAATCTCCCAAACAGGGAAGTATTCTCTTAAATTCTAATTCAAATGGGTTCTAATTCATTTTATTAATATAAATCCCAATATAGAATTGTAAGGAGGTAATCATTTTTATTTTAAAAGTCAGTGGTTCCTTTTTGAAAATTCTTCAGTGTTTCTTCCAGAGATAGTGGAATCTATCCTCTATAAGTCAGAAGGAGATGCCTGGAGGCAGATTAAGTGAAAGCATGTACCTTATTCCTTTAAAAAGTGCATTTTTCTACATCTGCAAATACTAAATACCAGAGAGCTTAAGAACCAATCTTCATATAGACACCTGTGTGAAATATTAATGAGACAAGTTCCCAACCTGTGTATAACTCAATGAAAGAGTAACCGAGGCAGGAAAACTGGCTCAGGAACATCTAATATATTGGCTGAAATGTTAGAGGTGATGTTTGAAGTGTGTAGCCTGTCAGCGTAAGGAAGAATATGAGCCAGTTCACTTGCTGCAAGAGCTAACCTCTTTTTCTGGGTTTTTCTTGATAGCTGGGCAACTAAAATATTTTTAGCAGATAAAGTTCTCTAAATTATAATCCCTGTGTTATTGTGTGCTACTTGGTCTTTCTCCTAGGTAAGAGAATTCTTTCTCTTAATAATCTTAATTTAGTGAGAAAACTTGAGTAAAACGTTCGGTGTTTTTCCCATTATTTTTGTGCTGACTGTAACATGGCCACAGTACTAAAATTTTCTGTTAACAGTTTGCTATGGGTATCAACGAGAAATTAAAAACTGAACTTAGGAAAATACAACCCCAGTTCATAAGTCCCTTAAAAGGGTATTTTTCATATTTTGAGAGGTCAAGTATTTTGTCAAAAACATATATACTTCCTTCATAGTTCTGTGCATATAAGAAACAAATGGCTTAACCCTAGAGGGAACATCAGTTATGTAATACTCCTCCAGTGTTCTTACTAGTTCATTACAAAAACATTTATTGAACTCTTGTTATATGCCAGGCATGGGGTTAGACTCCAGAAATCCATTTTAAAGGCTGTGACAAAAATATAAGTATTAACTCAACACCACAGCACAAAGGAGTAAGTGCAGTCGTGCCCAGGAGAGATTGGAGATATCACTAAAGAGATGAAATTTTATTTCTGGAATGTGCATGGGAAATTTCCTGGTTTAAAAAAGCTGGAAAAGGGCCAGTGAGATGGCTCAGCGGCTTAAGCGCCTGCCCGGCAAGCGCGAGGGCCCGAGTTCGACTCCTGGAACCCACATACGAAAAAGGGGCCGGTGATATCGCTCAGCGGCACAGGCGCCTGCTGGCGTGCAAGGTCCTGAGGTTGACCCCCTGGTACCCACAAAAAAAAAAATAAAAATAAAAAAAATAAAATAGCTGGAAAAGAATTTCAAATGTAAGGAATAACATGTACAGAAGCATGTGGTCTAAGAAAGTCTAGTGTAATCTAATCAAAAAATGAAGAACCTTTCTTACCAGCTATAGAATAGAATACATGAGAGGAAATAAGGCTTTGGAGCCAGCATAGTTACTAGCAGGCATGAATGTATTCTCTAGATAACAGCATTGTAAATTCCTAAATCCTGTTTTTTAAGAGTGTTTCACCATTAGCCTAGTTCTACTCTGCCTTGCAATTTTGCTCAGAATTTCACAAAATTTTTCCTGTGAGAACTTGTCATTTGAACAGGTAAAGACAATTAATAAAATATACCTTTATGAGCTGAGGATCTGCAGGAACCATAATTAAAAAAGAATAGAAAACAAAAGCATCACAATATATATTGCATAAAACAAATCACATTGATACAAAAACAGAGATCACATTATAGAGAAAATTTAAATAGAGGAAAATTATTTCCTGGAATACATTGGACAAGGTAAATGGGAGACATTAAACTGTGTCTGTGCAAATAAGAGGATGGCCACAATAGCAGATATTCAAGAAAGGAGAGATAGGAATATAAATGACCATTTTTCTTCTGTATCTTAGGTTTTTCTCAGTCTTTGGAGGGGCTGATATAAAACTAATACACATAATAGATTCAAAGGATTTTATGCTAAGACTGCTTGAACCATTTACTCATTGTGACCTAGTCTTTGGGTTGTTTCTCCGCACATGAAAATTTCCGTAACAAACAGCAAACATCATGGTAAGCCTCTGAACATACACATAAAGGAAAAAGTGTAGCTAGAGAGTGAAAGAAAGCTAATATGGCTTAGATGATGGTTGTACAAGAGCAGAGCAATGCACGAGAAATGAGTAAGTGGTCACTGCTGCTAGATTTTCCAGAACCAGTGAGAAAGGAAAAGTGAGCTAGCCGTAGCCAGTAGGATCTGTACCATCTGAGTTGTTCACTTGACTGCGCTTGCTGGTGATGGCACCTTGTAAAAGGACTAGAGGAATTTGAGTAGGTCTGGCCAGAAGAAAGAGTTAACTGCAATTTTACAGGAAGCACTTGAACAAGGAAAGGAAGGCATTCATTTTTACTGAGAGAGAGATGGATTTCAAACAGTCCCAGAAAAGTTGGCACCTATTTTAGAATACATAAATGAAACTATAATAGAGCATCATTTTAGAAAGTTTAGAATGCAGAAAAAAGGGGATTCTCTTATATTCTTTCATGAGTAGAGAGCTTGTTTGAGGAAACATCACCCTGGTTTCTTCCTTGGCTTATAATGTTGTATCATTTCAGCATAAATCAAAATCATTAAGAATTTTTTAAATCTATTAAGGTTCATGCCTTGCATAATAGATGTGCTCTTTAGATAGTCCTTGAACATCAAAAATTTTAAAACCAGTACTTTTAAATGTTTTGAAAGAAAACTATTTAAAGATATCCTGTGATAAATGTTTGGTCAAGGAAGGATCCTTTGGTAACATGAATAATTCCTCCATATTTATAGGTTAGTCACTTTGAATTTTCATATACTGAATTATGTTTCTTAAAGGGAGTGTATCCTGACTGGCAATGATTTTATATTACAAAGTTTATACCATATACTTCTTTCAAATTTCAGTGCAAAATGAATGCAAACATTATTCCAATCACCTTTACACCATAAATATGTCAAAATATCTTAGCCAATGAAAAACTCTCCACCACTAAATACATGTTTTCATGAAAAGCAAATTAGATACATATTCCTAAGGAAAAGAATTTAAATGCATTCTTTGAATCATGGTCTACAATTTTTTCCAAAGCAGCTTATGCTGTATCTTACAAAGTCAATGTTTACCAGTGTATTTGTATGATTTTCTTTCTTTTGTTTTCCCTCCGTTTGGCAGAACACACAGTACTATATAGTCATGTGTCTGAATATTTATCCATACTACGCCAAAGTACACACAATCCATAGGACTGTTTAATTTAACAAAGAATGTGTGGCTTTTGCATGGCAGCCACATTCATATGAGTAGCTCCAAAAAATATTAATGGCAGAATGTATTTGTCACTTGAAATTTACAAGAGTACAATGAGTTTAAAGAAACCACCATTGACTTTATAAATATTTCTTTTTTAACTTGTTGCAAAAAATATACAGCCATGGATATTGGAATGGCATCTATGCATTCTTTAAAGCACAACTAACTCATTGTTTGAAGCAGCAACTCTTAAATCACTGAGTTCTTGAATAAGATAAGCATCAACATTAATTATTTTTCTGTATTTTATAAAGTGTTGTAATGTGTCTTGTATTATTTTAACCATTATTGTGCTCATCTTCTACCTTTTTCTGAATGCTAAAAATTACAGTTTGGACCTTTAATTTTTTTCATGTGTATTCAATTAATTCCTACCCCACCTACAGAGGGCAGTGTTATGCAGAGAGAGACAAAAAACAAAAACAAACAAACAAAAACACATAAATTCTTGAATAGCTACTTTGTATGTTCCTGAGGGTGTTAGTTTATTTGTTTGTTTGTTTGTTTTTATAAACAGGCAGATCTGTCTTTAAAATGAATACAATGAAGGTTATACATCTGATTTTGTGTGTGTGTGTGTGTGTGTGTGTGTGTGTGTGTGTGTGTGTGTGATGTTACTGGGAATTGAACCCAAGGCCTTCACACTGAGCTATATCCCAGCTAGGATGTTTGTTTTTTTGTTTGTTTGTTTGAATTTTGAGATAGTGCCTTGTTAAGATGTCCCGGGTGGAAATGAACTTGTGATCCTCCTGCCTCAGCCTCCCAGAGTGCTGGGATTACAGGCCTGTGCCACCATGCCTCACTGAAATAGTTTCCTGCAAATTCATGTACCTGCAGGGGCCCGATCCTCCAGGTTTGAAGATGGCTGACCTGGATTATCTTCCTTCCCTTATTTTTACAGGTAATACCTATGCTACTTTTAAGATCCAAGTTCCAAAGTACCCTTTCTGTAGCGTTTTCCTGATCTGTGTTTTTCCCCACCATCCCTACCTCACACATAGAGAACTAGGCAATACATTTCCTGTTCTGGAAGCTTCTAATAGGATTCTCCTTGTAACATCCTTTTTTACAGGACTGGTCTATGACATGGATATGAATTTTATTTTCTAATTGCCCTGTTAAATAGCAAACTACATAAAGCAAGATCTGAATTAATGTCCTACATCCCCGAATATTTAGCACATTGTTTTGTACATTTAAGGAAATAATAATTGTTACACTGAAATATATTATGTTCTTTAAATCGGTCATCTTCAAGTTTTTTAATCATGCACTCTTGCTGATAAAATGTTTCAAGATCTTATTCTCAATAGACATATTTATAAATTTTATTTATTCATATTCTTGTTATTGTGTTAATATAACATGCATACATAAAACATGCAAAAATTAAAAGATTAATGGCCATCATTCAAAATAGAAAATACAAACAATAATATTTCCTTTCCAAATACATTCAATGAATTTTGGGATTTTATTGGAATCAAAACCAGATAACTACCAACTTCTTAGCTATATGAATACCATTGCAATGATATTTTTTGTGCCTTATTATTTTTCTCCTGAGATTAGGAAACAACATCAACAAAAAGGGAATCTGAATCAGACACTCTTCTTCTTTTCTGTAAATCCTAAACTCTTTAAGAAGAAATTAGGTGCCATGGAAGAAGACAGGAAGAGAGACAGGAGGAGAGATCAAAAAGAAAGAGTGAAAGAGTTGGTGTTTAGGTAAATCCTCAGTGTAGGAAAGTGGAACACAAGTTGACCCCAAAATTACTAAGAAATTGAGCCTTGCTCCCATCTATGTCAGACAGATGATTTAGCAGGCTTCACAAAGAATGCATGGATGGTGGAACTAGTGTTCCTAAACATGGCAAACATCCTCCTAACCCCTGGGTGACATCAAAGCAGCGAACATTTGACTTTCAAGGCATCACCAAATGCAGTATTGGACTTGAGTATATCATCAATCCTGGAACAGTCTGCCAGTTCTGTACACCAGACAGTGCCCCTCCATTTCCAAGACTTTGATAGAAACAAAAAAATGCCCTAATAATGACCAGGATGAAATTTCATGCCAGGCAGGCTGGATGGAATTGCAGAATCAAAAAGAAGGATTTAAAGCAAGGATGTAATCATTCTCACTTACCTAAGTATGTGTTCCCAGATACTTACATGGCCACATGTGCTGTGCTATCTTGCTTTTAGTACTTCTTTCATAGCCATTTTTTTTTGCCATCTCTTTTGATGCTAATTCTTACTTCTCCCTTTTTTTTTTTTTTTTTTTTGTGGGTACCGGGGTTGACTTCAGGACCTCGCGCACCAGCAGGCGCCTGTGCCGCTGAGCGATATCACCAGCCCTTTTTTCCTATGTGGGTTCCGGGAGTCGAACTCAGGACTTCGCATTTGCCAGGCAGGTGCTTATGCTGCTGAGCCATCTCACCAGCCCAGTTCTCCCATTTCTTATTGTTGGTATTTAGAATAGTCCTTTTTCTGTAATATTTTCTCACCAAATATGTTTAAGGAATTAATTCACTTATTAGACAGTGTTATTAGTCTTATAAATTTGAGATATTTATCTCTGATTGAGTTTTTGTCTTACCTCTGATGCATTTTAGATAACATTTAATTAAGTTTTGATATAGAACTACCAAACACTCAACAACCAAAGGCATTAAAACCAAAGAAAGGAGGTAATATTCTTAACAAAATTTAAAGTACATTAGATAAAACCTTAACATCAAAAGTAAACTACATCAGATGTTGGTGTAGTCAACTCATAGTGACCATGAGTAGCAGGTGCTATCACATCAGGCTAAATGCCAAGGGTTAAAGTAATTACTATGTAAGTAATTACCATGGAAATAGAATTCTACTTCATAATTACAAGGTATTTTTTTTCTTCTGGAGAGGTTTTGATGTCCTGTCCATGCTGCCAATTGTCTTCGCTAATAATAAGGCTAAATGTGTCTCTCAGTTTATCATTAAGTAAAATCATGATTCCAGGAGATATTAACACTAAAAAAACTAATTACTATTTTAATAGGAAGTGAGGATAGTTACATTGTACTTTGAAAACTTCAAAAATAAATTGATTATTGAATAATTACCATCTATGTAAATTTTTTGGTCATTCACACAGGTAACTTCAATCTAATCCAGTAATTAAATCCTTTGACACAACTTGAATCTGAATCAACTCACTACCCATTTCAATGTACTGCATAATGTATCGGATTGCTGCAGAATTCTTAACACAAGTCTTCCCATATCAGATCTAGTTTTTCTTTCTTTTCTTTCTCATGTAAACAGGTATTACTCTGAAAAGGAGTCTTATATTTCAAGGAGTCTTATATTTTAAATGTCTGATAAAACACAGTTACTAATTCCTATTTTGGTAAGTTATTTAATCCTGTTCAGCTTATATAATAGAATAGACACCCTCAAACTCCTTCTGCACATCTATTCAAACCTTCCTGAGTTCTTGAACACGCAGCAAGCCAGACACATTTATAAAGTTATCTTATGGGAAAAATAGCTAGAAGCCATGGATATGGGAAAGATGAATACTAGCTATTGGGGGGGAAAGTAGTAGAAAGAGAACTAATAAATTTCAGAATATAAAAACAATAGCAATGCTGATCATCTCTTCTTTTTTCCTAATAGTTGCACAGTGTCTGTGACTTTCTTTGGTCCATTTTTCCCCACTTTATTACCACATTTTACATGAGTAAGGAGGAGAGAAGACATGAGGAGCTCTCTCTTAGAGATGTTTAACTACAGTTCTTGTATATGGTAAGTATACTTGAATTTGTATGAAATCGGTTTCTTGTACTGAAGGCATAAGAAATTAAAAGCTGAGTTGCTTTTTGAAAAAGCTTAACAATCCCTAATACTTTTCTATATCTGACCAGAAACTGGGTGATTTAACTTCACATTCTAATTTGTTAAAATGACACATCATTTCATGTCATACAGTTGTACTGAGTTGCAAAAAATATTCATTTTTGAAGCCTAAGAAACTCAATATACAAAGATTTATCACGTTTCCTTAAGTCAGAAATTGTTCAGCCAATTGAATTTTGTAGGACAATAACTTCTCATAGCTTTGATTACATTTCTTGCTTCAGTGGAGCCCATATAATTTTCTAGCAGTATCTTTGTATGTATATGTATGTGTGTGTGTGTGTGGGTGGGGGTGGGTGTGTTTCATTAGTGTATATTAGTTATACACACTAGTGTTACCCATCAATATCTTAATATAACATATCAATTAATTGCAATGAGAAAATTCTAAGTAAATTTGGAAAGATTGGTCATGTCAAGGTTAAACTGGGTCAAAAAGAAACCCACAGAAGAGTACTGAGTTCAATCTAAGAAGGGAGTTTCATTCATGTATGATTTGAAAATGTACTGCATTGGTGGTAACTAATAGAAGAGATTTAATTTCTTTCCCTTTATGGAATGTGTTAAGACTAGGTCCATCCTAGTTAATATATGTAATGGTATTATTTACCTGGCTAGCCCCATGGTTAATGGGTTCAACCATCAACAGCTGTCACTGAGAAAGGTAACATAAACCCATAGGAAAGAGGTTGGTCATCTGAGCTTCAGGGTTTGCAGTTTCACTTCGTGGATGCCTGAATAGTCTTCACCTAAGCTTGCATCAAATAATATGAACAAAACTATCAAAATAATGCGATGAATTAACTGGTTTGAGTATTAATTAAAAATATCTTTTCTTATCTGTATTCTACTTCAAGAATTAAACTGTGTTCTAAATAGTACTTGCCAATTATGATTCAAATTACATTGCCCTCTTCATTTATTGCCTAAAACTCTTGTGAACATTGACTGTATCTTTTTTTTTTTTTTTTTTTGTGGGTAATGGGAGTCAGGACCTTGCATGCCAGTAGGCGCCCCTGCTGCTGAGTGATATCACCGGCCCTTTTTTCGTATGTGGGCTCCAGGAGTCGAACTCGGGCCCTCGTGCTTGCCAGGCAGGCACTTACGCCACTGAGTCATCTCACCGGCCCCATGTATCTTTTTAAGAATACCATACATAACTAATCATATGATTAAAAAATACAATTTTACTCTAAACTTCTAGAGGAATTTTGATAGAGATTAGGACTTTTCTAGAGACAATGTATCCTTAAATCGATGCTTGCCCAGTTCTCTCCAACTCCTGATCCCTAACCTCAGGTGCTGCTCTTGCCATAGCCTCCCAAGGAGCTGAGACTAGAGGTACATGCCATGACACCCACCTGCGATTTCCTAAGACTTCATTTTATTTATTTATTTATTTTTATTTATTTATTTTTTTACATGGGTACCGGGAGTCGACCTCAGGACCTCATGCTTGCCAAGCAGGTGCTTGTGCTGCTGAGCCATCTCACCAGCCCAAGACTTCATTTTAAGACAATGCTTTTTTTACTAAATAAATACAGCCTAATAATATCTGAGTGCCTCACTTCACAAGCTTTGAAAGAGAAATAATATTTATACATACAACTATCAACAGAATTCAGGGGCAAAAATATCAATGCCTTTGGAATCCTGGGTAGGGAGATGAAAGGTAACTATCATAAAGATGAATTCAAGAAATGAGTAAAATTTAACCTGGACCTGGAAGAATTGGATAGGATTTAATAACTGAAATTAATTTGGAAAAACACTCTCAATAAGAACAGTTAATATTCACAATTCTTATTTACTATCTAGGATAAAAGAAACTCACTAGGAGCCTTATAATGTTTAGGAAGTGTTAGGAACATTAAATTCCCTCTTCTAAGGGCTACTAATATTTTTTCTTATAGTATTGAGTACTATGCTTAGCAGGAATGGGATACTAGACAAATTTCATTAAAAATAAGAGTAAAAAGACATGTCTATATCAAAGGCCTAATAAAGCATGGCTCAAATGTGTATTTCTTCTATTTGAAACAAGTGTTGAACCACAATTTACTTTTACAAAAAGGTTAAATTTTTCAGTCAACAGGTATCATCATATGTGGTAGCTAACAGGGAAAACAGAAATAAAAAAGTAACCATTTTCTTAAATGCCAGCAAAGATAAAAGATTTTACCAGGTATTTTTAGAAATGCATCTTCTACTTCTTTCTACAAATTATATGTTTTTAATTAATTTTATGTAGTTTTGAGAAGACATAAAATATATCAATTGTTAGAATTTCAATACTGATATTTTTGGGTGTTTACAAGTTGTATATTATAAAATACTATTAGCAACATTTTTTATTGTTTGGAGTAAATCCTTAAAGAAAGGAAAGAAACTTTTATTTTTTATTATTTAAGTGCTTAATGCATAGTTTAACTTCTATTTGGGATTTTAGAGGATGTCAAAGTTTATTAAAGTTGGCAAAACTGTGTTGGTTTTACCATAGATTAGTGTAAATTCAATAAATCCTTTCTCTTAAGTTCCTAATGTGAATATGACCCAAAATTCTCACTAGCTAAGAAATGGATACAAATTCTTCAATGAGACTGAGATAAAAATAAACATTATAGGCTATGTAAAAAGATGGTGAAGGCTTGAAGATGGAAATTTGGTATATTTCCAGTATGATGTAACATCAAATCTTGGGTAATTTGTTTCTTTTCTCTTTCTTTTTATTTTTACATTATTGTAAATCAGTTGCATTAATGAAAATGGCATTTATCAAGCTATTAACTGAGAGCATGACTTTCTAAAACTGTCTACTATATTCTGTGCTACTGAATGTATGTGAAATTCTTTGTGTTCTTTGGATGAACTTTCAAAAACACATTCCAGGGCCAGTGAGATGGCTCAGCAGCATAAGCGCCTTCCTGGCAAGCGTGAGGTCCTGAGGTCGACTTCCGGTACCCACATACAAAAAAATGGACCAGTGATATCGCTCAGCAGCATGGGCGCCTGCTGGCACGTGAGGTCCTGAGGTCGACCCCCAGTACCCACAAAAAAAAAAAAAAAACACATTCCATATTAAAAGAATAAAATTGATGGTATATGTAAGCAATAAAATCAAATGCAAAAGACCCTTTCATGTATTTATAATGGGTTTCCTTGTACAAGGAAACAACTTCAACAAGAATAACTTTTATTCTATCTCCTTGAGCATTAAGAATTACCTATTTTGCTTTTTGGTATGTGAGTTACTTTGACAATTTCAGTTGAATACCTTACCTAAACCACACAGATTGATGCTATATAATTGTTGCTACATTCTTGATTATCATCTAGATACATTGCCATGATAACTTGAAATCCTTGGCAAATTTAATGGACATTTTATATAGTGCATCTTGGCTTGAAAATGTCAAGTAAAAAAGTCAAAGCAACACAGTCTATATAAGCTCTCTACTGAATGTGAAGGGCTGCCCAAGACATGCAGTTCTGCCTGCCCGCTTTCTAGTCACAAAGCTAAATGATTCGAGTGTTATCAAACTTATTTCTTCCAAGTACTCAAGTACTAAAATGACAAATCATAGGGGTGGCTATTAGCCTGAAGACACTTCTGTTCTATTATTTAAAGTCTGTTTTTTTTTAATGTCTGAGATTTCTATGTGGAAAAAATAATGAACTTTAAGAAATGTCACTTTTACTAACAGAAATTATGGCTTGAACACCTGAATATGAATATTAAATACAAAAAAGTACATTTAAATAATGTTAAGGTTGTGACACAAACTGACAAAAGCAGCAAAATTCAAAGTTAAGGATGACACTCCACCTTAACTCACCCTGTTACTAGGGGGAAAAGGGCACCCGAGTGTACAGCTGGGAACGCTACCATGGCCTTCATTCTCTGTCGCCTGATTGTGTCAGATAATGTTTTATCTTTCATATTATTTAATTGGATTTTGGCATTTGATTCCCTCTCTTCTGCTTAAGAGAATTTTTGTTGCCCATTTATAAAATGTCATTTGGAAACCTACATATATTGATACTGTACTTTTTAGGGTCACTTTTGGGAGATATTTCATTTAAATTGTGTGTTGTGTGTGTGTGTGTGTGTGTGTGTGTTTGTGTTAAGAGGAAAGGTATTCATCAAATAATGTGAGTGTCTGATGTAAGACAAAAGAGGAATAAAAGCTAACAATTTTTTAGTGTTTACTCTGTGGCAAGCATTATTTTAAGTATTTACAGATGTTAACCACTTCATTTCTCAGAAGAAAAACAAAAAAAGTGATAAAGTTACCACTGTCACCCTTGTACTCGTTTCACAGATGAGGAAATTAAGGCATAGTGACCTCGGGCAAGATTACATAGCTAATAATGACTAAAGTCAAGATCCAAACCTGGACTCCAAACCTGGACTCCAAACAATGAACTTCTTAAATACTGTAGCCTGTAGAAATAAAACTGTCTAGGAATGCCACCAAAATTCAATCAACATGTTCTCAGACAACAACTAGGACATAGCCACAACCAATTAAGACACTCAAGTATCAATCAAATAGCAATTATATATTAAGAATTTATTATATGCTGAGTATGGAGTATATATTTTTGGTAAACAGCAAGTAAGAAAACTAACATTTAAAAGGGAACCTAAACATGCTGCAGAGCACTGTACATAAGATCTCTCTCTTAATTGTTTCAAAGTTACTTTAATATTTATATTATAATCTTGGCTTTAAAGATGAGTAAACTAAGTCTCAGATTAAATAATAGGAAAGATCACATACAAATGCTGGTGCTGCTTATATTAACTGTGCATTTTCTAAATTCTAATTTCTCTAATTTTTCCTTAATATAGAAGTAAGAAAATAAATTTCACAAGGTTGTTGTGGTTAACTCAGTTTTGCTTTTTTTAGGAGTTCTACTGAAAATCTAAAAATCAGTGACTATTCATCTATATGCATCAACTAAATTTTCTTGGGATTGAAACATCTAAGTATAAACTTAAACTTGTCATCGTATATTATATAGACTTCTGGTGCAAAAACGATTAATAGTAGTCAACTCTGTCTCACTTCCGGCTCTATCAACATCCATCCAATAATAAAACAAATATAACATAATAATATTATATTATATTATTAAAATATCTTAGAGGATATCTCAACCAAATTTTTTATTATTGTGTAAACAATTTTCCAACATTTATATGGCTTGTCTGAAATCTCCCAAAGAGTAGAATTAAAGTACCTGACTTAAAATACTAGAATTAAAGTCCCCGACTTCCATTGTGAAGATATTCCCTCTTCATTCTTTACTCTATCATTAATTGTAGAAGCTGTCTTTGCTTTATAAATTGTAAACTCTCCTCAGCATTGTCATTCAAATATATTCCAGTTAAATTGACTGACACTGGTGAAGATGGCACCAACACACACACATTATATTTTATCATCAGAGCACGTCCTTAAGGCCAGATCCAGGATGTAAAGATGAAAAAATGTTCAGGCATAGACAATTCTGGCTCTCAAAGGATAATGCAGAGAAACAAGGACGCAAGTGACAAGACAACATATAAATAAAAAATCACTGATAGTATTAATTTGTGAGCTGGTAATTTTCCGTCATCATCCCTGAATCCAGGATCTACATTTTTTGCCCTATAGTAGACCACAGTAGACTGAACCATGCAGATCCAGAAATGGGGTGGAGGTACTGTCTCTGTACCTCTCTTTTAGCAATGGCTGACTCCTTCCGTGCTGCCTCTCCTGCTCAGCAGTTATACAGCTCCATGTGCCAGGCTATCTTGGTCTCTAATTGTTCTGTTTTCTTCCATAGGCTTTTGTGGCTACGAGTGACTGGGCAACTGATGCTTTTTTTTCCCCCATATCAAAGTACATCACTGTAAGTGAAATATACATTCCAGCAGATTAAACTCAGTGTTATCATATAACCAACTTTGACCAAATAAAAACAAATCAATTTGAGTCACTTCTAAGGAGAAGCTTTACAATCCATCCACAAGCATATTCTCTTTTACTTTATGACCAGCAGTGTTCTCCACAAGAGCTACAGCATCCTCCTGAGTCCTAGAGGGAAGACAAGAAAAAGGAGAGCTGCAATTGACCCACAACAAACATTTCAAAGTGAACATGTAGCGTGAGCTGGAGAAAAGGTTCACAATTTTTAGCATTTACCAGAGTCTTTAAAATGTTTACTCATCCCATATCCCGTGTATCTGATTCAGTGAATCATGGGTAAGACCTGAGAGCTCACATCTCTAACAGGTGATAGCAAAGCTGCTGGTTCAGGAACCACACTTTGAGAATCACTGATCTCATCTCTCCTTACCGATGCAGACATAATGCTTTCATACTATTCTTAGTTTGTTGTGATTTGATTTTTTAAATGAATCTGCCAGATTAAAATATACAATTATAGATTTCAGGCATTTACAGTAGAACAAATGTTCTCTCAGTCAAGACTAGAAAGAACAAGTTAAAAAAGAAAAGTGCCTAGCATAGTTGATAAGCTAGAAGTAGCCACAAAAATAAATAGAAATACAGGGAATTACTTCTCTAGATCACAGAGGAAGTGGTGATTTGGACACCTCTTGAGCATTCATCTAGATATTTAAGAAACTATGATATTTTAAAAATAGAAAATCAAAAGCAGAGTTAATATTCCAAAAGTAACTTTTTACTTAAAACTTCAGTTTACTATTATACATAAGAAAAGCCAAAAGCTGCTATAATCCAATTAATGAAGAAAATAAAGAACTATTTAGAGGGACAAAGTGAAGCAATGAGCAGAGAATTTCTAAATAAGACTCTGAGGTTTTAAACTTCCCCCTTGCAATAAGTTCCCTTCCAGGATGTTTCATGGAAGCAACTGGCTTGTTCCTACAGGATTAGGAGTGGTGGACACAGCTGTGCGGATCTGGCACACACTGATTTATTTGATTTCCCAGATTTGTTCTCTAACCTCACTCACACCACAGTTGTTGCTGAGTCCTCTAATCTTCCTAAGAGAACACATGAGTTAAGCTTGGAGCTTGCCTTTCCACCCTTGGACCCAAAACTAACCCACTATCACAGGCAGTAAGATTATTTTCTTTTGGCTGTTTGGAAAAAAATAGAAGAAAATATACGTGGTACAAAAATTCAATTCATCTCCACTTACATGAAACCTATCTCTACCACTGCCTTTTGAAATCCTAGCTTTCATTATGTCCTATACAAGTGAATGCAATGTTGGAGAAAATATCAGGTATATGAGTCAAGAAGTAAGAGTACTGGTTTCGGAACCCTACAACTTTTATCTAGAAGTCTGCTATTAGCATGAGATTAAAGGGTACCACTCACAACCAACAAAAAAACCAAAATAATGTTTTAATTACATAAAGACTTAACTTATGAGGAATTCCATATCCCCAGGATTTGACTAAAAGAAAAATAGAACTATTAGCTGAGGTAAAGCTAAATTTTTCTATCTTATAAGTCACTTGTTTACCAATAATATTAAGTGGTCTAAATTGACAAATATTTTCATCAAACTTGGGAAGTATTTTTCTTTAAGTATTTTACCTATCTATTCATTAAGACAACAAATATTTACTGACCAACCATCTGTTACACGTTGGCAAGTTTCTAGGTGTTTGAGGATAATGAAAGAAAGATAACAAACTAAAAACAAACTTATAAAAACCCTCAGGCTCCCAGAATATAAATTCTAGAAAGAGAAATGGATAATGAAAAATAAGCATATTAAATAAATAAACGATGCTGTATTTTAGAAAATGGCATATGCTATGGACAAAGATAAACCAAGATGGGAGGTGTTGGAAGTTCCTGGAATTGAAAATTTAAATAATTTGTCATGGCAGGTCTTATTCAGAAACTGACATTTGAGCAATGACTTTAAAGAAATGAGGAAGTTAGCTATGTGCTATTTTGGAGGAAGACCATTTCCCTTAGAAACATAGGAAGCAAAAAGCCAGTGCAACTGTATAAAAGAGAGAAGGAGTAAAGTAGGAGATGAAATGGAGTGAAGATGTCTGTGTAGGGCCTTATGGAACCTTATGAAGACATTGGCCTTTTTCTCTGAAATGAAAATGTGAGGTTTGTGAGCAGAGGAGCAAATGGTCTAAGTTGTTTTATAAGGGCTGCTTTAGCTGTGAACCCCCATTATGCATGGAAGTATGGCCAGAAACACGGAGATAAGTTATGAGGTTTTTGCAGTAATTTGGGTGCAGAAATGAGTACACTAACATCTAAGGTGAAAGTAGTTTAAAAATTTTTTACTGACTGGAAAAATATTTGCTCTAGTTTGCAAGTCAGCTTTATCACTAGATTACCAATTGAAAGTCCTACAATTGTGGTCCTAATACAGGGCAAGTTGGAGAATTAGGCCAAATTGTCAACTACATGTGACCTTGATATTGAGATTCTGAAATGTTTTGTCTTAGTCCAAATCTCATTCTCCTACTTTGTCATGGTGACAAGGTAACTCTACAAGGTCGTTATGAGTATGTTCTGTACCTGAGAGGGAAAATGGGAATTTACCAACAATATAGATCTTATAGGTACACCTGGTAATGCTTCATTGTGCAATCAGAGTCTTCTAAATCAGAAATAAGAGAAAAAGTGAAGCAATCTTGTTCATTTTTCTTCCAGGAAGGTAAGTAAACAGAAATCCCCACCTGAATGATTATCTATGGCTCCAGATGTGCAGATCGGGAAGTTCTTGCCTTGTAGAATCCCTGTAACTGGTATTAGATATCAGAGGTTGGAGACTAGGAGGAAGCTTGAACCGATGTAAAGAGGCTACTACAGCCCAGCATTTCCCAAAGTCTGCTAAATCAAATGAAGGTTGTGGGAGAAATTGTTGTTTTACAAAAAAAGAAAAAATTCCTTGGGAAACTGTCTTCAACCAAGTTATACAAGTTTATTTCTATCAGAGCCTTTCAAAACCTTTAGTATGCTGACTTTCACCACAAATCTCTAACATTGTAACAGAAAATGCTCAGTTTCCCAGCATTATCAGAACTATTTTGCAGCACAGTGGAATAGACCAACAGTCTCTCTCTCGGGTTTCTTTTATGACAACACTCATCACAGTCACCTGATTGCCTCCTGAATGTCCCCCTTCTAAAACCACCCCTTTGGGAACTTGAATTTCAACTTGTGAATTTGGAGGCACATTTAGATCATAGCAATGAGAGGTACTCAAGCAGATAGACTTGAATGTGCGTAAAGCAAAATGACTCTTTTGATACTGAGTGATATTTATTAATGATATTGGTAACATTCAGCACATAATGGATTAAGATTATGGAATTTAAGATACTTACATTATGTCATAATTCCACAAATTCCTTGACATGAAAAAACAACTAATGAAAAGAAAAGAAAATGAGAGCCTTGATTTTCTTTTCTTCTGATTCTGAACAGATGCATTTCAGAAAAATGGTGGTGTCCTTTTGGTAAATCAGAATGTCAGCTGAGTATTTTTAAAAAGAAGAAGAAAAAAAAAAAAACTCCTGGACTTTCTCTGAAAGGTTAAAATGGTTTAAGTAAATTTAGTCAAAGTAAATGACATCTAGTGCAGAATACAAAGAAACTACATATATTTATAAATGCTTTCACTTAAATTCTAAACAAGCAATTTACCAAGCTATAATTTCAAGAGATTATGAACTGATTCTGGCACAGAATATCAAGAATTTTAAATGGTAAAGAAGTGATGGGTAGACAAAGGGTATAGGTTGATAAAAATATTAATCTACAGTCTCAGGCATCTTAATGTTACAATCTATGGTTATGAGTAATCATTTGGAAACAAAAACTCCTCTAAGTGGCTCTTGTCCTTTTCTTGCCCTCGCGGTACCTAACCAGCTGTAGCTGACTTCAGTGTAAGAAGTGGACATATCTCTGCCTTATCAGAGGCTGTTAAGAGAGACATACACTGCCATCCAATCAACTAGCTTCTGATAGAATATTGAGATGCTAGCTTTATTACTCAACACAACTACGAAGTTTGGTAATGATTTTAAAGAATTATTCAATTTAGTTGGTTTTACACTTAACTGAATAAAGTGAAATTAAAATGAGACACGAAGAAAACCAATAATATAAGTAATTTACTAAGAAGTAACACAACTATGCCCACCGCCAGCTTGTTCTCAAACATGTCTGACATCAGTATTTACCAAGATCAATCACTGGTCAAAAATGTTAATGCCATAGACATAGGAAGACTGGTATAGTGTAGGACAAACAATTCACAACTATTCAGTGCTTTGCTTTAAGATAAATTTGACTCCTTGATTGTATTTCCATGTTTCCTTAGTCCTTAACAAACATGCTCTGATGTTATACCACCTCAACAAATTCCAATATTCAGAATACTTGAAACTTTCTGTGTGTTGGAAAAGAAAGATGTTTCATCTCTCCTTTGCAGAGTAATTTACTAACACCAGAGTCATTACCTTTCCTTCCTTAATCACTTGAACACCAGGCTCCTGTCAGTCTTCCAGCATTAATTACTTTCCTAGCTCTAACTAATGTCAGCAGCCATATACATATAGTTATTTTAACACTCAGGTTCCTCACTGCTCGACTTCCACATTTAGTCTTGTCTTTCTTCTTACTGTGGTGACTCACTCTAGAACAAGGGCAGGAAAATTGCACTCAGGGGCCAGCTACTTGTTTACTTTGTATTGTTTTCTAACAAACTTCAGTTTCCAGAATACTTTTAGGTTCACGGCTTATGCCGCTGAGCCATCTCACCGGCCCATATATATATAATTTATGAGGCAAACTTACAGAGCATACAAAGTAGACCAAGCACAATTCTGGATGCTTTCCAAATATGTATTTTTCATCCTTACCACAATTGTACACAAAATAACTTTTTGGGATTTTGATTGATGTTTTATTCAGTCTATAGATTCATTTGGGGAGAACGTAATAATATATAGAGTCTACCCATCCATAAATACGTTGTATCACTCCATTTATTTAGTTTCGTTGGATTTCTTTTATCAGAGTTTTGTAGTGTTCTTCGTATAGATCTTGTACGTATTTTATTAATTTATACCAAAGTACTTCATTTCGGGGGTGCCAAGGTAAATAGTAATATAGTTTTAATTTCAAACGCCACTTTTTCACTGTTGGTATATAGGAAAACAACAGACTATTACACATTGATCTTATATTCTGCAACCTTTGCTATCATTGCTTAGTCACTTTTTCTTATGAACGGTTTTACTGGATCATAATCTCAGTAGCTAATGTCATATCCCTGGTTGTTTTTCATCAGTGACAACAGAGTTGAGTATTTGTAACAGGGACTCAGTGGCCTGCAAGCCTAAAATATTTATGTTACTGATAATGATTTCATTCCTTTCCCATAATCTTCATTGCAGGCATCTCACTCTTCTGGGCACAATTTTCTATGCTTCCAGCCTACTCCTTCAAATTCCTGACTCCAAAACCTCTATAACTTCTTGGGGCTTTCAATACATCGACCCAACATCTACTTCATTTTACTGATTTCTTTCTTCCACTTCCTCCCCAATTTATATTCAATGATCAATCATTGTAGTCATTCATTTTTTACATATTCTCTTTCCTTTCATAATATTTACTTTCCATTAATTTCCCATTTTACATTCAATGTTCTGCTTATCTCTATTTTAACACTCCCTAAAATAACTCATAATTGATAGCCCTACTTTAATTTTTACTCATCTCTCTTGAAAGCAATCTAATAAAATATTCGCTCTAAACATTATACTGAAACCTGTCTTTTCAATGTCACTAACGCAAACTTTAATGGTCAACATAGCCCTCATCTCAACTTTAGGTCCATTAGCTTGGAATTTTTCCCCAATTTCCACTCGCAGACAAGGGATCAAAGGCAAGTAGTTAATTGAGGAATTACAAAGAACATTAATAAGTGAGTGAGACGTGGTAAATAAAAGAGAAGCCAAGTGTGTCATTATTTTTAAAAAACTACCACTGCAACTGAGTTCCAAAAGAAAACTCATAGAAACAATATAATCACTCGCTTTAGCCTTTTCTCTACCTAAGGATCTAGTGATCTAGGGTTTTCATGCAGTGACTTCCTCCATTAATTTGTTAAAGGATACTGAATGGGAGGGTTATACTAATTTTCCAGCATTTCTGGTCTGGTTTATGCCTTGGCAGAGTGCTTTCTTTGCTTTTGGAAACAATCTTTAGGTACAAAGGTGAATATCTACAGTTGAAAGTTGTTAGGAACCGTGAGAATAGCAAGGTCCAAGGATGTAAGGGAGGCACTGACAGCATCTGTTAAAACATGTTTGTTGGGCCGGTGAGATGGCTCAGCGGCTTAAGCGCCTGCCCGGCAAGCGCAAGGGCCCGAGTTCGACTCCCGGATCCCACATACGAAAAAGGGGCCGGTGATATCGCTCAGCGGCACGGGCGCCTGCTGGCGCGCGAGGTCCTGAGGTCGACCCCCCGGTACCCACAAAAAAAAAAAAAAAAAAAAAACATGTTTGTTATCCTTCTTAAAATACTTACTTTGATTGGCTTCTGAAATAACATACTCCTGATTTCCCCTCCAACTTTCTGGTCTCTCCAGTCTTCTTTATTTCTTCCTCCTCATCTCGCCAATAACTACATGTTCCCTTTGATATCTAGACACATTCCCAAGGTAATTTTATCCACTTTCAGTATGCTGAAATCTTTCTAAAATGTACAACTTTCACCTGGATATTTTAATTGAACTCCAGACTTAGTTATCAAACTATCTACCTGATAACTCCACTAAGTTGTCTTAGAGGCACTCAAAGGTATTATGCCCAAGATCTTTGAATCAGAGAGAATATCTTGCCCAATATCATAATCCAGCATGAGAAAAATTATGATTCTGTGATCACTGAGTTGTGATATAAGTACTGGAAGAGCACCAAAGAACAGTGATAGTCCCTGGAAAGATAAACAATTGGAAATTTAATTCCAGTATATATATATATAATTTTGTGTGTGTGTGTGTGGGTACTGGGGGGTCGACCTCAGGACCTCGCGCGCCAGCAGGCGCCCGTGCCGCTGAGCGATATCACCGGCCCCTTTTTCGTATGTGGGTTCCGGGAGTTGAACTCGGGCCCTCGCGCTTGCCGGGCAGGCGCTTATGCCGCTGAGCCATCTCACCGGCCCATATATATATAATTTATGAGGCAAACTTACACAGCATACAAAGTAGACCAAGCACAATTCTGGATGCTTTCCAAATATGTATTTTTCATCCTTACCACAATTGTATGAGATCAGAATTTCTATTGTTCTCATTCTACAAAGAGAAAACTGAGGCACAAAGAATTTAAATACTTTCTCCACATTCATGTGGCTTATACTCCCTGCAACACTCTCTCTAGTAGCCTCTTTTTATACTTCTATTTTTAGGTCTAATCTCCTTTTTTAAAAATAGCCTCATGCCTTTATTAGATTCTTAACTATGTGTTCCAGTGCAAGTATAATAAAATCCAGACACTATCATTGCCTGTCAAATAGACGTACCACAAAAGTAGACTTAAGAATGACCAACAAGCACATCAAAGTTTTCTAAATCACTAGTCACAGTGAACTTCAAATTCAAACAAGGAGATACATTTTACAGCACTAACATTGCTAAAATTAAAATTGATGACAATATCAAAAATTGATGGGGACATGGAGCAACTAGAATGCCCATATATTGCTTGCAGGTATATAAAATATTTCAATCACATTGGGAAATGTTTGGTAGTTTTTAATAAGCTAGGCCAATGTTACAATTTTTCAATGATATTGTTTTAGACCTACTTCCCCAATCTTCCTGCTCACTCAAAAATGATTGCCTGCTGGGGAAATGGAGGACTTCTAGCACAGCCACAGTGTTTCTCTTTTTGTGTTTTCCAAATTAGAGTACTTTAAAGTAAATCCGAGACTTCAGGTTATTTTAAGGCATACACTATTGTGAATTCTTAACAAGTTTCAGTTCTCACAGATGTGGAATAAGCATACTCCTCGTTGTGTCTCCCACTGAATGTAACTAAAATCCCCAGATGAAATGTATGGAGCAGCCACTTGAGAATTCTAAAAAGTACATGGTAGCTGGAGATGGAAGGAAAACCTGAACTGGTAAGGAATTTAGCATATTTGATTGGAAAAACAAGTACTTACAGTGGTGGCTTGGTTCACGAACTTAATTCTTCTCACGATTCTGGTCCCAAACTCAGGTGCACAAGAACAGAATCAAACTTCCCCATAAGGTCAACATTGAACCTAACTATTGAATTTGATTCCATTCTTGGGCAATTTGGTTTGCTACCAGACTTGTGCAAAGAATTAAGTTCATGACCAAAGATACCACTTAGTTAAAAATAGCAGCCCATGCTCCAGTTGTATTTGGAGCTGCTCTCATTATAAGCGGTCAAAGCTTTCTATATAATCAAAAAGCAATGAACACTTTTAGTTCTAAAGTGTTTTAAATAGATACATCAATCCCATTAAGTTCACATTTTACACTGTGGTTTTTTTTCTAGTTCAGCAAATAAAATATCTACTATGGTGTATGTATTCAAATTTCTCAGGGAAAATTCAGACTGGTATTACTTGTAAATGTTAAAATACTCTAATTTGAAGAAATCATGAAAGACATCCACTGGATATGATCTGAAAATGCAAAGGTTAGGTTCAATGAAAGATACACAAATTGTAGTTTTAATTTCTAAACTAACACAAATCAATCATGCAGCATTTTCACCTCAAATACACCAAGAAATTAAAGATTATTGCACTTGCTGCAATTACACAAAAGTGCAGCTATTATGGAGGCATTATTTTTTATACATGTAGTTTAGTTTTAAAGATTTGTTTATTGTGTTTTGTTTTTAAAGCAAAGGCATTATCTGCTCAATTGCTCGGCAAGAAGTCTTTACAAATTTCTCTCAAGTTTCTATAGAAATGCATTGATTAGAGCATAATTTCTGTTAATATTGCCTTCTTCTCCAGACTCGTCTTCTTGCTTAAACTCACAGCGCATTGCCCCTTGCCGTCGTTTTCATCTTTTGTTCGGCTCAGTAGGTTACGTAACTGGTAGATTTTATTGAGTTAAATCAAGCTGTCACTTCATCTGCCTGAAGGATGACTCAAATACTACACATAATAATAAAAGAAAAGTAGGATAAAATAATCTTGTCAAGCCAGAAAAACTGATTGCTTGAAGTTGTAGCCTTCAATCAATACACTAATTCCACAATTTATACCTTTTTCAATTGGAAGGGAAAGAAACTCTGATATGGTATTTCTTGGCTCACTGACCAACTCTGACCTTCTATCTCTGTGAATATAGCATTAATAAGAGTGTCTGCTTAGTGAAATCACCTATGAAAATAAGGAAACAAATATGGGCTTTTGTGGCTGCAAGTAACAATTAATTTCAGAAATGCAAGGGGCACACAGTGTTTATTTATTCTGTACACTAAAATGAAGATTTTATTTAGCATTAAGTGTATGGTCTTTCCTATTTAAAAGTAATTTGAAGCCAGGATCTGTGCCGCAAAACACCTTTGAGTTTGGCAAGGTGTCATTTCTTAAGGATTTTTTTTCTTGATTGATCTATTCATTAATAGCTTGTGCTAAAGAAAAAGTAAATAAGTAATATACAATTCTTTCTTTCAAATTGTACACTTATTTGGTTTCTTACAAAATCTGTCATCTATGATAAAATAGAGTTACACCATTCTATTGAGCTACAGCTATAATTTCTTGTAGAGTATAATGAACTATTTTTTCACCAGTTATTATTGTTTAAAATAATCTACCATTTTCAAAGCTTAGGTTTGTAAATTATAATTAATTTGCATAGTTTTTTTTTTTTTTTGTGGGTACCGGGGGTCGACCTCAGGACCTCGCGTGCCAGCAGGCGCCCGTGTCGCTGAGCGATATCACCGGCCCCTTTTTCGTATGTGGGATCCAGGAGTCGAACTCGGGTCCTCGCGCTTGCCAGGCAGGCGCGTACACCACTGAGCCATCTCACCGGCCCTTGCATAGCTTTTAAAATCAATAAAAACAATTCATTTCAAAATTCTGAACTCTCTTTGGTTGTCAGATTTCTGCTTTCCTTTCATAATTCCTCCACTGAAGGCACCAACCAAGAAATAAAATTCTTTGTTTAGCAAGCCTTTTATATTTCACTAGGCCACCTGCTTACCTTGAATTGTGGCATACAATCAACCAAGGTCCCCAAAACTAGTATGTTCTTGCCTAGTCCAGATTTTAAATGTCTACATGTGTATATATAAACTACAAAGCAAATAATTAAAATTTTGGTCAAAAACATTTTCAGTTACACAAATGAAGATGTGTTTGCCCAGTCACTTTGGGCTTTAAGTAAGTCATCTTCTTACATTACTGAGTATTTTTATTAAAACAAAAGCAAATAAATTACATATATATTGTGTGTATATTACAAGTGAATGTATATTTTAAATGTAGCCATTTAATATGCATTTCTTCCTGAAATAAGCTCTTTTAAATCCTGGCTATTGTGGAAACACAAGGCTATCTTTGTCCTTCTGACATGCTCAATCACATCTCACTGCTGGCTTCAGCGTCTTAAGCTCAAATTTGAACTTTTGAAAGAGCTGCGTGAGACCATTCTGTCATGTAAACCATATGAAGAGGCTGAGATCATTGAACGAAGTGGAACACAGCAGATCTACAAATGCTGCTAGCCTTTCAGAGCAGTAAATCAGAGTTTGATATGGATGAAAAGAGAACTATTTTTTATTCGCAGCAAACAAAAATACTTGCCTTACCCAGAGCATAGTCCTTCAACCCAGAGCATGTCCTAATACTTTGGGTCTGTTGTAAGAGGGAAGAAGAGAGGGCAAGTAGACAAAGAAAGAGACTAAAAGTCCTAAATCTTTCTCTTCTCTACAGTCCCCTCCACCACTTCCCCCTGAACAGGCCCATCCTTACCTCCAGTCAGGTTTGAGCCAAACCATCTCTTTGAAAAGCTTACTTTTACACTTACAGAAATATACATTCATTTTTCTCTGCTGGCTTTTTCTCTTCTTTTAATGGCAAAGAAGCACATCCAAGCCAGTACCAACATTATCTAGCATGAAATTCCGAGATGCAATTAAAGGTCACCAGTGGCTTCCTGTCTGTGCAATCCACTGGACTTGACTTGCTCTTGACTCTGTATTCTTCTGTAGAATGTCATTCAGTTGATTAATCTTCTTCATGAAAATATTTACTCTCTTTTGCACATGTTGCCCTTATCTATATGGTTAATTCCCTTTTTATTCTCTTTGTTTTTTCCTCTATTTTGAGCATTTTGCAAGGTTTGACCCCAGGACCTGTATCTATATTAATATATATTCTTCTCCCTTTGAGAATTAATTTACTCTAAAGGCTTCCATCTTCTAGCTAAACTGTGGACAGCAGTCAATCTAGGGTTCAGGCCATGGTTCCTAAGAGTCACAAGAAGGTCAAGAATTAAGCATGGGGTCAGGCCAAGCAGACAGTCTGGAACCAAGAAGAGTACAGAAGTCAGCAGTCAAAGGTCAATTGGAAGATGCCGGCTGAGTGAAATCAAAAGAAAGGGATGATCATACCTCAGCAGATGTCAAGCTAGTAGAGGGGATTTCAAGCCAGACAAATAGCAGAAATCGGAAACATATACCAAACACTAAAGTTTCACCACCTGTATTCTTCATGCCAGGCAGAAATCAGTGACTGGCTTCCCAAGAGACTGACATCATGAATGTGGATGTCCTGCAGAATAAAGTACTGAACACCTGTAATCCCAGCTACTCTGAGTAGGAAGCTGAGACAGTGACAAGACCAAATGCCAGTAAGATGGAGGAATAAGAACTCTCAAACATTTCTGAGGGGCATGCAAAATAGCACAGACATTTTGGATATAGAATGGAAGTTTGATACAAAACTAAATATAGTC
Organism: Erethizon dorsatum; assembly: GCA_028451465.1. Taxonomy (NCBI): domain Eukaryota; kingdom Metazoa; phylum Chordata; class Mammalia; order Rodentia; family Erethizontidae; genus Erethizon; species Erethizon dorsatum. The sequence continues at coordinate 101,768,997 of CM051826.1, forward strand.
TTGTGTATCATATTATCCACAAACCTTGAACATAGACACTTTTAGAATATTTATTCAGATTTGCCAGAACTTAGAAGCAACCAAAATGTCCTTCATTAAGTTAACAGATAAATAAAATGTAGTACAAGAACACAGTGAAATATTTATCATTAAAGTTAAATGAAATGTGTTATCAAACTTTGCAAAGAGCAGAAACTCAAATGCATATTACTACCTGAAATAAGCTGATCTGAAAAGGCTACCTACTATATGATTCCATTGTTATGACATTCTGGCAATGCTGTGGGCATAGCAAAAATATCTGTGCCTTATAGGAGTTATACAGGAGGGAGGAGAAGATGCACAGTTAGAGCACAGATCATTTTTAGGGCATTGAAACTAATTTGTATACTACATTGGTACCTCTGTTCAAGGACAATTGTTTGTGAACAATTTCGTTCTCAAACAGAAGTGTTTGGCACAATTTTGTTTATGTTTGTGAACTCTGCATCAGGTGATGAACATGACCATGGCCATCTTTCTCAAATGAACACAAATGTGGCCATCTTTTCCAGAATCATGGAACATATTAAGTTCATGAAACAAGGTACCACTGTATAATAAATATATGTATTATAAAATTGTTCAAAACTATAGAATGCACAACGTCAATAATGAAATCTAACGTAAACTATGGCTCAGGTGATAACAATATATCTGTAAGCTCATCAATTGTAACAAATATGCTACACTGTATGGTGAAGGATGTTGACAGTGGGAGAGGCCATGCATGTGTTGAAGCAGTGGGTATATTGCTAACCTCCATCCCCCACTCAGTTTGGCTGTCAACCTAAAACTGCTCCAAAAAGTAAAGTCTATTTAAAATTTTAATTCAAAAAAAATCATAGGCCTAAGTATAAGCCATTAGTTTAATAGCTTAAACTATAAAATTTCTAGAAGAAAAGGTAGGAGAAAATCATTTTAACTGTAAGTTAGGTGAATATTTTTTAGATACACCAATAAAAGGAAGATCTTGAAAAGAGAAATTCATAATTCCATTTCATTCAAATGTAACACTTCTGCTTTTTGAAATACATTGTTAAAATAATGAAAATATAAGCCACATACTGAAAGAAAATATTTGGAAATCATGTATCTTATAAATTGTATCTAATTGTACCTTGTATCTAATATATATTTTATATATTTTGAATATATATCTGTAGTCCTCAAAACTCATCAATAACAAAACAACCCAATGAGAACATAGGCAAAAGATTTATTTAATGGGTATTTCACTAAAAAAGATATAATGATGAGCAATAACTATATGATATGATTTCCAACATCATTAGCTATTCAGAAAATGCAAATTACAAACTATAATAACATACCACCACAGGTTGTATGACTAAGATTTAGTTACTGTTAATATCGTTTCACAATAATATAATTGAACTGAAACCCCCATATTCTCTTTGTAGGCGTGTAAAATTCTACAAACACTTTAGAAAACAGTTTTTCAATTTTGTTAAAGGTAAAATGTTCACCTACTCTAGGATCTGGCCACTTTTTTTTTTTTTTAAGAGAAGAAAAAACAAAACAGAACAAATCAAAAAAGAACAAAACTTCAAAACAACATAATAGGAGGGTAACAATGGTAAATACATTATGTATTGTTATCTTTAAGTTAGTTATTCAGGATACCAGATATTAGCATTCAATTGTCCAAACATTACTGGCACAAATCTTACTCTTCAATGAACTAAGTAAAATTAGTAGTGTATCTATCTTAACCATCTTATATATAAATACAATTTTTCCCCTTCTTTCTTTTCCCTATTCCCCCATCCCAGTCTCTCTTTCCTTTTGACCAGTTTCTTTTTGATTCACTACGTCTATTGTACATTTTGGATCTTATTTACTCTTTCAGTTTCTCATACTAGAGAGGCAATACGATGCTTGCACATGTGCATCCGGTTTATTTCACTTATGAGTATTTTCTCGAGTTGCACCCATTCACCTATAACAGACTCCAGTTTATCCTTCTTTATGGCTGAATAATACTCCATTGTATAAAAATACCACATCTTTTTTATCCATTCCTCAGTTGATGGGCATTTGGGTTGTTTCCAAGGTCTGGCTATTACAAATTTTGCTGCTATAAACATGGGTGCACATATATCACTGTGGTATGATGCTTTTAATTCTTCTTGGAAGATACCCAGAAGGGGAATAGCTGGGTCAAATGGGACCTCCAACCCTAGTTTTTTGAGGAATCTCCACACTGATTTCCACAGTGGCTGTACCAGTCGACACTCCCACCAATAGTGGAGAAGGGTTCCTTTTTCCCCACAGCCCCTCCAGCATTTGTTATTAGTTGATTTCTTTATAGTAGCCATTCTTTCTGGGGTGAGATGGTATCTCAGTGTTGTTTTAATTTGCATCTCTCACATGGCTAGTGATGTTGCACATTTTTTTTGTATATTTATTTGCCATTTGTATTTCTTCATCTGAGAAATGTGTATTCATCTCAGATACCCATTTTTGGAGTGGGTCTTTAAATTTGGGAGGTCTGGTTTTTTTTGAGTTCTTTATATGTTCTCAATAGTAATCCTTTGTCTGAGTAACAGCTGGCAAACATTTTTTCCCACGTTGTGGGTTGTCTCTTCACTCTGTTGGTGGTTTCTCTTGCTGTGCAAAAGCTTTTTAATAAGATGAGATCCCAGTTGTTGATTCTTTGTGATACTTCCTGTGCAGTTGAGGTTTTATTCATAAAGTCTTTGCCTACACCAATGTCTTCAAGGGTTTTACCTATCCTACCTTCCAGCAGATTTAATGTTTGTGTTTTAATATTTAGACCTCTGATCCATTTTGAATTTAGTTTAGTGCATGGTGAAAGATATGGGTCTAGTTTTAATCTTTGGCATGTGTAGAGGATCTGGCCACTCTTTTCATGGATACTTATCCAAAAGACATAGAAGTCTATAGCCATACCAAGACTTGCAGATGGTAAGTTTTACTTATCATTACAAAAACTCGAAACAACTGAAACATGCACCAACAGGAAAGTGGAAAAACAAACTGTAGCACATTCATATACTGAAGTAATACTTGCAATGGAAATGGACAATTGATGTACGTAACAATATAGATGAATATAAGAGTTAGTCTGTTAAATGAAAAAAGAAAAAAATAGAATGAATGTATTACTATGTCATTTATATAAAATTAGAAATTTCAAAAAAATCTACAGTAGTAGAAAGAAAATTGGTGGTTGCCGGGTGTGAATGATAATTGTGATATGACAACATGAGTAAGAACTGCCTAGCAGATTAGGAAATTCTGGGTATATATGTGGATGATCAACAAATTGAGGGGGAAAGACCCCTCCTGGATGTGGGTGGCATCAGCCAATAGACTTGTAGCTTGGGCAGAATAGGAAAGGAAGGAAGAAGGAAGAGTTCCCCTTTTATAACAGGAGCTCCAGTCTTTGCTACTGCCTTGGACACTGGTTTCCAGTCCCCTCAGCCTTCAAGCCCAGACACTTCAACTTTCCAACGCAGACTCTGGCTTTCCAACACAGAGTGACACTAGTGAATTTGCAGTGAACTTTCAAGCCTTCAACCTTCATTTGACTGCTGCTGGATCCTCCAGTTCTCCAGCAAGCGGATGGAAATTTTGGAATTTTCCATCTCTGATACAGCAGATGGCCATTGGAAATCTTCTGCTTCTGATCCATTAAGCCTACAAAATAAATCCCTTATCTAATCATACATATATTTTATATAAAATCTATTCTTTGAGGGAACCTTAACACAAACACAGATTTTGATACCAGAAAAGTGGGGTCAATTGCTATAATGGTACTTGACCCACAAGATTTAGAAACCTGTAGAACTGGTTCATGGGAGAAGTTTGGAAATGTTTGGAGATGCAGGCTAGAGAAAGCCTAGAATGTTGTAAACTGAGTTTAGTGGGAGATTCTCATCAAAGCTGAGAAGGCCAGAATGATGTTAAAAAAAAAAAAATGCAGACAGTAAAGACTAGGCTCAAAGTTTTTGGATGGAAACAAGGACTTCCTTGGCGTTTGAATTCAAGACCATGTGTGTTATGCTCTGGTGGAAAGATTGTCTTCATTTTGCTTATATCCCTAGACTTTTTCCAAGACTGAGATTAAGAATGTTGGACTAGTTAACCATATGGAGGAAATCTCAAAGCTGCTTAATGTTCAGGATATGGCACAGGTGCTGCTGGAATCTTTCAGCTGGGTTCATACTGAGAATGCGAAAATGTCCATTTGAAAAGTGTTCAGTTTTGCCAGAAAGGAAGCATCTGTAAAACTGAGGACTGTAAAATTGGAGCAAAGGAAAGCATAGCTGATAAAAAGATTAGCATTAAAAAGAAACTAAGTATTTTGCATCAGGACAATAGGATAGGTGCCTTAATGACATCTCGGGAATCAGAAACACCCCACCCTTTTCAGGTTCCAAGGTATAAAAGCGAAAGACTTTCATCTGAGAAGAAACCTCTAGGCCCCCGGCTTAAGAAGGGCTATATAGGGAATTGGTTCCCTAAGATCAGCCATCCAGGCAGTGAATAGAGCCAACTCAAGTTAGAGGCCATGAGGGCTGCAACCAGCAATGCTGTAGGTGTAGGGCTGACCAACCCCTTTGGAGTTCACCTATTACTCCAACCTGCTCCTGGTGCTGGACATGGAACTGCAGAATTTAGTGTGTGTCCTTCTGAGTTTTGCTTTTGCTCTGGTCTTGTTCCTTTCTATCCCCTATTTCTCCTTTTTGGAATAGTTATCTTTACCCCGTGGCATTGTATGTCAGTAGTGTTTAACTTTCTCATAGGAGACTTTGGGCTTGGACTTTTCAGTAATTATTAAACTGTTAAGACTTTGGTAACTTTTAGAGATGAACTAAATATATTTTGCCTGAGTTTTTGGCCAGGGGCAGAATGTTATGGTTTGGACCTATAATGTCCCCCAAAAGACTCATGTGTTCAGAAGTTGGTCTTTTAGAAGGTGATTAAGTCACAGAGGCATGCTACTCATCAGTGGATTCATCCTAAATGTGCTGTTAAGAGGTGAGGTCTAATAGGAAGAGATGGATTACTGGGGATGTGGCTGGGAAGGGTAAATCTCTCTCCCTGTCACCTTTCTTCATTCTCTGCTTTCCAAGCTCTATGATGTGAGCAAGCTTTCCTTCATGGCAGACCCTTCCTGCAGTTGAACCTGTTGACCACGGACTGAAACTTCTGAAAAAGTAAACCAAAATAAACTTCTCCTCCTTTAAATTGTAGATGTCAGGTATTGTGTCTCAGTGATGAAGAAAGTTACCAAGACACCTGGGAAATGGGGATGAGTGAAGAAGGAGCAGGAGGGATGGAGTACAGACATCAAGAAGACACATTGGGAGTAATGGTTGTCTTAGTTATCTTGACTGCAATGATTGTTTCATGGATGTACACATGTCAAAACTTACGAAACTGTACACTTCAAATATGTGCAATTTATTTTATATCAATCATATGACAATACAGTTGTTAAAATACAAGAACAGAAATGTAGGCAATACATATTAAGAATATTAAATAAAAGAACCATGACATGATATAACTGATATTTTTAAACACTCTAAAATTATTCCGAGGATTTGAGCAACAACTAAAAAATAAAATTGGATTGAAAAGACCATGAAGGAAGTGAAAAGAAATAGAAAATACTGGAACCTAAAACACAGCACCCACAACCATTTGAAAAGAAGAGAACCAACAAAAGAAGTAAAGAAAGAGCAGAAAATGTGATACGATGAAAACTAAGAGAAAAAATAGTATTATGGGAAAAAAATCTATATGTTTCAAGAAAAGGATAAAAAAGAAGTGACAAATGATAAGGAGGTGCAAAGAGATACGGACTGAAAAAGTCACAACCTAGATATACAAGCAGCTTGTGTAGTTTTCTCACATCTGTAGTGCACAGAGCCACAAGTTAAATCTAGATTTAGTCTTTAACCTATTTTTAGCACTTACATATTAAATCTTGTGCTATGTTTCATGGATACAAAAATAAAATAAAATAAAATAACACAAGTCCCTGAAATTAGAGTTTGGAACTTTCAGCGAGTAGGGAAAGAAAGAAGGGAAGGGTAAAGGCAAAGAATAATATGGAGCTGTCCTACATCTCAAAATGTTCAAGAATAATTAAAAATAATAAAAAAGAAAGACCCAAGACATAAAAGTATACATAAAATAGTAGATTCAGTTACAGAAAATTTATTAGAAAAGCTCAATAACATGGTACAACCACTCAGGTAAGTAAGGCAGATTTCCATTCATTTATTCACTCATAAAACATTCATTGAGCACATAATATTTGATAGATAGTAGGGATACAAATACCCTCCTGAGTTCTGTCAGGCTTATCAACATACTATCTGTTCTATATTTTCTTCTTTTGGTCCTTAAATCAAATTGCTTTTAAAAAATACTTTTTAAAACTTTTATATCATTGATATAAATTAAAATCAGTAACACCAATATATAAAATACAAATTGAAATAATACATGTCAGAGAATGTTCCTTAGGCTGGCGATGTAGCTTTATGGTAAAGTAGTTGTCTATCATGTACAAGTCCCTGGGTTCAATCCCAAGGAAAAGAAAAGAGAGGGGAGGGGGGGAAATAAGCGGAGAGGAGGGAAGGGAAGAGTTCCTCAAGAAAAAGAACTATTTATGATCAGTTAATACTGTCTATTAATCAAAATTTCACTGATATGGGGAAATAAAATTATAGGCCAATGAGATTATTTACCCTTTTAGAGTCATTGTTAATTAGTCCAAGAAATCCCCCATCTCATGGGTACATGAGAGAAAAATCCAAAAGATACATACCTTTCTTCTCTGAGCAGTAGAATGCTGATAATTAATTGTCAACCTTATAGTGTGGCACTGCTCATTAAATTGCTTCAAGGAACCACTTAACATGACCTACAGAATTTTTTCTGAATATGGTTAATAATTTGGAACTGTCCAAAAGTAGTGGGAAAGGGCCTCTTATCCATTCGCAGCTATAATTTCATTTAAAAAAAATAATAAGATGAGCTTTTATTAAGACTTTCAAATCTCTTCATGAGATTCAAAATACTTCCAAGTGACTATTCCAGATGGCACTGTATCCAGGACATATCACCAACAAATTTTCAGCATTTATTGGTTGCCTTAATGGAAAAAATAAGGTTTGAGGTTTCACTTTCCATGCCCTGCATGCGTGCTATCTGAACATAGTAAAATAATGGGCATCATTAATTGGCTGCTAACATATCAGACACTAGTTATGCTTTCTATATCACACATTATTTAATGCCCATAACTACCATATTAGGTACATCTTATTATTATCCCCACTTTACAGCTAAAGAAAAATGATTTCAGAGGAATTAAATGATTTGCCGAGATGACATAGGTAGTACTGTACAGTGTTAGAGCTATGACCTGATCAAAGATCACCTTTCAGATCGTCTTGTAAGCCCTGGCCCTGCTGTCTTGGAACTGGGGGTTAGAGCTATTCCTGCGTCCTAGAGAAGGCACCTGGTTGCAACTTTTAAGCGTCAGATCTTGGCCTGCATCTCACCCTCCTCTTTAGGCACTGGATCACTCTCACCTCGGGAACATTCTTGAGGATTTCTAGTGATTTACCTTGCCAAGAAATTCCAAGCACAGGCTCAGGAGAATGGAAGAATGGAGGAGAGGTGTGAACAGAGGTATTTCCATCAGCACTTACGGTCTTTACCAAGGAAAAGGAAAAGGAACCACCACTGCGGTGCTGTGTGCCGAGCCTCACTCCACCACATCCTTCTCCCTCTCTCTTCCCTATTCCTCTTCCCCCAAGGCTCCCCAGACCAAATCTGCTTGTCCTTCTAGCCTCATCTCCTTCCTCTGTAGATCCAGTACACAGTAATTTAAAGAATTCTTGGTCTGGCAGGGCCTCGAAGTGTGAATGAAGTGACCACACTCAGGCAAGGGCTCCAAGGTGTGTTGTGTCCACATAAGCGTGTTCCACATATTTGTGAATTGATTTCCCCAGGTGTCTGTGTATCAAAACATCGAGCTGTTCTCTTTAGATATATGGAATTTTTCTTGGTCAATTATACTTTGATAAAGGTGGAAATATCAAATTATGGTTAAAAATTGTATTAAGATAAAAATTAAATTTTTAAATAAAAATCAAATGATACAGTTTGAATCAGAAGAGAAAAATCTAAGAAGCCATTTTTAAAAACAGCTAATCTTTTACTACTTTATTAATGAATACTTAATAATCCCTAATGATAGATTCATGTAAAAGGTAAAGAAAAAGAAAAAAATCACAGAGAGAAAAAGACGGGAAATTCCAGGAATATGTCCTAGTGTGATGATTTGGAGATGGGGCTGACCCATGGGCACTCCTGCTTTACTCTGTTTTATATAGCATCATTATCTGTACGCTGAGATTTTGGTCCCCAAAGTTCAGAAATTGTCTCCCTTTTGTTTTATTTTGAAGGAAAAAAAAAAGGCTGTAATTTTTCAATTTGGTTTTTGGTTAGCTGGCGATTTAGATTTCTTTGGCCTTGTTACTTCACAATGTCTTAGTTTATGTGCACACAGTTGGTCATAGCCCCAGCATGCTCTGCTTTGCCCAGCTCCACGCTCACAAGTCTAGCAGTGAGGAATGTCTTTCTTGGAGTTGAGGGTATGTAGACTCTAACACAAATCAAGCATAAAACATAGAAGTGAAAATTAACAATCACAGATAAAATGTTTTGTATTTATACAGTACACTTTAATAGTCTGAAAGCAAATTGCCAGTGTTTCAGTTACTTGTTTATAACAGCTTCATTAAGATATTATTAACGTATATACCATTTACCCATTGAAGTGCATAATTCAATGGTTTTAGTACATTCACACAGAGTATCACAATTTTTAAAACAGTCTTCTCACCTCAAAAAGAAACACCTCCAAAAGTACTTTGAGCTACTACCTTGAGACCCTGCTGTTCACCCCTACCTTCTACCCATTTCCTAAGCAACCATTAACTACTTTCTGTCTCCACATTTTGCCTATTCTGGACATTTCATGCTGAAGGCATCATATAATGTATGGTCTTTGGTGTCTGGCTTCTTTCACTTAGCATTTGTGTTCAAGAATCACTCACATTATAGCATGTGTTATTATTCATTAATTTTTAGATGTGAGTAACCCACTGTATGGATATAACACAATTTTGTTTTTCCATTTATCAGCTGATACACATTTGAGATTGTTCCCACCCTTAGCCTATTATGAATAGTGCACCTATAAACATTCATGTACAAATTTTTGTTTTTTATTTTTTAGCTTCTTTTGGTTTTTTGAGACAGAATCTTGTTATGTAGTTCTGGTTGGCCTTGAACTCACTATGCAGCCCAGGCTGGCCTTGAACTCATGGTAATCCTCCTGCCTCAGTCTCCCAAATGCTGGGATTACAGGCATGCACCACCATGCCTGGAATCATGTACAAGTTTTTATGAAAATATGTTTTAATTTCCCTTTGAAATATACCAAGGAGTGGGATTTGGGGATTATATGTTAACTCTTTGTTTAATGCTTTTAAAAACTACCAGTTTAGTCCCCAAAATGACTCCATTATTTTACATTCCTTCAAAAGCTCTTATTCCTTCACATCCTAGTCAATACTTGTTATTAGCTGACATTTTGACTAAAGCCATCCTAGTTCATGTGAAGTACTGTCTCATTTGGGGTTTGAGTTGCATTTATGATGTCTTAATTATTTAATTTAATAATTAAAATCATTTAGCAATTTAAATTATTGGCTATCCTTTGATGATGTTATGTGCATCTTTGCATACTGTGCCTAATGACCATTTATATATCTTCTTTGAAAATGTACTTTTTATGTGCATGTTGACTATTTGCATACCTTCTTTAGAGAAATGTCTATCCACATCCTTGGCCCCTTTTAATTGTGTTGTGTTTTCATTATTGAGTTAAAAGAGTTCTTGATATACTCCAGATAAGTCATTTATCAGATACACAATTTGTAACATTTTTTCCACAGTATTGGTTGTCTTTTCACCTTCATGATAGTTTCTTTCGAGGCATAAGCATTTTTAATTTTGAGTAAGTACAAATTTTTTCATTCTTTTTTTTTGCTTATATTTTGTTACTTATTTTAGCTTTGTGCTGTCATGGGCATACATGTTTATAATCATTTTATATTCCTGGTAAACTGACCATTTAATAATCATTAAATGTCCCCCACTTATACTGAGTAATAAAGTCTTTTAAAGTCTATTTTACCTGATATTTGTATAACCACTCCAATTTTCTTATTGTTCAATTGGTTTTTGCCGCTGAGAAAGGATTCTCTTTGGATTGTGACTACATTGTTTGACTTAACAACTCGGTCATCATTGTTTGCCTATCCTAAACAACAAGACCAACCGAACTTTTACCGGGTCTGTAATGTCCTTGAAGAACTTCATTTTAAATAATCATTTGGGGGCCGGTGAGATGGCTCAGTGGCATAAGCACCTGCCTGGCAAGCATGAGGTCCTGAGTTCGACTCCTGGAACCCACATAGGAAAAAAGGGCCAGTGATATCGCTCAGCGGCACGGACTCCTCTTGGCGCGCGAGGTCCTGAGGTCGACCCCCGGTACCCACAAAAAAAATTAATAAATAAAAATAAACGTGGGTCCACATTTGGATTCTGCAGAAAAACTAGAATTTTTTGGATATAGCTGTTCGTGTTAAGTAAGATTACTTGATTGATATTCTTTATTTTTAAAAGTATAATGTAAATTTTATCCCTTTTTTATTATGTGGAATAGTCATTTGTTGCTGTGAAGAAATTACCCTGAGACTTGGCAGCTTAATACAGCAAAAATATTTTGAATCTCAGAGTTTCTTGGGGTTAGGAATTCAGGAAACATTTAAGGGAGGGCAATCTGCCTAGAGGCCTTCACAAAACTGCAGTCAGGATGTTGGTTGGGGCTGTAGTTTTGGAGTTGGGGTAGAGAACCTTCTTACAAGATGTTCATGCACATGACTTATGAGTTAATGCTGATGGATGATGAAAGGACGTAGTTATTCACCCTCTAATTAGAACATAGATTCCACCTTCTTAGAGGAGGAGGGTCAAAAACTTGGTGAATACATTTCACTTTAAAATTTCTACATTGTGTATTTAGATTCCACATTGAAATACTTTATGTGAATAATCTAAAAATACTGATACTTAGTTCTTTCCCTCAAAGAACTTGAATATAACCCAAATGACTCTAAACATACTTATTTGAATTATATAAAAAAATAGATGGAATATACATGTGAAAATTTTTGCAAGGATCTAAACACAAACTGAGTGGGATTTGCATATGTTCTGATGATGAAAATGTAACAGAAAAAGATCCTGGTCAAATATGATGAACAGAACCACCAAAACCTCATTGTTTTTGAAGCTTTTCCACACTGGCCTTGGTTTTTTTGTTTTTTGTTTTTTTGTGGGTACCAGGGGGTCGAACTCAGGACCTCGCGCTTGCTGGGCAGGTGCTTATGCCGCTGAGCTATCTCACCGGCCCCTGGCCTTGGTTTTGAATTATTGCTTCAATGAGCCCATCATGTATCACGTTTTATAGTTAAACTTTAGTTACAGAATCATTTATTTCATTATATATCAATTGACCTTTGCTGCTGACTCAGTGACTTAAAACAAAAGCAATTTATTATTTTTCATACCTGTTGTTTGCTTGACAGTTCTAGCTTGCCATGGTTTCTCTCTGGAAGTGATGGTCTAGTTTGGCCCCACTCAAAGTCTGGAGATGTAGCCAGGATAGCTAAAATGTTTCACTCTCTCTCTCTGCAGTTGAGGCCTTTCCTCTTTCTGGAAGCTACCGCAGACTTCCTTACTTTGAGCTCTCAGGACTCCCAGCAGTGGGAGAGGTTGAGTTCCAGTGTACTTGGACTCAATCCTTTGCTTAGCAAATTCCATGCACACCCCAGATTTAATGATTGGAGAATGCAAGTCCACCACACAAGAGAACCAGCAATGTCACATTGCAACGTGATATACATAGGGGGGCAGTTTTTAATATTCAAATACACCCTTATTTCTGGCTTATGTATTACAATTTTGTTTGTACCTTTTTTTTTTTAACTTTTAGCATTCTAGAATTTAAGAAATACCTGCAGCAATCAATGGTGAAACACTTCACTGACCACAAAGTCAATAATGTTCCCTAACTTGGTAACTTCCAGTTTTGCCCTCAGTGTTCTATGAGGATACAAACTTATTCTCTCCCTGCCTCATGCTTTAATGTGTCTCTTCTCTGCCATACCCCAAGCACATAGGTGAGCCAATAGTGGGCTCACTTGGTTAATTTTCATGAAGTGATCTACAATTCCTGGATTTGTTTATCTACTCAAATTAATCAGTCCTCAAATTTCCTACCTTTAGGATTAATGCATAACATATATAACCATTTTTCACTTCCTTGATGATGTGATCATATTGGCAAATACCTATGAACACTGGTCATTTCAGCGCTTTGTACCTTATTAATGAGATCATACTGGGTTCCATTAGGATTTTAATTATGTTATTTTTTCCCTTTTGCTTTCAGCTTGTTTGGGCTAATGAAATTACCCACAGCTGCTTTGGGTTGGTCATTCCTTCTACGATAAAAACCATATGGAATGCTTACAACAGGTGCTTGGTACTTGACCAGCTTCATGGTATTAAATGAGTTTGACCTGTGGCACCTGACATTGGGTCACTAGGCTACAGATGTGTTTATTAGAATTGGAAAATTAGAAGTCCCTCATGTTACAAGGACTAAGGGACAATGTTAAAAACTTTTGCTTTCATTTAAGAATTTTCTCAGTCAATGTGAAACTATAGGCTGGGAAACTTGGAAGGACTGCTAGTATTTAAACTCCCAGTCGAGTACGGAGAAAAGTCAAGGGTCCCTCAGCTCTCATATTACCATAATGTTGAGCATGTTATTCTGTCAACCAAAGAGCATAGAATGGAATTGTTATTGTCCAGGAAAGCCTGCTGTAATGAATTTTTACACCCTTAAAAGAGGCACTTGGAGGAACTGGAGAATATCCAGAGAAAAGCAATTAGGGAAAAAAATTAACGCAGGGAGTTTTCAGAGGAGTTAAGGCTACTTAACTTAGAGGGAAAATAAGTCTGAGAGGTTTCTACATTAATGAATTTAGATTATAAAGAAGGTATTGAGCAGCTGTTCTCTAACTTTATAGAGCTCTGAAGTAAAGAAAAAAGTCTTCGCAGGCAACAAAATATGCATCAGTAAAATTTAACCCCCAAATTTTGACTTTAAGGATTGTTAAACAGTGAATGGGATCAAATCTACTTAGTATCAAAGAATTAAACAAAAAATTATTCTCTGAGTTTTATAGCATATTATTCTGCTCCAAGGATGGTAGCAAGATTCTCTTTCTTCATTTATGGACCAATATTGTGGATCCCCTTATGCCTCAGATGATGTGTGTGTGGGATATGAGGAAACAAGGTCCCTTTCTCCAGATTTCTCCCACCCCAGTTTTGTGCTATGCATTCTACCCAATGGTTTCTAATCTCCTGCTGAATCAAACATTTATCTGACCTCTTGACCAGAACACAGTTTCAGGAATATATGCCTATATGTTCAAAGAAAAATTATGTCAAGGACTGATTATACACTGGCCTATAAGAATATTAAAGTCTACATCTCCATCAAAGAACTACAAAGGAAAATAGGTCTTCATATTCTTCTTTCTAAAATTCTGACCTACTGTAACAGACTACCTTGTATCTTTAGATGCTTATTTCAATTCATTCAATACCATTAGCTTTGAAGAACAAAACTAGGGATTCCTTGCCCATGGAGATCATTTTGTGTACAGGTATTGCCAGCCACACAGAAGACTGAGTGAGAGAGAACGTATGAACTCAATGAATTTCTTAGCAAAAAATACAACCCCAAAAATATGAGAATATTGATCACAAATTATTAGGATTATATGAATCCTCAAATCTGAAAACACATCATGTCTTTTGTTAAACAAGTAGAACTAACTTCTGTTTCTTAATCATTATAGGGCCCAGCACTCAGATCAAGTTATAAACTCAAAAAGAGATGTTTCCTAGGACTTTGGATAAAGAGACAAATTTTATCAAATTCCTTTATAGATGCTTACCCAGAATTCTAATGTAATTAATGTGTTATTATAATATGTTAGTTCAAATATGTTAAGTTCTTGAGTTTTTTTTCCAGAACATTAAAAAGTAGTCCTGCTCATATGGCAAACACATTGCTCAGAAAAATCAATATCTTTCTTCAAAGTATTATGTGCACATAATTCTATTTCTGATTTTCAAATGAAAACAGATATTACGTTAATTCAACAGGTATTTATCACATGTTTACCAAATGACTACAGAAAATCACAGAGTCAATTCTATGTGAAATGTAAAAATGAGTAAGGCATAGTCCTTACCCTCAGGTAGCTTGCAGTCCCACAGAGGACCCAAAAGCATTCCATATCTATGATCGTTCCATTCACTATAAAAAGAAGAGTATGAAAAAAGCCATATATTAGGACTCACAATGCAATTAGTGAAACTGACTTAAGAAAATAAATGCTTTGGGAAAGGGAGAATGTATTGCTTCACAAACTGTAAATTCCACAGGCATTAGTTGTTCCAGGCTGGGCAGGGTCCAAGCACTCAAATCATGTGGTCAGAAACCTGTATTCAGCTAACTCTTGGCTCCCTTGCCCACAGTAGCTTCATTCCCAGGCAGGCTCTGCTATGCGACCGCTACCAGTTTTACACTTACATCCTACCGGATTGTCAGCCCCAGAGAAAAGCAAGCCTTTTCAGAGTAGTCCCTGCAGCCATCCTGGAATGGTGGTGCTGAATTTTTACATTTATTTACTAAATATTAAGCACATACGAAATACTACACAGTGCTCTGGGCATAGAGGATACCATATAGAACAAAACAGACAAAGCTTTTGCCCTCATGAAATTCAATTTCTGGTGGGGAAACCATACACTAAACCAATATAGAAGTTATTATGTAGAATTATTTATGATAAAGTCTTTACAGAAACCTAAAACAGGGCCGGTGGTATAGCTCAGCGGCATAAGCGCCTGCCTGGCTATCGCAAGGTCCTGAGTTCGACTCCCAGTACTCGCATATTAAAAAAAAAAAAAAAACTAAAACAGGGCGAAGAATAGTGAGTGACACCTCCCAACTGTGTCAACTGTACATTCTCATTCGTGGGGCTGGATGGGCAGGGCTGGAACATGTGACTATTTTTTATCAAAGAAAGGCTCTCAACACAACATATGTGGTTCATGAGAAGAATATGAAATAAATATCTCTCCTCAGTGAAACTCGAGACCTTGCTACGAGAAGGAAGCATGGCCTCTCAGCTGATAAAACTAGCAGAAGTACACTGGTTGTAAAAGACAGTGTAAAACCTTCTCACGGGCAAGAAATAATCTATGCAGATAGGAGATTGATTAAAAAGCATACAGTGCACATGTGAGTGCCCCACCTGAAATAGGCCACAAAAGATGGCTAAAATTGTGACAAAGAGCCAGGCATGGAGGCACACGCCTGTAATCCCAGCATTCTAGGAGGCTGAGGCAAAAGGATCACAAGTTCAAGCCCTGCAGGGCAATTTAGTGACTCAGCTACTAGCTAAATAAAAAATAAAAAGGGATGGGAATGTAGCTCAGTGTAAAGTCCACAGTGCCGGAAAAAGAGATTGAAACAAAGATCAGAGAGGAAAGTAGAGCGACAGTAAAGAAACATGAGGTAGGAGAGTTTGGTGGTTGCAGGAGTGTGAATGTTAAGAGTGAGTATGCATTTGTAAATAAAGATGCCATTGCACTGTAAAGCCCTTGAAATGTTCGTTTGGTAGCAAGAAGAGAATTGAAAAATTCTGAGAGGGGAATACCATACTGATATTTGTTTTAGGAAAATTAAACTTATACCAGTGACAGAATTGGTTGGAAGAAAGAAGCAAAGGAAGTAGAATTTGGTTTGGAAGCCTATTGCAGTGGTCAAGGTAATGGTTCTAAGAATCTGAAATAAGATATTGTCATAACCAAGTAGACAGAATCTTTCTTAAATTTCAAGTCACTGGGGCAATGCTGCTGACATTATCGCAATACAGAAGGCAGGAGTGAGGACTGAAATGGACAAAAGAACTGGTAGAAAATTAGCAATGTGACATATGCAGTTAGAGGTTTTGCCAGAACCAATGTATAGTCTTATGCATTTCCCAACTTTCAAAATTTGAAAGGTCCCAGGGCTCAGTTTTTGTAATTTTTTCATTTCTTTCTTTCTTTCTTTCTTTCTTTTTTTTTTTGAGACAGGGTCTCACTGTGTAGTTTAGGCTGGCCTTGAGTTCACTATGTAGCGCATGCTGGCCTTGAACTTCCCAGTGATCCTCCTACTTCAGCTTCCTGAGTGCTGGGATTACAAGTGCATGTCACCGTGCCCGGCAAATTTTTTCATTTCTAACCATACCCTGGTAATCTCATTCAAGTCTTAGAGTTTAATTTTATCTTTTTGTTGATGAGTCCAGATCACTGTTCTGAATGCCAAACTACAATATCAAGCTACCTACTCCAACTTCCCTAAAACCTATTTCTCTTGCAGTCCTACTCATCTCAAAAACGGCAATCCCTTCTTTTCCAGTTGTTCAGATCAAAAAAAAAAAAACTAGAGTGTTATTTCACTCTTCTTTGTCTGACATAGCACATATCACTCAATATCAAATCTTATCAGCTATTCTATAACATATTTTGATTATTTTATATAAATTGAACCATAAATGAGGTCTTTTGGTCTGGCAGCTTTCACTTAATATAATTATTTCAACAATCATCCATAATGGAGCATGTATCTATCAGTACTTGTTTTCTTTTCATAGCTGAGTATCTATGCGGTGTACTGATATAATAAAATTTTTATTCATTCATTCGTTGTGGACATTTGGGTTGCTTCTATCTTTTAGCTGTCTGGAATAGTGCTGCTATGAACATTAATGTACAAGTTTTTGTTTGAACACCTGTTTTCAATTCTTTGGAGTATACACCTCAAGATGTAAATTTTAAATTATATGGTAACTCTGTGTTTAACTTTTTGAAGACTTGCCAAACTTGTTTCCTCAGTGGTTTTGTAATTTTAAATAACCACCAACAGCATACCAGGGCATCGATTTCCCCACATCTTCCTTAACACGTGTTACATTTCCTTTTCTATTTTAGCCATCAAAGTGTCCTAGTGTATGGGCCAGTGAGATGTCTCAGCAGCGTACGCGCCTGCCTGGCAGGCATGAGGGCCTGAGTTAGACTCCCGGAACCCACATACGAAAAAAAAAAAGGGGCCGGTGATATCGCTCAGTGGCACGGGCACCTGCTGGCGCGCGAGGTCCTGAGGTCGACCCCCGGTACCCACCAAAAAAAAAAAAAAAGTGTCCTAGTGCATATTAAATGGTGCCTTATGATTTTTCTATTTGCATTTCCTAAATGACTAATAATGCTGTACATATTTTCATGTGCTTATAGGCCATTTGTCTATCTTCTTTGGAGACATGTTTATTCAAATCCTTTGTCTATTTAGTAACTGAGTTGCTTGACTTGTTCAGTTGCAAGAGTGTTTTTTTATATATTCCAAACACTAAACCCTTATCAAACATGTAATTTGCTAGTATTTTCTCCTATTCTCAATTGTCTTTCCACTTCCTTGGTAATATCCTTGATGTGTGAATTTTTAAGATTTTGATGAAATCCCATTCATCTATTTTTTTGTTTGTTGCTTGTGCTTTTAACATCATATATAAGACTCCATTCCCAAATCTAAGGTTACGAAGATTTACTACTATGATTTCTTCTAACAGTTTTATAGTTTTAAGTCTTATATTTTATTTCTCTGATCCCTTTTGACTTGATTTTTATAAATAGTATAAGGAAAGGGTAAATATACTATATTTTATATCTAAATAATTTGTGTCTTCCACTAGAATGCAAGCTTCACCTCTGCAGAAAGGAATTGTGTTTGTCTATTACTACCCTGACCAATAGTGACTCACACATAGTAGAGGTACATGATTTGTGATGTAAAAATTAATTAGCCAAAGAATATTCCAAAAGGAAAGGCAACTAAGATGCTATTGGATTAACATATTATTTATATTATTATTCATCTCTGACAAAAAAAGTTCAATGAAATTTACCACAGTTCAATAACACTGTGCTATAGAATGATAACTTGTTTGATTTTTGTCCTATGATAAGCTAAGATCATTAAATTTTTCAAGTAACTTTTTTATAATTTGAAGAAAAACTCATATAACATTCAGTTTGCTTCTAAAGAGATTTTCATTAAATTATATTTTGAGTGCCTTGGACCTTAAAATCCCTTAAAGGATCAACAGACCAATAACTAAATCAAAATCTGTTCAGAGTCATAAAGAACAAATATATAAGTTTGGAATTTCCCTCCCTGTAGTTTCTTCATTTATTGAGTACAACAGATAGTGTGCTAAGTGCTGATTAAAGAAAGAAACAAAGAAATAAAGAAATTTTTTGTAATCTTCAGTGTTTCACAGCAAGCAAGAGAGACACACAAAATATCTACTATGCCTTTAATATTAGAGAGAATAAAAATACACAGTCCATTACACTAAAACTCTACTATTGGATAATCAAGCACATGGAGTGTCCACAGATGGTGCAAATTAGTCATTCCTGCCGGCAGCTGCCTGTCAGTCTCCCTGAGTCTATCTTCTTTGAACATTAAGGAGCACTTCCCTCTCTGATCGCTCCTCTACTTGTCCTCCTAAGCTGGTCTACACTTTATGACCTCAGTGCTCCATCAGAGTTCTGAGTCTTCCTCCATTATGCTTTTGCCCATGTAGTTCACATGTTAGCCAAATGCGGGAAAGAGAGATAACTCCCAGAATGGTGAAAGATTTGAAGGAAAAGTATCCTTCAATCTCCTGTCTGTAGGAAAAAATTGGTAACACAAACCAGGCCCAGGCTAAGTTTGAAGATATATATTGTATAACTTTTCTGCTATTATGCTATCAACTATCCTCTCTTTTCTCTCTGCTTTACCAAACTAAACAAAGAGCAAATAATCAAAGGAAATATTATCCTAGCAGTAGATGGGCCAAGAACTCTGAAATGGGTAGATCTGTACTCTTCACAAGAAAAGCAGTTGAAATACAAAAGAATTCAATTCTTCAACTTTTAGTACTGTTAGTATCAACCTTAATAAATGATAAATCAAAAAAAAAAAGCTATATAATACAAACCAGGCTGACAACCTGATAACATGGATCAGGAGAGCCATCTTGGTTGGTCACCATCCATGGTGGCCCTGATTCATTTGAGAGGAGGCACAGACATTGATAAACATTTTAAATAGCCTATGTGGCTAGCCTCCACAATACAATTATTGGAGGGTTTTTTGTAGAATCAACAAGAAACAAAAGATTAGACAAAAACTTTACCAGATGGAACCAAGTTTTTAAATTATTGCTCAAAATTTAATTTGAGTTTAGTGTAAACACCTATAAAAGGTCTTATTCAACCCCATTTTCTGTGGAAAAACCCAAAGCAATTTTGTCAGCAGTGGTTAACTAGCTCACTGAGTCCATGAAAAACCATCCAGAACTCTACTTTCTGTACACAGTAAAGAAATACAATACAGTTGGAAAACAAAATGGACTCCCACTCAAGAGTAATAAAACTAATCTCTCTTTAATTATAGAACTCACCATGTATTCAAAATCCAAATGAAACTTGAAAGTTGATCAATAAAACGTAAAGAGCTCCAACTATAACAAATTACTGAACTTCCACAGTGAGCAATCTTCTTTCAGAGTTAAAAAAACAAAAGCAGCACACAGGTCTTAATAAAACTAGATTGCTTCTAGCTACAAAGAAGTAATCTAGTTTGTTCATGTAATCTTCTGAACTCAGAGATCACTTTATCTAAACTTTGCAGATACTTTGCTGTATATTTAGGCCCTTATACGAATATGGGTATGTGGAGGTAGAACACACACACACTTTCCAAACTGCAGACTTGTAACTGGTGGGGGATTGGGAATGGGGTAAGTAGTTTTCTTTAACCAAAAATTTTTTTTAAAATGTAATTTTATTCTGAGGTGGTTGTGGGGGAATTAATAACCTTCTTAATTTTATCAAACAGTAATAACTGTCTCCTTTCATTATAATCATCCATATCTGGCAAATTGCAGACAATTCAACATTCTATTTGCTTTTAAAACACCTCTTTTCCTTCCCAAGATGGCCTCTGTATTTGAGGGAAAGCTGCTCGTGCCTCCCATCGCTGAGGAAACGTTCTTCATCCTTGTGCTTTGATCCTTTTGGTCTCATCCCACTCACCATAGAGAGCAAAGAGCTTCTGTCTTCATGGCTTCAGTGCTTACCTGGCTGCAGTTTCACTCAGTCTGTTCTCTCCCTTAAGAAAGAAAGTGCAGGGCTGGTGAGATGGCTCAGCGGCATAGGCGCCTGCCTGGCAGGCACGAGGTCCTGAGTTTGACTCCCAGTACCCACATACGAGAAAAGAGCCAGTGATATCGCTCAGCAGCACGGGCACCTGCTGGAGTGCGAGGTCCTGAGGTCGACCCCCAGTACCCACAAAAAAAAAAAAAAAAGAAAGAAAGAAAGTGCAATCTCTCTCAGAAAACGTATTCACCACCTGCTGTCCAGGACCACCCTTTTCTCATTGAAGTGCCCATCTCCTGTTGTTTAGTTATGAGTACCATTTAATTCAGCCTTAATGTAGTATTTTCTTCCTTCTGCATTTCCTAACTGGAGATACATGGGAAAGTTTTAAATCTCTTCCATCTCACACAGAAATACAGAGACTCATGACAGTTCTCTCAAGCCTCTCTTTGCCTAAGCATTTGGTGTTGAGCACAATGTAATACCAGAGACATAAATAAAATAACATAGAATTTGACTAATATCCCACAGGCACATGGTGACTTAATATGACAGTCTTCCTCCTAAGGTTCCTGAGCAGAAGGGAGACATAAAACCTCCTAGCTTTTGGCTTCTTTCTTAATTATATATTTTTTAATCTCTTTTGTCTTTCTACATCTACCTTATAGAACCAAGGCCAAAGAGAATGACAGCATGTATTAGTTACTTTTCTCTCTCTGCTGAGACAAAATACACGACACCCAAAGTTAAGGGAGGAAAGGTTTATTTAGCTCAGTTTGTAGAGATTTCAGTCCATAATCAGCTGGCTCCAAGGCAGGGTGGTGTGGCAGAGGGGCAACCATTCGTGGTGGTGGAAGGCAGCAAAAGCAACAAGAGCAAAAGGGGAGGAGCAACCCTCTTTTCCTCCCGTATGCAGGCTACCTGCCCTAGGGTGGGTGTAGCACTCACACCCACAAGCCCAGAACTAAACAATAAACCAATCACAAACTCTAGATTCAGCCTCCTCCAAAAAGCCTCCTCATGACCACATGAGGCTTTGGGGGGCACATCCAGACACAAACCATAACACAGCAACTTTGAGTCACCTGAGTAATGTCTTTCTTCTGTCCCCTACCCCTAATTGGTTAATATTTCTGCTTTATACCTCTAAGACACAAAGGTTTTCCCATCATTTAGATGAGCATGTCTCTTACATCATAATTTCTAAACTGAAAACACTGTAGTTTATAATACGACACTCAGCTTTTGCTCTGTATATAAAGGCAAATTTTTGAAAGTTAGAATGTCATTTTTTTCTCGACAAAGATTCATTTTCAACACAAAGCCTTATTTTAAAACTCTTGTCTCCTTATAACACAACAAAATCAGTTTTGTAACTTATGTCTGAATAATAATTTGTTTTCTCTGAATGACCTATGTACTGGAAGGTTAGTAAAATCATAGGGTATAAAGATTTGTGAGATAGAAAAATAAGGTAAATATTTGTTTAAATTATATGTATATACACATGTATGTGTATTCATACAGACACAATATGTGTATGTATGGGATCAAGCCCATGGCACTTTACAACTGAGCTATACTCCCAGCCCCTATATACTTATTTTTTAAAAATACTCATTATACTGGACTATAAACTTCTTAAAGATACATCCATGACAAATTCATTTTCATATTACTCAAAGGACATATATTAGGCCCTTGATTAGCATTTGAGTGAATTTATGAATTAAAGAAACTCTTAATCAAGTCAGATTCCAACCTTAATAAAAAGTAGTTACAAAAAAGGTTGCTTCTCAGTTAAATACTGTGGCATTTTAATGCATACTCTAGTAAGAAAGGTTTTTGGACACAAAAGGCTAGAAAGAGAAAATATCCACATGAAATCCAAAAGAGACATTCTATGATAGTGAATGTTATGTTTCAATTTGACTGGGTTAAGGATGTTCAGATAACTCCTAAAACATTTTTTTCTGGATGTGTCAATAAGGGTGTTTCCAGAAGAGATTAGCATTTGGATCCCTACACTGAATAAAGAAGATGTATTTTCATCAGTGTGGTGCACATTGTTTAATCCCTTGGGGACCCCAGTAGATCAAAATGGTACAGGTAATCTCTCTCTCTCTCTCTCTCTCTCTCTCTCTCTCTCTCTCTCTCTCTCTCTCTCTCTCTATTTCTATCTCTTTCTCTGTCCCTCCCTCCCTCCCTCAGCTAGAATGTCTATATTCTCTTTCCCTCAGAAGTCAGATCTCCTGGTTTTCAGGTTCCAGGAATTACACAAGCAGTCTCCCTGTTCTGGGGCCTTTGACCTTGGAGTGGACGTTACGATATTGGCCCCATGGTTCTCAGATACTCAAGCTGAAACAGAATTTCACCAACAGCTTCACTGTTTCTCCAGGGTACAGACAGCAGATGGTGGGATTTATCAATCTCCATAGTCACATGAGTTAATTCCCATAAAAAAATAAAAATAAAAACCTCTCTTCATATCTTTATCTATATGTAGATTTGGTTCTATTTCTCTGGAGAACTCTGAAAAATACATACTCTTATGCCTAAAGCCTTGCCGATTCCAAAGAACAAGCAAACCTAGAAAATTGAACAAAACTCAGAAAGACAGCTACTATTCTTCCTCTTATCTTGCTAGATCTCCAAATGGAGATCTTTGGCCAGAGAAGATTTGTACTAAAGATGTAGCTAACAAGAGTTCCCTTTTCTTTTCCTCAAATACACTAAGCTGTGTTCTACTTTAGGAGGTTTGTAGTTGCAACTCTTTGCATAACTCTTCTCTAATTATACTATAGGTCTTCCCTCAAATATTACTTTCTCCCAAATCCTTCTCTAACCACTTAATGCAATATAATACTGTTCTTCTGTCCCCTGACATACTGCTAACACTCAGCCACAACATCTATTTGGAGTTTTTGCACGTATGGTAGTTATTCATGTGCTTGTTTCTCATGTGTATGCTTTAACCCTTCCTGACTGCTATATATACCATTTACTAACCATATGAACTTGGCAATTTAGTAGGTCTATACCTAAGCATTTAAGCAGTAAAATGTGATAATGATATCTGCCTCAGAAGGTTGCTTAGAATACAGAAACGAGATTGTATAACTAGAACAATATCTGGTACATAGTAAACTTGAAAAACGTTAGATAATGTTACACGAAAGAATGAATGGATAAACAAACAACTATTGGGTTATCTTCCAAAATAATATGTACTAGACACTGTACAATACCTCTCCCATTAAGTAAAATCCTTTTTGATATCTCAGCTTAGAAACTAATGTACACAAAGTGATAAAGTAAATTGCAAAGCCATCTCTTTTGCTGCAGTTAAACAGGATATTCTTGCCAGGAGTGGTGGAGGAGGCTGAGGCAGAAGGATCACAACTTCCAGCCCAGCCTGGACAAGTTAATCAACTTAATGACATAGTGAAGACCTCTCTCAAAGTTAAAAAAAGAAAAAAGAGAAAAGAAAGGGCTAAGGTGAATGTGAAATCTCAGTGTGAAAGCCCTTTGTTCAATCTCTAGTACCACCACCACCAAAAAAAAGAATATTCCCCTGCAAAGCACTGGGCTTGAGATCCAATTCTTCACCTATTCCCTCTCCAGCCCCCCTACTTTTGCTGGCTACAAAGGTTAATGACTCTGTTAATGACCATATATGTTATCTTCCTCACAGGGCTTTCTAGAAATAATGAATTATGACAAGGTGGCTTGCTTGACAGCAATTACAGTACTTGTTTCAGGACAGTCTGGGATGAACGAAGTTGTAAGTAGGTCCAGAGGGTCTTTTGGCTACCCCTCAACTACAGCACATAGATTCCTGTTCATAATGTAAGTCCAAACAAAACTGCTTGGAAAATGTGAAAACAATTTACGATAAGCTGAAATGTAATGCCTTATCTAAAACTCAATGCATGACCTATACTGTCATCGTAATATATAATATGTTCCAAAAATAGATAGAGTTTGACCTGAGATTCTTAGAAAATAAATAAAAAGTGAAATAAGCTACCTGGTTTGGGAAAATTTACTACATCTACATGATTTGCTGAAGAAAGTACTCCACAGCTATAATGATAGATAAATTATAAAGAATAATTTTCAAAGCAGATTTATAACTCTGTGCTTTTGTCAGCTTTTTCACTGCTGAGATATAATACCTGACACCACAACTTAAAGGAGAGGTTTAATTTAGGTCATGCAGTTGGGGGATTCAGCCCATGTTTGGCTAATTCCAAGCCAGGAACATCACTGAGAAAGAGTATGTCAGGGAGCGGTAGCTTAATTCATGGCGCAGAAGCAGAGCGAAGGACCAGCACCAAAGAGGAAAGAGGAGGACAATACATACCGTAATACCTCACGGCAAGTCTCACAGCCACACACACACACACCAGAAGTGTGCGTCACTAATCCCCGAGCGATCCCAAAGCCAACCAAGTTGACAATTCACTGTAGCCATCACACCCTGAATTTGTCGAATCAAACCAAGCTCATGAGGACTTCAAAAAGCCTGAAGTTGTGAAATTCTAAAACTTACACTAGAAAAAATAATGCTTAAAATTGGGAAGAAAGGGCCGGTGACATGGCTCAGTGGCATAAGCGCTTGCCTGGCAAGCGTGAGGTCCTGAGTTCGACTCCCAGTACCCACATGAAGGGAAAAAAGGGCCGGTGATATTGCTCAGCGGCACAAGCGCCTGCTGGCAAGCGCGAGGTCCTGAGGTCAACTCCCAGTACCCATATTAAAAAAAAAAAAAAATGGGAAGAAAGAATATATTTTACTAGAAACATGACAACATAAAGAATAATTCCTTCTTTCAGTGGTAGAGCAAAGTTGAACAAGGTAAAGGTTCTGAACTAAAATATAAAATGTAAAATAAAGAATCTTATTCACAACTGATGTTAAATTTAAATTAATTTACTGTGGACTCCAAAACTCTCACACTATATTTTACTTAACCCATTACATCACTTTAAAAGTCTACAATAAAATTATGCTTAATGTTGATGAGAGGTAATATCTGAATGTTGTTTTGGCTCTTCCATTAGGGGAATTGCTTTCTCTTCTTTCTGTTTTTCATTCAGTAACACAATTTTTGTTTCTACCATTAAAAAGAAACCATTTAGGGGCACTAGCACTTAGTGTAAGAAATCAGTATATCCTCTCCACTCCATCTCCCAGTGGAAGAATATCCTAAAAGGAGGAGATGAGCTGTTCTTCCTCAGCTTAGACCCTTAATTGTCTTTAATCGAAATCAGATAAATTAAAAACAGAAAAGTGTATGTATGCTAATTCCCCCCTTAGCTGACCAACCCCCAATATACCTGACCACATTTCTCAATTATAGAATTGAATATATCCCAGAATATTTTGGTAGACCTGGATATTTGTAATGCTTTAAATTTTGGCATAATATTTGAATACAGCTTTAAAAATTCTTAAGCTATTTACTAAATAGAATTTCAGAGCTTCCATTTTTTCTACTATTTCCATTATGACAAATATGTTCCTTGCAACGTATATCTATTGTTCATGTCTCTCCCCAAGATTTCTTCTCATTTTTCTGGAAATACACATTCATATTTCCTTTTTTTTTATTTTAAAGAGAAAAAATAGAATAAAATTTCAAAACAACATAATAGGAGGGTAACAATGGCTAATACATTGCGTATTATTATCTTTAAATTAGTTACTCAGGGTACAAGATATCGGCATTCAATTGTCCAAACAATATTATATATATATGGTAGCTAAGATAGATACACTACTAATTTCTCTTAGCTCGTATTTCTTAGAAATCATCTTTCTTTCACTCCCAGTTCTTGTGATTCAGGTCATAATGACCCTGTTCCTGAATCCAGGAATAGGCCTAGCACCCAAGATGGAGCACCACCCCACTGGCAAGATAATCTGATTTTGGAAAGGGCATGCAAAGCAGACATTTACAAACAGCATATTCCATCTGCCTGGTCAGAGTGTTTGGGTCAAGGATGGGCCCAGGATCCAAGAAAGGCAAAGAGTCTCAAGTCTGGTTGGTAGCCTAGAGTGGAGATTCTCTTTCTTTGGAATGGGGTTGGGACGTGAAATGAATCAGCCTTGATTTGCTGAGAGCCAACCAGCTTACCTTATATGGGAAAAGCTGTCTGAGCAAAAAGCCAAACGGAGGAAATCATAGCCAAAAGATACAGAAAGTCTGAAGTCTGACGACATTAACTGTGCTCCTAGTATCTAGCTGTATCTCAAGATCTGCTAATCAGCTGCAGATAAAGTTCGTATTTCCTCTTTTCTGTTGCCTGTTTCAGCTGCATTTTATATCACCTACAACTTAAATATTTTCTCTCAATATATAGCCCCATTGTTTCTCCAGAATGAGAATCTCATGTCACAATATTCAAGCAGACAAAAACAAAACATCACTGAATTATTTCAACAGAACATGATTGCAAATTTTGCCTTTTAGTCCAGAAATTACTGAGGAAAAAAATACATTAACCTACTGTCTCAGAGGAAGCCTACTGCAGTCTTTCTGGGTAACATAATGTAAATTAGTGACACTAATGTAATTAAATAAGTGTTCATACATGTTTAAACCATGCACCTGTTTTTCAAAGACAGGCTTTCCACAAAGTGAACCAGAATAATTCAGGATGTTTCAGTTAGGCATTGCAACAGTTTTTAGATTTTAAAAATGTATTTTAGTCAACTCATAATTCAGTTACATTTTCAAAACTCTGTTTATTCATTCACTTATTCATTTAAGAAATATTTATTGGGCCCCAACTCTAAGCTAGTCATCTTGCTACTTGCTGAGGGCACAATATCTACATAGACTAATAAGGACTTATTTTGTCTCTTGACCCCAATGGGTTATTTTAGTATTCATTGGTACTTACTTTACAAGATGGATAAGAGTGGGAAAAAAGAGATGAAAATCTTTTCAGCTAAATGTCATCACTTGCAAATGATTTTACTGGTGGCTGAGTGGAAAAGTACTTTTAAATGAATGAACAATGTGAAATTTGGAGATTATTTGTCATTTCCATTTTCCTCTAATTTTTTTCTCATCCGTTCTAATAAATCATTCATAATTGGCCATATTCTAAGTGAATAGATTTGTCAAAAAGCCCAGGTTATGATTTTCATGGCAAGTATTTAAAAAATGACCTCTCAAATATTTTTGTCTACACAGGAATTAGAAGAATACAACTTATAAAATTAAAATTATCTTCATCATTCAATTGTCTTAATTATTGATGTGGAGTGAGTTTTTTGATGATCTTAGCATCACAACAAGTTTTACTTTGGGAAATTCAATAACGTCAAACAGAGCTTGTTGATTACATTATAAAACATGGTTTGGTTTCAAGAATCAAGAACTTGAACCTTCATAACTTTACCCCCAACCATGTGAAGGAGGGAGTTATTTAGTGCTAATAGTTGCAATCATTATGTTTTAAAGGCAAAGAGAAAATAACGTAAACAAAGCAGGAAAATATTTTTGGTGTGTAGCATAAACACACAAATAATTATCTTAAAATGTAATCTTCATGTGACTTATTAAAGTAGGTTACATTTTAATGTGCATTGCAATTTGCACATTATAGAGAGCACTCTATATGCAGCGTTAACTGTGTGACCAGCCTGACAACCTGCACAACTGAAGATATAAAAAAAGAAAAAACCCTCTGCTATCTTTCTCTAAATGGATGTATTTGGCGTTGATAGTCAGCTACAGTTTTCACCTTTATCCCAGCTTGTTTCTGACCCAGTGGGTTAGTGTTAATCACCACTGTAGGCACCAATAATTTCCCCATATGTGGAATTTGATAAGTTAGAGCACCCACCTCAATTCAAGAAGATTCCAGCTGACTATCCAGTTATCGCTATGGACAGCTTCAAGCACATCCATGGCTGGCCTTGTATTCTTAGCTTTATCAAGCGCTTTGCACTTTTTGTCTTTTATCTCTTAATTGAGACCTGACTGCAAGGAATGCCTATCTCTTCAACTCGGTTGCATTAAGTATTAACTTTAACTGCTTTGGGTACTTGAGGTACAGAAGAAGAAAAAAAAAAAAAGCCTTAAGAAGCTGTGTAGAGTGGAAAATCTTCCCAAATCTCTGTTTATAAATTGTGTAAATGCTACAGCGTTTTTAAAAAGTAAATAAATCTTTATCTCTTTTCCAGATTTTTTTTTAAAGAGTGTTTATGTTACCAACTGGAGGAACGTTTATGACCCCTCCATCGTATTTGGCAGTAATAATAATCCTATAACTGGCCAAATGAGATAATATTTAGTGTGAGTAAATAATTCAGTAACAATAGATGAGAAAGAACTCTGTAGTTTGTGTCTCTGGAATATCTATACACTGGCTTTTTCTAAAGGATATGAAAACACGTTTTTATTTGAGCAGACGACACACAAAGCCAAGGATTCAGCTTGCATAGGTTCTAAGGTTTGAAATTCCCTTTTCTAAACATTCCCTGCTTCTAAATATCACCCACTTTGTGCTGTTTTGTGAAGTCCTTGAGTGCTCTGTCTGAGCCTGTTCAATCTTTTATTCCAAATTCCTACAGATAGTAGACATTCAACTAACAGGCATGGAATTAAATGGCACTCACTTGGGGTCTTTCTCAGCATTTATGAAACCTTCATGTGGTTCTTTATGTGCTCATCTTTGAGAGATGTCAAATTCTGCCATCACTGTGGTCCCTACGATGAGTGTTATTCCATAAATACTTGGAAAATATGTCATGAATAAAACAATAGCTTTAGATAGTAGCACTGAAAGAACAAAACTCTGGGAAAAAATGAAACTTACTAGTGAGGACTTGAACGTCACTAATTAGAAGAATGCTGTTAAATTTTTACATTAATACCTAAAAACTGAAAGTAAATGGTAGGTATCACTGTTTAAATATCTCTTCAGTTTCATCTAGACAAGAAACATCTCCCTAAGAACCAGATTAAAGTAGCTCATAAACATGATAGGTAAAGCTTTAAAATAAACAAAGATTCAATATGCTGTAGTAAAACCCATGACTATTAATAAACTTACAATAGTTATTATTTAAAAATTAATGTCACTTATAATAAGAGTGAATTTCCTCTATTGTGTGTAATTCTAGGTAAAAATTCAGTGAAGGACTAGAAGTTGAATGATGCCATAATGAGAAGCATCTACACTAGTCAGACATTCCAACCAAAAGTGATGGCGAAATCCTAAGTAGTTAATTATTACTAAAGAGCAGTCTCGACCTGAGAAAGGAATGAAAGAAAAGTATCTGAATTCTAAAGGCAAACAGAATGTTAAGTCCAAATGAGAAGAAATTCCAACCCATCTACCTCATGTGGAGCCACAGAATGAATTAGTTACCTGTTTCCCTCACTCATTCAATTTCTGGGGACTTTTAACATGGAGGCACCAGGGAAATGCAATGTACACACCGCCCGGGCTATCTTCTAGGCCTAGCTGGCAGAGCACACTGATTACACGTAAATTAGAGAAACACTAAAATTTGGATCAAGGAAGTGTTATGAATGGTGTTAACTGACAGAAAATAACACAGATTATTCATCACCAACACCACCTACAATGAAATCCTTTTTTTCCGTCAAGGTTTCTAATTCACTCGTTGATCAGATACATTCATCTTGCCTTGTCCTCACCTGAACTAAGTCCAAGAATTGCCATGCAGTATCATGAACATTCACTGGGAAAATTCACACATATTATGAGGATCAATAATATTGCTGATAAGGATTTAATACTCTGTTTTTCATGGAGAGCAAGTGGTATACTCTACATATATTCTTAAAGTTCCCCTCCCTACTTAAAAGCAAAGACTAAATACTCTCATTTTATTGTTTTCTTATAGGCTCATAAAATTTTAGCTTTGTGTTACTTTTTCACAGACTCTATTAAACTTGATACATGAGAACAGTAGACTGCCACAAACTCATAAAAATCTTTTCAAAGAATTGCTTCCTAGCAGTGGAAATTGAATGGCAATTTCTAAGAATCAAGCTAATGGCTTAAACTACAGAAAATGTGAAGCCTACTAATAGATAATTTAGGATTTTCCCTTTCCTCACTCCCCACCACCACCACTGGAGAGAATGAACATGAGCTTGAATAAAATTGCACCAAGATCTTATTAATCTTCTGTCTGTAAAAGCTCAATTTTCCTAAGCAATGGGCTGTGGTACACATACCACATTAAAATCTATGCTTAAAATTGTTCTCTATATTTTGGAGCTAAAAGTTCTGCACCTTTTGACTATGTAGGCACTTGTATTATTGTCAGTTTCAAGAGTTAAATATTCCAGCAGGAATTTGTTACTACACAGCGGTACATAATGCCTGAAAACCCCCTGCACCGATATTGCTCTCAAATTGGCAGCAAGTGAACAAGGGACATGAAGGATGCTTCAGCACAGTAACCTATCCTTCCTTCTCTCCTGGGAGCCACTTGGCCAGCTTTCATCCTCATAATTATAATAAATTTGACATTTCATAGATAATATTGATTTCTGTATTTTAGCATTTCACCATAGGTGACAGTCTAGCGTCAAGAATGAAATTTCTATTGATCTCCTGCGCATTAATCTCTCATGTGTATGTGATCATTTTTATAAGACCTTTTACTGCACATAAATCAATATTTCATATTTCCAGCTATGCCAGAGGAGATGTCATATTTGTAAACTGTGAGTTGACACCTGCAATTCCTTCCTGTTCAGCTTCAACTGTTCAGTAACAGTCGATTCAGGGTTGGGAAAGGATCAAGCTCAAGAAACAAGGTAGATGAAAGGCATGAATATAGACCAGAGTAATTAGCTTAATGAACAAAGAAGCCAAGTAAGTGAAATAAAGGGAAGTAATGTTTCTTCTCAAAAAAATGCTTCTGTGGACAGAGTATCTGTAAAACAGGTTGGATTTTCATGCTTGCCTAGGAGCTGATACTAGGAAGTCTGCGTTAATAAGGAACACTTAAATATTTCTGAATCATTATTTTAAAAGAATGTTTAACATATAAGTATATAATCTCCTCAACTACAATTTCAATAGAGTGTGAGTACCAATTAAGTAGTTATCAAAACTTTATCTGTTTCTCAACTTAGTAAGCAATTTATAAAGTAAATATTTTCATATTTAATAATTTTCATATTTCAACAATAAGATATTCAAATTATACATGAATATCCTGAATAATCAAAATAGAATAGTATTATAAACAGAATATGGGCTCTTCTTTGTATAAATTTTACTGCAGAGTGTAAAATAATGATTACTGTTTAACAATTTTTTACTCTAAAGAGAATTCTACTCTATAAACAATTTAGGAACCAACTCAAGTATTTATTTTCCCAATTTCAGTGGCATACAACAAATAATTGCACATTTGTACATAATCTTACTGGATTCATCAATGTCCTATTATTTTAAATTATTTTTATCTAAGAAATAATTGGAGTTTATCTTTGATGCACTTTAAAGGATTCTGAAATAAACCAAAGCCACTGGCCACAGTTGGTCTATTTAGATGTTTATGTTTCTATCTATAAATTTTCCCTGACTATTCTTACACTTTCTGATAGAGGTCATTAAATACAAAAGTCAGTTTGGACATGGTCTAATACAAATGAAAAGGTATTGAGAATAGGATGCTATTTTGTATAGCATTAACATTTATTCTTTACAAAATTGCTATTCCACATACTTAGGGAAGTTCAAAACTCTAAGCCTTCTGCAATAAACATTTTCAGAATCTGACAAAATGCTTTTAATTCAATAAAATGTTTGCTACTTAAAAAGATAAAAGTGGTCTTGGAAGTGTCCACTTTCTAGCAATTTCTTATAGTCACTTATAGTCACTATTGACATTCTATTATTTCAAATTATATGTTGCTTCACTAGAAGGAAATGCTGCTCTTGCTTATTTTTTAAAGGCCAATCCTTTTTCCTGGTTTCTGAAACATGTTCATGGCCATAAAATATGTCAGCAAATGACTGTTTTAACATGATGACAGACACATTATCGGAGTGTGTCTGACCAGAGTTTGAGTGAGTATATTTCAACAGTTGTGTCAGTTTTTGACTGAAGGAGCACAATTTTTAAAAGCTAGAGTGAACAGTAAGACATTACAGAAAAAAGTCAGCAGGTAAAATGTATCTTTACAAATAATTTAGTTTTCTCAATTGTAAAATGAATTAGTAGCAAGCTTTAAGGATAAAATTTATTTTGTTTGAAAGAAAATCAACATTTCAATGATCTGGGCTATATGTACTCAAAACTTCAGAACTTTGACTTTTAATATCCAAGTTGACTAGCACTGGCACTTTCATTTTGACTTAATTAGTTCTCACTGTATGTTTTGACATTTTATTTCTTTAAGTTGAAAATTTCTGAGACCTGAAACTCCAAAGCTTAAATGACCACCTGATTTTTTGCTAATATCACTTCCTTAAACAAGCTGAATAAAGAACTAGAAATTCATTCTCTTGGGAAATTAGTATTCCTCCAGTTTTATGGCCAGCAACATTTAGCTAGGATGAGGTTTTAGAAATAATGTGACCAAAATTATGGAGGGTATTTTTCAAATAGTGTTGCAATTTACACTTTATAATTTTGCTATTTTGCTGAATCATCTTCCTTCTGCATATTTGTTACTTACCTACTATATTCTAGGATCTATATTTCTCTCCGACACAAAGCTCATTACAGCTACTCAACTGCTTCTCTTCCCCATTACCTGGATGTATGTTTCCCTTTGAGTAAGCCTGGTTTGGACATCCATTTGGCTACACTGACCTCAGGCTACTTTTGTCTTGCACTCAAGTATACTAGCATTTTAAACATTTCTAAATGCCTAAATAATATTTCTTCCTTTTCCACAAGTTGAGCAGTCTTTTTTTTCCCTATCAGTATTCCTAACCTCACAGTCTACGTTTACCAAATCTTTATGGAATGAATGAATGAACACAACCAGTGGCATACTAAAATATGATCCTTTAAAATCAGAGAGGTCGTTAATTCCAATAAGTAGGTGGAATATTCAAAAGAAGCTACCTCCTTATTTTAACAATAATAAATTCAATTTCCTTAGTGTGTTTTTTTAATAATGAGAAGGTGCTAATCATCTAGTAGGAACTCAGTAAATAACACAGACAGTGTAGTATAAGGAAGTCTTTTGGTTTTAGCCCACGCACATTTTTAAATTTGCAGATCCTCCATAGAGTCGGCATTTTTTAAAATCCATGGTATTAGTGCTTTAATTTAGGAAGAAATAAAGATTTTGGTGGTTACATTCAGAGTACATCTCTAAGACTGTATAACTTTAAAATAGCGATATATTTTTCTAGAAAAAATGTTTTCATATTAACTCCCTAAGCATAGGTGCTGACTGAAAATTTTATATTGTATTGAAAATTTGGCTCAATAATTTATTGTAGTATTTCACTGTACTCTGTACATAAAAATTCATAATTTATACAACAAAATTTCAAGTTCTAACTAAAAACTTTGAGAGGAAAATGTACACAGAAATTATTTGAAGTCAGCTAAAATCTCATGGTAAAATTTAGAGATATTTAGGAAGTACAAATTGATCACAGAATTAGAGCTAGAGTCATTTTGATTATTTGAAACCAATTAGTTGCCTCTTCATAAATTTTATCTGCAGCAATTGGCAACAAACACAAAAATGTATTTTAAGTCTGATTTCTTAAAATTAAGAGACTATCATCAATTTACATCATAAATAACCCCAATATATTATCTGATCAATGTCTGAAATTATCTGATCAATAATGACAAGGACAGTAAAAGGTAACATATTTTCAGGTAAAATTAGGAAGAATAAAATTACTATTATGATAAGCTTCATGTTATATAAAAACAAGTAAAACATTTCAAAGTTTAACATTTAGAGTACCAAAATAGAGTTAAATTGCTTAGATGACAAGAAGTTCAAAACTCCCAAAATTGTGTAGCAATCAAGATTCCCCAAATTAATTTTTCATGGTAGAATCCTGTAATTCCTTTATTCATATAAAAAGAAATATATATTGAATATCAGGGTTGAAATATATATATATGTACAACATGAATATTCTTGATAAGGGATTCTTCTGGGTACATTTATCCAAAAATATTTTCCATTGTTAAGCAAACAATAGAAACCTCACATATTAAGGAAAACATTAAACCGGCTGTGGTAGCACATGCCCGTAATCCCAGCACTGGGGAGGCTGAGGCAGAAGGATCTCCAGGAGTTCAAGGCCACCCTAGGCTACATAGTGAGTTCAAGGCCAGCCTGGACTACATAGCAAAACCCTGTCTCAAAAAAAAAAAAAAAAAAAAAAAAAAAAAAAAAAAAAAGTAAGGAAAACATTAGATTCAGATTTCTATGGAATTTTTAAAAAGTTTTTAAAGTTAAAATGAAACATATTAGAATTAAGAATATTTGACTAAAGAGATAAATATGTAAAGGGATTAGGGATTCAATAGACATATTTTTATTGTTTTAATCAAGAATAATATGGAAATTTTTACAGTGAATAAAAGTGGAGAAAATGGAAATAATTCAGTTATTTCAGTTGCTTTTTAAGAGCAAATATTGCGTGTAAATGAAGGAGCATTGGGCCGGTGAGATGGCTCAGCGGCTTAAGCGCCTGCCCGGCAAGCGCGAGGGCCCGAGTTCGACTGCCAGAACCCACATACAAAAAAGGGGCCGGTGATATCGCTCAGCGGCACGGGCGCCTGCTGGCGCGCGAGGTCCTGAGGTCGATCCCCCGATACCCACAAAAAAAAAAAAAAAAAATGAAGGAGCATTTATTTTAATTATAGTCAGAGCACAGTGTGGAATATTTCTGTTCATGTCTTACACACGGAATCTTTGAGGAAATACTTGTGTTGATTCTGATGTCCCAAAAGTTGAAAGTCAGAAAGAAAACTAAAGAGTATAGAAGATTTATCCAACAGCTGAGCTTAAAAATAATTCTAGACAGAATTTGACAAAGTATTAATGTGTAGGCCTACCTGTCAAAATATAATTAAAAGTAGTAGTCAGACCTAAAGAGTAGATCATTAAGAAGACCATTTTGAGAATGCTAAGACCTGCTTTGTTCAGGTTGGCTTATCTCCCTGCTGTTTGTTTTACTGTTTTAGGAACAGGCTGCCTCTTCATGCCTCTAGTAAGGTTCTTTCTGCTAAGCTTTTTTGCAGCACTGGGTATCAAACCTAGGGCCTCGTGCATGCTAGGCAGGTGCTCTGCCACTGAGCCATAGCCACGAACTCTTCACTAGGCTTTTAAGAAAAGTTTTCCACAAAGAATTAAAAATATCTATCCCATTTTATATAGACTTTGTTAAAAACAAAATTCTTTCTTTTAAGAACAGTTATAACTAAGGTTTTATAAAAAGAAAATGTTGAGGAAAAATATGGTAAGAGAGCTCCAAGCAATCAGTAAGATAACATCTACAGGGCCGGTGAGATGGCTCAGCGGTGTAAGCGCCTGCCTGGCAAGCCCGAGGGCCCGAGTTCCACTCCGGGAACCCACATACGAAAAAAGGGCTGGTGATATCGCTCAGCGGCACGGGCGCCTGCTGGCGTGCGAGGTCCTGAGGTCGACCCCCAATACGCACAAAAAAAAAAAGATAACATCTACAGTTCAATGAAAACAGATGAAAAAAGGGTAGTGGAAAATAACTGATAAATTTACAAGATACTCAAACTCATTCACAATTAAAATATGAGACAAGTTTTTACCTTAGAAAATGACAATTTAAGTTTATTGACAACATGTATGTGAGAAAATGGAACTGCCAGACTCCACTTGTAAACATGTAAATCAATATCAACTTTTAGAAGTAATTTGGGAATATCTCTCAAATTTTTAAATATATACATTGAAGCAATTTTGTACCATCAAACAAAGCAATATAACAATTTTTTACTATCAAATAAAGACTACTATGTCAGTCAATGAAAGACAAGTTAGCTAATATGTGGTAACTGTGCAATGAATACTCTTTAATTTTTTTAAGAGTGATACGGGGAAATAATTCATGCAAATTTACGTTCATCATAATAATTACTTACGAATAAACTTTCAAATTTGTTTAAGGAAATTATCTTTAGTTTTCAAAACTATTGAGAACATTTGGTTAAACTAAATAAACAAGTCTTTTTAGAGCATTATAAGTCTGAAATTTGTGGTGAAAGGGAGTTTTACATTTTTTATTTTCTGAATCGTTTTAATCTTCTAAACAGATTTTAAAACATATTTTCTAACATATTTTATGTTTTCATAAAACAAAGAAATAATAGGTTTCAACAGATTATGAATTTGTCCTCTGTCTCCCCTTTGAAAATTTGTGTCTAAAACTTTTTAAAAATCAATATATATTATTCACATACATATCTGTACACAAAGAACAAATGAGAATGGAAAAGGTGGTACATTCAAACATTTAATTAAATGAAATCATGTATGTATAATAAAATCACATATATATGTGTCTGTGAGTGTTTCAGCATCCCTGAATCATGTGCTAAAAATCATGAAATCATCAAAAAGTCATCTGATTTTTCCATTAAAAAAATGCCTGTAACTAACATATTCTTCTTTGTCCTAGGGCTCAAAATATATCCATTTGGGTTTACTATTTAATACATTCTCAAGCCCCATCCTTCAAACTGGAGGGGCACTAAAATGTAGTGAGTTAAGAATACAGATAAAGAACCAGACCATCTAAGTTTGAATCCTACTTATGCCACTTACTAGATATGGGATCTTGAGCAGGGCACTTAGTTTCTCTCTATTTTGAATTATTTTCTGTAAAACAAAAATTTCCTATCTTCAGTTTTGTGTGTGTGTTTAAGTGTAGTATAACATAAATTAATATAAGTAAAGTCCTTTTAAAGGAGTAAATGGCTATACAAAAACTCCCTAAAATTAGCAGGGCATATAGCTCAGCAGCACAGTGCCTGCTTGACAAGCCCAAGGTTGTGAGTTCGATTCCCGGTACAAAAAAAAAAAGAAAAAACAAAAATTAACTAAAATTAGTGTTTGCTCTCCAGGTGTTCCTCCAAATTCCCTGGTTGTTTATTGAGTCTAGGATAGCCAAAGTTGCTGTTACCTATGGAGAATCTGGTTGGTCATACAAAGGAACCATATTCTCAATTTTATTTTGTTACTATCATACAATATCACCATCAAATATGGGCATAGAAAAAAAGCATGTATTATTTGAGTAAGTATTTGTTGAGTGCCTTCTAAGTTCCAAGCATTCTCCTAAGTAACAAAAATACAGTGGTGAACAATACTCCTGCCCTCACAGAACTTACATTTTATACCATATTAAACACTACAAACTTAGCCACCTAATAGTGAGATTAGTAAGTTGATTTTTCCCAAACCATTTTTATTTTAGAATGTTGTAAGAATGAGAGCCACCAGAAGGAAGTACAGAACAGTTTACTTGTCCCTTTTCATGAGAAGAAATTTTTAATTTAATTTCTTTAAAAATTTTTTCACATTATAAATACAAGAAAAGAATATTACATGGGTGACTGTGTGTATTTGTGAATCTGTGTTTGAAAAAATGCAGGGTCAGCATTATGCATTAAATCAAATTGCACCTGCAAGCAAAAAAGTAAAAAAGGTTGATATTTATTTTTCTTTTATGTACAACTTAAATTCAAATCCTTTAATTTTAACTTTTCACTCACAAGAATTACCTTAGGAGATAAAAACACTCAAATTCTTTCACATATCAATGGAAAATTTTGATTGTAATCAACACCAAAGACTTCAATCTGAGTTCAAATGAGTAAATATATAAGGTTTTCCTTCCAGGAAAGGTAAATATATTTTACTCTGTCCATGGCAGACATCCTTAAAAAAGCTGATTCTGGGCCGGTGAGATGGCTCAGCGGTGTAAGCGCCTGCCCGGCAAGCGCGAGGGCCCAAGTTCGACTCCCGGATCCCACATACGAAAAAGGGGCCGGTGATATCGCTCAGCGGCACGGGCGCCTGCTGGCGCGTGAGGTCCTGAGGTCAAACCCCCGGTACCCACAAAAAAAAAAAGCTGATTCTATATGACAGCGATGTAATTATACCTAATTTAAGAGAAAAATGCTGATCAGAAAACCCACCAGTACAAATCGAGCCCAGCTAAGTTGTTTCCTAATTTCATCATTATAAAATAATGAAAAATACAAAATATCAACACATTGCTGTCCTTAATCAAATTTGCATTCTTTGGAAAGAAAAAGTCAATGCCATAGAGAAAAAAACCCTAAACAACAGAAATGGAAAATCTACCTATTTGCTAAATTGAAAATTCTTTATCAGCACAGCCAGAGGAAGATTATTTACCTAACCCTTATAATATTTTCCCACATGTGATTATATATCTTATTTTTAAAAAAACAAGGAAACATAAAACTCTGTTTAGCAATGCAGTAGGAGTAATATAGCGTGGTATGATTCAGTACTTCCTACTGTCTCAAAAGACAGTTATTTCTACATTTATTTTTATTCCACATATTTTAATTCAAGCATTTTTCATATGATATGCTCAATAGTTTAAGATTTCTGCTTAGGTTAAGAATATTATTAGCGGGGCCAGTGAGATGGCTCAGTGGCTTAAGCGCCTGCCCGGCAAGCGCGAGGGCCCGAGTTCGACTCCCGGAGCCCACATACGAAAAAGGGGCCGGTGATATCACTCAGCGGCACGGGCGCCTGCTGGCGCGCGAGGTCCTGAGGTCGACCCCCCGGTACCCACAAAAAAAAAAAAAAGAATATTATTAGCAACTAAAACCTGAAATTATACAAAATCACTTATTGAATCTCAAAACATGTCTATATAATATATATTCATTCATTCCAAATATTATTGATCACCTACTATATAATAAAAGTGGTACTACATATAGCAGAGTATAAAACACATGTGAGCCTTATCCCTGTGTAGCTTGAAGAATTATGGGGTAGAAAGTAAATACATTAAGAAATGCCTGATTCTAAATTCCAGTGGAGGGGATAAAATTAATAAAGGGCAATGAGAGTGGAGGCTTACTTCAGGTTGTGTGTGAGGGAAAGGGACTAAAAAAATGGGGAGCTTTTCAGATCAATGGTTGAAACTTGGTGAGAAATAAGAAAAATACAAGGACAAATGAAGGACTATTGCACTCAAGTCCTTCAGGTCAACTGTTTTAATTACAGAAATAATATTTTCAAATTATGATATAAAATAATTGCATCAGAGTATGTTTGGAGGCAGGCAAAAGTCAAAGAGAAGCAACTTGGACATGATATCAGCAATGCATACAAATGCTACAGGAGTCTTTTTTTATTATATTGACAACTTCTGACACCAGTGTTATTTCTATACAATTCACATAAATAAAATTTATTTTTTCTTTGTTCTTAATTGCTATAAAAGTTAAATGAAAACCATTACCTGTCCATATTCAAGTATGTTATGAGTTTATATGGGCTGGTAGAGGACCCTAACTGACATGTGCAGTATTTTCAAACTGAGGATATGTATTTTTAGAAACAAATAACCCATTTAGAAATTCATGTTTGAATGCAAGTAATTTAAATGTTACCTATATGTCTCACTGTAGCCCTAAATACTCTGGGAAGTAGAACAGTTACTTAAATTCATCATAGCCCTCATCTGTCACCGCTTGTTACAATGCAGTCTTGGAGCTAAACTACCAACTAAACTGTGGGTTTGGCTTTGCCCTAAGCCTCTTGCACCCACCATCCTACCTAGCTCTTGCTCTTGCTCCCTCCTTATAGCATGCATCTGATCCAGAAAGCTGAGCTCCTTGCTGTGGGCTAGCCACAGACTTAAAGATGACCAACGTAATATTCAAGGATGCACCTTACGGAAACATATTTTCATCAGGGTATGTAGAAAATTGATTTTTATTTCATCTTTGTTTTTAGAACTACTTTTCTGTTGTTTGCATAATCAATTCTGACTATTGAAATAAGTAGAGCCTACAAATATATTTTTAAAGAATTAAAGATTATAGCACAACTCTGTTATTGGGAAAACAGGCAGTCCTATAATAATATCCTGAGAAGAAGGAGAAAAAAATTGTTACTATCCCTTGATGGAAGCCTTCCCAACTTGAATGACTGGAATCTCTATGCCAACATTAAGGCATAATTTTTGAAAAGGTAAATTCACATTGTAAACTCCTCATTTCCTATTCACCAAAGTCTGATTGAATCATCAGTGTTGGAGCCAGCCACTTCTTCCAGGCTCAAAGAAAAGACTGCCACCAAAAAGAAAGCAATTCTTCTCCCATTTTGGCACTAAGAAAAGGAAAATTCACTGAATGGGTTTCTCGGCATCTAAGGCTTCCAAGAAACAAAATGGGCCAGTGTTTTTAACCACGATCATGTTTCTGGAGCTCTATAATTTTACAGAAATCATTGACTATTACAATTTATTTTATTCATTTATTCAAATAAACTGACTTAAGCCTACTAGTTATATACCAGGCAATTCTTCATGTTACATGTGGAAAAGGACCCCGGCTCTCGTACAACCTACACACTTGCTACATTTTAAGTACTTATTAAGGGTATCTGTTCCATGGTGATGGTGGCAGTCATAATCATCGCATCTGTTGATCGTCTTTCGCCCACCACCATGTGGAGTACCATGCACAGGCCCTCACGGCTCGTCAGTCTTCACAGAATTTGCAACATCAAACTTCCCAAACCACTACTAAATCATTGATGAAATATTAAAACATCCTTTCATATTTTACTATCATTTCCTATAAGTTATTTTGTCCCAGTAACCAACATAAACCAAATTTTTTTCTTCACTATTCAAGTCTCAGGCAGTAAGCTCTGTCTACATACTACGATAGGAGAACTTGTTTAGAGGTATCACAACTTCTATGATCACGGCAAGGATCGCAGGTGTAATTGCAAAACTGAGCATGAAATATGAATACTTCATTTTTTACACTCAACCAAATTCACACCGTGCAATATCTAAAGGCTCAAGATACCCTGGAGATTGTGGCTAACCAGGGATATGTGCTCCATCCAAAAAAGCAACCCACTCTTCATCTCTACCCAATTTTAGTTTTGAAGGGATAAGGATTCGGTTTTGTTAAATTTCTATTTTTCCAATGTTATATGTTGGCTCACTTTTTGTTTAGAAAATACATTTGTGTTGACTTCCAAGCCTTGCTGGCTATTAAGCTCTCAACCATTATAATGATGAGATAAATAATGATGATTTCAAGAACGATTACAATAAACAAATATACAACAGAAGCACTTGATTAAGGAGCAAGATAATCCACAAAGTACTTTTCTAATACTAACATAGTCTAAGACATTCTCAATGCGTAATAGGTTTATGCTAAATCAAGA
Organism: Erethizon dorsatum; assembly: GCA_028451465.1. Classification (NCBI taxonomy): domain Eukaryota; kingdom Metazoa; phylum Chordata; class Mammalia; order Rodentia; family Erethizontidae; genus Erethizon; species Erethizon dorsatum. The sequence goes on from CM051826.1 coordinate 101,810,969, forward strand.
AATATGATTTCCTTACAAATGAATACTATGAATATTTTTGACATTACACATTGGCATTATTCTGGCATAAGCATTTTCAAAAATGCTCACTATATCCAAACCTTTGCTGTGAAGATTAAAAGATCTTAATTTATGTGCATATTCATTCATTCATTATGAGTTAGCTATTGTGTTTGACAGTGGCAACAAAGGGGACAGGAGACAAAATTTTTGCTCTCATGAGGCTTGCAGTTAGTAGGTGGGGAGGTTTGTCTATAAGCAGCTACATAATAGTGTACTTGATGCTTTCTAATGAGGCAGTGTGCTTTGGGATTACAGAGAAGTCTATAACCAAAGCTTGGGAGTAGAAAGTGGAGAATGGTCTGTGGATGCTTTCTGTAGAAGTGCCTTCTTGTAAAAGGGTAAATACGAACTGGCTAAGTGTGTGCGTAAACACCGAGCAAATATAAAGACTTAGCAACTGAAAAAGGCAGAACTCCTTCAATCGATTATGGAACAACAAACAAATCAAGCAACTACAAGAAAGAGGAAAGCAGAACTCAAGCCACACACAAAAACAGTAATTTCAAATGACATGGGATTCTGAGAACTTTTGGAATAAGTAGCTGCACCAAGACACTCAAGGTAGCAACCATGAGATAGAGAGGTTTTTCCAAACCAATACTCCAAGCAACCATGTAGTGTAGATTTGAGAGGGTACAGACAAGACAGCTAAGTTAATTATACTGCTAATGTCTTTAGTTCATTGAAAAGAACAGTTTGTGCTTATACTGTTTGATCAATTTTGCATGCCTATATCTTGTAATCTGAGCAACTACTTTAAAGATAACAATATGCAATATATTAACCATTGTTAATTTCCTATTACCTTGTTTTGAAATTCTGCATCATTTTTATTGTTTTTTTTTTGTCTTTAAAATAATAAAGAGGGTACAAACAGCAGATTTTTTACAATTTCTGAAACTAAACACTATCTTCTCGTGTATACTGTACAGTAAAAATAATCATAATAATAACAACATTTTTGTGACTTTGTGCAAAAATCTCAGAATCTTTGTTGGAAATGGATCATAATTTACATCAGCAAAGAGTGGCTGCTTGGCAATCATCACCATCCCAAAGACACTCAGCCCTTACAAATTCTCAGCCATCCCTTAGTAAAACTCTCAAGAATCCACATCTCCCCAGTGGGAACTCACATAAGTGCAGTGACCGCTACACCTGGTTCAACATTTTGTCTCTTCAGACAATTTGTGGAATCCTCTTCTCACCACTTACGGGAAGCACTGAATTCAGAGAGACGAAATGGCAGAGATGAATGAAAGACACCCATTCATTCCTTATTTATATTGGAGAAAATGATGTCAGAAATGTAAAGATGCGATGGAAACATGATTAGACAGAGAATGATGCAGAGGTGGACTGGGATGATAGGAATAGAAATGTTCTAAAGAGATATGAAAGAAAGGAATAGCTAGCTAGATCTTAGCAAAGGAAGTCCTGAAAGACAGTGAAGAAATGAAGAACAAGTCTAAATGGAGTTGCAACATGCACTTTATCCGCACACAGTGATTTAGATATGTACCAGAATGTACCCATTAGAAGATTTTTTATTTATAAAACCCAAACTATTTCTCAGGTCACAAAACTGAAAAGTCCAAGGGGTTACATTGGGCTTCGGACATAGCAGGAATTATGAAGCCTCTTTTCAACACTCATTTCTGCCATCTGGTTTTCTGGCTTCAATTGCTAGGCACAGTATCAGGCTTTCCCTGGTGACAGAAAGATGTTTAATTTTGATCTTTCTAAAAAGGGAAAACAAGGCCGGTGAGATAGCCCAGTGGCATAAGGGCCTGCCTGGCAAGCGCGAGGTCCTGAGTTCGACTTCCAGTACCCACATAAAGGAAAAAGGGCCAGTGATATCGCTCAGCGGCACAGGTGCCTGCTGGCATGTGAGGTCCTGAGGTTGACCCCCGGTACCCACAAAAAAAAATAATAATAATAAATAAATAAATAAAATAAAAAGAGAAAACGAAACAAGACTCTTTTCCAGGATTTTCAACAAATAGCTCATTGTGTCTTACTACCTCTTATTGGGAGCCATGTGCAAACCCAAAGCAATCAATGTGACTAGAAGAGTTTGATGGTCAGCTTATAGCTCATGATGCCAAACCAAATGGACTGAGAATGACGGTCCCCTTTCACCTTCCAAATTTCACATGGAAGTCCCTCACTGAGAGAGGCTTATTTGTTTCCTGTGGCTGCTGTAACAAATATGAATATGAATGAATATGAACGGTGTTGACAGTTCAAAGATAGCATGTGTTGTGTGAAGCCAACAAGTTGTGGCTTTTGGAAATTTGGAGAATGAGAGGGTGGACACCCTAGAAGATGGGGAAAGATGTGCCGAGAATACCACATCGAGTTTCACTCATATGATTAAATGCTGTACTTAAAATAGATACAGAAATAACAAGAGTTAAGATGTGGAGGATATATCCTTTACATGCAAAAGAGTAATGCACAGTAAAACAAAATCTCACAGGTTTACATCCAGATCAGAACAGCAGCCTTTCTTCTCTGAGTTCAGTAAACATTTTCAGAAAAGCACACCCTAACAATGAAGTTTTCCTCCATAGTTAAAATCTAATATTCATGGAGCCGGTGAGATGGCTCAGTGGCGTAAGCGTCTGCCTGGCAAGCGCGAGAGCCCGAGTTCCACTCCCGGAACCCACATACGAAAAAAGAGTCCGGTGATATGGCTCAGTGGCACGGGTGCCTACTGGCACGCGAGGTCCTGAGGTCGACCCCCGGTACCCACAAAAAAAAAAAAAATCTGATATTGAGTATGCTGCACCTTGCTCAACCCATAACAGGCATCGAAAGATACTTAAACAAAATGCAAGCATTTAAATGTTATATTTAAGATTATTCTAGCACACTATCTTTTCATCTTAAGAATGATGTAATGAAACCATAATTTCAGAGAAAAATTAAGGCACAGATTGAAATGGGGGAAAGAAATTAAACTAAGACAATTATGTGGGCTGGTGAGATAGCTCAGTGGCATAAGCGCCTGCCTGGCAAGCGCAAGGTCCTGAGTTCGACTCCCGGTACCCACATAAAGGAAAAAAAGGGCCGGTGATATTGCTCAGTGGCACAAGCGCTTGCTGGTAAGCGCGAGGTCCTGAGGTCAAATCCCAGTACCCACATAAAAAAAAAAAGACAATTATGCACTTTTGCTTGAAAAACTGATACCTGAAAGAATGCACTAGCAAATTCTATTCACTCATAAAAGACATTAGGAAAAATATAGATTTAATAGGTAAAAACCATGAGGTTTGTTGGAACTGTGTAGCATTAGAGGGAAGAAGTTCAGAGCCACTCTAATTTGAAAGATTTTAGTTGACAGAAATGAACTTTGCACAAGTCAGAACTAATAGGACTAGGGATATCCTTTCAAATTAGATCCCAGTAAGTTTAGAGCAATATAAAAAGAAATGATACTTACTTCTGTAATAATTAATAAATATAAGGTACTCATAAGCCCAAGCAGTGGTAAAATCTAAATAAAGTCCAACAAATTTTTAAATTATGAATTACAGAATCACTAAGTGAACGTGGCATATGCAAAATCTTCAGGATTTCAAAGATAGTACTCATGGCCTCTAATTGCATGTCTATCAATGTCTTTGTCTTTATTTCACAAGATAACATACTACATTATAAAATAACTCTAATAGTTCAAAAGTATATTCTGAATTTTAAATGAGCATATGGAAATACAGCTGAGTAGTAGAGTGCTTGCGTAGCTTGCAGGAAGCCCAGGGTTCAATACTCAGCACCGAAAAAGAAAAAATATTAAACTGAGGACTGCTTTCTTCCATCTTCACTTAGCCTCACTCAGAAGAAAACCTGTTTTAAAACACTGTACCTACTAAGTTTTATGTGATCCAACCAGTAGAGACTAGATCAAAATGGACTCCCCGATTCAGGACACATAACTTTTAACAATGCCCAAGCATCAAAACCATTAACTTTATTAATAACTGACTTTTCCTGAACTCTCCACTGGATGTTAGTTGTTTTATAACTTCGTTCTTTTTTACTTCTTGTGTGCTCTCTCGCCTCTATATTACTGATTTAAGTCCAATAGGATATCAATTTCCAGAATCTTTGCAAAGAGGTTTCAAAAGTACATCCTCTTCTGTTTTGCTAGGCTGCTAATATTCATCACTTTTTCCTTCGACATATTCAGCTCCTAATCCCTGGAATCTGTGAATGTTACTTTATACAAAAATAAGGCTTTTCCAATGTTATTAAATTAACAATATTAAGATGGGAAGATTATTCTGGATTACCAGGTTGACCCTAAAAGTAGTCAAACATACCTTAAAAAAATAAAAAAGCAGAGAGAGTTGTAGGACAGAAAAAGAAGACAGCACGATGTTAGAAACAGGAGGAAGGTGATGTATACCATGAACAAGAAATGGGAATATTCTCCAGAAACTGAAAAAGATAAGGAAATGGATTTGCTCCTGGAATCTCTGGAGCGACTGTGACATTGCCAACATCTTGATTTCAGCCCAGTGAAACGCATTTCAGACACTGACCTCCAGAACTTCCTAGTCCTGGAATAATATTTGTGGATCATTATTGTGTTGCCTGTGTTGTTTTAAGCAACCGAGTTTGTGGCGATTTGTTACCGAAGCAAAAGGATACTAACACAACCCTTCTCAGTGAGGGGCTTTCATGTGAAATTTGGAAGATGAAAGAGAATCCATGTCATTATTCTTCCAGCAGTCATGTACAGGCACCAGAGATTTGGCTGTGGATTCCAGGTGTTGTCCTTCAACTCATCCTCTGTCATTGTGATGGTAGCTAAGTCCACTGGCAGTATCTGCAATTCCTGCAAATTCCTGATCCCCTGAAGCGTAGGAACAGCTTTCCACGATTTCCACTGCACCTGCAGCTCTTCCGACTGATTTTAAGCCCTTGAAGCTTTCCTGCTTTAAACATTTAAACTACTTACTATTTTCCTAACTAAACTGTGACTAATAACATCCATGTTCTAAATATTCAGTGGCTTACTTAGGATGAATATAAAAGATTTTGTTTTCAAAACCTTATATTTCTTATTTCTGTATTTAGGGTCACGGAAGAGTTAAATGTTTTCCAAAGCCATATGCATAGAAAAATTAGCATTTAAAATTTACTCATTCCCTCATTCATTCAACTAATATTTATTGAATACCAACTCTGTGGAAGATGTAATACACAATATTGGAAATACAATAACAAGAAAACTAGATATGATTCCTTCCAACACAGAGTTGATAGCAAGAGAGGAAGAAAGGCAAATATATGGCAGTTGAATAGAATATGACATTCTGTGAAAGGGTAACAAGCAGCTACAAAAGCATACAGACAGCAAAATCAAGAAATACTTCTTGGAGGAAGTTACATCTATTCTAAGACTAAAAGCATAATAGGTATTGCTAAGACTTTATATAAATAGAAGAGAAAAAAACTTATTTCTACTCAATTTTCATATTTGCCATTTTTCCATCCTCTTGCATCTATGGATTCCTACATGATTCAAGCAGTGACACTCAGCTTTTCAAGTGAGTTTACATATAAAAAATATGCAGAAAGTGCAGTAAAGTATTACTGAAATATGAGTGTTTCCTCTACTTTTGAATTCCTGAAATAAGGATCAAGATAACAGTGCCATTCATTTAAAGGGATGGTCTGGCATCTGTATAACCTCTGCTGTTACATGAATTTTATTATTGATCAGCACAGGATTTTTCTAATTTTTGAAACCAAATATCTTTATTAGTAATTCATAATTTACAAAGGTCCCTGGCCTTCCCTATTATTTAGATTGCATACTTGAACATCAACTTCATTCATCAGGCTTCTCAAAGCATTTCCTTATGAGTCCTAGGATAAAGAAAAGCATACACAGACAAAATCATACAAACCTGAGTTTATATCTCAGATGGTTATGTATTGCCAGTGTAATCCTAGACAAAGGAATAAAATTATTGGAGTCTTTCTTCATCATTAAAGTGAATATAGCATCTCCCTTACACAGAAATCTGCCAGCGATCTGCCCCAGCTTTATAACTGTCCTGCTTTTTCTTCTTTTCTTTTTCGGCCTTTGCTTTTTTATTTTCTAAATTCTTGTATGGTATGTAATCATTATGCAATAACATATCAGATATGTACTAAAACATTGTCCACAGTTGAATATGAGCTTATAATCAACAAATTCTCAAGACTTTTAGTTTTAAAACAATCTCTGAAAGGCATAAAATAAATGGAGTCCCTCAGGACCCTACTTCTCCTTTGTCTACCATCACATAAAAGTCTTCTCATTTAATATATTTCTCTTTTTCAAATTATTAATAGTGAAAAAATTCTTCCTAATTAGATTAGCAGACACAATTTTCTGTATGGTGCTTCCCACTTCAAGTATTAAGTCAAATTCCGAATAATTGTAACATCACATGAAACTAATGGAAAAAATAGTCTATATCTTGCAAAATAAAAATTAGAATTAATTCTCAAAGATTAATGTTTTATATGATATTAGTTTTTTCATTCTTACTAACTACTGGGAATGAAAAGAACAATTCTTAAATCATCTGATGGATTAGTCCCAGAACAGGAAGAGCTAATTCAATCAAATTTTGACGAAAATTGAAGAATCAGGTAAATATGTCAGGTAAATAAAAGAAAAATGGATCCCTGAAAAGAAGAGTAAACAAAACAACAAGGAAGAGAAGAAGAGGAGGAGGAGGAGGAAGAGGAAAAGACTGGATCACAAAAGAAGACTGTGTGGTCTAGTGAACAGGACATTAAGTGAAATACAAAAGTCAGTAAGTTCATTCACTATGCAGCACTGAAGGAAATGTTTGCTCATATTCCATGGTCTGAAAAGTAGAATAAAATATGAATGAGTCATCAAGAAAGACTTAGAGAACTCTGATATTTTATTGATACTATAAAATGACATAATCTGAATTTTCATAATCTACCTTATTTCAGAAGCACATTTTTTATCATTCATTAGATTATGAAAACCAAAAGGACAAAACCTACCCCTTCTTAGTTTTGCACACTAACACATTTCCTAGGATAATGTCTTAAACGAAATACCAAAATCCAGAAAATATTTCATGACTCCTAGCACACTACAATGAGTGACATAACATTTGCCATTTGTCCATGTATTTAGAGTTTAATGATATAATGAAACAAAATCATAAACCCCACAAATTTTCAGCTGATAATTTTTCTCCAATATGAGGCTGTGAAAAATTGCAACCTGGTGGGTTCTTTAGAAGCAATTATTTTTCTCCCCAGTTAACATGAAACATTCATTGCCTGAAATAAGCTAAGAAGACTGGATGAACAAATCAGCACCATTTTCCTACATTAGCATCATTAAATCTTCAGGTTTTGCAAAGGAGGTATATGTGCTAAGTTTTCAGACAAATTTGACACTACAGTCTACCAAAAGATATAAATTATTTTTGAGAAAATGGATAAGATTTTTAGAGCAATGAAACTACTCTATATGGTAATGGGGATATATGTCATTATAAATCTGTCTAAATCTATAGAATGTACAACACCAAGAGTGAATCTTAGTGTAAACCACGCACTACAGATAATAATGTACCAATGTGTTTTCATCAATTACAACAAATGAACCACTTCGATAGGTGGTGTTGATTATGGGAAAGCCCATGCATGTACAGGGACAAAGGAGTAAAAGAAAAGTCTCTGGACATTCTGCTTAATTATGTCGTGAATCTTAAACTCCTCTGAAAAATAAACTCCACTGGAAAACATACATGGAAATACAGTTCTAGTCAAAATTTATGGTTAGCTTTTCTTTGTGTATGTTTCCCATTTTTTTTACCATGTGACCATCTCCTTCCCTATAGCAAAAATTCCTTAAAAGCAGACACTTTGATATATTTATCTTTGCTTTTCCATCTCCTAGCATGGTGCCAAGCATATAGAAAATATTCAGTATACAAGGGCTGATTAAACAATACAGTGTACATTTAATTTTAAAACTGATTATAGTAAAAGACACGTTGCCATTAATCCCCACAAAATACTTCCCTTGCTTCAAACACACTTGTCCTATCATTCCTGCCACTTTCTGAATCAGTTCTGGAAGACCTCTTTAATGGGGTCTTTATAAGGTGTGACAAAAAGTGTAGTAAATTCTGCTGCCATGTGCCATCCAACAGAAAGGCAAGCTCATAAAAACATTGCAGTGTGTTCTCATCTACACTGGACCTGACACCATGTGACTTCCCCAAAGTCAAAATGATCATGAATGACAAATATTTTGAATTGATTCAGTACATCAAGTCAGCCACTACAGTACAGAGACTCATGAGAGAGGATTTCCAGAACTGTTTCAGCAAGTGGCAAGAATAATGGGACAAGTATATTCAAAGCCAGGGAGAGTAGTTCAAGGGCGACTAATGGCAATGTGTCTTTTACTGTAAGAATTTTTTTAATTTAGCTGGGGACATAGCTCAGTGGCACAGAGCCTGGCTGGCAAGCGTGAGGTCGTCAGTTCGATTCCCGGTACCAAAAAAAATTTTTTTTTAATTTAATCGTTAACCATATTATTCAATCATGTGTCACACATTAGATGGATAGTCAGATAGGAAGATGAATGGATAAGTAGATATGAATGGATAATGGGTAAGTAGTAGATAGGAAGATGAGGAAGATGAACGGATAAGTAGACAATGACAGGGACTTGAAAATGTCCTGTAATTAAGAGAAATGACTTACGTTCTTAAGTTCCCAAGCAAACTTTCTTACTTAAAGTATGGAGATTCTTAAGAGATTTTCTTCATTGGTGAATAAAGGATTTTCTGATGTCCTGACTAATATTCAGGATGCCTTAGAGCTGTAGTTTGGTATTAAATACCAAGAATTAAGGCACCAAGATGAAAGAATTAGATTGCAATGAATGTGTACAGCCTGTGCAACTGAACAAAAAATGTAGAAGAGCCCTGTTGTGAAGATTAAGTGCAATATAATGCAATTAAAAATCCAAAGTATAAATAGAAACATTAGAAGCTTGGATTTTGGATCCCAATACCACCCAAGCTGACTTCATCAAAAATCTTCAAGTTCTTTGCTTTCATGAAAAAAGTATATTTAGGCTTAGTAATCATCCTTCTATGAGAAATACATGGTTTAGATTTCATATCTTTAAAAATGTAGTCTTGTTTCAACTTGGAAAAATTCTTCCTAAAAAATAAAGTTAGTAAGAAACTAAATATTCAATATCTCAGGTGAGAAGAGGATGCATTTTACTAAAAGTGTGACAATGTGAGTCTCATATAGGCATACTTAAATAGTTACTGTCACATGATCACCATTCTAATCAAGATGTATGTGTCACTTAGATCCATCCTGCTTAATCTTGCTAATTATGGTTACGTACAAGAGACAATGAAGAGGGCCAGGGATATAGCTCAGCGGCAAATCACCTGCCTGGCAAGTGCAAGGTCCTGAGTTCAATTCCCGGTACCAAAAAAAAGACAATGAAGGAAGGAAATTATTCTAAAGAGCTAATCAAAATATAAAATCCACATGTCACTAAAAATGCAAAATTAGGGCCGGTGAGATGGCTCAGCGGCGTAAGCGCCTGCCTTGCAAGCACGAGGGCCCGAGTTCGACTCACGGATCCCACATATGGAAAAGGGGCCGGTGATATCGCTCAGCGGCACGGGTGCCTGTTGGCGCGCGAGGTCCTGAGGTCGACACCCCGGTACCCACAAAAAAAAATGCAAAATTAACACATAAATAGCTATTCTTAGAGTTGGAAGAAAATAGTTCTAAAGATAGTCATTTTCTTCGCATGCCAAAAAACATTACAGTGACCATAGGAATGACAGTAAAGAGATGTCTTTGATTGTAACAGTGAAAGCAAATCCAGCCTCCTCATCCTCATGTGCAATGAACTGTGGATTAATCTGTAAGGTAACTATTCAAACGGATTTGTTTCTTATCAGCCCAAAGTGGATTTTTTTCTTCTTTGAGAATACTACTATTCCATCCAGAAACTTTTGCAGGAGCTCATTGTCATTTGTTCTTAAAGGGACACATTTTTAAGAATTATTCTCTTAATATTGAACATAATCACTTTTCTTCTTATTTCAATGGTTGAAATATGTCCTCCTGTTGGTAAATGTGGCTCAGGAAAATGACTGACCTTTTCAAACAAAATTTATAATTTTAGACATGTAAAACTTAACATTCTTTAGTAATCCAATATTAAAATACATTTAGGTTGATCTATAAAATGTTATGATTTTAACTATTCTTTCTTGAATGTGCAATAGAGAAGCATTAACAATGTGTGTGGTTTAGAAAAATTCATTTATATAGCCGTTTGCCATGTCATGATGTATTTTTAACAAAAGAGGTACAGACAAAGGTATTGATTTTACAGACTTAACTAAATAAACAGTATGTAAATTGTGTCTTTCTCTATAAAATTAGATCAGGACACACATATTACACTGCCTTTTTCTATAAAAATGACAGCTATTGAATTTGGCAGACATTGGAATTTGGTTAAAGAGTTACAGACCTTTGATCTTTGGATTACAATTAAATGAAACCATTGTAAAAGGACAGTCGTGGGGCAGCCAATCTCTCAAGCACACTGCGGCAGCCAGGAGGCGTTATCGCTTAGTGCTGTCAAGAAATTGACTCTGCATTCAGTTTTGCTTTTAAGTCTTGCGTCTTTTGGTAGATGATGAGGGCTGTGACGACGTCCTCATTAGAACGCACAGAGATACAGTGAAAACGCACTTTGGTGTTTTCCCCTTTTAGTTTTGACCATATAGCCTTGCTGATCTAGAACACTTCCAACTTAAAAACATAATACGGAAGCAATTGATTTGTTTTTTGGTTTTTGTTTTTCGAGATCCTGTGTGGGGTAACTTTTAGAGGAAATGTAAAGAAAAAGTTGAATCTCAAATTCACTGGAGTTTTAAGGAAAATAAATGTGTAAAAGGCAGTCAAGGTTAATGTTGGTCTAGTTACTTTCTAATATGTGAGAAATTTGGTAGTGATTTCTGTTTTTCCTTTCCCTTTTTTTTTTTTTTTTTTCCTTGATAACACTTTCTTAACCTGGTCACTAATAAATTGACTTCCACAGTCATACCCAAGGGAACCATTCCCATCAAGTCTACCTTTTAAGCTAAGTTCTGCAAGTTACAAATAACATCATTACACCATAATGCCAACATTGGACTGCTATTTTTAAGAAGAGATTTGTAATAACCCTTTGGATAAAAGGAGTGCTTGGTCACCAAGTTCCCTATTAATGAACATCTTTCTTGTATAATTATTACTAATTCAAACAAGAAGTGCCCTGATAAACTTCCAATAAACACTGACTGAGCAAGTTTCCTTAATTTAAAATTATGTATTCATAGCAACAAACAGGCAAGTTAGATCTCTCTTAGGCCTTTTTATCCAGCCCACCAGATCTGTGTGCTTTTTTTAAAAACCTTCTTTGTTATGTCATTCTGCAGACAGAGCTCAGGCTGTTTCCTGTCACCCACTGGAGCAAACTGCTCAACAGAAAGCACAGTTGGACAGCCCTTAATTAGTGCTACTTGGGATAGTCAGTGTGTTAGCCTGTGTCAGCATCTCACTTAAACAGGAATAGAGCAGTGAGGATCAGATGACAGCTTGAAATGCAAGACACCAGGTCTTTCACTTCCACCTACAGTCATACAATGCATGCTGCATGCCTGTGAATGTAAGTAGAAATGTTCGAAATAATGTTCTCTATGTAAATTGGAGTCAAATTATTCCATCACATTTTACTGGGTGTTTATTTCCTCAAGTTACCCAGATACATGTTCCTCAATCAAAATCAAATACGCAAAAATAAATAACATGAAATTTGAAATCACTTTGCTACCAGTTGTCTAAAATTCACTAGACTTAGAGTCATTTTTGATATTTTTAAAAGAACAAAGAATGTCACTTTAGAGTTTATTAAAAGGAGCAATAGAATGCATTTTATGTATAGTCAAGTGAACTTGAATTTTACTTTGAGTTGGTGTTAAATGTGCTAAAATAACCACTGAATACTATGCCAGTAAGCTACAAGTAGGCTACCTTACTAACATACTTCTTAGCCAAAATCCGAGTGGAGGAGATGCTTTATAAACTTAAACTGTTTGTATTTCACAAATATACATAAAGAAGGATTTGCAGCTTGATAAACCTCTTGAGAGATAAAAACTTGAACATGCAACTCTGTCACATGCTTGCACCCCTAAAGTTAAGGTTGCTAGTGATTGTCGTGTCACCTCGGAAGTTTATTTGTGCATCCAAAAACAAAATGAGATAGAGTTTGGTTCAGCTCTGAAATGATGGGATTTTCTTTGTTATAGGGCAGACACTGTTTAGTCTGGGTGAAAAATGGGATCAATATATTCTAAACCTGTAGCTTATTATAAACATAACCTCCTCCCAAAGTGTTTTAAATTAATATTTTTCTAGTAGCTAATAGAGACCTTTTAGGTTAAATGTGAAGGGAACTCACAACATGTATATTCAAAGAGTAAACAGCCACCACTTTCTTTCTTTCTTTCTTTCTTTCTTTTTTTTTTTCCTTTCATTTGTATGAAAAGTAGCTATTGTACTTTATATGATAGGCATTTTTAGAAACTGTTTCTGATTTTTTTGTTGTGGCAGCTCAGAGTTCGGGTGGCATTTTGGGGCTGGTGGCTGTATAGCCTTCTTTATAAGGATGAATGAAGATGAAAAGCAAGACAAATAGAAGCGAATGAGACACTGCTTTATGTGATTCATGATAGCTTGCCGTAAGCCTGTTAGCCTCTGCCTGGCTCTCTTCTCCGAGAGAATAATGGATAGTTACAATGTGTATAGTGACATTGTCAAACCATCAAGAATTGCTGATTATAGTGCTAAATATTGATCTCTGCTTCACATGTGTCAAAATTCTTTCTTCCCTTAATTAGAACTTCCCTAAGCACCATACAAGAACAAACTGAATATATCAGATCTCTGTGAAAGGGAGTATGATACCAGAATATAATTGTGACCTCTTGTCTTCCCCTTTTCTCCTGAGTTCTGAGATGACTTCGGCTGTCTTTCCTGCCCTTCCCAGTACATGTGATCATCATGCTTATTTTTCCCAACCTAAGCATAGGAAGATTTCTCCAAGCCTTTGCTTTTCATCATTCTGAACCACTAGGGTAGTAGTCAGATGGCAGTGAGATTTAAAGTGCCAGAGGTGCCTTTTTCTATTTGTTTGTTTCATGGTACACCGCACCAGGCAATGACCTGTGGCAACAGTGTCACACAAAACGGAGATAGGTCCACCCAATCAAAGGGAGGTTTAAAATTAATACAGATCCCTTCATTTCTTCATATGAGACTGGGAAGGGCAATTTCAGGGTGCCACAGATTTCTTGGTTATCAGTTACATTCACTTAAAAAATATTTTAAGAAACTTTTGTTATGGAAATAATTCCTGTTAGTACCAAATTCCACCATCAACTGAAACAGGGTAAAGCTCCCTAGTAATTCGATATTGCCATTCCATCAACTTCCGTATTATGTACTATGGCACTAATGTAATATAATGAAAGGTTGTGATATATGGTTTCAATTTGAACTGCAAACTGGGCACTTAACTCATTTATCTTAGTTTACCTGTAATATATTGTTATTTTTAATCATGACACCATGGTACATTTGCCTTTAGTTTGATGTGCTTGATAAAATCAACATTTCATTAAAAGATTTTCAAAATTTGTTTGTTTCAAACACAGACCCAGAACAATTTGGCAGCCAGTTTCATAGAAGGCACGTTTGTCCTGAGTCTGACCAGAAATGTCTCTTTGAGCACCCAGCATCCCCACTGATTACTTGGGGGGGGGGTCTTGATCTGCGATTACCTCCCTGGTAAATTCCCATGGTCCTTATTCCTAACACCTGGTTCAGAAGGGCTATAAATAGCAAATTTCAATTTTGACCTTTTCATGATAAATCTGGAAGAGGATGATGAAGGAAAGGTTATTAAGCCTCCCCACATTTTTTTTCCGAACTACTCAGGTAGGATTCTCTGTCCCCATATAGAGAAAGCTCCAAGTGTCCTGCATGAATGCAAGTCTTTTTCCATAGCTGCCCAAGTCACCTGGTGACATTACACTACAGGTGATCTGTGTCAGTGGTAATGATCAGGTTAGCAAAGTGCAAAGAATTAAACTTTAAATTGGTCTGAGAAGCCTGGGACTGCAAAGGAGAGGTCCCAGCATTTGAAACATCCTGGTCCACAATCATGACACTGAATGCTTGTTTTAATGTGGCATAGTTTGCAAGTAGAGATACTTACATGAGAAATGTTAACTAATGGCAATGTCAACTTTTTCTTCCCTAGCATAGGGATGTGAGAAGAAAAATGATAGTTGGGCTGCCTAGTTAAAACCACACATTACCCATTTTCTTGAAGCTACTCAGCTAACAGAAATAACACTTTTGCGTGTTTTCTCCTCCATGCTACACATAAAATATATATTTATCACTATAAATCAATATCTAGCTATCTTCACAGGCTACATTTATGCCCTCTGGAGATAAATGAGAAATATGATAACTGAAGCCACTATAAGATCTCTGAAAAGATATTTAGCGATTATATAAATACAAGGAATGTGATAAAATATAAGCTTCTATTTCTAAATTTAAATAATTTGTTCTATGAGATAATAAAAGAAAATGGTCGATGATATAACTATACATAAACCTTGAATTATGTTCATTTAAGATGATATAAATTTTGTATATATCAAAAAATTGATGACTAGGATGAGTACATAGGCAACTGCATAAAGAGCTTTCCATCAAAAGCAATTATAGGTCAAAATGACTAAATCACCCTATCTTCAGTAATAATTACATGGAGGAGGATTTGCAAGGACAGGTATATATAACATGTTATTAGCCAATAGCATCTAAGGATTCGTGGATTTCCCTTAATATTATTACAATCATGTATCACCCAAAATCTGGAATAAACCAGTCATTTTTCTATCTATAAGAAACATTCATGACAATTCACAGCCAAGGCAGATAGGATATGATCAATAAAAAGCCTACTAGTCTTTAGTACTTATATCCTCATGAATCTTAAGTAAAAGAAGTAATAAATAAGTGGCACATATGAATAGTACCTTTAAATAAGCAAGTGAGCCTTCTTCAGCAACAAGCAACATTCTCTGGATATCAAAAATAATAACTGGTTTTGCAGCAGTGCAGCATGGAAACACGAGGGTATAAGATATACTGTACTTTAAGCTCTGTTTGATGAATCTGAGCACAGTTCCTGGGGGATAGATTACTTTAAACCATGCTCTTTTACTTTCTAATCCTGACTTGATTTGATTTGTACTTTAATACAGCTGCCTGGCAATTCAACAGCAAATAGAGACTATTTATGTAATCAGATTGTAAGTAGTGGGACAAGAAGAAACTCTCTAGAACCTTTTTGGAAAATAGTTTGTTGTACTTTTTATTTATTGAACAGCAGGGCTCCGGGCTTTCCAGTGCTCATTATAATTGGTTTTCTGCTTGAACTTTCAAAAACTGTCATGTCAATACTCAAACAGAATTTTTTGCTTACTATATGGCTATGGGCTCTATTTTCTCATGTGCAACTTGACAAAGTTCTTGTAATACCTTAGAGGCAAAGTTCTAGAGTTTCTTTTGCTATTTAAGAAAACTGGGCATCAGAGATCTTTAATGTATTGCATACTCATACTCTATTTTTGCAATTAAAAGCCTGAAGCCAAGACAGTGTTCTTTTGCACTACTATCCATGACTATTCCTAAGCCTCTATTGTTCTGTGGAAGGGTTTTCCCTGCTTTTGTTGTACCATCCAGCAATATGCTCCTAATTCCACTACCTTGAAGCCCTCCACTCGGAAGTAAGGTGGTTTTTTCCATCGATATGCTCATGATCACATTGTATATTGCAGTTACCTTTGATAGAGAATTTTCCCCTTCCCCTAAAGGTTTATCTCCTATACTGCTGCAACAGTGCAAATGTAAATTATATATTTCCCAAACCTTTCCTTTCAGAAATCCTAAGAACCTCGAATAAAAATTTAAGAAAAAGTAAAGCGTGTGTCCAAATTGGGAATAAAGTTTTAAACTCTAGCCCTGAAAATAACCCCTCTTGAGCAAAATGAACGTTCATAATTTCAAAGAGTTTGGCTCTGTCATATTTTATTTTTTAACTACAGATACATCACTTTTGCACTGTAAGAGTATTTGCCAATGATAATTTTCCATGGGGCTAGAATGGAGACAATTGCAAGACAAAAGATTTATACCAAAAATTAGTGTCCCATGCTTTGTTTCATTTCCTATTTCTTTTCATTTCTACCTGCTTAGAGCAATCATCTCTTAGGAACTGTGCGATAAGTGGATATTTTCTCTGTATGTTAAAAATTCAGCACTAAAATTAAATAAAGGAAAAGCATTGAATAACAACAAATTTTTAGTGACAACTATTACGTTTGAAAGCATTCTTTTTATCATCAACTGGACAATAAAGCACTTAGATTCCATAGAATTTTAGGTAGGTTTTCCCTTTTAATGTTGTTAATTATTTGGTGTTCTTTAAGGATTATTAAAGAGATACATTGTGTTATTAAGCAAAAACTTCGCATTTGTTTTTGTTTCATTTCACTATTATCCTAATTATACTCTGGTGGTGGTTAAATGTGTGATATGAAACGTAAACCATTTTTCTCTCAAAACCAAACCAGATGTTGTGTTTTCAAAACTCAAGTGTTCACTGACAAAGCAGCCATCCACAAGCAAAAGTTTGACTTTAAATTCAGTCCCCCAAAAAATGCATCTGCAAGGAGAAATAATGCATCATTGAAATGCTGCAGCTGCTGATCAAATTTTCAGCCATCCTCAAGGATGATCCTTATGAAATTGACTGATGATTCAAGATGCCTGTTACTTTCAGAACACATTTGTGCACTTGCAACAATTGCAGGGAGAAAATAGGCACCTCTTGGGGTAGGTGAATTCTTACACATTATGGAATATATAGGCTTTATGTATCGCTATGCATATAGAACTCTTCATATTCAACATGCAGAAAAAACCTTTCCAGAACGTTGATAGGAATGAAAATGCAACTAAGAATAAAAGAAGAGTTCAACACACTGAGAGTGTGGCTAGAAATGAAAAATTCTTTTAAAGTTCAAGAAATGGAAAAACACCTGGCCATGCTGATTTGCAACAATAATAGATGCAGAAGCTCTTACTGGACTCTATTATTTATTTCAAATATTTAACTGGACTGGATTTGTGTATTTATACAATCATATCTGTGAGGGTAGTCATGTTTAACCACAGTGTGACTTGCAGCTTGATCCTGGAAATATAAGTTTGCTATGCTATAGTACAGGTTTAAAGTGACCATCAGAATCAAATAAAAATATGAAATCCATTAAATTCTTAGGGTAAAACTCATTCTCTGGATCTCAAATAGGAAATTGCTTGTGTGTGGCAGAGCTTTGCTTTTACAATTTTATGTCTGTGCTCTTCCTTGTGTAAGTAAATATATAATTTCTGTTATAGGCAAAGTAAAAGAGTCCAAGTTTTTGAAAAAAAATACATTGCAAGGTATATATACATATTTATATATATTGTACTAGCAAATCTGTTTCCTGATTATAAGAAAATAATTTGCTTTATATTTTCCTTATGAAGTACGTGCACCTCTTTTAAGGGACTGCATCACTGTACTATCTGTTCTGTTATCTATTGTACTGTCAGACTGGAGCTACAGCCTGATGTGTCTCTTTCATCATACAGTACTGGCTGAGACTTGCCGCCCTGGTGCACTAAACTCAAAAGAGAGATCGGACTCTGTGGCATTAGCTCCCAAAACTACATCAAGGCTACTCTTTTTAGTCAACTTGGAAATTTATATACTATACACTAACCCTCCTTTAATATCCTCTCTCTCTTTCCTCTGGGCATTTATTGCTGTTCTTTCTAGTTCAGTAACCAGTGAGCAGAAGGTTCATTAAAACTAATTGAATTGGAAACTTGTCTGCCCTGGGAAATGTTAACTCTTTGTTGTTATCTGTAGGAAATTCCTTTTGTTATGTTCCTTTGAATTGAATTATTGGATCTTGATGTTGCAAACATTGTGTTAAATGTGATTTCCATCTTTTTTGATGGTCTGGACAACAAGTTTCAGGAAAATATCCTTATATCAAATTAGATTTTACCAAAATAAAGCAGCATTTGATACAATGACGTAAACAGCAATATTGCACACTGTTCAGAAACTGGAACGATGTTGCCTGTTAACTCCTGTTCTTCTGTCACTGCTACACTGACTGGAATTTTTTTTAGTAAGAGGTTTCTATTATGCCTCATTCTCACTTGGTAAAACAAATAACACAACTGCAGATTTAGCAAATCAATGTTAGTAGAATATGGATTATCAAAGAACATTAATCCCACAATTGCTGCCATTCTACCCATTTGAACAAATGTCCAAATGAAAAGATTATAATTATTTTTAATGATATAAGGAACTTCACTTTACCTTGTCATTTGTAATCATTTGAAAATTGTGCTGAAAAAAAGTACATTTGAAGTAACAGTTTAGAAGGCTGTGTGTGTTCTGGAATTGTTTAGTGCAAGGAAATATTGATAAAATTGGAAACACTTGGTAATAGTCACAGTGGTAGATTTTTGCCAGCTTTAAAAATCAATTGAAAATAACAGGCAAGGAACTGTTGCTAATAAAAGTAAATATTTATGACTGATTTGACTGTGCTTCAATACCAGTCAATCACTTTCTAAAGGATCTTTGCAATTCATTAACCTCTTTTTACTGGTCTTGTCCCTGTTGGTATTAGCCATTAAAAAAGAATAAGGGAGGGGGTTTTGATTTTTCTGTTCTCATCACTCATAGCTTATTTGTTCTTTTCCTTCATTCCCATACATTGCCCCTAAATTGATTGTCTGTTTAGTCATATGAATGATAAAGTAGCAGTGCCAGCATGATTGAAAGCCTCCATTAATTTCTAAGGAAGGTGAGTTCCTCTGCTTCAACCACAACCTAAAACAAACCTACTTCTCATGGTGTCTTCTATAACTAGTAATTCTTGTTGTGATAGAGTCCATGTAAGTGCCTGACTTTCCTTTTAAATGTGTCCCTGGGTGAACTTTAAGAAAGCAGATATTTATTAACATCATCTCAAAATCATCTGCCCTTCTGTGCTTTCAGCCTGGTCACATTCTTTATGCACAAAAAGCCAACAGTTGCAAGGTTTTATTTAAACAATATGAAAAGCAATGCTTAATATATATTTTTTAAGGATGTTTCAAAATTCCATTCATCGTTAATCAGAACACTCAGAGGAAAATCTTTCATGCCGTGAGAGGCATCCTCCTTTATTAAAAGAG
Source organism: Erethizon dorsatum (assembly GCA_028451465.1). Taxonomy (NCBI): domain Eukaryota; kingdom Metazoa; phylum Chordata; class Mammalia; order Rodentia; family Erethizontidae; genus Erethizon; species Erethizon dorsatum. Next base: position 101,830,526 of record CM051826.1, read on the forward strand.
TTTTAGAGCCTATCCATGAAACAGTTTTAGATTTCTGAGATCTGTGTTTAAAAATAATAGTGCTACTCCTTACTGGTGTTTCTTTTTCATGTCTTAAAATATTCATAAAATCATAACCATCTAAAATTATCTATGGCAACTGTGTTTCCTTACAGAGGTATCCCATGATGTATTACAGTGGTACTTTAGGTTGCTTTAATTGCCATCGTAAGTACATATTTTGTCACTGAATAACAGACTGAACAGACGTGTAAAACCTGCATAACTTACCAGTATGTGTAAGTTAAAACTACCTCTAGGTAGCCTTAAATTATAATCCTCCATGCAGATCATTTCTTTTAACTCTTCAGTGGTACATGCGCTTCATCTCCCTCGGTCTCCTTGTGCTTGTTGATAATAACAGCTATCCTATGCTGTTACTATGAACAGGTTCGTAAAGGTGTGTTGTGCAGCACTGTGTTTTTAAAAAGCAAGAAACTTTACTATAGATTCTCATTTAATCTTCTCATTGACTTTACAAAGAAGATCCTATTATAATTGCAATTCCTCAAATGAGGAAATTAAGGCTCCCAGAAGTTAAATGGTTTGTTCAAGATCACACACGTTTTGTGCAGTGATACTGAATTTGCCCAACAAATGGAAAACAAAGCTCCTGTTTTCAATGCTATCCCCTCCCTCTGTTGAATCACTCAGCATGGTCCACCCTGCATAAGAAACACTTGTAAATTTACCTATCTTCCCTCACCTTAGATTATAATCGCCCACCAGGGCTGAGATATCATATTTCCCTTTTAAACCCAACTATTCCTTAGCTTGAAACATTCCATACAGTGAATGCTTTTGAATTGCCAGACTGTGCATACTATAGAGGGACAAATTCTAGTGATTCTGATTTCTTGAGTTTCTTCCTTTGTAAGGATTTCAGGCACGGTGCAAAAAAGCAATGTTGCAGAAGCGAGTTTCAGACAAACACTTGTACACACATAAACAATACACAGAAAGGAGTGTGACTGTGGCACAGTCATCAAAAATCATATCAGTGATTGGAAGCCCTGTCCCAGAACCTACCCCAGCTACCTTTAGGTTGATAATTCTGGGTGTGAACCATGGCATAAGTCCTGGTCAAATGTACCACTATTTCCTAATTTAAAAAGGAATAGTCTAAATTGTTGATTTCATCCATAGGGGCATTGTTGTCTTCCATATGGACCTGTATTTCTGAGAATTTTGTCCTCAGACTTGGTAGGAACAGTCAACACATGGAGGTTAATTTGAAATGGGAACATGCTCAGTTTCTCCAATTGGATAGAGTAGAATTCAGTCCTTGGCAGTCCTAAGTTTAAACCAGAATTTGTATTCACCTCAGAAGATCAAACTAATCTGCTGCTGTTCTCAATAATGGATTCACACAGGCCATCATCATTTTATGCTTCCACTGGTGTATCTCAAGTTTTTATGTGCAGCAGGTAATCCACAACATTAGACCAAGCGTGATCTCCCTTATGCATTGTAAGAGAGTAAACGAGAAGAAGACTTCTGGAGGAGTAATACACATCTCAACAACACAAGCACATCCCACTAGGGGTAGGAATGGAAAAGGGAAATTTTCTCCCTCACACATCCTGCACCTAACATCCATTGCTTTTATTTAACCAGCTTAATGCTTTTCTCATTGTATGCACTTGGCTTTTCAAATATTGTTCATTGCATAAAATAGAAGTATTATCTCCTTAGTGGATTCTGAGAATGAGTACCAGATTACTCAAAGGATGCAAATAACCGATATGCACACATAAGGAGAAAAGGATTCTGCCATGGAGTTACATCTTCTAAATCATGTTGCCTGAGGAAGAAAGAAGTGCACTAAGGAGAAATAGAGCAAAGATAGAGAGAGTGCTCTGGTTCTCCATTAAGATTTATAATATTGACCTACATCTTTTCTTTTTCAAAAAAATATTTTAAATGAATATAAAATGATCATTAAATTATAAAATGAACATTGCCACTCTGTTGGCAATTTACTATTTCCTTTTCTTTATTATTTCTTATAAATTTTAAAAGGAATTTCAATATTTATAAAAAATATTTTTAAATTTCTTTTAAGAAAATTAATATTTGGCATTTAAGAAAAGCTATAATAAATTCACAAAAATGATGCTAATATTTTATTTTAACACCAACATATTTTATTGAGAAATACATCTTTAGGTCCATCATGTATCTAAAAAAATAGCACTTTTTCACATTAGAAATCTATCATAAGTCTTTGAATAAGTTAATAAGCTTGAGCTATCAATTTAGCTGACAGTGAAATCTTTGCATTAGGAACAAAGATGAAGGGAAAGGAAGCCCCAAACAGTAACGTAAATGTATTGATGATGAAGGATTTCACTGAGGTTACCTAGGTACGCAATGTCCTATGTTAATAGTTAGGCAGAAAAGCTGGAGTTCATTTGGCAAGTGGAAGCCTCCTGGGAACCATTTGCATCAAGCAGGTTTACAAAAAATGTTCAGGTCATGGTAATAGCTGCCTTGAGCAAGATTTATAATACTTTGGGATTCCTAGGCCAGATGCCTCTGTCTCTCAGTCTAGTCATCCTTGCATCCTGGCCCCAAAAAGACGTACCCACATGCTTATCTAAAGAAGCAAGTAACCTTTATTTTCACAGGATTCTCCTTTATGTGTGTCTACAATATTGGAATCACTAAAATCTCCTTTAGTGGCTGCAAACTGATTACATTCTTAACCCATCTTTGGAGATGATAGGCTCTTTAAATAGTAGTCAGTTTTAATTTTTGTAGTTTAAAATCTTCAATATACAAGCAAACTACTCATATCACAAAAGCTTTTTACAAAGAAATTTTAAAAATGAATGATAAGAGGTGAGATATATAAAGATATTTAAATTCTCTTGAAAGCTATCTGCATACACACTTAAATATCTGAGAATGATAGGTGGTACCAAATTACAGTTTTTGTGATCTTTATGTAAAAACAATTAGCCATGATTCTCTCAACATTAGTAACTAACTCTGATGCCTTATACTGAAATCACTAAAAGGATTTAAAAACACATCCTTAGGGAAATCATCTAACCTCTTTAGATCTTAGTTTTCTTCTCTGAAAATCAAAAGGTTGAAGGATTTGATCTCTCTAAATCCCTAACAATCCCAAGCACTTTGACATCAGCTCCACAGAGCAGGAAGGAGAACAACCTGAGCTACCAAGTGGGCAGGTGAAAAGGGAAGATTGGAAAGGTCGCGGAGACAAAATTCACAATTTGGTGCTAAGATGTGGTCTGGTAAGCAGTGCTGAGAACTGGTAAATGTTCTGAGTTTATCTTCAAGATTAGGAGACAGAGTCAATCAAAAGGATTAATTTTTGTAAGTATGAAAGCCCGAGAAAGAGTCAGGAAATTCAACCCACTGATCTCAAGACCCCCTGTTGCCCTGCGATGCTATCTGCCTCAGATGAGGGGTCCACTCCGACCTTTTGTGGACAAATCTTCCCTGCATGCTTCTCTCCCACATCCAGACCTTTAAATCTCAGCAGAAGGGAGACCTCTAGCCTTAAACAGGCCATCTTTAGGGCCCAGCCACAGATTTCTGCAGCACGCACAAACTTCTCACAAAAGAGTAAACTCCTCAATTCTGCCTCTTTGTAAAAGAGCAAACCGTGCAAATAGTGAAAGCAAATCTGGTTTGCAATTTTTACAAAAGAGTAAATGGGAATCTTACTTTTTCTTAATCCTTCTTATCCCTTTAACTCAACACATAGAAGTAAAGAACCAGAAGTTTGTGAGGTTTTCTCAGGAAGTAATAAAAATACAGTAACACCTCAATCTGTCCATAGATATATTGGAGAAATGTGTATGACCTATAATGCCTGGAAAGATTTTTGCCAAACCCAAGGTCATCTAGAATTTAAGTGCGTTTCATACAGGTATTCTTATTCTCCCACCACCACCCCCCATTAACCTTCCAGAGATTTTTCTATTAGGATCATCTTTCTCAAGCATTTGTCTATCCTTTGAGTTCCTAGAGAGGAAAGTATGGACTTTGCAATAAAAAATCATGCATGGATTTCTTGTTTAATAGACTTTGGTGGGTTCTGGATAAATTTCGCTCCACTTGTTTAAATATAGTACCCATTTCCAATCCTTATAATGAACAGATAGAATTACTGCCTAATTATAAAGGAGAATAGTCAAAGTTTTTTTTTTCTTTCATACTCAGTTATTGGGAATAATGATCAATATTTATTCAATGTTTAGGTGGCAAAAGGCCTGAAACATAAACTAGAACCTTAATTTTTAGATGAGACTAAAACTCAGAGAAGTTCACTGAAATATAAGATTCTCAATGACAAAAGACTGAATCCTTTGACTCCTAGTCTAGTGCTGTTTTACTACAATAAAATGCCCCATCTTAGTTGCAGTTATGGATTGTAAAAACCAATAGGGACATTGGAGATGAACTGTGCCATGCTCTCCATGTCTTAGTTAAAAAAAAAAAAAAAAAAAGGTAAGAACTACTAGTGAGCAGTTTCTATGGGGCCTTCTCTCTTCCCAAGGCAAGACCTACCTGACTAGATGAGAAGATGAAGACCTTGGGTAGAGGACAGCATGTGAATCCATAACAACAGAGGAAACCTGCCTTATGATCTATATTAGTGCTAACTTTCCAGAAAATGCATGTTTCCTCAAAGTATCTTCACTTTCAAAGGACTATTTAACTTAATTGTGGGAATTCAGGCAGTATGCTACAGAAGAATAAAAGATCTTTGTGATAAATGATGCCTTAAAATTCTTCAGACCAACTCATGTAAACCAGATTTTGTTTTATCCCTGTGTAAGGCCTTCCTGAGTACAAACACAACTACTTTCCCAAATCTAAGCCATGCCAAAAAGTAATAGTAATCAAAAATCACTATTGCCAGTGATAGTGCATAAACCATAACTGCCTGCAGGTAAATGCCCAAATCTATGTGGCTTTCCATTAAGCCATAGTAAATGGTTGCAAAGTGCAAACGGTCTGTTGTATGCAACCGATTGCTTTTCACATAGTGTGAATCCAGTTTTCTCATTCTTCCTTTGTGGCTACAGCTACTTCCTTTATTCACTGAGAAAAAGAATATACATTAATTTTTCATGTTTTACTAAGCTCAGTGATCTGTCCTGAAATACAGCTTCAAATGAGACAGACATTATCCCTGACATTTGTAGAAGGAGGAATTTCAGGGTGATGAGAAAGTATATTATAGGAGGATGAAACTATTGGAAATTCAAGGGAGACTTCCCTGAAAAACAACATCTAAACTGAAACTTCGAAAGAATTAATAGGAGTTAGCAAGTCACTAAGCAGAAGGAAAAGTGTTCCAGGAAAATGGAACAGTGTATGCAAGGGCCCAGAGGCAAAAGGACATGTGTAGTATTAAAAGAAAGAGAAAAGATCAGACTGCGTGGAATAGTAGAAATGGAAATGAAAATACCTGAGGATTATGATAACCTGGGAGAAATTTTTTTTAAATAAAGAAATATATATGTGCAATTGGAGTCAGCTCCAATGATTTTGCTTACCAGAAGCTTCAGTGTGGCTGGGGCACGAATGCTGGTGCTCCCTGTGGGCCCAGGTGAATGTTTTGCAGTAGCAGAGGTTCACAGCTCATCCTCATTTCAACTGATTTCATATGGGAAACCTGACCTGCCTCAACCTCTCAACCCACCCCCGAGGCTTTCCCCCAACTTTACCCAGTCCTTTTAGGTAGGTCCTCAGGTAGGTGCTCAGAATGCTGGGACCCAGAGGAACCACGCGCATCTCTATCAAGCCAAGAAGACAGTTCATAAACCATGCTGTTCCTCTTCTCTCTCCCTGATAGTCCCCTCCACCTGTCTTTTCTTCCAAGTCATCAAAGAGATAAGATTAGTAGAAAGCCAATAAGAACCAACGAGCACCTCCAATTTTTACAAGTAATTATTCAGAGGGTCCCTTGCTTAACTTGGATGAGGAATACTTCCCTTCTTTCGTCTACGGAAAGAAACGTGGGGGACAATTTCTCTTTTCCCAGATTGATGTTTAACTCCTTTTCCACAGATTTCACTTGTCCCTTCGTCCCTGTATCCTCATTTCTGTTTCCTGTTCCCCAGTCTTCTGCTTCTAATTTAAGAAACCAGATGAGGCTTTACACATACACAGTCTACAGGAATGTAAAAGAAGTTCTGATCGCAGAAATAGATTTGTTCCCTATCATCATTTCCCACAGGTTTATTATGAAAAGATGAATGTATCAAATGTGAATCCTTAAATCCTTAAACCCTGCAGGAGGCAGCTCTCGACAATAGGCTGGCCCTTTATGATCTTGGTCTTCGGGGCCAGAGATCCCTGCCCAATCTTTGTTAAGCAATTGTGATTCCAGAAGATGTTGACCCCTGGAATTAGTTTCCTTTTTAACACCGCTTCTGCCCCCTCATTTGCCTCTGATGCTTCCTGACTTTGACGCGCCTTCAGGATTCCAATTCTGGTATCCATGTCACTCTGCTCCTGGTGTCTTCTGTCCTGACAGCCTGTAATTGAACTTGGCTTGACCCTCCAACTTTCTCCTGCCTCCCAGGCTTTATGTCGATCTCTCTCCTGGTACTGGTCCCCAGAACATCTCCAGTTTATATTTTAATGCTGAGATTCTCTATTTCGGTCTTTAGGAAGAAGACTCAAGAACTTCTCAGAAATTCCCCAAATTCTATATTTTTTATAACACTTTATGGTTGAAATGTAAACAAGTGATTGTGATAAGCAGAAGGTAATTTTTCTGATAAAAGCATTTTACAGAATATTAAAAGATATTTTCTATAATATAAAGTGTGTAATAATTCCATTATTTGTTATATTCTGAAACTATATATAACATTATATTTTATATATTATATATTATAAAATTCAGTTTCATAAAAATGATCCCTACATTATATTAACCTGTGATAACTGAAAATATTAAAAGGAATCATTAGTGCAAAAATATAAAATAAAAATAATTATTAAAATTGAAAAATACCAGAAAATTTAATATTTAAAACTTGTTGGGGGCCGGTGAGATAGCTCAGTGGCATAAGCGCCTGCCTGGCAAGCATGAGGTCCTGAGTTCGACTCCTGGAACCCACATAAAGGAAAAAAATGGCCGGTGATATCGTTCAGCAGCACAAGTGCCTGCTGGCAAGCGCAAGGTCCTGAGTTCGACTACCGGTACCCACATTAAAAAAAAAAAAACTTGTTGGTTTTCAAAGAAAAATTTGACTCTACAGAGTATTAATTGCCCAGTGCAATACCTTTCACCTTTCTTTCATGACATATTTCAACTATAGCAAATTATTTTTCATTTTGCATTGATTTGTTAAGAATGCACCCAAAAGTACATTCACAGTAGTGATAAGGTGCAAGTTACGTTACATAAATTAATTCCTTTTTTAATTGCAAAAATATTTTGTCTGTTTGCTTGGGTTTTGATTTTGCTATTGAAATAAATATTGGTTTTTGTTATGTTAGATTTTAGATTGTCTTTTAATTTTTTTATCTGAGTGAGTATTGAATTCACTCCTTTCCTTTGTATATTTTCCTGTTAAGATACTTACAAACCTCTAACAAATATTCCAGTGCTGGAAAACTCCAATGAACATTTCTGTGTAGAATTCAAATAAGGTAACATTCAGATCTCCTCGCAAAGTTAGCAGCACTACACAGAATCACAGAATTACATTCCAAAACTTCCAATTTCAATAGGTATTTTTCATGTAAAACATGTTATATCTTGGAACAGTTCATTAGACTTATATAAAATATATTATGTGCATAAACTTATCAACATTTGTTTTATTTGCAAGAATGGCCCAATGTCAACAATGGACAGGGCCACAAACACACTTATAACCTGGCAACAACTGCAAAGCAGAATGACTGATTAGATGGTGACCACTTCTCTCCTCCTTGCTCCTATTCTGGTTTCCACAAATGTCGACTTTAACCATTGGTTCTCGTGTCAGTGTCTCTTACTCTTGCTTTTGACTTAGCATCAGCGAATTCCTTCAAACCAATAGCATATTTATTGGTAAACTTAATTCCCACAGGAGAATTATAACACCCTTTTCCCATTTTCCTGAATTCTCAATGGATTTTTCTCAGCATTCAGACTTTAGAAAACAAAAATTTCCTTAGAAATGTCAGAAAGAAATTTCTGCATAGAAATATTAGGCCTCATTATGGCAAATGCATAGCCAATGCATGTCAAGGGGTAAGTGACAAAATACAGTTTGTTTCTCAGTAAATGGAATTTACTAAGCAGATAAGAGCAAAATAAAATATAGATAATAGGAAGTAGGAAGATAGACCTTTCTCAACAGGGAAGAGGATTGAGAGATGGAGGGAAAGGGAAGGGAGGGAAGGAATAGCAGATGAAAAAGGAAATTGGGTTGTGTTATGTACATGTGCCAACTTCGCACAAGGAATACAAACATAATGTACTACACACATGTACCAAAAAAAAAGAAAGAGGACCAAGAGATGGGTAGAAGTGGGAGGGAGGAAAGGGAATTAAGATGTGCTATGTACATGTACCAACTTCATACAAGGAATGTAAACATTATGTACTGCACACATGTCCTAATAAACTGAACTAAAAATTTTTAAATGACAAAAAAGAAGCAGTGATCCAAAGGAGAAAATATATGAGACTGTAGATATATATATATGCAATGTACAGATGCCTACATAAATCATAAAATACTGAGGAACATGAAAACATGCCTCCCAACCATTCTCATGTCATGGGACACACAGAAAGTGCTCGTGTTTGTGGTATACACTGGGTTACACAGAACAGGTTATCCTGGGCCTCTGTCACACCAAGCCAAATCCAGCCTCCCCTGAGGTTGACGAGATCAAAACCTCAGTACACCCTCGGCCACCTCTGCCACTTGATATAGGTGTTTCTCAATGTAGGAGCAAGCATGATATTGACAGGTCCAAGTGAGCAGACTAAACAGGCATTTCTCCATCACTCAGAACCTAACTCAAGTCTCCAAGAAAGGTGTTTATGCGACGGAAAGAGGGAAGGCAGTTGTTGCGCGCCCTTGCCAGCAAGGAACACACGAAAGTGGAACTTGTTATTAACAATTTATTAACGCTGTACAGGGACCGAAGTCGCACCCAAGCCGGTTCTCAAGCTAAGCTAGCTTCTTCCAGCTTCTTCTTTTTCTTCTCCCCCGGGCACTCTCCTATATAGGAATCCATCTCCAATCACCCTCTGCCACGAATAGCACACCCATTGGGCGCCGCCGCAGGGATCCGCCCGCTGCCCAAAACCTTCCCTAATAAGGGAACATAGAAATGCGGAACATAGGCTGATCAGCTGATAGGAAGCAGGCTATCTGCGCCATGTTGGTGGCGCAGTAAGAAAAAGGCTCCCAACAGGCAGTGATTTCACAGGAAGTACTTTCAAAATAATCTATCCATGTGTTTATTCACCCAAATGTATAAAATTCAGGCATAAAGGATTACAGGGAGATTTTTGCTGTAGTAGTTGTTATTGTTGTTGGGAGAGGCTGTAAATTCATGTTGTTATTTGTACTTCATGATATCACCATAGCAGACCTATGTGTTCAAATGGCAGGGGATGTGGGTTAGAATTAAATGCCGAGGGGGTGCATTTGTGAAATGCCTGAGCCTGGGGGGTTATGGCGAGGCATCAACAGATATATAAATGTGAAGGTAGGAGCGGACAATCCATCATTCTTTTCTATTGTCTGTCTGCTCCTACTCTGAGGCACACTAGAGTCCAAACTGATGTCACTCTATGCCTAAGAACCTGAAGCTGAGAGAACAGTTCCCTTGAGGTTAATGTGGGCTTCCATATGCCAGATGAATGAGCTGAACCAACTGGTCAGGGCAGTGCTTTGGTAGTACACACTGAGTTCATCTCAGACCCTAAGGGGTGCTTTGTGGGACTAATATTACAGGAGCAGGTCCTGAGGAGATGACCCACTAGCAAGAAAATCCAACTATTCGGCACCAACTTACATTCATAAAGAAATATCACTAAAATAAGTTGATATTTCAGTAGGTAGCAGTTCTTGGCTCCGGCTGTACATCAGAATTTCTAGAGTGTTTTAACACTGATCCTTGGGCCCACATTCTACTGCTTCTTCAGAGATTCTGATTTAATTAGGCTGGGGTGAGACAAAGTCATTGCTATTTTTAAGTACTCCGAGTGAGTCTATTCTGCAGCTAGTTTTAAGAATGATTACATCAAGCCTATTGTCTTTGCAAGAAGACAGTGACTTTTCCTACTCCCTAGATTGCTACACATATATCAAGAACATTCTACTTTTCATTTGATTCACACCAATATATTTGATGAAGTACTAATATTACACAAAGAATCAATGTACAACAAACAGTCATAAAGAGGCTGCTTCCCCCTTCAAAGAACTGCCATTCTAAATAACAACATTCAATCAATGGCAAATTAGTCAACCATGCATTTCAAAACAAAGGACACATAGTTTATTTTTAGGATTTCTTGTCCACAAGTTCTGTAAGATATTGGAATATATTTCAAAAAGAGCCCAAGGAAGCTTCTTTTCCCCGTTTTGGAAAACAGAATAGAGATAACCTTTTTCTAATCCAGCTCGGAGGTCAGGTTCACCTGAAGGACAAAGGCTGAAGAGTTCAAACAGACAGCACTTCCCTATGTGATTGGCCACAGGAGCTTTTTTCCCCTGCAATAACCCAAAAGCTGACCTGTGGGTGTCCAGAGAATAGTGTCAGGTCTGTGACTGTGGATAAATCGCTAGACATCTTTATTTCTCCAATTAAGATATCCTCGCCCTTCAGGTAACAGAGTCCCTGAAGTTATGGTTCTATTTAGAACAACAGGAGTTGTTTAACAGCTTAAAATGATGCACGCAGTCTCGTGCTAGGGTAGACTTTATCTCCCACAAATTCAAGCAAGAGCAGCAGCTACAAGTGTAAGGAATATTTACGGAAGAAGACAGAAAAGTAAGAAAGGCTGTCATTATCATTTCTACCTACCTACTGATAGGAGAACAGTCTTCAGGTTTATTGGGCATAAAAGCAGAGGAGTGCTAAAAAATTTTAGGATGGATATAAGAGTTTAGAAAAATAACATACAAAAGTTCTGGAATGGCACAAAAGGCTTAAGGGATAATGGACATAATTTCACATCAAAATTAAACAGATTGTTGGTGTTTCTGGTCTTATGCATTTAACAGGAAATAAAACTTTATTGACATATTTAAGGTTACAGAAATGATTTTTGGGAGAGAGAATCACCAGGTCCTAAGTATCACTTCTATAGGGTTAGATATTTTATTTTATTTTATTTATTATTTATTTTTTATGTGGGTACCGGGAGTTGACCTCAGGACCTCGCGCTTGCCAGCAAGCGCTTGTGCCACTGGGCGATATCACTGGCCCCTTTTTTCCTCTATGTGGGTTCTGGGAGTCGAACTCAGGACCTCGCACTTGCCAGGCAGGAGCTTATGCGGCTGAGCCATCTCACCGGCCAGGGTTAGATATTTTAAATATAACAGCATGACCTGAAGAAGTAAGAGGACTTAGAAGGTTCACACTTTAATATGAAATGTCAGCCGTGCAGATTTGATCCTATGAGAGAGACCAAGTATGGTTTGCAAGGGCAGTGAAGGTGGAGAGAGGCAGTAAGCAGTGCGGAGCCTTGGGTGTGGTGGAGTATGGCTGCAAAGCACACTCTGGGTAGGATCAACCCCTGATGCAACAGCCCTAAGGACTCTCTGGGAACTAAAGCACCAAGAATAATTCAAATTTCATGCAAAATATTACCTTGGAGTTTCAGAGAAAGACAGGAGAATTTGCAAGTTGAAAACTTTTTGGCTCAAACGTGATCCTGCTAAATAATTTATTTCGAATTTTTGTGCTAAAGAGAAGAAAGAATAATTGCTTCAACTGAAATAACTACATTAGTTCACATCATGGCTGATAAGTCTCATTATTCCACCCTTTTGGTAGTAATGGTACTCTCTGGTGTCTGGCAGCATTACGATGACAGGAAAAACCCTAAATCTCAGGACTTGTTAACACAACTTTCCTCCATTACAAGAGACCTCTGTAGAGTCAAGTAGAAATTGATAACCAGCATGTGTCAGATGTGTACTTTTGATGCTGAAAAAGTCTCTCAAACTCAGATTTATTAAGGCACTAATCCATAAAATGTTATAGTGACAAATGCCTCCCTATCACATTACCATGGGAGCATGAAAATTAGTGAGTTACATCTAAAGTGCACTATAATGTTGTTTAAAATAAAATAATAATTTTTTGTGTGTGTGCGTACCGGGGGTCAAACTCAGGACCTCATGTGCCAGCAGGCACCCGTGCCGTTGAGTGATATCACCGGCTCTTTTGTCATATGTGGGTACCAGCAGTCGAACACAGGACCTCGTGCTTGCCAGGCAGGCGCTTATGCCGCTGAGTTATCTCACTGGCCCCATAAAATAAAATAATTATTAAAAATAGAATAAAATTAACATTTAAGAGCAGTAGTAAAGGATTCTTTTCCAGGAAACTAAAAAACAAATTCTCCTCTACTTCCAAAACCATCATACACATTTATACTCGTGTATACACACACACACACACACACACACAAATGGACACAGACACACACACACGTAGATGTCTTTACTTGTTGAGGGGAAATCAGAAGAGGAAAAGGAAAGGTACTTATTTTCATTCCAGAAATTACTCTCCGAAGTTGGCCAATTTAGTTATGGAAGCTTTAATAAATATTTCAATCACCATCATATCGATTTGTCTGGAATGATGTGGGAATTACCAGGCTCAGCAGTTAGAGAGTTTTGGCTTTTGTTGCTTATCCAGCTCAAACTTACAATTAAGAAGTAAGGGCTCTGTAGTGGATCTAAAGTCACAATAAATGGGAGAAATTCATTTAATCAAGGCCTCTTTCTCTTTCCACTCCCAATCTGCTCTTAGTTCTGATAGAATTATAACTACCAAAGCATATAGCATATTTTAGAATAAATTAATCCCATTTTGTAAATCCCTTATTGCATGTTTTCTTCTCAAACATTTGCCTGAGAAATTATGCTAGGGTAAAGTTATATTAGAAACTAGAAATGCACTGGTATCACATTTTTAAGTGACATTATTTTAAAAGGTGTCCTTTAATTTTATTTGTCTGTCATTAGTTTTTATGGCATGTCCAAAGCCTAAAAGTTTTCAACATTCCATCTTGCAGCCTTATGACACTACTTATCACTGAAATAAAGAAATATCTTTAATTCAGCTTTGCATCATAAACTGAGCTCAAGAATGTGCTCTGCAAATAATCAGTAATAAATATAATTTTAAAACAGCTGTTATTAATGAACATTTGTGTTAGTGTGGGTTCTCCAAGAAGAATACACCAAGATGTCATAAGTTTATTAGGAGAATTGTCTATAACAGAACTTGAAGATGGAGCTGGAAAAGCTGAGAGATTCTTCAGGAAGCAATGCAAGTCTGTGGTCTCCAAGTGAAAGAGAAGAGAGGTCAAGTGAAAGTGTTCTAGACCACCATGAAGTACAAAGACGTTTCAGTAAGGCTATCAAGGTGTGCTTGAGTCACGCTGAGCACACTGAGAAGGCCCCTAGGGTCCCACTGCACCCAGTCATTGGCCAGAAAGCGCCTACACACACAGCCTCATCGCTAATGTACTGGTGGATTTCAGATGACGGGCACTGATGCTCTTGATTGGCTGTATTTTTTATGGCTAGAAGTCTGCAGGTTGAATTCTCACAGCTGCAGCTATGATCTGTATATTTGTGTCCCAGAAAAATTCATATATTGAAATGCTAACTCCCAAGGTGATGATATTAAGAGGTGAGGTCTTTTGGGAAGTGATTAGCTCATGAGGACAAAGCCTTATGAATGGGATTAGTGCCCTTATAAAAGAGGCCTATGAGAACATAGTGAAAAGAGGGCTGTCTACAAATTAGTAAGCAAGCGGGGACCAGAAGTAGAATCTGCCAGCACCTTGATCTTGGACTTCCCAGCCTCCAGAACTATAAAAATAAATTTCTGTTGTTTATAAGCCACACACTCTATGGTATTTTGTTTTAGTAGCCCAGACAGATCAAGTCAGCCACTGTAGCACCTATTAATGGCAGACCCTGAATCAGCCATTTATATACACATGCCATTCTGCACTGTAACCACATTGTAGTATGATCACCCCATTTTACTCATGAAGAATTTCATATTTAGCAAGTTTCAATAACTTTGTCAAATGAAAGCTAGTATGGAGTAGAACCAGGATTCAGTTTTCAGTCCATCAGGATTCAAAGCTTACTGAATGAATGACCGGATGGATGGATGGATGGATGCATTTATTGAATAAATTAGCTAATGTTTAAATAAGTGAAGGAGGGCCGGTGAGATGGCTCAGCGGCATAAGCGCCTGCCCGGCAAGCGTGAGGGCCCGAGTTTGACTCCCGGAACCCACATACGAAAAAGGGGCCGGTGATATCGCTCAGTGGCATGGGCGCCTCCTGGCGCGCGAGGTCCTGAGGTCGACCCCCCGGTACCCACAAAAAATAAATAAATAAATAAATAAATAAATAAATAAATAAATAAATAAATGAAGGAGAAACTTAAAAATATAAGCAGATTTAGAAGTTTAAAGTCAATTCACAGAGAAATAAACTATAAAATCATTCAGTTAATAGATAATAAAATGTATTTTTTAAAAACAGATTTCCCATCTGGTTTTTTTCTGTCTACTACACCCTCAGTGCTTTTGTGCAATTTGACTTTTTATTTTATCTACATAACCATATTTTATGAAGGAAAGTGGAAGTTTACATCCACAAAGCTCAACTTTGTTCACGGTTTCAGTCCTACTTATAAAACTGAATAATTAAAATTATATGCAAATTCACCTGTGTATTTCACGAGAGGGAGAGTTCCTTACAATATGACCTATATTTGTTCAGCTCCATGGAAACCATTTCATTCCATTATCCACACACAATTTACATAAAATGAGGGGACAAAGGTAAGAGATGTGAAGTGGCACGAACAATAGGCAGCACTCATTACTGAGGAGTGGCAGGGAACCCAGAGGCTCTTACTGAGCCTGTGCGGGGCAAAATCCTCCCCTCTGCAGCTAACACCGTCTCTCACAGTGGGCAGGAAAATCCGCATTTCCCACTCCAAAAGAGGCATCTGGACAGCTCAGGTCTCTTTATCAAGTTACTGAATCTTGTTTACTCAAAAATAAGCTGTGCCAAACTGCAAAATAATAGTTAGCAGTAACAATAACAAGAATACTATCACATGTACAAAACCACATCATTTACCTTTTACTTATTCCACCAAAAGAAAATAGAAAAGGAAGAAATAATCTAAATGGCTCAGGCGCCAAGCCTACTGCTGCATGAAATACTGTAATTGAAGAAAAGTCAGGAAATATTGCTTGACTTACACAGTTACTTGCTTCAGTTGTTCACTTCCTTATGCCTTAGAAATCCGGCCATTCCACAAGTAGATTGCCAACCATGTACTCAGAGGTAAACCAGGGCTGCCACCTTCCCCCTGCCATATTTTATTACCCCCAAAATACTGCTTGCATAATATTTTCACTTTATTTTTTTTTTTGTGGGTACCGGGGGGTCAACCTCAGGACCTCGCGCGCCAGCAGGCGCCCATGCCGCTGAGCGATATCACCGGCCCCCTTTTCGTATGTGGGCTCCGGGAGTCGAACTCGGGCCCTCACGCTTGCCGGGCAGGCGCTTAAGCCGCTGAGCCATCTCACCGGCCCTATTTTTTTTTATAAATGGTTCTCTGAACACTTTTGTTTCATGCAGTTTTACTGTTCTGAAGCATGAATGAGTTCTGAGCCTCTTTCTGAACAAGGAAAATGGTTCTTGCAGTGGAATAGAAACAACAGGTGCACCCGACCTTGAGAATGTTTACTCCACTTGAAGGAAAATGGTCCTGGACTTGGGTATCAGTGAGTTGAGAAACACTGGCACACGGTGCCCATAGAGTAAGCTGATTTAGCTCTGACACTTCCCTATTTGCCAAGCCAAAGCTGTTGCACAAATCACATAGTCTGTAAAGGAAAAGAAGGGGGACTACCCCATCCAGTTTTTCTGCCTCAAGGCTGAATCAAATACACCTCGGCTTCAGGCTTCAATCGTAGACTTCTCCCAGAATGTCAACTCCTGACCGTGACATCAGCAGCCTTTCTATGACAAGTACATTTTCACAGTGACAGATTAAGGCAGAAGCTTTAACCCATTTACCAGAAAGCATAGTGAATTAAATACTTCATGTGATTTGATTTAGTAAAGAAATTGCTTTCTAAGGTAAATTTCTAGTTTTGTCTGGTTAGGAAATGTGCTGTGTAACAGAGTGCAAGAGCCATTGAAGAAGTAATGATATGTTGTCTTTTCTAGTTGGCCTCCAAAAGTACCTGTTTTTGAAATAAACAGTGCAATGAAAGTTATATGTATCTATAAACATTTTCTAGTTTTTAGGTTAGTGGGTTTCTAAATGCCAATAAGACAGTTACCAAAACTGCAATTCATTCTAAGTGGTGGGGAAATTATCTGATTATAAACTGAGTTTCATTCATTATTTTATCATTGTTAATTCTCCTGGAAAGTAACTTCTTTGGTTTTCCTTTCAATGAAGACAACCATCATAACCAGTGACAAGAAAATTTTGTTCCATATTTTAAAAAGAATTAGTTACTGTAGCAAAAAAAGATGGGACTGTGGTTGAAGTTAAATAGTAAGAAAACTTGTTGATCTAAGCAGATAAACACTGAGGATCTGTACCAAGCTGACATCAATTTCAATTTCAAACGAAATTCTATAACCAATGGTTTAATAAAATATTTCAAAGTCTAATTAAAACTACCACTCCATGTGAGAAAGAAGAAGCTCAAATAGTCCCAGTCAATTCCGACTTTGTTTTCCTGATTTCATGGTGGGTTAGCTAATCTCCTAAAGACACGGTAGCAGGAGATGCTGTTTTCAGTGTCAAATTACGGGGTTTTCAATTACACCGAGCATAACAGGAAGGCCCATTGGAAGTTTTTATGTGAAACAATAATTCAGGCATATAATTTGGCTATCTTGTGAAAAATAACTTGCAAGGAAAAATATATAAGGTAGAAATATTATTTAGAAATCTAGTAAACCAGTACTAATTTTAATGAAGATATACCAAGATGTAAAGATAGTGCTGGGAGAGAGGTAGTGAAAGTAAGCTTTTGAGAATTTAGCAAGTAAAAGGGTACAGAAACTCAGGGAGTCAGGAGAGGAGATTTGGGGGACAAAAGAAGCTATGACTGGGCCGGTGAGATGGCTCAGCAGCATAAGCGCCTGCCTGGCAAGCTCAAGGTCCTGAGTTCGACTCCCGGTACCCACACATGAAAAAAGGGCCGGTGATATCGCTCAGTGGCACGGGCACCTGCTGGCGTGTGAGGTCCTGAGTTCAACCCCCGGTATCCACAAAAAAAAAAAAAAAAAAAAAAGAAGAAGAAACTACGACTTGTTTGAAATGTGCTGCATTTAGAGATTTGTAGCATGAAACTGTCAGTACAGAACAGAATCTTTAATAAGATATATGAAGTGTGGCAAGAACATCATCACTAATCATCCAGTTTAAGGTAAGAGATGATTGTGCCTGATGCTGCAAGCAAGGAGAAATAGGAAAATTAAGATAAGCAAAGTCTAGACTTGGAAAACACATTTGGAAAGCTATAAGAAAAGGGTATTAAAGAACAAAACATGTTTTTTGAAAACCAAAGCTGGCCTCATGTAAAATTTTCTTATAATAGACAAAGAAATTATTGAGTGATGAGGTATTAGAAGTTGAAAATTTTTAATATAGGAATGAGAACAAAAGCAAAGTAACCAGGAAGATTCCTTAAAAGAGATTTGTTTAATCTTCCACATACTATCCTATAGGCTAGGAGAAGACAATTGAAAACAGAAGTAAAAAAGTGCCAGGGTCCTGGTTGATGTACTAAATATGACGTTTAAGACACAAAGGGACAGGGAGAACATTTATTCCTCAGAAAAAAAAGGTAAAAAATAAAGAATAGGAGAAATTTCAAGGAAGGAAAGTTGAAGGAGCTTGAGAGAAAATGTATAAGGTAATCTGTAAAGGGAATAGAGTAGAGGAAAATACAGAGCAAGGTCTGGGATCTTGAAATACATGAGAATAGTCAGAACATGCACAGTGGGAAATAGGAATTATAGATGAATCATTTCAACTGGGTAATTTCATATTACTATGTATTCAGACTATTAACATGGTATTTTTCTCCATGGTTTTCTTTCCTACAGTTAAGATCCTACTTGCTTTCAAAATCATTGGATCATTGATATCCTGAATAATTACCTAATCCACTAAAATTTACACTCTTAATTGTGGTTTTGTTTGTGCCCATTCTTCTACAAATTAAGAAATTAAAGACTCACCAGTTACTATATTTTCAAGTAAAGAAAAACCTAAGTCTTCGTTTCTTGCTTTAATTAAACTCACTGCCAGTATTTCAAGTAAATCAGTGCTGACTCCTCAGAGAAGAGGCGCCTTGGAAAATCACATTTGGCCCCTTTGAATTGCTTCTATCATGTCAAACTCTATTGTAGTACAATATGCACCATTGTTTTCTTGTCCTAAATTGTCATATCCTGTCACTCTGCATGAGTAAATAGGTGCCAAGTTAAACCCTAAACAGGAAAGTTTTGCAATGGTAGGTCTGTGCTAAGTTTCTAAGTAAGAATCTTAGTTCCAAATGAAAGAACAGATCTGGGAGACACTGCCAAAAAGAACATACTGAGTGGAATAAAGGTAGATTTCAAAGTTCTACCACATGATCCATAACCAAGTGTGATATGAAATATTTTTTAGAAATGTACAAAGAACTCATTTTAGGCAAAACTTGTCTTTATTGTATAAAACAATAAGAAAATGGGATGAAGAAAAGAAAAAATAAAATACAATAAAAAATTTTAAAACACCAAATAATTACTTGGGGATATGTCCTTTAGCTGAACTGAGAAAAATACATGGAAAATAAGTTCCATAAACATTTTTTTTAATTCTATATCTTTACAGGAATTTCTTGAATGAAAAGTTAAGCCCCCAGTAATCAAACTGGAAGATAAAGGAATCCACTAAATCCCTCAGGATGGCAAGGTAATCCAACTCCTTTTTTCTCCAAGTAGTGAACTTTGTGAAATGATGGAGATATTAGCTCATTTGAACACATGTGCCATATTCGTACTGGAAAGACAGAAGGGAACTCTGAAGAGTCGCCTGTCTGGCCAGGTCTTGCCTTCTTTTCATGAGTAGCTAAACAGACCATCAAATATTCATTCTCTCTCTCTCTCTTTCTTTCTCTCCTTCTCTTCCTCCCACCCTCCTCTTCAGAATTTCAGTGGGGGAAATACACTAAAATTCTTCTCAGACATAATCCACTCTACTATTTTATTGCCACAGAGTTTAAATTCTTCAAACTAAATTTTAAAATTACCTACTCTAGTAGTTGTATAAGTATTATATTTTAGTTTTCCATGAGGAATAATTTTACATCTTCATCTTTAAAAAAATAAAGCTCCTTTTTATGACAAGAGTTGTTTACTAGCTAAATATCCAAAGATCTTTTAATCTTCTTTGGAGGGCCTATTTCCTTTCCCTGTAATGATTTTTGTTGTTTTACTCTAAGCAAGTATTGGTTTCTCCGCATACCTTTAAAAATGCAGTAGTTAAAACCAGACACATTCAAAGTAAAATTTAATCAATGTGAGAGTGCCATATTACACACTTTTGAGAGCTTTCTTAGGATTGTGGTGACCTTAATGAAGCCTATAGCTTATAGCTGACTCTGTCCACTAACATCAGGAAAAAAAAAAAAAATGGGACCTAGGAATAATCCAAAGATTGAGCTATTCGTCTACCAAATACAATGCAAGTATACTACAAGTCTAAAAAGCTAGCACAAGGGTTCAATGATTCTCAAGCTATGAGAAAATTATAGTTTTTAGTTCTTTGATCATGTGTAGGAGGCCACTAGCAGTCCACCAAAACCTGTAGTTTTTTCTTTTCATAATAAGATTGTAGCTGGGCACAAGATTAGACCATATTTCCCAGCTCCCTTGAAGTTGGATGTGGCTAGATGACTTACTTCTCTACAAAAGCATATGAGTGGAAGAAGCGTCTGCCATTTTAGGATCTGAGCTTGAACGAGAATGGGTCACATCTTCTACACTATTTACATTCTCTTTGCTAAATGCCAATGGCAATAAGGCACTACCAGTGGATATTTCTCCCCCTCATAACATCTAGCAACTCCTGAAATATTTTTGATTGCTACTGGCATCTAGTGAATAGAGGCCAAAATGCTGTTAAACTCCCTACAGTGCATAGCACAGTCCCTCAAAACAATGTCAATGATGCCAAGCATAAGAAACCCTACCGTGAGGGATGAAGAGCCACGATGTTGAATAAGCCCAGGTTCTTGGATGACTGCAATGAACAGAGTTATCCTGCCAACCTGAGCACTGCCCAAAACCATTGCTGGAGCTAGACAGAAATTTCTACTCTGTGGAACCTAAGAAATGTTGAGTTCGTGTGTTACCACAAACCAGCCTAACATAACAAAGAGCCCAAATAACATATAATTTTCAATGTACAAATTATCTCAAGCATCTACACAAGTAGATCTCTATCAACCATTTCCTTCTGTGTTGCTAAGCCTTAATTAGCTGTATTACCATTTTTAAATTATTTTTATGTCTTTTTGTGTTTTACATCTGCAGTGTTGTCTTTTTGTTTATTTTCAGTGTTGTTTGGGCAAATTGTTTAGAGTGAAACACAAGTCCCATGGGAACATGGGCTGTGTTGCTTGTGGGCAGTATGATACATATGGACCTTAGTATTGTGTCTTGTACAGAATTGAGCTTAAAATATATACTGAGTGAATATATGAATTGCAGAAAAGAAAGTCGAATAAAGAAAACAGGCTATGAGGTCAGTCTGAAAGAAGCTGTTTCTAGTACGGCAGCTCAAAGTGATCAAATGCTCATCTTCTAAATCCTCATAAAACTGCAAGTGGATGGGTGCCTCACTCTAGAATTTTGCTTTGAAGTAATTTCATACGCACCAGATTATAAACTGCAGGATCTACCTTCTTGTTTTTGAAAACTTGGAGATTAATAAGATCATCTGATCCCTATCATTGAAAATGCTAATTCTCCTATTTTGAGAAGCTATATCTAAACTCTTAGAAATGGAATTATAATCCCAAGCAACACTATACAGTGACTCTCTACTCTTGAATTAGGAGACAACTCTAAAAAAATGTGAATAAGCTGTAGTGAGCATTCTTTTCAGGCTCCAATAAAAGTTTTCAGCTATAATTTAAAATGAAAGAATATGGGCCGGTGAGAAAGCTCAGCGGCATAAGCACCTGCATGACAAGCACAAGGCCCTGAGTTCGACTCCCGCTACCCACATAAAAAAAAAAAAAAGAAAGAATATATATAGGTGTGTGTCACTTTCAGAAGACCTTTAAATGCCAATTAAGAGACACACCCGTGGTTGATGGCAGGTGCAATGTGTAGTTAACTGCGAGATTAAACAAACACCTGGATCAGCACTATGCACACAGAACACCTCGGTACACTGAGCGGTGTGTTTAGACAGTGATTTCGGCAGGACAGCATACCCACAGTCGCTCATTCCTGGGAAGGACACGCCATCAACCTGTTTTAGATTAGGAAAAAGTAATTGTGTTTTTTCTTGCTGAGAGGGAGACCTCACTTCATTTACCTCAGCAATTTTTGTCCTTTCTCTGAACCTACGTTGCAACCCAAAAGGAGACAGTGAAATGCACAGGGTTACCAGAGGAACACAACTGAGCATCGAAAGTTTGAAAAATCTTCAGTGGCTCAGAATTGAATAGAAGCTAAAATGTAAACTCATTAGCCTGTCATTTAACATCTTCTACTGTCAGAGCCCAGCCTACCTTAATTAGAGTAATTTCACAAAATTTTCACCACTGTTGAACTCCTTTCTGTACTGTCTTCCAACCACATTGCACGTCATTTGGTCAATCTGTTCTAAAACTAGAAAGACCACTCTTGTCTACTTCACGTACTGGACATCCACACGTCTTTCGAAAGTAAACTCAAATCCTGCCCCCTCCACAATACCCTAAAGCTTTTTGTGCTTCCTTTGAAATTGTACAGCAATTAATCATGTCTTGATTTGTCACATTTCTTGCATTGTTATCTTACAGACTGTTAACTAAAATGCTACTTTATTTAGCTATTCATGGTGAATGTTTTGTTTCTTCTTTTATAAGTCGTGAAAGAACAAGTTCTACATGGCTACTATGATCTTTGTAGCAAATATATATGTAGTGAGCATTCAGCTAAATATTTAGAAAATTTATTAAAATTAAAACATTGACAATGAGAATATTTCAAAAGGGCTTTCCTTAGGCTGTAGTAATTTAAAAGCAATACAATTTGAAAGAATATATTCTTTTGTTTCAGCTTTTATTTTTTATTAGTACATGTTTGCAATGATTACATTCCTTGTGAGGAGTTGGTACATGTACATAACACATCTTATTTTTTTATCTCCTTTTACTCTTTGCCCCTCCCTCCATCTCTTGATACCCTTCCCATTTGAATAAAATCTATCTACCTACTTATGATTATCTATCTTTTATTTAGCTCTTTATTTATAATTTTTAAATTTGGGTTGTGTATATAAAAGAAACTGTGGTATTTAAGCTTGTGCCTCTGTTTTATTTCACATAACATTATGGTCTCAAGATCCCTCTATTTTCATACAAATGACTCAAGTTTATCCTTCTTTATGGCAGAGAAGTATTGCATTTTCTTATAAATACCACATTTTCTTTATCCATTATCTGTTGACGGAAATATAGGCCACTTTCAAGATTTAGCTATTATGAATTGTGCTGCCGTAAACATAGGTATGCATGTGTCACTGAAGACTGAATACAGACCATGTATCTCCCCATGTATAAACTCAAATCAAAATGGATCAAATAGCTAAATGTTGTAACAGAAGCACTTAATCTGCTGGAAGATAAAATAGGTAACATTCTTGAAAGATTGTATTCTTATATGAATTTAAACCTCAACAGAGGACTATAAGTGCTATTACTATTGTCACAACTTGATTATATTAATATGTTATTGGTATACTACTTTTATTGATGTGAACTATGCCTCAAAGAGGCATTCTGTAATTTTAAGCAGATAAATTGGCGTGGCATCCATTGCGTTTACTTAACCAAGTTGGTGCACTGCCCAGTAGAATGCCAGGATACTGTGGAGACTTAGACTTGTTAGCCGACTTGATACAGGGCTGACCTGGTAACCTTTGTTCCCCACCACCCCACCCCTGCCAAAGCTGAGTCAACTACAGAACTCCAGTGTTATCCTAAGCAAAAGTCACTTTTGAGTGCAAAAATACTCCCATATGTTACATGAGCCATAAAGTTTCCTGAACCATGGCCCTTATAAGCAAAAAGAAGGTTTTTAAAATATATTAGACCTGAAAAAAATTGCATCCAAGTTTTTGTGCTAGTGAACCACACTTTGAGTTTCATGTTAGACCGTTGAATGATATGGTACAATATTTTCTCATACCATCAGAAGAAATCTCAATAAGGTATCGAGGGAAATATAGTACTATACAAGCACCATCATTTAATATTTGTATTTTCAAAATTTCTTCACAGATCAAATATTATAAATCCACAATTTTTAATCAGGAACTAATATAAAGAAAAACTTCCCTGAAAATAATGCTGAGTAAGTATCTGCAATCTAAAATGAATATAACCTACAGCAGAGTATAATTCACATCCATTTCAAAATATATTTGTTTTAGGAGCTTTCCATAGTCAATTTTTTTAAACGTTTGCCCCCTTTTATTATTCTGGTGATCGTAGTTTACCTATTTATGAGTACAGGAGCCCTCAATGAATTGCCACTATACACACTTAAATCGCATAATCCTCTCTCAAGAACACGGAAATGTCGAGGACAGGAAAATATATTAATAACACAACAGTCAGTTCTGCCTTGCCCCAGCCCCACAGCAAGCAGTCCGGAGTATGTGACTCTACAAACCGCCCAAGAATAGAGTCCGACACAACTGCCAATTTCTAAAGAAAGGGAAATCAGGGATTAGTGCATGTCCGGCTTTTGCTCAATTATATCACAGAAGAAAGCAAATTTGCATGTTTCCAAAGTAAACTATAGGAAACACTGTTGCAAAGACCAGTGGCGTGGAGAAAAAGCAGTGCACCTGGCCCCATCAAGCTGAAAGAACCCAACTTTCTCTCCCAGGAGCATCTAAATGAGCCCAGGCCATCGGTGTGATCAAAACCAGATGAGATGTCCTTGTGTAGAAAGAACACATGAAGCTCCACTGCTCTCTTTTTAATTTTATGTATATTTTCCTTATATTTAATTCCAAACTACATTAAGTCCGACTCAGAAAGCCAGGCGTGTGGTGCACGCCTGTAATCCCAGCACTCGGGAGGCTGAGGCGGAGGATTGCTGCAAATTCAAGGCCAGCCTGGGCTACATAGTGAGTTCAAGTCCAGCCTGAACTATACAGTGAAACCCTGTCTCAAAAAGACAAAAAAAAAAAAAAAAAAAAGCCCACCTCAGAAAGATATATATGAATTGAAACCAGATTATTTTCAGGGCTGTAAAGTCAGATGAAGGCAGGGCTGGGTGAATCAACAGAGTTACAAGTCATCTTTGGCAAACCAGAGAGGCAGAAATGTGAAGGCACCTATTAGTGGAGGCTGTGACTTTCCCAGTCAACTTGTGTAGAGATAGAATAAAAGAGACAATACCAGCTTTAGGTCCCAGATATCCCACACCAGGTCTACAAATTGAGAAACTGCTGTTAACTCTCTGCCTCGTGATTAGCAGCTCTGCTTTAAATATGTTCCACTTTCTTCTAAAGCCTCACGAATTTAAAAATCCCATTTGGAGTAGGAAGTATATATTTTCAAAAGGACGGTCTCTTTAATCTTTTCTAGAGTGGTCCTTTTGAAAATCTGATGAACATGGGAACATTTCTCATCAGGTGTCTTACATGTGTGCAGACACTTATCTTTCATATATTTGAGGAAGTCAGAAAACCCTCAAAATTCCATATGCAGACATATAAATCCGTAAAACCAACTCAAGAACCAAGGCCTTAAAGGGCGATGGAGGTGAAAACAAAGGCCACGACAGAACTCCTGATCATGAACACAGTAAATTCCCTTCTGGAAGGGGACTGAAGTCTTTAGAGGCCCTTAGGTTTTCTCCATTTGCCACTTTCCTTCTTTAGCATCCTATCCTCTCATGAGAAGGTCAAGCACTGAAATCGCGGGAAACCACCCACACCACACCTCCCTTCCACCAGAGGGGGTCACTGTGAAGCTAACTATTCACTGACAAAAATAAAACATACTTCTATTCTTTCCCATAACTGGGCCCAAAAGAATTACTTTAAAATGCATTTTCCACACTATAAAGTGTGTCTTAGCAAAACACAATAAACTCAACAGCGAAGCGATTACTGTACTTGTAAAACAGTTGGTGTTTCAGCAATATGCCCCTAAAAAAAGTATGCTTGGAAAAATGGATTCTGTTTCAACAGCTAAAAGGACATAATTATTTTTCTGCTGCATAACAGTTTTTAAATGTTAATGAGTTGAAATACAGTACCAAAACAGCTCCCATGCAGTAATACGGCATATCATTTGGCTGCCTGGTTCCTTTTCCTTTGTTTTTTTCTTCTGTGGTCAAATAGCACGCAAGAAAGTGGGAAGAGCGCTGGTGTCAGGTAACCACAGCATGACTACCACGTGGGACAGCTTGCTCTTCCTTAAATTTTCTCTGCATTTATATAAACTAGGTTTTCTCAGTCTCAGCCATACAGACATTCTGGACCCAATGAGATTTTGCTGTGGGGGCCACACACATCGCTAGGGTCCACCCGATAGGGAGCATCAACACCCCCTCCTGTACTCTGCAGCCGTAGCAATCAGAACTTCCAATGTTAATGAATGTCCTCTGGAGGGCAAAACTGTTCCCAGTTGAGAACCACAGAGCCCTGGTTTGCAGGAAAGAAATCGCTGGCAAGGCAGGATGCACTGTATCTCTGCATCAAAATAACCCATTCCCTAGATGAGGAGGGCGAATTTTATGAGCTAGATTTGTCTGATATGGTGAACAATGTCAACAGCATGACTGTCAAAGAGTTACTAAGGTCACCAAAAATAATTGATTTGGGGCCAGGGACATAGCTCAGCGGCACAGCGCCTGCCTGGCAAGTGTGAGGTTGTGAGTTCGATTCCCAGTACCAAAAAAAAAAAATTGATTTGCAACTTCAATGATTTTATATAGAGAATAAAAGAAACACTAAAATCTCATGAAACACTTTCATTTATTTATTCGACAAGTGCTATTAAGAGCTTAGACTATGTCAGACACTGTAATGTGAGCTGCGTCCCAAACTGAAAGGGGAAACACATTCCTGACTTGTCCTTGCTCATACTATGAGAAGAGTCACGTAAGGAAACAGACCATTACAGACTATCGTAAGTACTACTGCGGGGAAAATAAGTGGGAACCTTAACTAGAGTTAAGCGATTTAAAGAAATTCCTCCAAGACATTATATCTGAGCTGGGACTTAAAACAGAATGAGGCAGAAAAGAGGATAAGACTGTGAGTAAGAAGCTGGAACAGCATGAGAGGTGGCTGAGGGAGAAGATAAAGCAGAGTGTTCAAGGAAACATAAATCGCACAGCGTAACGTGCAGTAAATGAAGGACATGTGTAAAGAAGTAAGACTGGAGAGGAAAGCAGAGACCAAATCATGAAAGAAAGCATAGTAAGGAGGAGTTTGGGGGGTATAACAATGAAAACTTACTAAATCATTGCTAACTATAGTGGGTCTGTTAGGGTTCTCTAGAGAAGCAGTATCAATAGGGTGTGTGTGTGTGTGTGTGTGTGTGCGTGCGTGCGCGTGTGTAGAGAGAAATACAGAGAGAGAGAGATTACAAGGAATTGGCTCATGCTATTATGACCAGTTTCAAGATCCAGGGTGACCCAGCAAGTTGGAGACCCAAGAGAATCACTGGTATACTTCCACTCCAAAAGTAGTCAGGCAGAAATTCTCTCTTACTTGGAGAAAGGTCAGCATTTTGTTCTATTCTGACCTCAAGTTGATTGTATGAGGTCCATTCCCAGTAGTAAATGTACTTACTTTACTCAGTCGACCTGGCTTATTTAGTCTACCTATTTAAATGTTAATCCCCTCCAAATCATCCTTTAAATATCTGACACCCTGTAGCTCCATCAAGTTGACATATAAAATTACCCAGCACAGTGGTGAATGTGAAAAAGAATCAGATCTGGGGAGAACACAAACAAACCTGGTACAGCAAACAAAGCAAGAAATTCCAGTGTCCTGAAAAACAAAAACTATTTTAATAGAGGTTACAGCCTGGCATATAGTAGGAACTTACCGAAGACTTGGTTAATATTCATCAAATTAGTGAATGAAGATGCCAATGAGAAATCAAAAACATTTTCAAAGGATTTGTCTAGTTGAAACACTGGAGAGGTAGTCCCATGTACTTATGACATCTACATATATAATTTCATCAGTCCTGTTCAAATTAGAATTTAATATTATTCCAAATTGTTTAATTTCTGTTAAGTTCCACTGATAGTTTATACTGGTGAAGCAGCAACGGAAAAGACATTTTCAAATACTCTTGGTGAAATTTCTGGTTGGCAATCTGGCAGCATTAAGAACATTAAAAGTGTTTCTACACTTTGCCTTAGTAACTCTCCTTCTAAGTTTTTATTATAAAGAATTCACTGTAATGAAAAATTGAGAGCAGCTTAATTTCTAACATGGAAAAAGAGCTAATTCCTATCAGCCAAGTAAAAATGTTCTTTTCAATGTCAGTTTGGTGAAACAAGCAACATTTTAAAAACATGTTAAAAATTAGAATACAAAGTTATATATGTAATGTAATACTAAATACTCATCTGTTTCTCTCCAGTCTTATCTACAGTAAGAGACTAAGAGATAAAGCTGTATACAAAAGAGGGAAATAATCTGAATTTATAAAAACATATTTATGTACAAATTTACAGGTAATTTTTAAATTTTATTTCCACTGAAATTAGCCAAACTATATCAGGTAAATAGTCACTAAGTAAATGTTTTAAAAGAAAATGAATAAATGAGTCATGCACCTAATTGCAAATGAGCAGATGTCTGCCTATTAACTGTAAACTCTCTTTGGCTGAAAACAGGAGAAAGTAACAAGCTTGTGCAGACTGGTTTTCCACTGAAACTATGCATATCCTGCCCATTTTGAAAGAACTTTAATACTATGGGTTTGGAAAGAAAGAACAGTTCATCAGAATTTTTTGTTCAAGAGTCACATAACCCAATTCAATTAGTTTTCAAATTTCTATTAAACTGCGAAGGTCCTCAAATGTCTTGCAGCCTGGTCTCCATCACTGAAATGAACAGCTGAGTATGCATGTGTGCATGAAGGGACAAGTACAGGAACTCCTTTGATAAGCTTTCCCAGTGCTTAAGGACCTCCTTTGTCAATTCTTGCTTCAAGTTCAGTCCATTCCTTCTTGTCTGGTCCTCATAGAGTATAAAACAGCTGGGCTCCATTCTTCTTATATACTCCTTCAAACACTTTCAGAGAGTTATTTGTTCATCCATAAGTTCCCAACCCCATGCCCTGTGAAGTTATTTTAACCTCATAGGTCCAGTACAGTGCAATCCCCAGGCACATGTCCTAGGCCTCAGTTGGAAGCTTCTCCCAATTGTATGCCTGACAAAGAGTTCACTGCTATTCTAAGCACTACTTTAAAAACCTTCAGTCCTTGGAAGTTGACTATAGGATGGGAATAAGCAGATGAACCTATCATATTTATTGCTTAAAGTACTTTATTAAAGGGAAGAAATAAAATATCTTTAAGGCACTTGATCATTTGTCCAATTAGTATGCTTAGAGAGAGTCCCGGGAAGGCAGTGTTTAATTCTGTGTTAACTTTTTCATTCAATTACTCCTTCATACCCTAAACAAGGTTTGTTCATAAACTAAAATATTACCACAGTTTATAGATGTTCTTGCATTTCTGTCAGGAGTGAATGATTTATTAGAAGGACCTAGTTCTTTGAGAGCCCCCCATTCAATTATTGAGTTTGTTTTGAGGGCCTGCCTTACTCAGAGAGACATGATCTGATGCAATCTTTTATTTTATTAATATTTTAACATTTATGGCTTATTCACCTCTAGACAAATGCAAACAGAAAGGGGAGTTCCAAGGACTGGGAAGACTCCACTCTATGGCTATACTATATTTTACTAAAGCACTAAGTAGTTCTAGAGATAAAAATGAGAAAATATCTCTTAACTGCTCAGTAGTGCTGTTACTGGAATACTTATTCATAAAATAAGGAATATTTCTTCCTCTTTTGGCATTCTATGGTTTGTTTTGTATTTTTACTCTATGAATGCTAATTGCTAGGGAAAAAAAGTGCTATTCAAAAGGCAACTAATGGGAATGGCTTCATCTCTCATGTGCACACACACACACGCCACACACGTGCACATACACACACACGCACACACCAAACACACTCTTTCAAGCACATACCCAATTCCAACATGCGACTACTACGAGGTTGTTCTTTGCAACAAACCAAGGCCAGTTAAAAAGATTTACCATCATTGCCAATTGCCAGCAAAGTTTATATTCGAAACTGTAACAGAGTTAAAAAAATAAAATTTTAAAGCCCTAATATTATTAATTGGATGATAACTGAAAGAACCCTTCTTACTGTAAGTCTAATCTACCTATGTTATCGAATTGTTGGTTAATTCTATATTTACAATTAACTGGCAAGAAGTACTAAAAATAAATAGAAGTTAGCCTAGGAGATCTTTTACATTATTAAGAAAAATTTTAAATTAGAAAAAAACATAGTTATCTACAAACAATTAAATAGGCCTCTGCTTTTTAAATGGATTCAAATACTGATTCTATTTTTCTAATTAGATATTTAAACTCTGTTCTTCTTTGTTATAAAATATTAATTATAGCTGATACAAAATATATTTAATTATGACTAACTGTAAAGCTAAAATGAGCTAACTGCTTATATAAAAATTTCACACACTTTTTAGCAAAGTTTTTCTGTGAGAATAGGGAACTTAGAGAGTTAGAAGACCATCCAAAGCTACCAGCAGAACTGCAATCTTTGTATTGGAAACTCAAAGAAAAAGGAAGCCAATGGTTTCTCCATACAATGTCACCCTCAAACCTCTCAGTCCACTGACCTCATCCCAGTGGCCAGTACAGTCTTGCTCATCACAGAATGCCTGGTGATTACTACAGCAGTCTATTTGGCTACATGTGGTTTACTAAAAAAGATGAGGTGCCTATATTTTTTAGCCAAGGTTTACAACCTTTTCTTTAAAACATGGATTAGGTAGACATTTTTATAGTCCTCTTTGGATAAAGATTTTCTTTTGTCAACATGGCTGGTTTTGTTTTTGTTTTTGTTTTTGTTTTTGTTTTTCCCTTTTGACAGCTACAATTCCCAAAGGGACAAATGAGAATAGCATTTCATAGATGAGAAATCTTATCTCCCTCATCAAACATCTTACCTCTTGATATGACTTGTGACTGACAAACATAGGGTACAGTCCTACTGAACATTTTCCAACTTTCGCTGGGCAATAAGAGTTTTCCTGCTGTTTCTAAAGCAAAGTCATTTGGCTGCCACTGGAAGCTTTAAAATGTTGAGCATGGTTGAGAGATACTCTTATTAAATGAGACATTATATTTCAGTAAATATTTATCAAACCAATGCTCTTAACGGGTTAGTACCTTTTTTCTTTGAGCAAATGATCTTAACTTACAAGAGGGTGACACACTTTAATAAGCTTAATTGCATTAACTTTTTTTCCAGTTCTTTTACTTTTGTTCATTCCAAATAAGACAAGCACCAATGCCTTACTTAATTTTACATCTATTATCAGGGAGTTGACCAAGTTTCAAGTAAAATGTCTTTGTCTAAACCATTTCTTTGCACATTTAAAGACCACTAAACAAATTTCATTATTATTTAAAACTAATTAGGGCCTGTGACATAGCTCAGTGTCATAAGCGCCTGCCCAGCAAGCGCGAGGTCCTGAGTTCAACTCTCGGAACCCACATAAAAGGAAAAAAAGGGCCAGTGATATCACTCAGTGGCATAAGTGCTTGCTGGCAAGGGCGAGGTCCTGAGGTCAACTCCCAGTACCCACATAAAAAAATAAATAAATAAATAAAACTAATTAATGCTGCTTCAATTATATTTACATTTTTACCATTTCTTTGCATATTATGGTTACTTTAAAAAATCAGATATGTGTTGTGGTTTTACTTAGAAAGACTAAATGAACATCAACTTCGATGCAAGGAAGGAAAAGGAATGTCTACTTATATCTGTGGTATATTCCAACAGAGAGGCTGTTAGTCATAGTTCTGTGTTCTCTTCTAACTCAGCAAGAGTGTCGCAAAAGAAAGAAGCATGCCTTAGTTTTTGAAACCACAAAGAAAACTCCCTACAGTAGCTGAAGAAGGTGAAGAATGAGAAACAGAGCACTGTCCTCGAGGATACGACCCTTTGATACAGAGTGGGCAGAGCTGCAGCCATGCACTTGCTGACTCAGCAGTTACTGTGTGTCAGGACCACACGCCGCAGCTGTGACAACAGCCATAGCAACAGCACGGGAGTCCTGCAGGAGCTATGTCAACATTTTAAACCTAAAACTGGATAGCAAGGTGAATTCTTTATTATTGAGTCACAAATTCACTTATTTTCTACTTCACTTACTTGGAAAGTACTCAAAACGTATTCATAAATCATACTCATAATATGACATCTTATTAGGTGGAGATAGGGTGAGGGAAAATTATTATAAGTACATTGGCATGAGGAAAGAAAAATCCCTACTAGCAGCTCTTAGAGAACTTCGTATCAACAAGCTAAACCAAGTCCACACTTCCGTTTGCACAAAGTAGTATGCATACAACCTTGTACGATGGACTTGGATAGAATCTTTTGATCCATTTCTTCAACCTTGACAAGCCATTAGAATGCCATCAACATTATTTTTCTCTTCAAAGTTTACATTTGAAAGATGTAATTTTATATAAATATATTTTTATGAGAAACACTAATATGTTACATGATAATTTTCCTGAGTCTTTAACTATTATTCTCTCACCTTTTCTTACACTTACCATAGTTTTCTCCCATAACGATATCCCTTGACTTCCAAAAAGGTCATTGCTATATACAGTTTGCTTCTGGGTACCTCCCTAACACCCATGTGTTAAAACTGTGGTCCCCAGCCTGGAGGGGGAAACTGTAAGAGGTAGAACCTAGTCAGAGATCTCCCAGTCCCTGGGGAGCGTGCGCTGGTAGGAGACAGCAGCACCCTAACCTCGGCCATCCTTCACCTTTCTTTTCCAGTCTTGGCCATGAGGTGAACTTTTTTTGCTCTGCCCAAAGCTCCTTGCCATGACTTGCTGCCTTGCCCAAGGACTAAAAGCAACAAAGTCAACAACAACGGACTGGAACTTTCAAAACTGAATCAGAATAAACTTTTTCTCTTTATAAATTCACTATCTTAGATATTTGTTACAGTAATGCAAACCAGCATGGTTAACTGTTCACTTGTGCTGTTTCTTTAGGATTTGTGTGAATCGGTTAAACTTGTTCAAAATCTATGACAACCATTACTTGTACATACAATGTACATAGTTGAAAAGCTTGAATACTTTGCCAATAACTTTATCTATGTTGTGGCCTGAATGTCTGAGTACGTTCAAAGACAGAATGCTGAAGAGAATACAGACAGTTTATCTCTAAATAATTCAGTTTAAAAACAAAACCAAATCCCTTTCATGAAGATGCATAGTTTCCTGTATAATCACTGAATAATCAAGTTTTAATCACAAACTTGATTGAAAGTCAACATGGCACTGGAGCCTAAGGAGTTAATTAGTGTAAATGCAAGGGTACACCCTGGGACTACTTCTCTGGGGTTGGTGTTACGCTGAAAGAAACCAAAATTGCACACACCCATTATTCTTGAAAACACCTCTCTTCTATTCAATTTGAAATGTTCCCATTTTGAAACTACATGGAACTGACTAATTACATATTTGGGCTCCTCAGATATGCAGGACAAAAGACTTGTTTATGTTTTAAAGAATTCATTTAGAGAGTTTCATAGTAATCTTACACTCTAAAAGCGTGTTTTGTTAAATGACTCTAAGGCCACAAAGAGCAATAATATTTTATATTCCACTTTTCCCCTTACTTTATTACTTTTCATTCTTATACTGTGAGATTCAAGCAGAGAAGCCAGATTAAAATAAAAAAGTAATAATCCTATGGATATAAAGAAGCTTAGTCACATGAAAACTAATTCAGAAAAGTTATTTCTGGTATTTTAAGAAAAGATACTGAACAAATAATAATGGACAGTAATTTAAAATGATATTTGGAAAGTAAGTGTTTTTCAAATATAAACAGATATACTATACTTTGCACCCACAGTCCTTTTTCAGCTGAGTGTGATCAGGAAGATACCTCTTGAGCTGCACACACTCACACACACACACAAATTTGGCAAAGGATCTACAGAAGCAGCTTCAAAAAATGTTGTCACCTTCATTCTTTTGGAAGGAAAATAAAGAAAGCTAAGAAAAGATGGAGGCAGGGATTGAGGAGGGGGAGAGGAAGGAGGGAGGGAGGAGTTATGGAAAGAGAACCAAAGAAGAAAAGAAAGAAAGAAACAAAGAATAGAGGGAAGGAGGAAGGAAGGAAGGGAAAGAAAGAGAAAAGGACAGCTATTTTCTGCCTTTGTATACATTAGTCAAAACAAAAATGTTTTGGGGCATTTTTTTAAATGAATTACCTTCTTGAGGGGGAGTTTGTGCACATCTGTGTGTTTGTATGTGTGTGTTGTTTGTGTGCTTTTTTTTACTATTCTTTCTTTACATTTAACTTACAGTAGAGCTCCCTTTATTCATTACAAAGGGTACTCTCTATCCTAAAACCCTAGATCCCAAGATTAAGACTTGATTTGTCCACTAATACATTACAGCTATTGAATTTGTATGTGGAAAGAAGCTTTACCTGAAATTTCCATTATGTTCTATTAAACAAAATAGCTACTCACTGTTTACAGATAAATTCTGTGCTAGTCTCTGAACATTAGTTATGAGCATCAACTTGAGCAGAACACAGAGCCTTTCCCAATAGTCAGAGAATCTGGTCCAATAGACAGCAGTGAGTCTGTCTTTTGGAATTCAAAAGCTATTTAAGTAAGAAATTAAAATAATATAAATAAAATAGTAATAATTTAATGACAGTCAGGACCAAAGACCTGCCATAATAATCTAAATCTAAAATAATCTGGAATTTTTAAACCAGAGAATAAACAACATAAAGATACAGGTAATAATATGAGAAGAGGGGGCCGGTGAGATGGCTCAGCAGCATGAGCACCTGCCTTGCAAGCGCGAGGGCCCGAGTTCGACTCCCAGATCCCACATACGAAAAAAGGGGCTGGTGATATCGCTCAGCGGCACGGGCGCCTGCTGGTGCGCGAGGTCCTGAGGTCGACCCCCCCGGTACCCACAAAAAAAAAAAAAATATGAGAAGAAACAGGAGAGGAAGCTTCCTTACAACTTAGAATAAATTCCCTTGCTTATGTCTTTTGATGCTCCTTTTCTAGCCCTCCCTTTTCTTCAGGAATTCTGACAATACAAATGTTAAACCTTTTGTTATCATCTCAATGTATTTTAGGATTTCTTCATTTTTTTCCTATTTATTTCCTCTTTGAAGTGCAGGGTGGGTAACTTATATTTTTTTTTTTTTTGTGGGTACCGGGGGGGACGACCTCAGGACCTCACGCGTCAACAGGCACCCGTGCCGCTGAGCGATATCACCGGCCCCTTTTTCGTATGTGGGTTCCGGGAGTCGAACTCGGGCCTTCGCGCTTGCAAGGCAGGCGCTTAAGCCGCTGAGCCGTCTCACCGGCTTTATATTTATTTTTTAATCTTAAATTCACTGATTCTTCTCTTCATGCTGCTGTTGAGCTCATCAGTAATTTCTTTGGTTGGTTTTGCACGTGTGTGTGTGTGTGTGTGTGTGTGTTTTACCCCTGGTTACTATAGTTTTTCCATTTCCAAATTTTAATTTACTGTATTTTTTGTTTCTTTGCTGAGACTGTTTATATAGTTCCTTAAAACATTCTGATGATGACCATTTTAAAGACTTCATCTAATAATTCCAACATCAGCATCATCTCAGTGTTGATATCTGTTGACGGTGTTTTCTCTTTCTACTTGGTTTTCCCTTTCTGATTCTATATGATTAGTGATCTTCTCATATCTTCGAGCCAAGAAAAGTCATGTTTTCCCACTGGGCAGGGAGCAGGAGGTAATGCTCCCTATGGCTGAGCGGGGCTACACATGCAGGCTTCACTTAGCCTTCTCTAATAACACCTCCATCTGCCCTGTCCTGAAGTGTTTTTCTTCTTTCCAGACTTTACCCTCTTTCTTGCCTTCAGAAACTATAGGTCTGTGAGTCTTAATGCCTAAGATTTTCCACATAGGATTCTAGAGGCAGATGGGGAAAGGCAGGGGTTGGCATAAGTCAGTGTTTTTCCTTTGTGAATGTGGAATATTTTTAAGACAGCAACTTCTCAAAAATATAAAATCTCCATGGAGCAGATTAGTGAAGTAGCTCTTCTAGTCTTTTCTTTTCTTTTTTCCTTGTCTTAGCTTGCCTTGCCTTTTCCTTTCTTTCTTTCTTTCTCTTTTTTTTTCTTTCTTTCTTTCTTTCTTTTTCTTTCTTTCTTTCTCTTTTTTTCTTTATTTCCAAAGGCAGATTATTACCAGAAAAGATACAGAATAAAAATGTATTGTTTACTATAAATGAAAAAGTATATAAAATTAATGATGACAAAGTAAGGGAGGAAAGAGCCAAAGAAAAATAATGGAAATGTTTTCTCCTAATTTTATTCTTTATTTTGGGTTTCTGAGGTGTGTTAGGCTTTTATTTACTTGACTCCTAGACTTTTATTGTCTCCACCTATAATTTATTCAGTGAACTGAATTTATTCAGAGTCCAAAGACATAAGAAAATTAAGCAAAAGAAAAAATAAACTTACTTGCACAGTAGATATGTAGAATCTCTCATAAATATAAATAAGTGGCCAAGATACTGTTTTTTTACGTGACTGTTTTTTATAAAATAGAAACTAATCCTTTTTTATAAAAAATAAAAAGATGAAATTTTTAAGGAGATAAAAATGCTAATTTCCCTGATTTGAACATTATACATTGCAAACGTGTATCAAATTATCACACTGTACCCCATAAATTTGTGTAATTAAAATAATACTAATTAATAAAAATAAATAATTAAGATGGCCTATTATTTTTAAAATTACAGTATTTAGTCCCAAAAACCCACACATTTCCTTTCACATTATTGGATGTGGGGAGTACTACCTTTCAAACTCTTTTCTGCAAATTCTTCTAAAAACAGTTTCAAAATTAAGAAGACCAAGCAAAAGAGAATCACTTCTGATCCTCATTTTTTTCTTCTAAAACAAGTATTTATGTTTTAAACCCTAATGTGAAGGGGGAAAAATTGGATTGAGGACAATGTGGAAGCAGCAATTATAAAAATTTATGGAAGTACAGATGTACTTTGTACAAATCAGTTTGTAACTCATTCTTGGAACATGTAAGAGAACCAATCACATAATTATCAGTGTATTTTTTTGGGGGGGTACCGGAGGGTCGACCTCAGGACCTCGCGCGCCAGCAGGCGCCCGTGCCACTGAGCGATATCACCGGCCCCTTTTTCATATGTGGGTTCCGGGAGTCGAACTCGGGCCCTCGCGCTTGCCAGGTAGGTGCTTAAGCCGCTGAGCCATCTCACCGGCCCTATCAGTGTATTTTTAAAGCACATATGCCATGATAAATTAAGTGCCACCATGATAAATGTATATTATTTACAGCAACATTTTGTGAAGCAGACCACAATGCCCAGACAATTTCAGACAGCCACAAGTCTTCCAAATACATTTTCTTGGGTATGTATTCACTTAATATGCCTAATACTAGGAAATGATACAGTCTTAACAGAAAATAATTACATTGAATTACCAAGAAAGAAAGGAACATCATATCTTCTTATGTTAAACAAAAACAGGGTTTGAAAATAATTTAAAATGTCTCATCTAGGCCTTAAATTTGGGAAAAATCACCCTCATCATGTTGATTGATCTATTTATATTTAGAATGTATCTTTGAAAAATCATCTTGTCCAACTTTGGTTTCACAGATGAGGAAATAGAAATGATCTTCAGGAGCAAATCTCCAGAAGTTTTTGTTGTCATATTTAGGATCACACACACACGCACACGCACACTCACACTCACACATGTTTGCACAAGGAATAGAGATAAATGGATGGAATCATCTTTGACATAGTAAAACAGGAGCATCTAAGGGATGGTGCTTGAATTACCTTTTGGTTTTTGTCAACAGTTGCACAATCTAAGGCTTAAAAGATATGTTTTTTCCTGAATCTTTAAAATAGAGACCATGCTGGAAAGTGACTCTGACTTTAAAGGATCCAATTACTGGCTGTGTGGTTTTGGGCAGGTTATCAAACAACTCAACCTCTATTCTTTAGTGACATAGTAGAAAAACTGTATATAAATTTTAGAAGAGTTGTGAAGATAAAATTACACTAATAATTGTAGTTTACAGGATGCATTTTA
Source organism: Erethizon dorsatum (assembly GCA_028451465.1). Taxonomy (NCBI): domain Eukaryota; kingdom Metazoa; phylum Chordata; class Mammalia; order Rodentia; family Erethizontidae; genus Erethizon; species Erethizon dorsatum. Next base: position 101,868,552 of record CM051826.1, read on the forward strand.
ATGAAGTTTACATTAAGCTAGTGCTTTTAATTAGCATACTCAACAATTGCATTCTAGGAATTTATTCATTCTACCAATATACCGGCATATGTATAAATTAACATATATGCTGCTTTGTAACATTTTACAAGATATGTATGTAGGTGAAATAGACAGAAAGGTAGACAGATGACATACCAGATAGATAGATAGATAGATAGATAGATAGATAGATAGATAGATAGATAGATAGATGATAAATAGATAGATCGCTTATATGTTTCTATGTAGAATATTCATTGTAGAAAATGAACTAAAACATTTGTCCTTCTGGAAAAGGGAATTGAGTGTGGCTGGGAACAGGAATAAAAAGGAAATTTACTCTTTATACTGTACCTTCTAGTATCTTTTGAACTTTGTTCTGTTTGCATGTATTGCCTATTCAGTTAAAAATAAATAAAAATGTATAACTTTAATTATTGAGAAAACTAATAGTGTAAGATTGCTTAGTTGTTTTTCTCTTGGTATGTTTGCTTTTGTTTGTTTGCTTGTTACATTTTCTAACAAATTCAAAAGTTTAGAGTAGCTAATTATGCTCATACTTTCAAATGAAAATTAAAGGCCTAAAAACTAGCACTAAGAGTGATTTTAATATTTTGGACCAAAATCGTCAGCTTGATTGACTGAACACAATTACAAAAGAAGGTGATTGCACAGCTAACCACTAGGTAATGCTGGCTTAGAGCAATTATTCTTAGTATAACTGGGAAAGAGAATGTATCAAAATGTAGCTGCTTCGACAAAGTGGAGGAAGGCTTTATCCAAACATATACACATTTATACATACACATACATAAGTGACATACGCACATATACATATATTCTAGAGCCTGAAATGCATACCACCCAGCCGTTAAGGATCATTGGTCTACAGTATGTGTGAAATTTGGATGTCATTTCCAAACAAATATAAATATTAATTAAATTATTCTACAGTTTAGTTACATAGAATAAAACTCTTGTTCAGTGATTTATTTTTGGCATTCCCTTGATTATTTTTATCCCACAAAACATTTATGAACATTTCTTTTTTCTGCTTCTGCTTCTTGGCTCTCAAAGCTGGTAGGAGGCATCACCGTCTAAGAGTTGTCAGTCACAACTCAATCCTAGAAAGCTGCATGGAGACAAACGTGGAACTGGGAGGAAAGACTGCCTAGTTAAGCAGCAGCAGGTTGTCTGACTCGTACTATCAGTAATCGTGAGGCAGAAATGGGAAAGAGTCCTCGGTGACATTTTGTGTTCGTGTATTTGTAACAGAAAGGGAAAAGATAGAACTGACTGAGATCACTTATGCTCCAAAAAGTAATCATAATTTCTCTCCAGAGTAGACAGCTTTTTATTTAGCAAAACACCTTGACAGGCCACTTGGGTTTCAATGCCGAGGCCCCCAGGGCCTCCTCTGGAAAAGAACAGAGAAACAAAGGCTCCTGTGAGTTACTCTACATTTAAAAAATGAAAGGGGAGGGAAAGATTGGGATCAGCCTCCTGTAGAAGAGAAGTCTTGACAGAAACAAATGCAGATGAAACCTGGATGGCAGATAAAAGTGGGGAAACCTGCTCAAAAGATGAGAAGCATGGAATTCTTTTTTTATATGTTCTATTATTCTTTTTAATTCAAACACATACAAAGAAAAAAAGAGTCTCAATGAACTTCCTCAAACCCATTACTCAGATTAAACAAATTATCAATTTTCTGTTCTTCTAGTTTGTTTCTTTCTCCACTATTTTTTGTCATTGTTCTTGCAGTAAGTCACATTTGAGCTACAAATATCTCAGAATAGTATCACTAACAGATAAGGAACTTTTAAAAACACAACCTCAGTACTGTTACTCAACCCAGCACTACTGTCTTGGTAGCATCTAATTTTGGTAGTCACTTAGTTATGGTTATTTCAAAAAGGTTCTTTCTTGACATTTCATCAGGATCTAAACAAGTTTCATGATGCATCTACATGATGCATGTCTTAAAGCTTGTTACCTAGATAAAAATCCTCCCTCTGTATTTCTTCCCATTTATGTTATTTTCCAGTGTCATTTGCCTAGAATTTTCCATTTTTTTAATTTGGCTGTTTATATTTTTATAATGGTATTTGTTTTCCTCTATTGCCAATATTTCCCATAAATTTGTAGATAAGGAGGCTTCATTAGATTGATGGTCAGATGTCTCAAGGTTTTTCAATTAAGTTTATTTTCCAATTGATGAATAAAACATAAAAATTACACAAAGTTACGGAGTACCATCTGTATCCATTGTGCAATATTTAAATCAGTTTAAAGACACCTATTAAGGAGCACAAAATTCTTTAAAGCCAAGTTTTTAGGTAAAGCTGGTATAGGCACATCCTTGAATAACTCATGCTTATGGGACAATAAAAAGGTCCAGATGATCAGAGACCCAAGAAGAAATGCTGTGAGTGTAAAGAAGTGGAATACAGTCATGGGGTGGGAACATGAAATAGCCACCTTTCTTTTTGTTTATGCTACACAAAGTTATCCTTTGATAGGTCTGGAGAAGTATAAGAAGAGAATAGAAAAAGCTAACAACCATATAAAATATATATTATACTTGCCAATAATATTTCACTTCAGTCACCTACCAAAAACAAAACAAACAAAAAAAGATTGCCCTGTCTGCTCTCCATCTCTTTGATGATCAGTAAAAACCAATATTAAAAAGTTTTCATTCATATTTCAATGCTCTAGATGCACTAAAGCAAAAATCAGTCTTTGAAGACCCCATCTGGGAGGTAGTTTGATTCTGGAATTTTGTTTTGCATGAATATGTAGATCACAAATGGGTTTCTTTAATTACCACCTGTATTACATTTTTAATGGTTACATAAAAATCATCATATTTAAAATTACGCAAGGCTATTATTTCTATTTAGGTAAATAAATGTGGCTCTAAATCTAAAAGTCTTACCTAATATTTGAAATTAATTTAAAAATGCACATTTATGCATCTCATATTATTTTCATGAAATATTTCATCAAAAGAAAGACAAAACCAAGGACATACCAGTCCATTGGCAGTGACAGATACTGGGTATTAGAGGCATATAGAAAATCTCTTTCATTGCAAACACTCTGAATGACATCCAAATAAAGATAAATATCAGATGGATCTGAATTTTTTAAAAGGTCTGAAATCCATTAAGTGAAAAGAAATGTTTTCTTGCAGTATATAAAAGAGACAGAGAGAGAGAGAGAGAGAGAGAGAGAAAGACAGAGAGACAGAGACAGAGAGACAGAGAGACAGGGACAGAGAGAGAGGAATATGAAACAACACAGTTAATGAATAATCTAGTAAGACAAATTGGAAATTCTTGGACTCAGTATTAGAAGCAAAATTGGTTTTTCTGCCTATTTAAAAGAAATAATAATTAGGAAATCTCTCCAACAACAAACTATAGCTAAACAATTCTCAATTGTTCATAATTATAAAGAATAATTTAACACTCAAAAGTGTGATGTTATATAAAGATTGTTTACCACTATATTAAGCTTATTTTTCATTTCTAGTTTTCATTTAACCTAGGAAACCTAAACCTAGTTACTTCATCCAGGTGGGAGGAGGAATGGCCAAAAAAAATCTACTTTATGTTGTATGTATTATATTGGTATATACTGTGTGATTTCTAAAATTCTTTCTATTGAAGTATAACATTAAACAATGCCCACATCATAAATGTAGAGTTTAATGAGTATTCGCAAAGTAAAAAAAAATTACTATTAACTTTAACTCAGACCAAAAAATGGAATGTGAGCTAGCACCCCATCCTGCCTCCTAATACCCTCCACAATTTCTATTTGCACAATTTTTACTTTTAAGCACCGTGCATTAGTTTTTTTCTATTTTTGAACTTTATATAAATTGAACATCACAGGGTGTACTCTTCAGTTTCTGATTTCATTCAGTGTTATGGTTATGTGGCTCACGTTGCTGCTTGTAGTTGTGGGGCACTCACACATACTGCGGCATGGTGTTTATCTATCACAATTTACCCACCCATTCTCTGGTTGATGGGTTCCTGGGTAGTTTTGTCATTGTGCCATTATAAACACTGTTGCCATGAACATTCTATGTATGTCTTTTGGTACACTGAGCTATGCATATCTTTTGGCTATGCAACTAGGACTGGAATTATTTGTGCCAGATATTCAGCTTTAGTAGCTATTGATCCAGAATTCTCCAAAATGGTCACAACACTTTACACCATTGCCATCAGTGTATCATAGCTGCATAGATGTGCTGCAGCCTTGTTAAAACTTGTTGTCAAGTGTGAGCTTTTTATTTTTTGGTTTGTTTTCAAATTTAGCCACTCTGCTGGATGCAGTGGCATATCATTGTTCTTTTAATCTGTGTCCCTTGGTATAGGCAAAGACTTTATGAACAAAACCCCAATCACACAGGATCTATCACAAAAAACCAACAACTGAGATCTGTCTTATTAAAAAGGCTTTGGGCCGGTGAGATGGCTCAGCGGCTTAAGCACCTGCCCGGCAAGCGCGAGGGCCCGAGTTCAACTCCCGGAACCCACATACGAAAAAGGGGCCGGTGATATCGCTCAGCAGCACGGGCGCCTGCTGGCATGCGAGGTCCTGAGGTCGACCCCCCGGTACCCACAAAAAAACAAAAAACAAAACAAAAATAAAAAGCCTTTGCACAGCAAGAGAAAACACCAGCAGAGTGAAGAGACAATGCACAGTGTGGGAAAAAAAATTTTGCCAGCTGTTCCTCAGACAAAGGACTACTATCTATAATATATAAAGAACTCAAAAAATTCACACACCCCCAAATTTAAAGACCTAATCCAAAAATGGGCATCTGAGATGAATAACACACTCCTCAGATGAAGAAGTACAAACAACAAATAAATATATGAAAAAATGTACATCATTGGTCATTCGAGAAATGCAAAGTAAAACAACGCTGAAGGATTCTACCTCACCCCAGAAAGAATGGCTATTATCAAGAAATAACCAATAACAAATGCAAGCAGGGCTGTGGGGAAAAAGGAATCCTTCTCCACTCTTGGTGGGAGTGTAGACTGGTACAACCACTGTTGAAATCAGTGTGGACATTCCTCAAAAAACTAGGACTAGAGGTTCCACTTGACCCAGCTCTTCCTCTTTTTGGTATCTTCCCAAAATAATTAAAAAATCATACCACAGTAATATATGAACACCCATTTTTATAGTGACACGGTTTGTAATAGCTAAATCTTGGAAACAACCCAAATGCTTATCAACTGATGGATAAAGAAAATATGGTTTTATACAATGGCGCACTACTCTGACATAAAGAAGGATAAGCTTGAGATATTTCTAGCTAAATGGATGGATGTTGAGACCATACTCTTAAGTGAAGTAAACCATACTCTTAAGTGAAATAAACCATACTCTTAAGTGAAATAAACGAGACACACATGTATAAATACCACATTGTTTCTCTGGTGTGAGAAACTGAAAGTATAAATAAAGACCAAATTGTATAATAGGTATTGTGAAATAAGAAAAAAAGTTCAAATGGGAAGGGGAACTAGTGAGGCGGGAGGAGGAAAGGAAGAAAGGGAAAAGAAAAAAATGAGAAAAGGAGGAAAAAAATAGAAGTAAATCTTTTGTAAATAAGGAGGAGAAGAGAGGTTGAAGGCCAGGTAGGGGAATGGGAAAAAAAAGATTCAAGTTATATCATGTACAGGTATAAATTCCCTATGATGAATGTGATCATTATGTAGACCTAAAATGTACCAATAAATTTAATTAGTAAAAAAGTAATAATCTCTGTGTCTTCTATAGCCCCTTTTGTGAAGTACCTATTAGAAGTTGTTTCCCCCACTTTTCAGTTGTATTTTTCATCTTTTGCTTATTTTAGATCTTAGCCCTTTGTTGGGTATATTCACTGGAAACATCAACTTTTATTCTATGATTTATTTTTATAATGTCTTCCAGATCTGAGATTTTTAAATTTATATCATAATGTCATGTGCACAAACAAGAGTTTATTTTTCCAGTTTAAAAAAAGCAGATAGGGGCTGGGGATATAGCTCAAGTGGCACAGCGCTTGCCTGGCAAGCTCGAGGTACTGAGTCCCATTCCCAGTTCAAAAAAAAAAAAGCAGATAACAAAGAGGAAATATGGCCTAGGCATATTAAAAAGGCTAAAAGAGCAGGTTGTTAGGAGCTCGGTAAACCACTGAACCTCGACATTTCTCAGTATTGTCCTCTCTTGGTCGGTAATGCATATGTTTTGTGCAAAATTTCGTATAGTGTTAAACTACCTAAAGCAGCAAAAATAAAAACAGAAAGATTAATATATGTTAATTTATTTAAAAACTTGTAGAAATATACTAGGGCTGGTTTTAAACTTATACACCATGATATATCTTTCCATAGAACTACCTTTATAAACTCTGTACTAGCAGAAATTTCATTAAAATCTATTGCTGAAACAATTCTCCTCAACATAAGATGGCAAAAAGGAAAAAGCTCAGTGAATAATCTGAATAAGTCACCCAATCTTCACATTCTTTCAGGAACAAATTGTATCTGGTGAGTGTTTGATTAATTATGCTGCCAACGACTTTGCATTCAAAGCAAAACATGCAAAGATATGGTATCTTAGTTTTTGTAGTTTCGTAGAAAGATATAGTGTGATATAGAGAGAAAAAAAGCCGACTGATATCAGGTCATCTGAAGTTTAAATCTCAAGAATTTACTTCTTAGGAGTTCTAAAAAAAAATTTACCTATTTTAACCCCAGTTTTTTATCATAACTAGGGTTAATAGTCACAGAGATTTGTGAAAATTGAAGATCATTAATTGAAAATTCATTACGAAAAGTACAAGCCAATTTAAAAAAGGTAAAAATTGCATTTTTTATTTTAAAGAGAAAAAACAATAAAAATGATACAGGATTTCAAAACAAGATAATAGGAGATTGACAATGGTTCATACATTGCTTATTGTTATCGTCAAAGTTGTTGCTCAGATCACAAGTTATAGGCATGAAAAACTGATCAAACAATACAAGCACAAGCCGTTCTTTTCAATGAACTAACAGAAATTAGTACTATAATTATCTTAACTATCTTGTATATATATATATATATATATATATATATATATATATATATATATATACATATATTTTTTTTCTTTTCCCTTCCTTCTTTTCCCTATTCCCCCATCCCAGTCTCTTTTTCCTTTTGACCAGTTTCTTTCCCTTTCACAATATCTACTGTACATTTTGGATCTTATTTACTCTTTCTGTTTCTTACACTAGGGAGACAATACGATGTTTACACACATGTGTCTGATTTATTTCACTTATGAATATGGTCTCAAGTTGCATCCATTTACCTATAAAAGCCCCAAGTTTATCCTTCTTTATGGCTGAGTAGTACTCCATTGTATAAAAATACCACATCTTTTTTATCCATTCCTCAGTTTATGGGCATTTGGGTTGTATCCAAGATTTAACTATTACAAATTGTGCTGCTGTAAACATGGGTGCATATGTATCACTATGGTATGATGGTTTTAATTCTTCTGGGAAAATACCCAGAAGGGGAATAGCTGGGTCGAATGGGATCTCCAATCCTAGTTTTTTGAGGAATCTCCACACTGATTTCCACAGTGGTTGTACCAGTCTACACTCCCACCAACAGTGCAGAAGTATTCCTTTTTCCCCACAGCCCCTCCAGCATTTGTTATTGGTTGATTTATTGATGATAGCCATTCTTTCTGGGGTGAGATGCAATCTCAGGGTTGTTCTAATTCACATTTCTCAATTGACCAATGATGTTGTACATTTTTTTCATATATTTATTTGCTGTTTGTATTTCTTCATCTGAGAAGTGCATGTTTATCTTAGATGCTCATTTTTGGATTGGGTCTTTGAATTTGGGAGCCTGATTTTTTTCAATTCTATATATGTTCTAGATATAAGTCCTTGTCTGAGGGACTGCTGGCTAAAACTTTTTCCCACTCTGTGGGTTGTCTTTTCACTCTGTTGGTGATTTCTTTTGATGTGTGAAAGCTTTTTAATAAGATGAGATCCTAGTTGTTGATTCTTTGAAATACTTCAGGTGCAGTTTGGATATTGTTCATGAACTCTCTGCCTGTCCCTATGTCTTCAAGGTTTCTACCTACTTTTTCTTTCAGTAGATTCAGTGTTTCTGTTTTAATATTTAGATCTTTGATCCATTTTGACTTTAGGTTAGTGCATGGTGATAGACATGGATCTAGTTTTAATCTTCATCATGTGTAGCCGGTGAGATGGCTCAGCGGCTTAAGCGCCTGCCTGGCAAGCGCGAGGGCCCGAGTTCGACTCCCGCAACCCACATATAAAAAAGGGCCGGTGATATCACTCAGTGGCACAGGCACCTGCTGGCGCGCAAGGTCCTGAGGTCGACCCCCGGTACCCACAAAAAAAAAAAAAAAATCTTCATCATGTGGAAAGCCAGTTTTTCCAGCACCATTTATTAAAAAGGCTATCTTTCTTCCAGTGAACATGTTTGGCCCTTCTGTCAAAGATAGGTGGCTGAGTGTGTTTGGAGTTGTGTCTGCATCTTTTAATCTGTTCCACTGATCCTCAGGGCTGTTTTTTTGCCAGTACCATGCTGATTTTATCACAGTAGCTTTGTAGTATAATTTCAAGTCTGGGATTGTGATGCCTTCTGTCTTACCTTTGTGGTCCAGGATTGCCTTTGCTATTCTATGTCTCTTCTGTTTCCAAATGAATTTTAGGAATGTTTTCTCTAGTTCTGTGAGGTATGCTAATGGTATTTTGATTGGGATTGCATCAAATCTGTTTAACAGTTTTGGGAGTATGGCCATTTTCACAGTATTGGTTCTTCTTATCCAATGAGCAAGGGATATCTTTCCATTTTCTCATATCCTTTTCGATCTCCTTTTTCAGAGTACTGTAATTTTCAATATATAGATCATTTACTTCCTTTGTTTGATTGACTCCTAAGTATTTCATTTTCTTGGATGCTATTGTGAAGGGTGTGGTTTCCCTAATTTCTCTCTCCATGAGTTTGTTGTTTGTATACAGGAATGCTATTGATTTTTGAGTGTTGACTTTGTATCCAGTTACACTACTGAATTTAGTTATTAAATCTAAAAGTCTTTCAGTAAGGTTTTCTGGGTCTTCTATGTAGAGTATCATGTCATCTGCAAATAAACATAATTTAACTTTTTCTTTTCCTATCCTTATTCCTTTTATTTCTCTCTCTTGTCTAATTGCTCTGGCTAATGTTTCCAGAACTATATTGAATAGGAGTGGTGATACTGGAATCCTTGTCTTGTTCCTCATTTTAGAGTGAAAGCTTTCAGTTTTTGTTCATTTATGATGTTGGCTGATGGCTTTTAACAGATTGAGATAAAAACAATCTGTTCTGATTTTCTATAGGGTTTTTAACATGAATGAGTGTTGGACTTTATCAAAAGCTTTTTCTGCATCGATTGAGATAATCATGTGATTTTTATCTTTGGCTCTGTTTATATGGTGTATTATGTTTATTGATTTGCATATGTTGAACCACCCCTGCATTCCTGGGATGAATCCCACTTGGTCATGGTGTGTGATCTTCTTGAAGATTTGCTGCATTCTGTTTGCTAGTATTTTATTGAGGATTTTTGCATCTATATTCATTAGGGAGATTGGCCTGTAGTTCTCTTTTTTTGTTAGGTCTTTCTCATTTTGGTCTCCTAGTAATACTTGCCTCCAGGAATGAGTTAGGGAGAATTGCTTCCCTTTCGATTCATTGAAGAGTTTGAGGAATATTGGTATTAAATCTTCTCTAAATTTCTTGTAGAATTCAGCCATGAATCCATCAGGACCTGGGCTTTTCTTTGTTGGTAAGTTTTTAATTACATTTTCAATCTCATTAGCTGATATTGAGTTATTCAGAATATTTTTATCTTCTTGACTCACCTTTGGTAATTCATATGTTTCTAGAAATCTGTCCATTTCTTCTGTGTTTTCCATCCTATGTGAGTAAAGATTTTTGAAGTAGGTATTGATGATCTTCTGAATTTCCACAGGATCTGTAGTGATATCTCCCCCTTCATTCCTCATTGCATGAATTTGAGTTTTTTCTTTCCTTTTTTTGATAAGGTTGGCTAGGGATTTATCAATTTTATTTATTCTTAACTCTTCAATTCATTAATTCTTTGTATTGTTTTCTTAGGCTCAATTGTGTTCATTCCTGATCTGATCTTTATAATTTCCTCCCTTGTATAGGCTTTAGACTTGACTTGCTCTTCTTTATCTAGAAGCTTGAGGTGCAGAATTAGGTTATTTGGGCTCATCTGTTTTCCTGATGTGAGAATTTACTGCTATAAATTTCCCTCCTATGACAGCTTTCTTTGTGTCCCACAGTTTCCAGTATATTGTATTTGCATTTTTGTTTGATTGTAGATATTGTTTGATTTCTTCTTTAATTTCATCTGTGACCCATTGATTGTTCAGGAAAGTGTTAGTTAATTTCCATGTGTTTATGGAGTTTTTGTGGTTTCTTTCACCATTAATTTCCAATTTCTTTGCACTATGGTCTGATAATATGCATGGGATAATTTTGATGCCTTTGCATTTACTTAAGCATGTTCTATGGGCTAGTATAAGGTCTATTTTAGAGAATGTCCCATGTGCAGCTGAGAATGTGTATCCTCATGTTGTTGGGTAGAACACTGTAAACGTCTACTAAGTCCATTTGTTCACAGGTTTGGTTCAGTTCTGTTATTTCTTTGCTGATTTTTTTCTAGGTAATCTATCTCTTTGTGACAATGGGCTATTAAGGTTCCCCATTACAATTATGTTATTGCTTATTTGACTTTTCTTATCTGTTAATATTTGTCTTATATAGTTGGGTGCTCTTGTATTTGGTGCATATATATTTATGCTTGTAATCTCTTCCTCTTAAATTTTTCCCCTAACAATCATGTAGTGACCTTCTTTATCTCTTTTGATCATTCTTGGTTTGAAGTTCAAATTGTCTGCTTTTTTCTGGGTTCCTGTTGCATGGAGTATTGTTCTCCATCCTTTGACTTTCAGTCTATGAATTTCTTTTGAGTTAAATGTATTACTTGTGTACAGTATATTGTTTAATATTGTTTCTTGATCCATTCTGCCAATCTGTTTCTTTTGGTTGGTGAATTGAGGCCATTTACATTGATGGCTATAACTGGTATGTAGTGGCTTATCTTTGTCATGTTATTTTCCTGCTGTTGGTTCCCTGCTTTTCCCCTCTGCTTAATTGCTTGCCCTGCCTGGTGGTTTCTTTCTGATATTGTTCTTGGAATTGTGATCATTTTTGTCTCTATCTAGAATATCTTTCAGTACTCTTCGTAGGGTTGATTTGGTGGTCATTAATTTCTTCAGTTGTTTTTTGTCATGGAAGTATCTTATTTCTCCATTAATTTTGAAAGATAGTTTTGCAGGGTACATCAATCTGGGTTGGAAATTGGTTTTTTTCATGATTTGAAATACTTCACTCCAAGCTCTTCTTGACTTAAGGGTTTGTGTTAAGAAGTCGGCCGTGATTCTAATGGGCTTTCCTTTATAAGTGATCTGTTTCTTTTCTGTAACAGTTTTTAATATTCTGCTTTTGTGCTTAATTTCTGGGATATTGATTATTATATGTCTGGCTGTACATTCATCTTGGTCAAGGCTGTTTGGAGTTCTATATGCCTCACTTATCTGTATCTCTGATTCTGTTCCTGTGCTCAGGAAATTTTCTGCTATTACTTCTGCAAATAGTCTTTTCATGTCATTTGTGTTGACTGCTGCTTTTTCATTGACATTTGTCAGTCTTATATTGTTTTTCTTTGCATCGTCTTAGAGCTGTTGAATTGTTATTTCCTGGTCCCTTGTTATTTTTAAGAGGTCTTTCTTTTCGTGATCACTAGCCATGATCCTGTCTTCAAGGTCTGAAAGTCTATCTTCAGTTTTATTCGAGCGGTTTTGCCAGTTTTCAATAGAATTTTTAATTCCCTGGGTAGCTCTTTGAATCTGTTTCATGCATTCTATTTCTTTCCTATATTGTTCATTCAAGGTTTCCATCATTTTCCTATGCTCCTCTCTTGTTTTTCTATATTTCTCTAGATATGTTAAGCAACTCCTTCGTTATGGTAGTCACTTCTTTTTTTACCTGAGAGATTATTTCTGTTCTAATTTCCTCTATAGCCTCATGGATTTGTTTCTTTATTTCAGTTGCTATCATTTCAAAAATTTAAAGTGTGTGTCTTCCATTTTTTCCTATGTCGAAGTCTTCTGGACTTGTTCTGGGTGGCTGGAGGTCTGAGATTGCATTTTGCTTCTTTGTCTTGTCATTTTCTATTTCAAAAATTTTTTTATTTTGTTTTCTGTGATGCTCCTTGTGAGATTTTGTAGTATAAGGGCCTCTCTAGGAAAAGTCTGTTCTTCAGGGATGTTTTCTGTGTTGTAGAAGTTTCTTGGTTTGTGTCTGTCCCAAGATCCTACCTTCCTAATTAATTAAGAGTGAGATGTTTATATCTGTTTGGCTCAGTCCTCAACCCTTTGGTGTTGGGCTGTGGTGCAGTTATTACCTCAGAGTTTCCCAGTATTGTTAAAGAAGGGAGAACAACTGATTACAACAGATATGACATCCTAGCTAAGGGAGGACAATTAGCAATAACAATAGCATCAAGCACAATTTAGAAACTGACAGACTATGGTAACTTGATTTTCTACTTTAGACCACAGAAGCAAAGTCTATAGTTATATAACAGAACCGAATATAAATTAGGAGTCTGTGTGCGAAGTGTTTCCCCTTAGTAGAGTGGTTTTTATCCTGTGGTGGGGAAATTTAGGGAGGACAGTGTATAAAACAAAGATAGCTAGAAAGGAAGTAGAAGAAAGGCTGGAGAACAAAGGATGATCACACAAGTTTTGGGAAACTAGAGAAGGTGATAGAAAAGAAAGAATGAAGGAGTATTTGAGGGATTATCTGAACTTGATCTCTGGGTTTGGGGGATGAGATTAGTTTTCTGTGGCTGCAGTTCTCCTCAGCAGTTTAGAAAAGAGAGAAAAGGGGCCAGTGAGATGGCTCAGGGGCGTAAGCACCTGCCTGACAAGCGCGAGGGCCCAAGTTCGACTCCCGGAACCCACATACCAAAAAAGGGCCGGTGATATTGCTCAGCGGCACAGGTGCCTCCTGGCATGCGAGGTTCTGAGGTCGACCCCCAGTATCCACAAGAAAAAAAAAAAGAAAAGAGAGAAAAAAAGAATTAAAAATTTGAGAAAAAAGTAAAAGGAAAAGAATGTAAGATAAAAACAAAAATAAAACAAGATAAAATTAAATTAAATTTAAAAATAAGAAGGGGCAGCCCCACCCACCTGTTTCTATTCCATGTGTCTTTGTCCCTAAGCACAATGCTGGTTCACCTAAATTACCACCAGTTGGCATTTATTTTGGACTTTTCCCTCTCACTATTGTTACCTGTCCATCGTGTGTGCCCTAGTCAGGGTCCTACTGTGTGGCTGGCATTCCCCTGGTGGCCCAGTCCCATTGATATAGGCGGAGTGGTCAGTCACCTGAATTCCTCCTGTGGGCTGGTTGCAGAGTCCTGGATTCTTCCCGGGCTGGTTACCAGGTCCCACAGTGTGCAGGGACCTGAATTCCTCCTGAATTCCTCCTGTGAGCTGGTTGCTGGGTCTGCAATGCATGGGGAGAAGCCAGGTACCTTGGTAACAATTATATTAATCTAATATTTTTAAAGAAAATTCAGAGCATTTCATTAACTATGATTGCGATCACATAAAGATTTTTTAAATGATAAAGGAAATGTGATTATGGATTCATTATTTTAATATTTGGGAACACTTTCATAAAAGGAAAATTTGTAATGTTCATGTTAGTTACCAAACATTTTAATGTCTTGAACTTATGGGACACTCATATAACAGGTTGATTTAGCTAGAAAACTGAAGCACGCATCTAGGGACTGTTCATTCTGCTCACTCCAAAAAGCAATCATTGAATTGGGTTAACACATTTACTATTTGTCTGAACTACTGTCTTTTAAACTAAACTTCAATTTAACTACTGGGTTCCAGATTTCTACAAGTTTCCTGAGCGCATTTACCAAACGGCATCCATTCCAAGTCACAGACCACTCATATACAGTTGTCCCTTTTTAATAAAAAGTAGTTGTTCAAAGCAATAATAACAAAAATTGTATGGTATTGGAACAAAAACAGATACATGGACCAGTGGAATACAACTGAGGATACGGAAACATCCCCAGACATATTCAGCTATTTGATCTTTGACAAAGGAGCCAAAAGCACACATTGTAGGAAAGATAGCTTATTCAACAAGGGGTACTGGGAAAACTGGATAATTGCTTGCAGAAGATTGAAACTAGACCCGTATCTATCACTGTGTACTTAATTAAAATCAAATGGATCAAAGATCTAAACATTAAAAAGAAACATTGTACCTACTGGAAGATAAAATAGGTAAAACACTGAAGTTATAAGTGTAGGAAAGGATTTTCTAAGCAGAACCACTATAGCATAAGAAATAACAAGAATCAACAAATGGGATTATAGCAAATTAAAAAGCTTCTGTATAGCAAAAGAATCAATTAGTAGAGTGAAGACACAACCTACAGAGTAGGAAAAAAATTTTGCCAGCTATTCCTAGAGGACTAATAGCTAGAATATACAAATAACTCAAAAACATGAGACCATCTAAAATAAAAGACCCAGCGAAGAAATGGGCAAGTGAAATGAACAGAAACTTCACAGAGAAAGAAGTATAAGTGACCAACAAACTGAAAAAATGTTCAACATCTCTGACCATTAGAGAAATGCAAATTAAAACAATGGTAAGAGTCTATCTTACTCCAGAAGGAATGCAATCATCAATAAATCCAAAAATAACAAATGCTAGAAAGACTGTGTTTAAAAAAAAGAACCCTCCTACACTATCTGTGGGAATGTAAACTAGTACAACCATTATGGAAATCAGTATGGCAATTTCTCAAAGACTTAAAATTAGAAATTCCATATGACCCAGCTATTCCCTTTCTAGGTATCTTCCCCAAGGAGTTTAAGACATCATACTACAACAGTACATGCATAGCAATGTTTATAGCAGCACAATTCATAATAGCTGAATCCTGGAAGTAGCTCGTATACCCATCACAGTCAACTGAATAAAGAAAAAGTGGTGTCTATATATAATGGAATACTACTCTGTTACAAAGAAGGACAAATTTGAGACATTTGTAGGAAAATGGATGCACCTGGAAAATGTAATGTTGGGTGAAATAAACTAGACATACAAGCTTAAATACCATATGGTATCTCTCATTTGAGAAAAGCAAAGTACAAACAAAGAGAATAATAAAAGGTGGATAGAAGGGGAAAAGCGGGTGATCTCTTGCAAGTAGGAAGGGAACCAAGAGCCCAAAGGCAAGGAGTGAAAGGGAGGGGGAGGAGAAATAAGTAGAATAAGGGTTTGCTATGTACAGGAACCTAATAACCTCAATGAATGCAAGCATTATATGCCATAAACATGGACTAAAATTAATAATAATAATGCCAACAAGAATGAAAATGGGGAGAGGGGAATTAGAGGAAGAGGGAGGGGTGTGGGAGGGAAAAGGAAGGCATTAAGAAAAAAGAAACAGGATGTATTATGTACTCATTCCCAGTCAGTTGCACGTACCGCATACATGTACTAACAAAAAAATTATTAAAAAGTAGCTGTTTAACTCAGCCAGTTTGTGTTTCCCATGAAAAATAATTTTGAAAACTTATATCATAAAATTTGCCTTATTTTTGTGCCACCAAATATTAGCCAAGGAGAAGATACTATCTGTCCCGAGGCTGTGGTAGACTACAGTACTGCTCACAATTATTTGGTTTCCCTTCCTGTAGGAGGATTATATCTCCATCCTTCATTTTGGACCTGCTCTGTTGAACTCAGTGACTTCTTGTGACTTAGTCTGGAAAATAAAATTTAAAGGAGGGCCGGTGAGATGGCTCAGTGGCATACATGCCTGCCTGGCAAGCGCGAGGACCCGAGTTCGACTCCCAGAACCCACAAACGAGAAAAGGGCCGGTGATATCACTCAGCTGCACCGGTGTCTGCTGGCGCGCGAGGTCCTGAGGTCGACCCCGGTACCCACAAAAAAAAAAAAAAAATTTAGAGGAAATGACATGTTACTTCTGGGCTGGATCTTTGGAAGCGTGTCCTCTTTTCTCTGCCCAGAGATTGTGCAAAAGAAGTGTATGTTGTGTCAAAGACTCCTTTTCCCTGGGTCCCTGAGTGACTCTTTGGCTGTCCTCCACTAAACATGTTACATGAGTAACCTCACCCATTCTGATAGAACCCACATTCTATATATTCACTCCCTTTCACTCCCTTTCACTCCTTGCCTTTGGGCTCTTGGTTCCCTTCCTACTTGCAAGAGATCACACCCTCCTTTCCCCTTCTATCCACCTTCTATTATTCTCTTTGTTTGTACTTTGCTTTTCTCAAATGAGAGATACCATATGGTATTTAAGCTTGTATGTCTAGTTTATTTCACCCAACATTACATTTTCCAGGTGCATCCATTTTCCTACAAATGTCTCAAATTTGTCCTTCTTTGTAACAGAGTAGTATTCCATTATATATAGACACCACTTTTTCTGAATATTTTGGGATCCCAAACTTCATGCAGTCCCAACCCTCAAGATGATAGTGTTAGGAAGTGAGACCTCTGAAAAGTGATTAGGTCTTAAAGGTCGAGCTTTCACGAATAGGATCATACTTTTCTAAGAATCGGAGAATTGCCTTCCTGCAAACATAGGGAGAGATGGCTGTGCATGAACCAGGAAATAGGAAGAAGGCTGGCACCAGACACAAGACTTGCCACTGCCTTGATGTGAAACATTCCAGCCTTTACAACTACAAGTAAATATTTGTTGTTTACTATTCATGTCATCCAGTCTGTGGTGTTTTAGTATAGCAGCATAAATGGACTAAAATATCACAAAACAAAAAAATGCACAATACAAAATCATGCTCTATAAAAGTCAGTTTGTAATGGAGATATTTGAAAATAGGAAAATATAAGGTTCTGTAAGATACAGACAATGATGTCATCCATGACTGATAAAGATTCTTTGATTCTATTCTCCCAATAATTTTTTTGTCTTTTTGAGACAGTTTCACTACATAGTTCAGGCTGTCCTTGAAGTCACTTTGTAGCCCAGGCTGGCCTTGAACCCACAGCAATCCTCCTGTCTCAGCCTCCCAAGTGCTGGGATTATAGGCGTGCACCACCACACCCTGCTTATCCTCCTAATAGTTATTACCTTTCTAATAACAAATATTCTACCCATTACTGGTACAAAAAATTTGAGGAAATTTTTACATAAAATAAGAAACTTAGAAAGTATCTGTCACACTATCTAAAGTGTTTTTAAAAATTGACAAGAGTTGCTTGAAACTTTAAAAATAAATTCCTTAGGAGTAATGGTAAGATAATGATGAAAAAACTAATATTTAGTATACAACATAAATATTCTATGATTAGAACAAATAATTATTCTGACAATGAAAATCAGCTGTTTACTAAAAATATAGAAAGTGTATCTCTCTAGTGCAATCTAGGCCATATAGACACCAAAACACACTATAGAATTCATACAATTAGCTTTGAAGAATTATAAATGAAACATAAAACATTCTTTCAAAAAGCAAGTTCTTTTTACTTTAAAATTACCATGATCAACAGTGATCCACTGCATACAAATGACACCAGAACAACAATAAATCAGGCATTTTTCCATTGTAGGAAATAGCTTTGTCAGAAACTGCAGTGCAGAGTAGATTATGATTATTCAGAGGAAATTTCTTGCAGTGAATTTTTGTCAATTTCTGCAGAAAGATAAAATGTTTTCCCTCTCTTTGGAAGGGATGATGGCCAAATTCTATTGATCCATCTTAAACAGGAGAATACACTCTCAAACAAAATAATAGCATGATCAAAACATCAAGATGGGGGCCGGTGAGATGGCTCAGTGGCGTAAGCGCCTGCCCGGAAAGCACGAGGGCCCGAGTTCAACTCCTGGAACCCACATACGAAAAAGGGGCCATTGATATCGCTCAGCAGCACGGGTGCCTGCTGGTGCACAAGGTCCTGAGGTCGACCCCTGGTACGCACAAGAAAAAAAAAAATCAAGATGGTAAACTAGAAAGATATAAGAAATGGAGGTAATCTGGGTTAGCTAAAGCTTTAGGGTACTTCTGGAAAATAGGAGATATAAAAGCCAGATATAAGAGCCAGAGAATGTACTCCAGGCTGCTACTTGTCCTAGGATATGTATCATCCCCATTTTCCTTCATAACAGAACATCTATCTCAAATAAAGACTAAACATCCCAGGCTTGTTTGCAGTTAGGTGCACCACCTGCCTAACTTGTGGGCAATGGTTCATTGTTGGAAATGGTCTAGGCATCTTCCAAGAGTGGCTTACAGGGAATAAACAAATCCTTTTCGCTTTCTGCCTCCTCATGGGAAGGCGACTGGACCAGCCAGAACTGAAGTGGCCACTTCAGCTATAGAGTAAAAGCTTCATGTTGAGGATAAAAGGGCAACAGAACAAAAGGAGCCTAGCTGCCTGACACTGTGGCGACCTACATCACCTCAGAATGGCCTGTGTTCACAGGACAGAGAAGTAGATTTCTACTTGTTTAAGCCACTCTCATTTGAGGTCTTCTGTCACTTTCAGCTGAGCTTAATCACAACATCATATATTATAGACTACACTGTGTCTCCCAAAATTCATACGTTGAAGCATTAACCAACATTATGAATGCATTTGGAGACAGGAACTTTAGAAAGGCAATTAAAGTTCAGTGAGGCTGCAAGTTTGGGGCCTTAATCCCATAGGATTGGTGTCAAGGAAAAGACACCGCGGCTCTCTTTGGCTCTCCATATGCCTGCACAGGACAGGCCATGAACTGAGAAGGTGGCCATCTACAAGGGAGTAAGAGGCCTTACCAGAAACCAAACCCACCAATATGGCAATCTTGGACTATTTAGCCTCCAGAATCATGAGAAAATAAACTTCTGCTGTTTAAGCCATTCAGCTTGTTGTATGTCACTGTCATAGCCCTGGCAGACTAAGAGGACAGATAGTAAAGAACCACAATATTCAAGGCTTTGCATATCATAGTAAAGAATTTAAATATGACTAAAAAGAGGTATAATCAAAGTATGATGGGTAATCAAAGAAAAGCATATATTTTTAATATTTTAATCACACTTTCAAAGAAGAAAATGTATTAATTGTAACTAATTTGTGAAACATTTACATATTTTATCCTACTTAATATTCACCCCAATACTGTGAGTTATTATTACAGCCCTTTTGTAGATTAGAAATTCAAGTTCAAAAGAATTAAGTGAGCTCCTTCTCAGATTGCATAGCTAACAATTATTCAAGCTAGTGTTTATTTTAGAAAAAACTCCAAATCCCTTTAGACAACTTGTAAAGTACCATAAATATACAACACCTAATAGTTGGATACAAAAAATAACACATTTCTACTTATTTATTTTGTTTATTTAGTTTTTCTGTTTTGTTTTGTTTTGTTTTGTTGAGACAAGGTCTTGCTATGTAGTTCAGACTGGTCTTGAACTCACTAAGTAGTCCAGACTGGCCTCAAACTCTGGACAATCCTCCTGCCTCAGCCTCCCAAGTGTTAGGATTATAGGCGTGTGCCACCCACCCAGCATTTCTAGTCATTTATTTTGGAATGTGAAGTTATAATTGAAAATTTTAAAAACTTGCTGCTCCAAATAATTAAAAAGTTAATATCAAAATATATAATGAAATCATACAACTCAGTTGCAAAAATTAGTAACAATCCTGATATTTGTCAAAAGAAGACATACAAATGCCCAACTGGTATAGAAAAAATACTCATCAGGGAAATGCAGATCAAAAGCACAATGAGATATCACCTCACATTTGTTAGGATGACTATTACAAAAAAAAATGAAAACATGACAAGTGTTGGCCAAGATGTGACGAAAAGGATATCTTTATGCACTCTGACACCATGGAAACCTTGGCACAGTCATTGCAGAAAACACTATGAAGTTTTCCCCTAAAAGATTAAAAAGAGAATTATCATATGATCCAAGGAAATCATCTAGAGGTATACATCCAATGAAACAGAGATGACTATTTTAGAGAGATGCCTGCACTTCCGTGTTCACTGCAGCATTACTCACAATAACCAGATATATAATCAACCTATGTGAAGAAGATGCAATATGTAAATATAATGTGATATTACTCATCCTTAAAGAAAGATGTGACTCCTGCCACTGTAACAGCATGAATTGAGCTGGAGGGCATTATGTTCCCACCAGACCCCACCTCTGAAAGCTCACACCCGCTCCCAACACCACCGCCACGAGGACCTGTGAGAAGGCAAACACATACACCGTGGCAGACTCCATCAAAATCAGAAAATTTTACATTTCAGAGGACTACCAAGAAGGTCAAAGACAACCCACAGAATGGAAGAATATATTTGTAAGTAAAATATCTTATGAGGAATTTGATTTCAGAATACATAAGGTACTCTTACAATTCAACAATATAAAGACAAATAGCCTAATGAAAAACTGACAAAGAATCTGAATAGACATTCCCCCCCAAAAATATACAAATAACTAGAAAAAACACGAAAAGATATCCAATATCAGTAGTCATAAAGCAAATACAAACTGAATCCATAAGAGGACATCACATCCACTAGGTTAGCTGTAATTAATAACAGGTAAAATAACAAGCATCAGAAGTATGTGGAGAAATTGGAACATTCATGTATTTCTGGTAAGCATGTAAAATGGTGTGGCCACTTTGGAAAACAGTCTGGCAGTTGCTCAAACCATTATAAATATAAAGTTGTCATAGCACCCATAAGTTTCACTCCTAAGTCTTCACCAGATGTTTATATGTATAGTTTGTGTCCTCCAAATACATACATATGATCATACTATACAATTATGTTACTTTCTCTTACCCTATTGTCATAAACATTTTCACAAACTGCAAATTACTGCATTTGTGACTAATTTAACAACAATCTATTATTTCATCTTTTGAATATACCAGGGTACACTTAATCTTTCCTTTGTTTCGTAGCATTAGGTTAATTCCAATTTTTAGTACACCTAGATGTATTTCTCCATGGATAAAGATTTCTCTATTTGTGATTGTATCCCAGCATAGATTCCCAGAGATGGGAATTACTAACTCAAAAATAGGGAAAATGTTAAAACTTTTATACATGATGTTCCATAATTTTCTAAAAGCTTTATATTACTTTCTAAAACTTACAAAAATTTAACGAAAGTATTTCACTTTGTTTTCACCAAAACTACGTTTTCAGTATTTGCCGAATCATAAGTAGGAAAAAACCTACAGTTCATCTGTTTACTACTAAGATTAAACATTTCCCATGCTTTTTTTTTTTTTTATGTGGGTACAGGGGTCGAACTCAGGACCTCGCACTTGCCAGCAGGCGCTTGTGCCACTGACCGATATCACCGGCCCTTTTATCCTTTTTATGTGGGTATCGGGAGTCAAACTCAGGACCCCACATTTGCCAGATAGGCGCTTATGCTGCTGAGCTATCTCACTGGCTCCATTTTTCATGTTTAATTATTCTTCTGTGTTTGAATTCTGCCCATTTCTATTTATGCTCCTACTGTACTTTTTAAAAATTTATGTATTAAAGATAGCATATTTCCATATAGCTTATTTGATATGACAATCCCACCGGTTCTTTGCAACATCTTTTATTTTCAGACGCGATGCATTTATGTTACTCTTTTTCTGATTATATAATTAATTTAACATTTTCAAATCCACTCCATAATGGGAAACTTGATAGATAAGTTAACTTATACTTTCTTTCCTCTTAATATTTGATAATTTATATTAATCCTTTAATTTTATTTTACTCACTTTTTAAAAGTTAATTCTGTACTGTTTCCTCATTTGACTTTTCTGTTGGTTAGGACTCAGCTGCAAACAAAAGAATCTTTGACTAACTTAGGAAAAGAATTTATTGAATCGTATTAAGTAATTAATAAAATTGATGGTGTGGTTGAAAAAACAGGCTTAAAACTAGACTTTTTGGGATACTAAAAGGCCAAAAGTATAACCAGAGAATTGTGAGAATCTGCAGCCAGTACTATTTCTGCTGCCACCGCCACATATCAAGCGTGGCATTTGCTTTATGGTTGTATTACTGCTTTCCTGCATCATGAAATTGATCATGCAACCCATGTCTAGCATAACAGCAATAGAAGCTCCACGCAAAGTCTGTTATCTCCAAATTAAAGTCTCATGTATATATATCCAATTGGCCCAACCACACCTTGTGCCTAGCTATGTCCCAGCAAAGAGAGGGCATGAGATTTTGAGTTCTGACTTTCATACCAGGGGCAGGACTCGTAACACTGAAATTTCTCCCATATACACAAAGACATGGCAATCACATATAGAACCAAGTACATAAGTTCAGCAAACTAGTCATCCAATATTTCTCCTAAATTTTCTTGCTTACAATAAATTAATTATCTAAGCTAAGAGCTCTATAGATATAAAACTGGAAAATGTAATTCAGATACAGCAATTCCATCAGAATCCAAAAATAAAAAGCGTATATTCTGAAGCCAGACTTTCCCAGCTTAAATTTCAGCTTTGGGTCTTACTAGTTGTACAAGTTGAGCAAATTAGTTTCTTTAGCAACCTCATGTATAAAAATGTAGATAGTTAAATGCCTACTTCATAGGTTTTTCTTGGGCATCAAATAAACAAACAGTGCCAGACAGAAAATTAACACTTTGTGTTTCAGTGATTTTTTTTCAACCTTCTTCCCCAAGGTATTCTTTGTCCTGCTTGAAATTTTTTCCATTTACTTTTACCCTTAACTTCTGCCCTTAGCCAGTTTTCAGTCTAAGCTGTCAACTTCTGTTCTTTTTCACAACTCTGCACCTTAGACATTTGCTTTTGATGTGGAACTCTGTTAAATGCTATCTGAAATGATTTGTAAACTGTGGCCTGATTGTACAGTACAGCAGTACAGAGCAGCAGTGCCTAGGTAAAAATTATCTCTGAGAAGATATTGAAGAAACTGATTGTGACACTCTGCCCAACATAATGAGCTACATAATAATACTATGCTTACTAACCATTTCATGCTTGCTTAGCCTTCTACTAAATACTTCAAGTACATTATATCCTTTATATTTTGCAATAACATCTTGAGGTTGTATGGGAAGTGAGTATTACAACCCTCATAGATTTCAAGAAAATGAAGCTCAGGGAATGTGACTTCCATGGTACTGGTATCCTTTACTGCTACAACAAATACCATTAATTGGTGTCTAGAAGTCAAAAGTCTAAAATGGGTCACACTGGGCTTAGAACAAGGTGTTGGTAGGGCTATGTTCCTCTTGTAGGCTCTTCAAAAGAATCTGTTCCTTGCATTTTCTGGCTTCTAGAGGCATCCATATTCCTTGGCTCAAGACCCTCTTTTTCCATTTTCTCAGCCAGTCACAGTGAGCCAAGTTCATCTCACTCTGCTATTTCTTTGTATCCCTCTGCCTCTTAGCTGGACCCTAATGATTACATTGGACCCACTGGGATAACCTCCCTATCCAAGGCCAGCTGATTTGCTACTTTATCTGTAACCTTAATGCCCCTTTGCTATGTAAAGTAACATATTCACAATTCCAGGGATTAGGACATGGACATCTTTAGAAGCCATTATTCTGCTACTGACAGTTTCTTAAAGTTTTGTTATTCCTTGGCTCTAACAGTGTAGGTAAATTTCTAACACTTTAGCTCCCTATACTGATCTGGTCAATGTAACTTCCAGTACTTAAATTTATCATGCGCTGGGCCACTTGAAACTCTGCAATGAAATCTGGTTCTATTTGGGTATGATACTGGAACACCCCCAAGTAAGTCTCTTGAAAAGAGTGAAATTAATCTTGCTGATGGTTTTATAGTCTCATGACTCAGTGTCCCAGGAGACTTGAATCTTCCTATAAGCCCTATCACTTTCCAATTCTACCTAGTTCAGATCTTCAGTAACTCAGCTTATCTTACCAGTATCCCTGGCCTAAAGATATCTATTCTCACAATAAATACACTGCAGGAGGTATCAGGCCATTCATGCAAATATCAAGTCTTACTTACCTCTGCACTTCCTTAGTAGTTACTATGAGACTTTGCATAAGAGTGGGTACTCGAAAGAGTTTATTAAATGAATAAATATCTTCTTAAAATAATAAAATTATATTTAATAGTTCCTTAGTTCCTTTGTTTAGAAAAGCTTTATACATTTACAATTTATTTTCACATTCAAGTTTTGCATAATCTTCATGGTATTCGTAATATAAATCTAATTCCATGTTTATTCTTAACTGTATCTTTTGGGTGAAAATTTAAATAATAATTTCCATAATTCATTATTTAAATTCTTAGTTTTCTTCTGCAACAAAACTAGATAATTCATAGCAAAGAAATTTGCAGAACTATCATCCTTGGACTTAAACCTAAATAAAAATGAGATGACCACAAAGATTGGGCAGATAAAGGTGAGTACTCTGCTTTTACCAAAAGATGCAAATTTTAATTCCCAAAGTTATTAAAAGTTTATGGTCATGGAAAACTACTTATTCAAAACAGCATTATCCAATTTCATGTAAATCACAGTATATTGGAAATGTCATTTAAATGACAGTATAGAGATTTTTTAAGGAAATTCAAAGTCCAATTGAATTTCTAATAAATACCTTTTAGAAATATCATCACACCCAACATAACAGAGTCATCACATAAGAATAATAGAAAAATAGTTTGGCTGTCAGATCATTAACCATTGTCTTTTTCTTGCTTACGAGATGCGTAAAGTGTTGAAAGTAGTTGAAACTAGATGATGGGTAAATAGAATTTGTTAAACTGTTCTCTTTTGTGTATGTTTACAATTTTTATAGTAAAAAGTTTAAACAAAAAGAAAAGAAAATAGTAGATTACAATGATTGAAATATATGGTCTCAAAAGGTAAACAATAAGTGGCAGTGACAGTTCATTGACTATCACCTGAATCAGTAGGCAAATTGTTATGTACTTAGCTTGCAGCACATTTATCTTTGGCAGTAGAATTGGTAGGTAATAAGAGGAAATACTAATCTTGTAAACCAAACAGGGATTCATGCTGAAATAACTCAACGAAAATTCTTAGTATCATACTGTCTGATAATATGTTTTCAAGATCAGTAATTGGCCAACTTCCATTATCATAAGGCATTTATCATATTCAAAGATAAAAGCAAAGAATATGTAAAAGGGTGAGAAGATCTCAAGGTTTAAAAAAGTTAGAAAGAGGAAGTTGACCAAAGATGGAAGCTGTGAAAACAGGTAGGAAAACCATGACCCATATGGACACAGGATTTGAGGATGGCAAATGAAACACAAAAGACCGTAAGACATAGGTGTTGGTAACTGTGTCTTTCCCCACATTCCAGCACCATCTATAACTGCTTTCCTTCCTCCTCCTACTGCAAATGGGCAGAAATCCATCATCAAGACCACTGCATTTACTCTAACTGGGAGCATCAGATTATTTTGTATGTGCTTAAGTGCACAGACCTTGGTGTCCTCACCAGCTCGATGAGTTTCCTGTCTTGTGAGACAGAGACCACAGTTGCACTCACTTATAATTATTGTATAGTTGAATAGCAATTATTATGCAGTTTAGTTAAATGATACTGGGATTTTTATCAGTCCTTAGATTACATTAAAAAATTCAAAGGAGAAAATAACCGATTTATAACCAGGTGTAATTTAAATTTTACTCATAACTTCTAATAATTTTAAATCTATGCCAAAGTTAAGCTGGGGAATAGTAGCTATTTACTTTCATCATCATTTTGTTTTTTATTTAATACAGGCATGTGATTTAAAAGAATAATTATAAAAAATGGAATGTTTCTTTCAATAATAGCACTGGCTATTTTCTCAAGCTCTCTTTCTCTCTCCTTCTCTCTCTCCCTCTCTCTTTCTCTTTCTCTTTCTCTTTCTCGCTCTCAATTGAACCCAGGGACTTTGCACTGAGCTACACCCCTAGCCAACCACCCATTTATATTTTTATTTTTCATTTTCTATTTTTTGAGATAAGTTTTCCCTAAGTTACTAAGTTGCCTAGGATGAGCTTAAACTTGTGGTCCTCCTGCCTCAGCTCCCAGAGTGCTGGAATTACAGGGATACAATACCGTTATCTCTTTACTTTTTAAAACTTCAGTGTAAAATGGAGTGATTTTTTTTAAAGTGAGGTCTTTTCTGCCAATTCATTTGTGCCACAATTAAGCATATATTGAGGTTGATGCGATGGCCTGGCAAAGAAGGAAGTCATCCGCTTCCCACAGTTTTAGCCTTAGAACAGTGAAATGTTCATCAGTGAAGAAAAAGGAAGAAAGGAGTCAGCTATTCAGCTGAGAAATAAAGGATAACAGTGATGGTACAATATGACAGAACATCACTGGACAATGTATTTGGCAAAATATGTCCTAAATCCATTTTGCCTAAAAGTACAGGATTCATAACAGTGAATTTAAAATATTTTCTTAACATAAAAAATTGCCAGCGTAAGTCTTTATTCCTCCCTTCTCTGGCTGTTCTTAAGGAGAACCATCTTGGATCAAATATCTTTTAATGAGAACTACATCTGGTCTAAGAAACAGCTGCCAATTTCCAGCCTGTTGTGAATTACAAGAACTAAATTTGAAATCATCTTAAAATCAAAGTGTAGAATGGAAAGTTGCCAAACGCTTCTTTCAATAATAGCACTAGCTATTTTCTCAAGCTCATTGATTACCATGCGCTAGTCTGCCTGATTGGCCCAAGTTCACTGAAATCTACCTCTGAACATCTCTGAGATTTCACTCCGACACGAGCCTGACATTGTGAAAAGTCAGTCAGCTTCCTTAAAAAGCGAGGTAGGGAAAAGAGCCAATGCTGATAACGTCTCAGAGTCTCAAACAACTGAAAAAAAAAAATCTGTCTACTTGGTCTGTGTTTAACTATGGCACCAATTCTGAACAATCCTTCATTTAAAAGAACTCATTTCCAGAGTAAGTCTTACGTACTAGTACTTCCCTCACTGGAACCTCAGCCCCTGCGTTTCCTTTCTCATCTCCCTCCTCTGCTTCCCATCTTGCTACTTCACCAACTCCTTTCTTGCTCTTCTCTTTTATTTTCTGATTTATTGTGCATTACTCTACTTTCTTGCTTCGCTTGGTTGCATGCCCTCCTGTAGATGATTGTCTACTGCTTTACTCAGTGATTGACAAACAATGAACAAGAACACTTATTAAGAATCTATTATTTGCCACAGAATCAACTAAGACTTAAATCCAAGCCTGTCTAAATGTTCATCTACTGATGAACCAGGGTTTGAACTCACATCTTTTGAATCCAAGGCCCACAATCTCTTAGTACGCCACTCTTAGCTTTCTCATTATAGACTTATTATAGGGGTGCAGATAGGTACTTCCTGTATGGGCATGAGCAGGTCAATAAGAAATCCTCTGTTTTATACTCACAAAACTGAATTTTGAAAAAGGATGAAAGCCTCTCAAATAACAAGACAAACTGATATCACGTACACCTTTTGCCATGTAATACATGGAGAAGACACACCACAACTGTGTAGTACTTGTGTCCAAAATATTTCACTTGTATTTAATAATGAAGAAACAATCAGACTAACCTAATTTTGACATTCAACATGACAACAGACAACACAAAATGGATTTTTCAAAAATGTCAACATTATCAAGACAAAAAGTAGAAAGGTTAGCAGATTATTCTAAATCAGATATTAGCAAATTATAGATAAAATTATGGATTAAATCCAACTGCTGCCTATTTCTATACATCTCAAAAGCTAAAAATGCTGTTTTTATTGCTGGGAGAAAAAAATTGAAAGAAGAATATTATTTTGTGAATCATGAATTTGATATGAAATTCAAATTCCAGACTCCATAAATAAAGTTTTATTGGCACACAGTCACACTCATTCATTTACATATTGTCTGTAGCTTCTTTTGCTCTACAATAGTGGAGCTGAGTAGCTGCAACAAGACCATATGTGGCCCGCAAAGACTAAAATATTTACGTACTATCCGAGCCTTTACAGAAAAAGTTTGCCAACCCTTCCCAGTTTAAAGGAGACTAAATAAAACTTGATCCTTGATTTATTCAAGAATAAGAGAAAAAAAGAATAGTATTTGGATAACTGAGAAAATTTTAATATGGGTTCCTATTAGATTAGTGGCATTCTATCAGTGTTAAATTTTTCAGGAATTGTGCTTGTGTAGGAGGATTT
The DNA here is from genome assembly GCA_028451465.1 of Erethizon dorsatum. Lineage (NCBI taxonomy): Eukaryota > Metazoa > Chordata > Mammalia > Rodentia > Erethizontidae > Erethizon > Erethizon dorsatum. The sequence continues at coordinate 101,897,045 of CM051826.1, forward strand.
AGCTTGTTCTCAGGAAACATCTGCTGAAATATGAGGGGTGCAGGTTTATGATGTCTGCAATACATTTTCAAATGTTTCAGCAAAAAATTGTTTGCTCCTGTGTATTCATGGAGAGAGAAAGCAGTGTGACAAGATGTTAATGATTAGTGAATGTAGGTAAAGGACATCTAGTTTTCTATTGTACTATTTTTTTCCACTTCTTGAAGTTAACATTTTTCCAAATAGAAAGTTGGGAAATAAAAAAAAATTAAAAGAAAAGTATAATACTTTTTTAAATGTCTATTTTCTTTTGATTTTGCAAAAAATCATGATAAATATGCATTTATTTCCCAAAATTCATAAGCTCACTCTCTTCCTTAAGAAGATGTTGATAGTAGCACGGATTTTCCCAGCTCATCTGAGGAACCTAGGGCCTATCTTTAATTTCTCTCTTATCCTTAACACCACAAATCCAAACTTCAACATGTAGCCAGAAACTGATTATTTTCTCTGCCACCACCCCAGCAGCTTGGTAGGTTGAACTAACATCTGGTATCCTCAAATGGGTGATGAAAGGCTCAGGCTGCCATCGCTGTCCTCCTTCAGTTACAATATCTGGACTTTCTGAGCTTGAACAAAAGTACCAAACTACCCCTTCCGCTTTCAATAATAGCACCCTCTCTTCTAAGTGTATGTGAGCCCAAAGATTCTCACATCTTCCTTTGCCTACCTCACCTTCTAACCTCTGGGCATGGCTGTCTCCACCTCACTGGTTGCTTAGAGGCAATAATCCCATCAATTTGTATCTTATCCCAAACCTTCAATCCACTCCCATAACTGCAAACAATTAGTGTCACAACCGAGTTTCCTTTCGCACCACTGCTAGATACACAAAGTCTGGAGAAGCTAACCCAGCAGCTAATGGACCTCTTGGTGTTACATATTTTGTATTAGATGCTTTATAAAAACATTCTTTCACCTATTCATAAAAACCCTATGGCATAAGCATTAATGTACCTATAGAAAGTAACCACAATTCAGAATAATAGGGCTGGGATATAAACCCAGAGAATCCACCTCTAAAATCTATATGCTAGAAAGCAGCAAACACTGGATTTTGTTGATTAAAAGAAAAATTACATTTTTGTTTGTTGGATAGCTAACAATTTATGCCAAATGCTGGCCATATATTTTAGTATTCATATTTGCTTGGCCATAAAATTAAATGTTCTGCTCATACACTAAAAACCAAATAGAAAAATATTATTGGACATTTTAAAACTCATTGTTGAATTCTAAAAATTGTCTCCTAACAAAATTATGTAATGCTTACAGAAAGTGATTCAAGCATAGCTGCAGTAATAATAAACCATTGTCTTTCTTCAGAAATTATAATTCAATGAGTGAATGAATGAATGAATATCTGACCAGCCAAGTATCTGCTTTAAGAGAATAACTAGACTACATATAAGGAATAGCAAATTATAGCATATTGCATGTTAGCAAGAGATTAGACAGCTACTATCCTTTGGGCCAAAAGAAAAATACAAGGGGTATAATAGTTTCATGCATATGCAGCTGATTTCCTAGACAGACCTAATGATTTTGGGTTTATAGAAAACAAAACTTATAATTCCATCATATCTTTACCCATGATGTAGATAGAATTCTATACTTCCAAGGATCTTGGGTCCATATTTAATCTGCCACAGATATTAGCATATTTGATAATTGGCCTTTGGAGAAATCAGTTAATACACTTTGAGGAAAAGATATGTTGTATACACAACCTGAAAGTATGCAATAGACTTTCTAAGTCCTTCCACCAGGGTTTAAGTACCTTACGCATAAAATGACCAGAGCAAGCATCTGTCAACCAACGCAATAAACCAGTCACCAAAACTGGGACTATTTGCTAATAGTAGAGTTTATTTTCAATAAAGTAAATTAATAAAATTTAGAAATATGAATTACTCATGTTTTGCTCTTCTCTGATGGCTTTACTCTATGACCCTCTAGTGAAGGCATTGTTAGCAATACAAGCACTCCATTCCTCAAATTTCAAAATCATTTCTTTTAATATTTACACTTATGAAAAATGTATTATTATGTAACTGCCACTGTGCTGCTTTAGATACATTTCCTTAGTTACCTATGCACAATCACTATCAGTAAAAAATTTTGTACTTATTTTATAGATAATGAGATCATATCTGTGACGCTGATTCTTCTGGTGAATGAGAAATTAGTTTTTGTTTGTTTGTTTGATTGTTGTGGTACTGGGAATGGAACCCGGGGTGCTCTACCACTGAGCTGCATCCGCAGCACTTTTTTATATTGAGACAGAGTCTCAGTAAATTGCTAAATTGCCCAGGCTGGGCTCAAACCTGAGATTATAGGAATGTGCCACCACACCCACCTCAAGAAGTTTTAAATGATAGAAAATATCATATAGAGTATAGAAATCATTAAATATATTTTAATTACCATGTAAAGGTCCAGAACTTGGATTTTGTGCTAGAAAAATAATACCAGTACACACACAAATATATATGTATATATGTACACACATTTCTGTATTTTATATGTGTGATTTTCTGTGTTCTTATGTAAATCAGAAAATTTTTGTGAATTTTATATTTTATATAGTCAATGGTTATCCCAGAATATGAGTGCATAATTGGTTGACACCTATAATAAAGATTTCCCATTCTTTTGCCTTTCTCTATTAAAAAAAACTGTGATGCCAGGTGTGGAGGCACAACTGTGTAATCCCAGCACTTGGAAGGCTGAGGCAGGAGGACTGCTGCAAATTCAAGGCCAGCCTGGACTACACAGTGAGTTCAAGGCCAGCCTGTACTACATAGGGAGACACTGTCTCAAAAAATTAATTAATTAAATTTTTTAAAAAGTTTAAAAGTGAAAAAACTATGAAATACACTTGAGAATATTTTTAGAATGAAGAAATTTATACATGATATTCATTTAGTCAACAAACATTCTCATTCTTCAACCTTATTTTATCGAGATGAATAAATGTTTCTTCCATATTATGAACTCTGAGTCTTTTCATAGATATTAAAATGTTCTGTAGTTTTTGGCATAACTCTCATCTCAACAAATCTAATTTTAATTTGTCAAATGTCCATTTGCTTGACCTTTATGGCTTTATATTTGATGCCATAATGCCTTTAGTCCCTAGGTCTGAATCTTTTTTGTAGTTTTGAAACTTTTATTTCCTTCTTAAAAACTAGCCTGCTGCTTAATAATTTTAAAATTTTTATGAGAATTGTAAGTGATTCTGTGATTAGCTTATGCTGCTTCTCAAACCCAAAGTTGAAAATTGCTGTTCTAATTACATTAACAATCTGAAATATTTCATAAGATCAGCCTGGTCATTCACCATTTTCCTTTTGTTGAAAAAATACATTTTAAATTTTCCTTTGCTTGTTGATATGTCTGTTATTTAATTTTCAAAGTCCTAAGATCCTGGATGCCCTGCAGAGCAACAATAGACCTAAATTCCACAGATGATAAGTTTTTGCACTGTTGCTCCACTGGTGCTGTATTAAAATCAATTGTGTATACAATATATTTAATTTTTTTCTTCACTAGCTACCTGCTCATTTTAAGCTTTTCTAATTTACCTAATTCTGTAATTTTCCATATTCTCTCTTTTTTATGATCTTCGGGGACAGGATTAATGTATTTCTAAATTATTACACCCAATTAAATCAGAGAATGAATACATTCATTTATTTTTTAATGTTGTACAAAACTTGCTTTCCTCTTGGGTTAACTAGTGACGATTTCCTTCTAAGAACAGCCAGTGAAACCAAAACAGAAATAAGAGCAGCCTACCTATGTGTAGTCTAATAGGTGTTTGAAAAAACACAGGCCAAAAGTTAGCAAAAGAAAAAGTTCTAGGTGGAGACATATTTTTCTTTCAATAACTTAGGGATTAAAGAAAATAAATCTGAGATGATTTCTATGAGAAACTGATTCTTTTTTATCAAAATAAAAGTTTCACACTGTTTCTAATCATCATGTCAGTATCTCCTAACTTTTAGGAAGAAAATTTTTGATTAGTTGATTTTTCTTTTCTTTTTTTTTTTTTTTTTTTTGTGGGTACCAGGGGGCAAACTCAAGACCTCGCGTGCCAGCAGGCACCCGTGCTGCTGAGCGATATCACCGGCCCTTTTTTCATATGTGGGTAGCGGGAGTCGAATTCAGGACCTCACGCCTGCCAGGCAGGCGCTTATGCCACTGAGCTATCTCACCAGCCTGATTAATTGATTATAATCAACTTTCTTTAATTTATCTCATAATCCTCAAGTGAGCTAGACTGAAGAGCACTCCATTCAAGCCACTACCTTTCGTATACATCCTCAGGTGATTTCAAATCTGACGACGTGATGACTAACACTCAATATTCACCAACTTCCGTATTATTTATCATACTTGGTTCGTTTCCGAGGACTAAAGGCCTGAGTCATTAAAAATTATATGCCCCATTTAAGCAAGTTTTCTGCATACTTTACTCAGGGAAAAACGCTGAATACATTTTCCCTCATGTAAAGTGATGCCTTTTTTATGATTTATCAACATTTAAACCTGATATAAAAGTGATGCCTTTCAGCCTCACACATGAGTAGTGCATAATTCCTGAAAATAGCAAACTCAAAGAATAAAGGCATTTTTGAACAATGTCTCCCTTTCATCCCTCAGGTTCTTATTCTTTGTGTGTGTGTGTGTGTGTGTGTGTGTGTGTGCGTGTGTGGGTACCGGGGGGTCGACCTCAGGACCTCGCGCACCAACAGGCACCCGTGCTGCTGAGCGATATCACCGGCCCCTTTTTCGTATGTGGGATCCGGGAGTCAAACTCGGGCCCTCGCGCTTGCAAGGCAGGCACTTACGCCGCTGAGCCATCTCACCGGCCCTCTCAGGTTCTTATTCTTAAGGGGAAAAGTCCCAGAGTTACTTTCATTTTTCAGGGAGCCTATGTCTTTTAACTTGGCTTTCCTTAAATAAAAAATACAGAACATTATTGTTGGTAAGTTTAACCAACTGCTTATTCCAAATTAACAAATAACTTATACTGTATTTTACTATTTTTTTTAACTGGGAACTATTTTTAAGTATATTATGCTTTTTGAAATTAAAATAGATGATTTCCAATATTGCTGAACTGAATGTTTATTTTTTAATTTTTTCTGAGCTAAAATTTGACAGAAAATATAAACTCTACCAATTGTACTCCAGCACATGAAATAATATCTTGAATATAAAAATACAATGTTTAACTCTTTTATTCCACACAAATCCTTTGAGGCAAGTTATTATTATTATTCCCTTTTTACAGATGAGGAAGCCAAGATACACAAAACTGGAAAAAATATCAAAGAGCTCCCAGCTGTGCTAGTTTTAATAAGCTATGTTCATAGCCTAAGGCTAAGCACTAAGGTTCAGGCCTCATCACTATGCAATATCCTTTCTATTTCTATTGCTCTATTTTGGAAAGTTGTGTTTTGTTTTATTTTTTCTCTTCATTACTACATCAACAGTCTCATGTTTTCTTATCTTTGGTCTTCAAAATAATCGCTTTAATCTTATTCTTACCTGTCCTTTGTAATTATATTACATGTTCTTTGAGGGTAGGAATTTTTCTGTTAGTAGAACAGCATTCAGTGTTGCTTAATTTTTAACCTGGGGCACGTGCCAACTGGAAACGTAGATCTTGACACAACTCTGCTCTACTTTCTCCATTGCCTAACCCAACGTGCTGTCCTCAGTAAAAACATCTACTAAAGCTGTTCATATCATGGATTATGACCTGAAGCTTGTGAGTATGTATTGATGCATTTATTCCAATGCCAAACATATTACCAGAAGAAATCACGATGTGTGTATATTAGAGAAAGCTTCCAGTTAGAAGGAGAAATTTGGCAAGGAAAATTGCTTATGAAAATTTCTCATCTGTCCCAAAAATAAATGTAAGAAAAACTCAACATTCTTCTCTTTAAAAAAAATAATAACCCAAAAGGAAAAGAGGTAGTGAACAAGACAGCACATCACAACGTACTCTACCACTTGGTCTCAAGACAACACCAAAGGTCTGCCCCCTTGGCTGGGTGGAGAGGGGATGTGTAACTATTAATATATGTAATGTTTTTGTTAGATCGTTATCTATGAACTTCAGCTCAACACAGACATATTCCTGCTACTACCAAGGACTTTATCATCATACCATACAATGTCCCGCCCTGGAAACTCGCTTTCATCCAGCAAAGGAGACCCCAGCCTTGGCTTTGGCAGGCCGCCCAAGGCTTCAACACCAGAAGCAGAGCCTGAGCTCTCGGGACCTCATTTCTCCTTAGGACCCACTCAGAAAAGCAGAGAAATTCATCATCTTTGGCCTGACTGTTTTAGCTTGGATAAAAGTTTAATAATACTTACCAATTGAAATGTTTTTATGATCAAGTTCCACTGCCCAATATGTTATTTTTTTTTTTTTTGTGGGTACCAGGGGGTCGACCTCAGGACCTCATGCGCCAACAGGTACCCGTGCCGCTGAGCGCTATCACCGGCCCCTTTTTCGTATGTGGGATCCGGGAGTCGAACTCGGGCCCTCGCGCTTGCAAGGCAGGTGCTTACACCGCTGAGCCATCTCACCGGCCCCCAATATGTTATTTTTAGTGAATGTACTTCAAACCACATATTTTAAAATAAAATGTTTGGCAAAATTTTACTTTCCTTCCTTCTTGGCAGGGACAGTATGGATAATCAAGAACAGTGGCACTCAGGAAAGCCTACACAACATGTGTCCTGCTTATACAAGGTATATATTTTAAGGGAATTTCAAGTAACTTATTAAATGGCACGTGATAGAAAATCAAAGTGAGGAAGACGTAGTACAAATATATTCAGAATGTACACACATACACACAGTAAACACAAACTATGAACTATTTCTAAGGTTTCACATTGATACATACATGCAATTTCATTGTGTGCTCTGCCATCTATCAATCACTCCTAGATACAGATAGGAAGAAATGGAGTTAACATGTATCAAGTTCCTCCTAGGGAATACACACTCAGCTTCAAAATAATAATTCTTCAAGACAAGCTGATGGGGTATGTAGGTGCTGTTTTCATTTATTTCAGATGAGAGAGTTGATTACCTCACAGTAATAATAAAGAAATTTAAATGCTGTATCAACAAATATTTCAAAATAAAGAAAATCATATTATATAATTTGTTTTCAGTGAAGAGGAAAGAAGACTGTCATGGTTCAGCTTTTAGTGTATAACACTTGGCCTAGCTTTCCTTGTACCTGTTTCCACCAGAGAGGTGCCAAGCACTAAGTATTTGCATATGTTATCTAACTTAACCTTCGCAACAGTTCATGAGATATTGCTATTATTACTACCACAGTGAACTGATGGAGGAAAAAGCGAAACTGAGAGATTAACATGGATGCCTAAGGTCACAAACTAATGCATCAGAGCAAGATTTGTAGCCCAGAGTCCAAGGTCCATGCCATTTTATCCTATTGCCTCTCAGGACACATCTTACAAACCAGAAGTTTGAAGATACATGTGCTAGGCCAGCCATCAGGAGATACAGCTAGTATTAACTTTACCACTGATTAGCTGGAGACCTTGCAAAACTCACTTAAAATGTCTGGGCCTCACTTTCTTCTTCTGCATGGAAAATGAGTTGCTCCTAGAGGTAGCAAGGGTTATCAAGGAGCAAACAGAGAGAACAGATTCTTAGTTAAGTCCATGTGACCTGTTTGTGTTTAAAGGGTCTTCATAACTCAATGTCTTAATTCTCCTTTTTGAGAACACAGGTCATGTTTTCTAAATTTTGTGTGTGTGTGTGTGTGTGGGTACCGGGAGTCGACCTCAGGACCTCGCCCTTGCCAGGCAGGCGCTTATGCCGCTGAGCTATCTCACCGGCCCCTCTAAATTATTATTCTGAATCCAGAGTGTACACTTGCACCTCAAAGACTATTGAATCAAGTGCAAACTTCTCTCATTAGTGCACATGCCCCTCAGTAATGTGTTTGTGCAACATAATTTCTCTAATCCTCCAACTCAACTTTTCCACTCCAGTTGCTGTCTGTGTTCTATACACACCTAGTTCACTCCCACTTCCTTCACTTCTACATAGGAATAACTTCCTCTTTATGTCTTCCAAATCTATTCCTTGGTCAATACGCAACTCAAACCCATTCATCCCCCTTTGAACTTTACTTGGTAAGTCCTAAAGACACCTTCCAATTAAGCACTGTTTTTCACTTTCACATACTTTAAACCTAGATCAAAAGGAATCATTTATTCTGACCTCAGTCATCCATTTCTGCTTGCTATTTTTTTCTCATGAACAAGATTGAGAACGATACGTTTTCCTCCACTTATAGCTTCTTCTTCACTCAATATGGTAATCTACTGTGCACAAAGATGAATTCAATAAGTATATATTGACTTATCCATTGATTTATCATAAGGATAGCAAACAAACGTCTTGCTTGTCAAATTATCATCTCTAGAGAATTCACTAGCAAAGACCAAAATGAAGTTAAGTATGGTTGAATTTTATCTTGTTTTGGCATGTATTTCTGAATACTGGTGATTTAAAATAGGAATAAAGGGAACCAAAATGGCAGAGTAGTGATCAGCCCAAAAGTCAGCCTCTCTGAGGCCCAGAATCCAGACATCTAGAAAATAACAACTTGGCAAAGTACAAAAAAGAAGTAGATCTCTCAGAATCAAGAAGAAACTGACGGGAAAATTAAAAGCTACAGAGATGTTGGAGAAATGGACCACAACACAGAAAAAAATAAAGCAGCCTGGAAGCTTACCCCAGCTCCCAGGAAGTGTAACCTGTCTTTGTAGACACGAGGGCTGGGAGAACTAGTAGAAACGGTGGACCAGACCAGTTGCCCTCAGCTGTTGTGAACTGCCAAATGCCAAATCACCATAGGGTTTTGCTCCAAGGTGATTCCTTCTACAAGGCAGGCAACAGCTGGAAAGGGAATTCAGTGTGGCACCCACCATATTGCCGGACAGTGTAATCAGGTCCTTTTTGGGAAATTGTCGATTATTTAAAACTGATAGTCAAAACAACTGAAAAATCACTTCGGGGTTCCCAGGGTAACTGTCCCACAGCAACTGAGTGAGAGAGAGCAATGGGAGACAGTTGTGGACAGGGAATGGGCTAAGCATAGACACCCTGAGAGGTTTAAATTTAGGTCAGAAAGGACACAGGTCCCCTGTCCTGTGGCAAGAAACCAGACCCAACTTGTGTTGCGCTCAGAAATGTCTGGGTCTGAGAAGTGCTGGCATTAGGCAGCATTAGGCACATCCAGCACGGGTCAGAGGTTCTATCACCTTTCCCATCTATCACCGTGAGACTATGCGCACTTACCTCTGATGGTCGCCTCAGCCTGGGGTAAATGGAAAGAGGGGCCTCTGGGAAGTACGCGAGGGTGGGGGGGTGGGCTCACAAACCCACAGGCTGCAAAGCTATATGAAAAAAACTGACTTGCTGGATTCCAAAACCACAGATCCTAGAAAGAAACCACTCATTTGAGCCAGTGATATAGCTCAGCAGCATAAGCACCTGCCTGGGAAGCGCAAGGTCCTGAGTTCAACTCCCGGTACCCGCATATTAAAAAAAAAAAAAAAAAGAAAGAAACCACTCATTCAAAACTACGGAGAAACTTTTTTCTCTTTCTTCTTCACTGATTTTTGGGGATTTAGAGAATTATCCTTTTTCCTTGTCCTTCTTTTCCCTTTTTTCTTTCTTTTCCTCTTAATTTCTTTTTTAATTTTCTTTTTTTTCCTTTTCTCTCCCTTTTTTAATCTTTTTTCTTGTTTGCCCTTTTCTGTCACTTTTATCTAATTTTATTTCTAATCTTCTACTCTTCAATGGGATCTTTTCTCTCACTTTTCTCTCCCCTTTCTCATTTTACATTGTTTAATTTTTCAAATTTTTCTTCTTTCATTCTCCCATTGCCTGCACCCTCTATCATTACTAGTATAATCATTAAGCTTTATTAAGCTTTAGATGGTTTACTCGATATTATTACTTTTGAATTTTTTCAATTGTTACTGGAGGTATAGTTGAATGATATGTTCTGTGTAAGAAACACATTTAATAAAAAATAAATTCACTCATAAGCCTCCCAAACTGAGGCCAGCACCAGGATTCATTGGTCACTTTCTGAGTCCTCAATCCTGCCAAGCCCCAGGTGGGGCCTTTCAGTGCCACTGACACTGCCCAAGAATGCCCCGGGGTAGATGAGAGTGGTACAAAGAGCTCAGCCCATCCTTCCTCCTCTGCAGCTGCAGGAGCCCCAGTGCCTATATTAGAAAGGGGCTTAAGGAAGGGACATGTCATTTCCTTCTGTGTCCCCAGTCCCAGTCTCACTCTAAGACCCAGGGCTGGCTTCTGAGTCCATTCAGCCTTCAGCCAAGTTTTGTCAGGCAGGCACACACACACACACACACACACACACACATACAAGCCTTGGAGTTTAAATGGAATTACCCCCAGCTCTGGGCCCTCGGGCTGCTCTGGTCCTTGGTTCCCTTCACCCTGCCTGGTCCATTCCAGATGCCAAGGATGGGGGTGATCAGGTTGGGTGTCTGCCTTGGGTGGGAATGTGGTTTACTCTCCCTGACTTGTTTGTATAGCTCTCCTTGGGCTGGGACAGGAGGCTGGTCTGGGTCTTTGTTTCAGAGCTCCGTTTTATGTCTTTCAATGCTACAACTGTGTTTCTGTTTTCTATGAATGAGTGTATTCAGTAAAGACAACCAGATACAAAATATAAAATAAAATAAATTCACAAAGCCAGGTGTCGTGGCACATGCCTATAATCTCAGCACTAGGGGAGCTGAGGCAGGAGGATCGCCATGAGTTTAAAGAGAAGAAGTACTCCCAAAGTCATTCCTGGGTGCTAGCATTACCCTGATTTCAAAACCAGAAAAAGACCCAAACAAAAAAGAGAACTACAGGTTAATCTCCTTAATGAACATAGATGTAAAAATCCTCAACAAAATACTGAAAAACAGAATGCAACAAATCATTACAAAGATCATACATCATGACTAAGTAGGATTCATCTAAAGAATGCAGGGATGGTCCAATAAACCAATAAATGTAATATATCACAAAAACAGAAGCAAATATCAAAATGAAATGATGATCTCAATAGACACAGAAAAAGCCTTTGACTTTCTCCAAAATAGACCACCTGCTAGCCCATAAAGCATGCTTAAGTAAATGCAAAGGAATCAAAATTATCCCATGCATCTTATAAGGATCTTAGGTCAATCTGATAAAGGCCATTTATGACAAACCAATGGCCAACATCATATTAAGTAGGGAAAGATTGAAATCTTCTCTCTAAAATCAGAAATAAGACAAGACATCCTCTATCACCACTCCTGTTCAATATAGTACTTGAAACATTAGCTAGAGCAAGAGAAAGAAATAAAAGGAGTATGTATAGGAAAGCAAGAAGTCAAATAATCATTATTCGCAGAAAACAATCCTCTAAATAAAAGACCCAAAAACTTCCACCAACAGACTCTGAGAATTAATAAATGAATTCAGTAGCATAGCAAGATTCAAAGTCAACATGCAAAAATTAAAGGCATTTCTGTACACCAGTAATAAACTCACTGAGAAAAAAATTAGTAAAACAATTCCAGTCACTATAGCATCAAGAGAAATTGAATTCTTAAGAATTAACTTAATCAAGGAAGTGAAAGATCTTTACAATGAGAACAGTAGTACTCTGAAAAAGGACATTGAGGAGGACATCAGAAAATGGAAAGACGTGCCCTGCTTCTGGAAAAGCAGAACCAATATTGTCAAAATGGCCATACTGGGCCAGGGATTTAGCTCAGTGGGACAGCACCTCCCTGGCAAGCATGAGGTCCTGAGTTTGATTCCCGGTACCCCCCCAAAAAAATGGCCCTAATTCCAAAACTCATATACAGATTTAATGTAATCCCAACAAAAATACCAATTCCTCACAGAACCAGAGAAACAATGCTGAAATTCATGTGGATCCAAAAGAGACTTAGGGGCTGGTGATATAGCTCAGCGGCATAAGCGCCTGCCTGGCAAGCACGAGGTCCTGAGTTCAACTCCCATTACCCACATATATAAAAGAAAAAAAGAGAAAGAGACTTAGAATAGAAGCCTGGCAACAAGAGCAAAGTAGGAGGCATCACAATCTCCAACTGCAAATTATACTACAAAGCTACAGTGATAAAAACAGAATGACAGCCCAAAAATAGACATGTGGATCAATGAAACAGAATAGAGGAATACAGAAACAACTTCACACATTCAGCTACACATCTTTGACAAAGTGGCCAAAAACCTATGCTAAAGGAAAGATAGGGCCAGTGAGATGGCTCAGCGGCGTAAGCACTTGCCCAGCAAGCGCGAGGGCCTGAGTTCGACTCCCGGAACCCACATACGAAAAAAGGGGCTGGTGATATCACTCAGCAGCACAGGCACCTGCTGGCGCATGAGGTCCTGAGGTCGATCCCCCGGTACCCACAAAAAAAAAAAAAAAAAAGGAAAGATAGCCTCTTTAATAAATGGTACAGGGAAAACCAGTTATCCATATGCAGAAGATTGAATCTGGACCCACATCTCTCACTACATACTTAACTAAAATCAAAATAGATCAAAAATCTAAATGTTAAAGTGGAAACACTTAATTTGATGGAAGACAAAATAGGTAAAGTTCTTCAAGACATAGGCATAGACAAAGACTTTCTGAACAGAACCCCAATTGTACAAGAAATAACGTCAAGTATCAACAAATTGTATCATACCAAATTTTAAAAAGCTTCTGAACAGCAAAGGAAATAACCAACTGAGTAAAGAAACAACCTATAGAATGGGAGAAAACTTTGCCAGCTATTCTTCTGACAGAGGACTAATATCTAGAATATATAAAGATCTCAAAATATTAGACACACCCCAAAATAAAAGATCTAATCAAAAAATGAGCATTAGAACTGAACAAATGTTCCTCAGAAGAAAAACAAATGGCCAATAAATATATGAAAATTTTTCAGAATCTTTGGCCATTAAAGAAATGTAAATTAAAACAACACTGAGATTCCATCTTACTCCAGAAAGAATTACTATCACCAAGAAATCAAATAACAAACTCTGACAATGCTGTGGGGAAGGAACCCTTCTACATTGTTGATAGGAATGTAAACTAGTACAACCATTATGGAATTCAGTATGGAGATCCTTCAAAAACCTAAAATTAGAAATTCCATTTTCCCCAGCTATTCCTTTTCCAGGTATCATGCCAAGGTTAAAGGCAACATCATATTATAGTGATAAATGCACAACCGTGTTTACAGCAGCACAACCCAGAATAGCCAAATTTTGGGAGTGGCCCATACCAACAAGTAAATTAATAAAGAAAATGTGTTATTTGTACACAGTGGAATACTTCTCTGCCATAAAGAAAGAAATTTGAGTCATTTGTAGGAAAATGGATGCACCTTGAGACCATAAGGTAAAGTGAAATAAATCATACACACAGCTTAAATATCACATGGTTTCTCTTATATGAGAAAAAATATATATGTAAATAAAGAGCAAAATAAAAGATGGATAATAGGAAATAGGGTGACAGGTCTTTTGCAAATGGGGAAGGAACAAGAGATAGATGGATAGAGAAGGATGGCAGGAGAAGGGAATGAAAAAAGAATTAAGATGTGTTATGTACATGAACCAACTCCTCACAAAGAACGTGATCATTATGTACTAATAAAAAATAAAAATTAAGTTAAATAAAATTGGAATAAAGTGAGGAAGTCATACTTCTATTGGACATCTAGTCAATGAGAATTCCCCAACTGACCAATCTCTTGATCTCTTGAAACAGATTACGACAGCAAAGGGGGCTTACATCCTGCACCAGCCATCAACTGTTATTGGAGGCGCATTATTTAACATCTGTTTTCTTATTAGCTAATTGTGAATAACAGGACCAACAACAAGGAGTTGTGATTTAAATGAAAGAACATAAGTGAGATATTTCATATTTGACTCATGTTGAATAGGAAATAAACAAAAGTTCTATATCTTGATGGTTATAAAATTGCTTATATTTGTCAGCACTCATCCAACAATACCTTTGAATTTTACTGTATGTGAACACCTTCATAAATCTGACCTTAAAAATAATGATCTTAAAAAATAAATAAGGGAAGCTAGGCAGCCAGAACCACAACACAATCATATCACATATCTGTCTTCTGCAGACACCGCTTCTTACGAAGCTGAGCTTTGTGCATCAGGCACTACTGATGGCACTGCTTGAGCTGCCTCATAACCAAAATGAATCCCTGTCTTCCCCTGCTTCTGCTTCCCCAAATGCAAAGCCACAGATCAGTGCCGAACTAGACCACATGCAATGTCACAAGTGCAAAGGACATAGGAAAATGGAGCATCTTTTTTTGTTAGTTTCTGTATTAGGAAGCTGGTCAGAACTCAAATGAAGAATTCTCCAACATAGAAAATGAATTAAGGGCTGGTGATATAGCTCAGCGGCATAAGCGCCTGCCTAGCAAGTGTGAGGTCCTGATTTTGACTCCCGGTACTGGCATATTAAAAAAAAAAAAAAAAAAAGAAAGAAAAGAAAATGAATTTAAAAAAAACTACCCTTCAACATTTAAAATCTTGAAAATTAATAAGAAAATGGTAAATAAGTGAAAATACATAAAATGACAATACCTTTCCCTCAAAAAATACATATCTGAAAATATTTAATATTAATTCTCTAGTAATTAATGAGTATTTTCCTAGCAATCCATGAGTAATTCCTAGGTAATGTATTAAACATAAATTTAGTAAAGTATTTTTATATATGCAGGCTTGGAGAGGGTTTGAGGAAATTAGTACTTTAGTAAACTGAGATCACAAAAAATATATATTGATATTATATTTCTTAAGGATATTTGGCAGTATCTATTAAAGACCTCAAAAGTGCTCACACTTTTTGAACAAGCAATTTGATTTCTAGGAATTCAGCCTAATAAAATATTTTTAAAGCTACACAAAGACATATGCAGATGTTGCTTCTAATAGCAAAATCTTGGGGAAATTCATCAAAGTCCAACTACAGGCAGTTAACTACATAAATTATATGATACTCTTAATACTATGGAATATTTACATATGAAATGTATTATAAAGAACACTTAATGATATGGAAAGTGGTCACATTCACTTCATTAAGTGAAATAAAGTTCATCAAATATTTATGTATCACTGATGAAATATCTCCAATTACATGAAAAAATATTGTAATTCTACATACAAAATTAAGAGGGATATTACTAAATGGTGATATCATAAGTATTTTTTCTTATTATGCATTTATTTTTCCTAAAACTAACAATGTGTCCTTTATATTAAGAAAAGCAAAAGCATTTTTGAAGTTAGAAGTTATCCCCTCAGCCTACACAGACTACTTTTCCTTAACTCATTTTCAATAGTCACCAGGTATCTGTCTCTGTATTTATCTAGGTCAATTTTGAAGCCAGCTCCATATTTTCCCCCAAAATCACCACTTTCAAAATCAAATGCCATATGTTCACTACCTGTGGCAAATTACATTTTTATTTGTGTTTAAATATTCTCTTTTAAACTTCAAACAAGCACGCACGAGAGCAGAATTAACATTTATTGAATACCTACTATGTGCCAGAAACTATTTAAAACCTATTCACATATGTTAGTTCATTTGCATTTAAGTCTCGTTCCAATTATACATAATTTTCATAATTTGACAGACATCAATCATTTTCATTTTAGCCTACATATTGCCAGACAGATGAGAGTATATATTTTTAGGTTGTCCTCAGATGGCAGCTCTTGTATTCTCTTGATTCAGATCAGGTGCCCTTTTCTGGACCTTCTCTAGCTATTCTTCTTGTTCCAAAATTCCACATATTGTTCTCCTGACTCTAATACTCTATAGTAATGCTCAGAAATTGCTGGAATTTTATGAAACAAGTTTCTTTCCTGTGAATCTACTCTTGGAAATTTCTCAAGCGAGTTCAAGAAAAAGAAAAGATTAGTAATATACTTCATCAGTTTATTTTATCTATTTTACTTTTTGCCATTCTGGAGAGTGAACCCAGCAAACTCTGTCACTGAGCCACACCCTCGAACACTTTTTTTTTTTTAATTACAAGTCAAATTCTTGTCAACTTGCCCAAACTGGCCTGGAACTTGTAATCCTCCTGCCTCAGCCTCTCAAGTGGTTAGTGTTATCATGCTCAGCTTTTATCAGTTATTTTAAGTATAAATTAAACCTTCTTGTCACACATCTGAGGCCCTATTAATGACATTAAAAATTGTATCTACAACAATATATCCTTCAGTTTCTATTTTCAGTGAGGCATCTACCTTTTGGTGGATGATGTTATTCATTCTTTCTCTATGCCTTTTTAGACAACAAGACAGATATGGCTCTATCCCAAATTGATCTGCTGATCTGGAAGCCCTAAGCAACATAATTATCATTAAGCAAAATTTTGGTTTCTGGAATAAGGAGAAATCCCAAGAACTGAGAACTGGAGACTAAATCTGTTCTTTTAGTTTAGCAAGGGAGTAAGTCTGTATGAAAAAGCTCTGGCTAAAAATGAACTGAAATCACAACATACCTTTCTTCTCTCTCTCTCTCTCTCTCTCTCTCTCTCTCTCTCTCTCTCTCTCTCTCTCTCTCCCTCTCTCTCTCTCTCCCTCTCTCTCTCTCACACACACACACACAAATTTAAGGTCATTACAGCAATTGACCTAAAAGCCCCCATCAAAACACAATTGTGCAAATGATGGCAGAGAGTCACAGAATGACCTTGGTAACATTATGGGGCAGATCCCTCTATAAGATCATCCTAAAACTCTAGATTTTATTCTTTAGGAGATAATGAGCTAGGGAAATTTGATAACTAACACATGACTTTATATTTCAGTTTTAAAGCTTTATTACTGAAATGAAAATGGGTACTGGTCCATAGAGCCCAACCCAAAAAAGAACTTCAAATGGAGCTAATGAAAATTATGGGGCAGATCAAGAGAAAATCAAGCAGAAGTCCTAAAATAAATCAAATACTCTATAAAATCATACATGAATGCCAATGTCTGTGAACAAGATTACCATATGCCTTATAGGCCAATCATGTTATATGAGGCTTTTACTATAAAACTCACGGAATCTAATTGATTCTCAAGGCCTTAAAAGAATTAGAGTTCATCTAACCAAACCTCCACCATATTTAAAAGAGTACTCTTCAACATAACCATCAAGGGACCACCTGGCTCCTGCTTAAACTTGTCCAGCGACAGGGAGCTTATCAATGTTGAAAGCAGATTATTTCAGCTCCAAAAAGCTCAAATCATTTGAAAGTTCATTAAAAAGTTATCAAATTGAAATCTGTTCCTCTTGTCTTCTATATCTACCCTCTAAGAAGATGACACATCTGAAATTTTCCTTAAAATGTATGCATATTTCTCCTGAGAGCTCCCAATATGTATGTGTAGAGAGTCTGTGTGTGTGCCTGTGTGCCTGTGTGTGTGTGTGTGTGTGTGTCTCTGCACACACATTTTCTTCATCAAATGTCAAAATCATTCACCACATTCACAAAAATGTCTAGGATTTATAAAAGTTAAGAATCTATGTTTTGAGGAGGAATGTAGAATAAATCTAAACCTTGTTTTGTCTGAGACATATTTGAAGACAAAAGTCATACAGCTCTAAGTGTTCCCTTTTCAGAACAACCACTCCTTTTTTTCTCAATTAAGTAGCTCGCCGATCTCGTATCACTCTTCGGTATGTTGAATATCTCCTGTAAAATGTCTACCAAACTAGGCACAGCATTCCAGTTTCTGCATCACAAATAGAGCACGCTTGTCACTTCCTTGTTTTCTGGATGGTTTGCTTCTATTAATGAAACCTAAGAACTCAACTGTTTTTATCAGTATTAATCTATGTGAATTACACTAAGGACCCAGAAAAGGGGACAATAGCTCAGACAGCAGAGCTCTTCACTTCCCCGGACAAAGCATGACCAGAGTCAGGAAGGTTCTGAGAAGTTAAGTCACTAAACAGCTGTCTCCATGAGTAAGAAGACAACTTCATCATACTCGAGCTGCAAGAGTTCTCTAGAAACCTGATTTAAAACCAGCTAATACTATCAAAATGCCACACTGCATCTTGTCAGTAAACTGTCTCAACACTGCAATTAAGCAACAAATTAATTAATTAATTAAATTCTCTCTTCCACTTCACAGGTGTGATGTTTCTTCACCAGAATCTCTGCTAGAACACAGAGGAAAGGAGACTTTAATAAATCTTCCTAGCTCTTCGGTATTAATGAGAGAAAATGAGGCAGAAGAGAGGCATCCAGAAAGACATATCAACTGAGAGAGCAATTCTTCTGACCATTCTCCCTTGAAGAACCTCCCTCATGAGCTCCCCACCCCTAAAAGTTGTGGTTCAAATTGGTCTGTGCACAAGCTCACATCAAACTATAATTTGCTAGCAGAGAATGTGGCTACTCTTTAAAAGTAAGCTGTCAGTGTCTATGAGTTCTCTTGCCTTCCGGATATCTCAGGCTAGGCAGGACCTGCCCCTGGAAAGAAGGGAGACAGTGATACTTTTCTTCTAGTCCATGTAATTGGATAGATGAATAGACTCTACAGCCCCCTGGCATCCAAATAGTTGCCAAATAAATATAACAAATAAAAATACAAAATGGCTACTTAAGTTTTAAAATCAGATAAACAACAAACAAATTTTTGTATAAGTATGCCCCCATGCAATATTTGAGGCATACCAAAAAAAAACTGGCTATTTATCTGTGGTGGATTACCTAATGGTCAATTTGGAACACCCAGCTGAACTGAGTCAGCATGGTTTTGGGTGTGGAAGGCTCACCTAAGGATTGTTGCCAACAGCATAAAAAGGAGAACTGGAGGGGAAGATGGCACGCCTTTGCTGGAAAAACTTGTCACGCTGGCTTTTCTGACACAAACTCAGCTATTCTCATCATTGGTGGAGCTTGGGTCCTCACTGTCACTGAGGATGTCTGCGGTTCTCTTTAGGGGAGCTCTGGTCCTTATTTTGAGCATCACTTCCTGGCTCCAGTGCAGACCCCTCAGCCTGCTGGCACAGATCCTTCCTCCCGCTGGCACAGACTTTCTAGCTTCCATCACTGACCTTTGGGCCTTCCCAGTGCAGATCCTTGATACAGACTTACATGAGACATTGTTGTGGGCTCCAGGCTTCCAGCTGAACTCGTGGAGGACATTGTCATGGGCTCTAGGTCCTCAGCTGGACTCATGCAGGACATTGCCGTGGGATCCAGGCCCTCAGCTGGGTTCTTTGAGTCTCCAGCACATGGACAGATCTCTTACACTCCTCTACATTTGACTTTTTGGGTTATTATTATAAAATAATCCTGTGAACTCTGTGTCCTGTATTAAGTCTATTCCCTTGCAAAACCTGACTACAACATTATCTGATATTAAAATTTAACTGACTATCCTATATTTTACCTGAGAACCACACACTCAACTATCTCACTTTCTCTTTCCCTGTTTTTTTTCTCTCTCTCTCCCTTTCTTCCTTTACCTCAATATCTTTCTTTCTGCTCCAATATACAAATCACAATTTTTAGTCCCTAAGATTTGGACTGAAAGAAAAAAGTCTAAAATATCTGAACAGAACCTCAAGCTTAAGCATATTCTCCAACTCATCTTTAAGCAGAACTGTATCTTTAAAGTGATGGTGGAGGACTCATTCAGTTATTTTTAAGCTTGAACTTTATTTTCCATGTGACTGATGTTCCTTGGCCACCACGTAGTTCCCTGGTCAAGAGCTCTGAGGAGAAAAGAGAGATGCAGAAATGTTCTATATTTGAGAAGGACCTGACTTAGTGCCAACCAGTTTTATCTCACTTTATTTCTTGTACTGTCACACATACCTGGTAGAATGCAAAATGGTACAGCCACTCTGGAAAGATTTTGACAGTTTCTAATAAATTTACATATGCACTTACCATATGATGCAGCAATCCTAATGGTAGAAAGTAAGTTGGTATGAAAAATTTTGTCCACACAAAAACCCATGCACAGCCATTTGTGCCACTTCTGTCCTATTCATAACCACCAGAAACTGCAAACAGCCCAAATATTCCTTCACCAGCTGAGAAAAAATCGGACAGTCACTCACCCATAAAATGGAATACTATTGGGCAATAAAAAGAAACAAAATACTGTAGTTGTTCCTTGGTGTCTCTAGGAGACTGGCTTCAGGATCTTCATTGGAGTCCAAAATCTGCAGACGCTCAAGTTCCTTATACAAAATGGTGCAGTATTCACATATGACCTATGCACATCCTCCCATACATTTAAAATCATCTCTAGATTGTTTGTAATACATAATACAATGTAAATGCTATGCAAACAGTTGTTATACTATGTTCCTTAGGGAATAATGACAAGAAAGAAAAGTCTGTATATGTTCAGTATACTCACCACCATCATAGGTCTACGTATATAGTACACATCAGCAAACACATTTTTTATATTTGATCTGTGGTTGGTAGAATCCTAGATGCAGAACTGATGGATATGGAGACTTAACTGTGTAAAATATGTTAACACTTGGACAAATCTGAAAGGCTTTATGCCTAGTAAAAGAAACCAGTCTCAAAAGGTAAAAAATTGTATGATTCTACATATACGGCATCCTCAAAATATATGAAACTAGACTTCTACAACACAGACCAGTGGCTGCCAAGAGTGGGGGTGGGAACAGGAAGTGCCCCTAAAGGACAGTGTTAAAGAATGCTTTGCGGTGAAGAAGCCTTACTCTCTTCTGGGTGAGATGGTGGTTACAGGTACGAATGCATGTTTCAAAACCAGTAGAATTGTATACCAAAAAATAGTCCGATGAACTTTATGTTAATTCAAAGTTTCTCTCAGAAGAAAGAAATCCTTTTCCTGAACACTTAACAATTGCCACTAAAAGAAAAAAACAGTTACTATCCTTAAATTAAACCCTATATAACTAGAATTAAACCTCCTCCTTCTTACCTCTGATTTTTACAACTCTTTCCCTTCATAGAAAACTGAATACATGGAGCTATCTTTAGCCATCACACAGAAATTGCTACTTTTTGCAGATGTGAGAACCAAATCTTAATTTAATCTGAAGTGATACAGCTTAAGAGTGGGAAGTATCCTTGTGTCACAGGTCTCTTGTTATGGCCTAAAATCATCCTCTAATGAACACAGCTTCTAATGATACAAAATTAAAATTTAGGGTGTGACCTTGTTACTCCACTCCCCTGCAGATGCAGTTTCAGGTGCCTGAGTTATGTACCCAGCATGTGACCTCAGTGTAGTGCCATCAGTGAGACTTTGAGCTTCTGCTCCAGGGGTGACACCCTCATTTTCAGACTTTTTTTGGAAGAATGACACAAGCCAGCAAAATTCAGACTGATTCATAAGTCAAGCACAGGGAAATGTAAAATAGATGAGTTCCATGTATATGAAAGGAAAGCAAGCTCCATGAAAAAATCCACCAAGTTATTAATATATAACCATGGGTTTTTATTTAACAAAAATTAAAATTAACAGAGAAGAAAAGAGGAAATCAGATTCAACAGATTTTTGTCAAAGCAACTGTGCAGTCCTAGGAGACTCTGCCAGCTGTCTGGCTGTGTGAGAAATCCACAGCCATAGCTCATTGGTTGCAAAGCTGGGAAAGGAGTCAGAATTGAAGCCTCATTGCCATAGGAACACTAACTTCTGCATTTTCCTTTTCCTCATAAAATGTACATGAGAACTGCTAATAAGTTTCACATTTCTTGGCTTTATAAGAGAAAAATCTTAAGATGTGCATAAGTTGGCAATATTCTTCAAGTTTAGAAGCTTGGTGGGGCTTTCAGAGTATTCCTGAAGGATTTATCTTTCTTATTCAATAGGGAGAAAGAGAATGGAAAGAGAGAAAGAAAGAAAGAGAGAAAGAAAGAAAGAAAGATAGAAAGACAGAAAGAAAGAAAGAAAGAAAGAAAGAAAGAAAGAAAGAAAGAAAGAAAGAAAGAAAGAGGAAGGAAGGAAAGGGAGGGAGGGCAAGGGAGGGGAGAAAGGAAAAAAGAAGAAGGACATGAAGGGAAGGAGAGAGGGAGGGAGGGAAGAAGGAAGAAAGGGAAAAGGGAGGAAGGGGAGGAGGGAGGGAAAAGATAGTATGAGAGGAAAAGTCACGTAGATTCTAAACTTCAGTGAAAATCAGAAGATAAAATAATGTTCTTTTTTTAAAAAATCTCGAAGAAACAGAGGGCTCTACAGCTACATCAGTGATTCAGATCCTTTGTCATGTGTGCTCCTGCAAGATATTTAATCATGTCGTGCCTAGTGATCCATCTGTTTTTATCATCGCTCCGTATATTACAACAATCTGTTTTTATAAAGATGATTGGTTACATTGTTTTGGATATAACAAATACGTACTAACACCTACTTTGTATCACACAAGAAATTGTGCTAGGCACTGAACAGTAAGGATGAGTTATTGTCTTCAAAGATATGTTAGCTCTTGTCTTCAAAGAGATGACTTTGGTAGGGAGACATCCAACCCAAATACAACCAGGAAACAGTGCCACTCACAGACATGCGCAAGCACTATTGGAAAGCAAAGGCTGCAGAACGTGAATGAAACCTTCCCTGAAGCTAACAACTGAGTTCTGTACTGACCAAGCCCGAGGTGACCAGTTGGACATTATTAAAAGGAACTTTCTTACAGGAAATGAAAATACAATGATCCAGTCAAACAAGAAACAGTTCATAAGCTCAGTCAACATAGAGGTGGACAATCACATTGCTGCGAGTATAGTGACTTCTAATTTAACATCTCACCAACCAAAAACAGTGGCAAGATTCAGTCTTGATTATGTGTAAATGTTAAGTCAAAATACAGTGAATTTTCACAGATTCTCAGTAATTGCCATGGATCTTTCTTCTCTATGGTATTTGAACTATGTGGGATATTGATTAGATAAACATATCTCTAAATCTGTTTGAAGGCATATCATCAACAAAACAATAAATTATAGTAATTACAATAATTATCATTTTTAAAACTTTTTAAGTATTTTTACAGCTCTTATATATCAAGTTTTCTATGTTGCTCATTCCTCCATTTAAAGTAATAATCTTTTACAAACACAGTATGATAAATATATTACTGGTTAAGATGCTATACATGTTACTTTTGTAAACTGGGACTATTTTAGCTGGAGCTTTTGTTGTCATGTTACTTTGGATGAATAAATGCCAAACGCTTTTGCTCTCCCTCATTTAGAATTTAGGAAAGTGCAAAAAGATGTATGACAAAGTTACATGTGAATCTTGAATATGGTTTTGCCACAAACCACAGGGAAGATTAGATGACTATGATCTGATGACAAGGAATAAAATAAATGTTAGGAAAAATAAATGCCATATATAATAAAATGTCATAATAAAACAAATGCCCCAATCATTAGTCTAAATTGCAATAAGTTAATAAATAAAAATGCTTGTGTCTCATATTACCAAATAGCATGTAGGGAGTGGAAAAGCCAATATTCTGACAATTCTCACTAGCTAATGAAAGCAGGCTTATTGTAAAGGGCTTAATTTGTAGTGAGAATCATTCCTAAGAAATGCCTTATACTTAGGTTTCAGAGAAGCTTTAAATATCTGATACCAATGAAGGAAAAATGCTATATGAGTTGGAGATTCAATTACCTAATTATTATTAAATTTGCTAGAAAGAATTAGTACCACTCTTGTCTTATAATGATGAAGTTAAAATACTAAAAGCTAGAAGTAATACCAGGATTTTCATTATGTTGTCTGTTCAACAATCTCTGGCATAGCTCCACTCATGAATTAATATACTGCTTAAGAGTCCCCCTCTCCTGACAGGATGAATGCTACCTTAAGTCAAATGGCATATTAGGTCAATATGAATGTGCAAAATAAGAATTATAAAAAGAATATGTACTATTTAACTCTTATTGTCTTCCATCATTGAGCAGTTCCATGTCTAATCTAGTGTAGTTTTAATATTAACATTATTTTGATAAAAAATTACATAAATCTTTTTACATTATAATGTATGAAACCTTTATTTCTATAATATTTGCTTCCTTGGTCATGAAATAACCCCAGAATGGGAGTGAACACATTCATACCAGGTCTGCTTCGATCACCTGTCTAGAGGACAATTGACACTGAAGGATTTTTTTTTATTTAGTAGCCATTTCATATACTCTCATGTTGTGCACAGCTCAAACAGTGGGAAAGAGCTGTCCATGTAGTGCCTCCGCCTACCAAAGAACATTCTGTAAAGCGCATTGTCTCCTCTTTCCTCGTGTGCACAGAGAGGAGAGACCTTCCGACTTCACCTTTGCATCAGAGGTACCGCAGTGACTGCAGAACTGACTTTTTTAGGAGCTTCCAATTATACCATTACACACACAAACCACCTCACTAGAAAAAATCATAACTAGCAAACAAACATAAGAAAATGTCTATCAGTTTGTTCAACTTGGTTAAAATAATCAGTGAAATATTAATAATTTGCTATTAGGATAAAACAATTTGGGACTTGTCAAATAAATTGAAAAATATTTATGTCTATAAAACAGTCACACCACAAAATATTATCATGCAGGACATATATTTATGAGTTAGTTGGCAATCTAAAAGCATGAAAATATAACGTAACAAATTGTAAATTTTCCTCCATATGTTTTAAATTAATAATAGGATTTGCAAGCTGTAAAGACCGAAAATGCATAATCAAATAATTCAGTTTCCTCAATAAATTCTCCCTTTTTTATCTAGGCCTCCTTGACAAATAAAAGTGTTCTACTTGGTTTGGTCTGTTTTACTTTTGGACTTCTTATAGAACATGCACATAGGTTTTTCATCTAACTTAGCTGCACACACTCTAGCCCCTCAGAGTTCTTTGTGTGTGACTCTATCACCGCACACCCCCATCAGTCGCTGTTGTGGCTTATTTACCTGTCTCCCCACCAGCCTGCTCCTTCTGTGAAGACAAGAATAAGCAAGTCTTTCTTGACATTGCAT
Source organism: Erethizon dorsatum (assembly GCA_028451465.1). Taxonomy (NCBI): domain Eukaryota; kingdom Metazoa; phylum Chordata; class Mammalia; order Rodentia; family Erethizontidae; genus Erethizon; species Erethizon dorsatum. Next base: position 101,922,240 of record CM051826.1, read on the forward strand.
CCCCTGGGCCTAGGACGGTGCCTGGAACATAGTATTTGCTCAATAAATATTTGGTAAGCGAATAAAACAACCAACTCAAGGGGAAATAAAGTTCAATATATGTGAATTAATATTAACAACTTGCCCTTTGCCTTTGTCTTTATTCTTTCTCTCTTCTTCCATTGTTCTCAGCCCCTTCCAAAATGCTGTGTATAATAACTATTACTTCAGTGCTAAAGAAAAATTTAACCAGTGTCTAGTACCCAGCCCACATATTCTCAATAAGGAATTTTTGAATACAGGAAAGGAGTAAGCCAAGGGGAGAGAGAGGAAGAGTAGTAGACAAAAACCTTTAGAGAGGCTATGTCTTTAAGTCTTACCACAGTGTAAAGAAAAATTATGGCCTTGCTCTTTTCTCCTCTGTCTTTGGTGAATATATTATCATGTTGGGACAAACCATCTCCGTATTCACAAGGCAACCATGATTATTAATTGTTGGTTTGAATGAAGCACTGTCGATGGTGAAGCATTCCTAGTAACATAAACAAAAATGTGCTGGAGTATTTTTGTATATATTGAGTTTTTCTTTGTAAATCTTCTTTTCTTATAATATTCTAATGATGAAACATCACCTAAATGAAAGAGATGAAATTCATACAAAGAAAGATCAACGCAATGTCGCAGATTGCAGCCCATTTCTTTGACTAAGAATTAAATATGTTCCTTGATAATCAGACTCCAGTTTGTAAGGAAATCAATTATATCAAATGATGTGCAAAGCCCTGGAGTGTAAGAAAAGTCAAACCTGCACCCACCCATCCACTTCAGGTGGGAAGAAAATAAACACCATGCGGAATCTGCATTATGGGTTCAGTTTAATTCAATCGATGTCTGAATATTTGTTTAATTCAATCGATGTCTGAATATTTGTTTCCTGGATGTTTGTTAAATATTTGCATGGGAGAATCAGGTTAATTAATGCATAAAAGTAGTCTGAGTCAGAGTGACTCTTGGTGTAATTAAGAAAGACAGAAAGCTGGAAATGTTGGCTACTTATGGAAATGGATTTCTCTTCTGTGCAGACCAAAAAACAGGAAACAGACAGAATTTTTGTAGAGAAGGCTGCAAAATGTCTTGTGTATTGCTATAATTCATTGGTATAGCATAAACTAGATATTGATGCATTTCTGTGGTTATTTTTGATGCGCTCTTTTTAAATTAAATTTTGCTATTGAAGTTGTTTTCATTAAAATATTTATATAATCGTAATGAAATAGTGATCTGATATTGGTGACCCTGACGTACTTTTAAGAGAATTAAGTCTATACAAGTAAAATACTTCACTTGAGAATTTTAGGATGCTTTGATTTTTTAATGCTAAACCTCACCAATTCCAGCAAAATAATTCAGTAGATACACTCTTTTAATCTGCTTCTGTCGGGCGGGTGAGATGGCTCAGCAGCTTAAGCGCCTGCCAGGCAAGCGCGAGGGCCCGAGTTTGACTCCCGGAAACCACATACGAAAAAGGGGCCGGTGATATCGCTCAGCGGCACGGGCGCCTGCTGGCGTGCGAGGTCCTGAGGTCAACCTCCCGGAACCCACAAAAAAAAAAAAAAATCTGCTTCTGTCACCTGAGAAGTGGTTTCAGATCGTTATGATGGAGTGATGTGTAAGATATACAATATATTGTTTTTCTTCTGCAAATATTTGACCTTTGAAAAAGTGGCTGTTATTCATATAAAGTCTTACACCGGGTGTTTTAAATAGTGTGAGGATACTTTTGGGGGGTAAAAAGATAAAAGAACAAACTAACATATCACAAATTTTTACTTCATTTCTTATAGAATATGCACATAGGTTTTTCATCTATGATGAAACATCACCTAAATGAAAGAGATGAAATTCATATGAAGAAAGATCAACGCAATGTCGCAGATTGCAGCCCATTTCTCTAAGAATTAAATATGTTCCTTGATAATCAGACTCCTGTTTGTAAGGAAATCAATTATATCAAACGATGCGCAAAGCCCTGGAGTGTAAGAAAAGTCAAACCCGCACCCCCCATCCACTTCAGGTGGGAAGAAATCATGGAAGCCAGGCCAGGCCAGAAAATGTGGTATTTACACACAATAGAGTACTACTCTGACGTAAAGAAGGATAAACTTGAATCATTTGTAGGAAGATTGATGCACCTTGAAGTGAAATAAATCAGACACACAAGCTTAAATAGTGCATGGTTTCTCTTATATGAAAATCCCAAATTATAAATAAACAGCAAAATAAAAGATGGATAAGAAGAAGTAGGGAGATAGGTCTTTCTCTAATGGGATAGGGATCAGGAGATAAAGGGAGGGGACTGGGTGAGGAGGGAAATGGAATGAAGAAAGGAATTAGGATGTGTTATATACATATGCCAACTCCACACAAGGAATATAAACATTATGTACTAATAAAAAACTTTTAATCTTCAATGAAAACAAAAGCCAGTTCTTATTTCTCCTTTATAATAAACTAAAGCTGCAAAGATGAAGCAACTTGAAAAAAACTATATAGCTTGAAAATATACAAGAAGTAGAAGTTTATCCAAACCATTGCTGTCCCTAATACACATCCAGGATCAGTAGTTACCAAAGTGAGTGGTTGTCTACTAAGCAAGACTAGACTAGGACAACAGGTCATTCCTGTCCCATTCATAAAATAGCTCTTCTGCTCTCATGTCCCAGTATGGCTGAAATCCTCCCTCTAGAGATTTGCTTATTTGTGTTAAACACTATCCTCTGATTTAAAATGCAAATAAATGTCATAAAACTTTAAGAATTAACCAATAAAAATCATAATTCACAAGACTAAAAGCAACATTTGAAATCAACCATTCCCTCCTCCATTCTACAGACAATGTGTGTCTGATGATAACCCCAGTGAAGCTACTAAAAAGTGGCAGGAAAGAAAAGAAGGTAGAGATTGAGAAGCCCACAGTGTTAAAGACAGAGCTCATCTTCATGACTGTAGTACAAGTAGCCATTCTACATAGTTCATGCTGCCTCACTTCCTGACACAGTATCAGAAAAAGATGGATTTTGAAGATATGCAGTCAGTATCTTCTGGCTATGCATACTAAATATGCATACTAAAAGATTTGCTTTTAGTACATTGTTTTAAAGAGAAAATGAAGTAAGATTTTGTCATATGTTAGTTATTCCTTTAGTTTTCTTCTTCAGAAAGGAATCTCAACCTGTTTAAAACATCTGGTGTCAGACTTTACATAAGAACAGCCACCTTTTCCAAAAGTCAAGCCAACTCGATCAACTACCATGGCAGCTCATGGTAACACTTTCAAGGGTGCTGAAACATGATTCAATTTTATAACAGCTTGAATTGTTTAAAGAAGTAAATTCACATGATTACAAAGAACTACTAGTATGTATGTTCCATGAGGGCAGAGATCTAAATTTTGTTTGAAACTATACACAACATGATCAAAATATATGAGGAATGTTTACATTTTAAAATGATTGTTATAGCAAAAGACACATTGCCATTAATCCTCTTCAGAATACTACCCCTCACTCAGAACTCATTTATCCCATCATTCCTGCCACTTTCTGAAGCAGTTCTAGAAGTCCTCTTTCATGAATGTCTTTATCAGATGTGATTAAAAAAATATAGTGAATGCTGTTGCCAAGTGCCATCCAATGGAAAGGCAGGCTTGTAAAAACATTATGGTATGTCCTCATCTAACTTATTCACTGATCTGGCACTGTGTAACTTATGGCTCTTCTTTAGTCAAAATGACCAAGACGGGTAAATGTTTTGAATTGATTAAGGACATTGAGGTAGCCATGACAGCACAACTAAAGAAACATATGAAAGTGGACTTCAGAACTGCTTCAGAAAGTGACAAGAATGAAAGGATAAGTGTGTTAGGAGTGAGGGGGAGTATCCTGAGGCAGATTAATGGCAGTATGTCTTTTACTGCATTACTTTAAATATTTACTGTAGTTTTTGATCACATGTTGTATACACAATGCCTACTATACTGCCCAACACATACATAATAGAAGGGTATAAATAAATGGATGAATAAATATCTTCCTATTTTCCTAAAATACAGGGGGAAACTACCAGTAAGTTTATTTTATGTAGACATGCAAAAATTGTGATGCTGATGAAAAAGAAGAGGAAAAGATAGGGTAGCTGCCAATATTTGTTGTATACTGATTTGTGCAAATGCTTTATGGGTCTTGCTTTTATTCCTCACGACACCCTCTGAGATAGGTTTCATTACCCTCATTCTAAGGCAAGGATGCTAAGTCACTAAGACATTAGTGACTTTCCTAAAGGAATAATACTGATTGTTGTAACTAAAATTTAAAGCTAGGCCTGACCATAAACTTCATATTCTTTTAAAGTACCATGTCCCTCAAACTACCAAATAGAAAAAAATTGACAAACCCAAATGCAGAGATGGAGTGGGAGAACAGGAATAGTAGAAGACAGTTTCACCAAAAAGAGACACAAATATTTCTGTTTTGAAAGCTAATATGAGTCTAGGACACTCAGAAATATAATAGTGAACACTATTCTAATAGTGAATGTTACATCCAAATTTTGTTTTAACTTTACTATGTCATCCTAACAACAATAAATTTAATAGGTTATTGAGTTCATATGTGTTGATGATCATACTAAGCATCAAAAACCTTGTCTAGCAACTCTGGTATGCTTTCCCTTCTGTTCATTACTTTTCTCTCATTGCTGAGACAAAATACCCAACACCCAAAATTAAAGAGGGAGAGTTTCATTTAGTTCACAGTTTGTAGAGGTTTCAGTCCATAATCAGCTGGCTCCAAGGCAGGGTGGTGAGGCAGAGGGGCAAAAGTTCAAGGCAGCGGAAGACAGCAAAAGCAACAAGAGCAAAAGAAGGGAAGAGCAAGCCTCTTTTCCTCCCTTATATTGTAGGCAGGCTGCCCGCCCACACCATCTCCATGCCCTCCTCTTGCACAGGCTCAGGATGTTTACAAAGTGAGGATCTTGGCCCCCTGCTGAGTCACTTAATTAAACTTCTAAACTTCTCAAGTTGACACCATGAACAACATCCTACAGCAGTAAGGGCATGTCCTCTATACCCTAGGATGTAGAGCTGCTGAGTTACTTAGGTAAGCTTCTAGACTTCTCAACTTGACACAATGTATCAACCATAACAACCCTCCTAGAATTTTCAGATGTCATGGAGTACTCAATTCCAAGGTTATAATTAATTTCAATAGCTTCTGCATTAACTCAGTGGTTGCAATTGCTGGAAAAGTGTAACCAACGGTTCAATAAATGAATAGTTATGTAAGATAAGAAATTAGGGCCAGTGAGATGGCTCAGCGGCGTAAGCGCCTGCCTTGCAAGCGCGAGGGCCCGAGTTTGACTCCCGGAACCCACATACGAAAAAGGGGCCAGTGATATCGCTCAGTGGCACGGGTGCCTGTTGGCGCGCGAGGTCCTGAGGTCGTCCCCCTGGTACCCACAAAAAAAAAAAAAAAAAAAAGAAATTAAACCACAGGCTGTATATTGGCAGCCCCTACTGTAAATTGAGGGGAAATGGTGGGTAAGTTCATGTGGGTTGTATTGCATGAGATCAGAGCTTTACCCGAACAAGTTAGAGAAAATCACACTGCACCCTGGGGAGGAATACACTAAATGGAACTGAATTAAAGTTTATTATATTGATCAGACAGTATGCTAATAACTAATATACTTCCCAAGTCACACTATCTAACCTGATTGAACAGGACATGGTTGACACCTGCAAATGAGTTTTAGACACTTGATGTACAGACAAAGAACATGTTTGGCAGATCCAAACAAACCAACGTACATCGCATTAATGTTTAAGTCATGTTAATGTTATCTGGATTGGATACACAAAACCAGTGTGATAAATGCAAGCCAGTACAACACATCACTCCTAATAATACGAAAAGGAAAAATATTCTGTTAATAAGTCAATAACAGTGGCCTTAACGGTTACCACTAGGTCACGTGGTAAGGAAGGATCAGCCAAGGAGAGTTAAGCAAGGTCAACGAAGTCGAAAAACTGAAAATCAAAAATGAGCACAATAAAATTAAGCAAATCTATTCAATGTCCAGCAATTCTTTCCTACCTAAAAAGCAATTTTTTTCTAATACCTCCAGGGTTATACTCACTTGCAATTACTTACCCTATATCCCTCTTCCTATGAAAAAATAATTTGTAAAGTTTAACATGAAAATGTAAGCAGAGATGAATGAATAAAAATTTACTACTGATTTCATAAGACAGATAAATCTCTGTGACTAACCTTAGAACATTGGTTTCCATTTTTGTTTGTGCAAGTATCACCTTCTATCAACACTATCTTTTTAAAATAAATTTGCTGGGGTATAATTTATAGATCATAAAATACAACCATTATAATTATACAATTCAGTTTATTTTTTGCTAAATTTATAGAATTGTGCCATTAGCACTACACTTGAGCTTTAGGACATTTCAATTGCTTTAAAAGGATCCTTCAGACCCATTTATTATCCAACCCTGCTCCCATGCTCAGCCCCAAGCACCCACTGATTTGTTTTTCCATTCCTATAAGTTTGCTGTATAGAATTATCTATGATATCAATAGAATCAAATAAGATGTGGTCTTTTGTGTCTGGCTTCTTTCTTTCACTGTGCATGTTTTTGAGGTACATACATACGGTAGTATGTGTCAGTAGTTTACTCTTTTTATGGTTGAATAGCGTTCCATTGTGCAAATGCATCATTTATTTAACTGTCACTTGATGATCATTTGGATTGTTTGTAGTTTGGAGTTTTTATGAATAAGGCTGTTATGAACATGTGTATTCACCCGTCTTATGTGGTCATATGTCCATATTTCTCTTGGGTAGATACCAGAAGTAGCAGTACTAGGAAATAGGGTAAATTTACATTTAGCTTTGTTTGTTTCTTTGTTTGTTTGTTTTAAGACAGGGTTTCCTTATGTAGTTCAGGCTGACCTCAAACTCGAGGTAATCCTGCCTCAGCCTTCCAAATGCTGGATTTACAGGAATGTGCCAACAAGCCCAGCTTACATTTAACATTTTTTTTAAAACTACCAAACTGTTTTCTAAAATTTTATAGTTAACTTTCTCCATATCCTCACTAATATTTAATATTTTTAATTGCACTCTTTCTAATAGGTATACATGGTAGCTCAGCGAAATCAGACTTGGCATTTTCTTCATGAATATTAATTTGAGCATCTTTTCCTTTACTTAATAAATTTTAGATATATTTTGGGAGGGGTGGATTGAAACATTCTGACCTTTTTTATTTGAATAGTCTGCCTTATTTTTGAGTTATAGGAGTTCTATATGTATTCTGTATACAAAAATTTGTCAAATATGTTTTGCAGGGGCTGGTGAGATGGCTCAGTGGCATAAGCGCCTGCCTTGCAAGCGCGAGGGCCCGAGTTCGACTCCCGGATCCCACATACGGAAAAGGGGCCGGTGATATCGCTCAGCCACACAGGTGCCTGTTGGCACGTGAGGTCCTGAGGTCGACCCCCTGGTACCCACAAAAAATATATATATGTATGTTTTGCAAGTATTCTCTTCCAATATGTGCCTCATCTTTTTATTTTCCTAAAAGTCTTTTGAAGAAACAAACATTTTATCTTTATAAAGTCCAATTTATCAATTTTTTTCTTTGATGAATTCTTTTTTTGGTTCATATTTAAGAAATGTTTGCCTGACTCAGCTTTTCTCCTTTGTTATCTGCTAGAAGTTGTATCATGTTAGCTTGTATATTTAAGTTAGTGATCCATTTTAATTTGATTTTTGTGTATGGTACAAGACAAAGATTTTTGGTTTTGCATATGGATATGTCCTTGTTACAGCACACTTCGTTAAAAAAAAAAAGACTCCTTTCTCACTGAATTGCCTTTATTTCTAGACTATCTATTCCACTGAGAAAGATAGATAGATGATATAGATAGATACATAGATAGACAGATAGATAGAATCAATCCCTTGCTATAAATTATTATACTTCATAAAAAGCTTTAAAATTGGATACTCTAAGTCTTCTAATTTTTTTTTCAAAACTGGGTTACCCTATCTAGATCCTTTCAAAATTTATATACATTTTTGGTATTAGCTTATCAATCGTGAAAAAATCTGGGATTTTGATAGAGATTATGTTATAAAACAATTTGGGGATGACTGCCATCTTAACCATACTGATTCTTCTAATTCATGACATACTTTGATTTCTTTACAATACTTTATGGTTTTGTTGAATATCATTTGCATTTACTTGATTTTATTTATTCCTGAGTTTACGTTATTGTGGATTAAACTGATTTCATAATTGTATTTTAAATTTATTTTCTAGTAAATAAAAACACAATTGATTTTCTTTTATCCTGTAACCTTCCTGGAATTGTTTTTAGGTTCTAGAATATTTGGAAGGGAGGTTATCTTAGTTTTCGTGTATTCTTTAGGATTTTCTGCATACAAAATCATATTGCTGGGTTTTTATTTTGTTTTTTGTTTTTTGATGAATTGGCTTAATTTGTGGTATTTTTCTTCCTCCTACAGTGTGGGAACTCTGCTCATTCTTTTTTCAACCTTTTGTTTTCAACCCTGCATATCAGCCAACCAATACTTGATCGGAGAACATATTCAGGCACCTTGAATTTAATAAGGCTTCCAATCTTTGCTGAAAAGTCTGTCTGTATGTGTGCATGCACTCACGTGTGTGTGTGTGTGTGAGTGTGTGTGTGTGTGTGTGTGTGTGTGTGTGTGTGTGTGTGTGTGTGTTAGAGCACAGGTTCTTTCCTGCTTATATACACAGCCTCCCAGCCAGCCAGAGAGTGTGGAGAGCTTCTGCAGCCCCTGAGTTGTTACATTTCCAGGATCTCTATGAAATATTTCACTTGTCACCTAGTCTGCTTCTTGCTGGAAAAAGGACCATCTCTTTGGCCTAGAAGAGCTGTAGGCTTTCTCCATTCACTTTCTTTCAAGTTTGCTTTTTTACTGACACCACCAATGGGCTCACCCTCAAACTGAGAAGCCCATCCTGGCTTTACTGCCTCGCCAGCTAGGCTGAAGGACTACATGGAAAGGAAACAGCCCCACATGAAAACATCACAAATGTCCCCTTTTCATACCTAACATTCAGCAGTTTTAATTAAATAAATATTTCTCTGTTGTTTGCCTTTGCTTAATTTCTAGAGTTTTTAAAAATAATTTTATCCAGGTTTACTGTTGGTTTGGAAGGAAGGGTTCTTGCTTGCTTCATTCCACCATTATTAAAATGTTTGTCTCAACTACCTCTCTTTTGTTCTTAAAGCCCCCTACTTTGTTTGCTGGAATCTTCTGAGAATGTTTATTTTCAAGGTTTTTTTTTTCTCAATCATCTTTGGTGGGGAGGTACCGGGGATTGAACCCAGGGATCTTCACACTGAGCTAGATGACCAGCCCTGTTTTCTTTTTCTTTTTCTCTTTCTTTCCCTTTTTTTTTTTTTTTATTATGAGACAGGGTTTCACTAAATCACTAATTTGCCCACGCTGAACTGAAACATTTAATCCTCCTGCCCCAGCCTCTCAGAGTGCTGGGATTACAAGCATGCGCCACAATGGAACAATTTTTATTATGCCTTTCTCCTCATAGAGTGTATTCTCCTTTTTCCCACTTTTATTTTTGTCTTTTAGTGTTCATATTTTTCCTTCTTTTTTAACCACTCAGCATTTAGAAATAATTTGCATCTATCACTGCACATTCAGGAATATACTATATAGTTTTTTTTTTCTTTTAAAGAGTAAGAAAAAGATTTTTTTCTTTTAAAGAAAAAATGGATAAAGTACTTACATTTAACCTTTATCAGACCTTCATGCTTGTTATCCTTCTGAAACAGTTTAAGATAGGCATCTTCTAAGAAAAAATGCCAAATTCGGGGGAGCAATCAAAGGGATTTGACAAATAGATCCTTTATAAAGTGGTCCTCACATGAAAGCAATGATGTTTTTCTGTCAGAGGTATCTGGCAAAGTCTGGTGATAATTCTGATTGTCCCACTGGGGAAAAGATGCTGGCTTTCTGGGGGGAAAGGCAAAGGATGGCTCCTCTGAATGTCTTCTAATGTACAGGACAGCCTGAAAGCACAGAGCTATCCAAGTAAAATACAAGGAATGCCACGGTTGCTAAACCATGGTTTAGGAAAACCAACAAAGGATGATAAAATCCCCCTGGGAGGCACCAAAGTACAAAGAAATTTACTAACTTTAGGTCCAAAGGGTTGAGGTGAGAGAATTGTTACCAGAAGCCTGTTAGAGCCATAGTGGAGGGTAGGGCCATCAGACAAGGGCTGATCGAGGTTTTAGAGGAATGAAGTTTATATAATTTGGGAAATTCTATTTAAGAATAAGAAAACAAAATTTCAAATCCAAAATTAAGCATGATGACAAATAAAATAAAAATAATAAATGTTTAATATCTAAGAAATACCACCTTCATAATGAAATCCAGTAAAAAAAATTATCAATTAACTGACAGACACGGATTTCAAATATTTTTTCTGACAGTTATTGTTTGCATATTCTGATTATATCTTTGTATTTTGTAATACTTTCTAGGGAGAAAAGAGAAATCAGTCAGTACTTTCTCTAACATGGTGGATTTAAATTTGTTTTTCATCATTGATAGTTTAGAAAGTTATTTATAGCTTCAGAACTCATGGTTATGTCACATAATTTTTTTTGTTGTTATCAAACCTGGGAAGCTTTCCACCAAATTCTTTATGTTTAAGCTGTAAGCTTACAGGACATTTCAAGTTTCCTTGGGTAGTAACTAATGTTAAATACTCTTAGAAGTGACAGTAGTCATTAACCAGTTTGTCCTAAGTGTCCTCATTATAGCATCTTGTGAGTTTTATATTATATCAATGTCAGTAATTCATGTCAAAACACCAACAAATTTATATCATTCTCCAATGTGTTCAAATGATTCATTTCTGTTTAATTATATTATCAAACAAGTCAATACCCTATTCATTCTATTCATAATTTATCTTTTCCTCTTAATGAATTATTACTTTTAGTATGATCAGAAAAATGTTTGCTTTATTTCTCAATCAGAATAGTTTATATTAACTTAATCTTTTGAATTATCACTTTTGCTTCATATTTTATTAATTTTGAAATCTAAGTTGTCTCTTGTTTTTTTTTTAATAAACACACAGGGAGAAGATCAAAGAAAATGTCTTTCTTTTATGTCCCAATCAAGAGACTCAAATTTTTTGCTTGTTTAATTGAAATGTCTAAAATGTCTTTTAAGTATGTATTTCTCAACTTTAGAATATTTTTTCCTTTTAACAAAAACATATGGGGAACTATCCCAAAGAATCAATAACTGGGATCTCATCTTATTAAAAAGCTTTTGCACAGCAAGAGAAACCACCAACAGAGTGAAAAGACAACCCACAACATGGGAAAAAATGTTTGCCAGCTGTTCCTCAGACAAAGGATTACTATCGAGAACATATAAAGAACTCAAAAAAATCAGACCTCTCAAATTTAAAGACCCACTCCAAAAATGGGCATCTGAGATGAATACACATTTCTCAGATGAAGAAATGCTAATGGCAAATAAATATACAAAAAAATGTGCAACATCACTAGTCATTCGAGAGATGCAAATTAAAACAACACTGAGATACCATCTCACTCCAGAAAGAATGGCTACTATAAAGAAATCAACTAATAACAAATGCTGGAGGGGCTGTGGGGAAAAAGGAACCCTTCTTCACTGTTGGTGGGAGTGTCGACTGGTACAGCCACTGTGGAAGTCAGTGTGGATATTCCTCAAAAAACTAGGGTTGGAGGTCCCATTTGACCCAGTTATTCCCCTTCTGGGCATCTTCCCAGAAGAATTAAAAACATCATACCACAGTGATATATGTGCACCCATGTTTATAGCAGCACAATTTGTAATAGCCAGATCTTGGAAACAACCCAAATGCCCATCAACTGAGGAATGGATAAGAAAGATGTGGTATTTTTATACAATGGAGTACTATTCAGCCATAAAGAAGGATAAACTGGAGACTTTTATAGGTAAATGGATGCAACTCGAGAAAATACTCATAAGTGAAATAAACCGTATGCACATGTGTAAGCATCGTATTGTCTCTCTAGTATGAGAAACTGAAAGAGTAAATAAGATCCAAAATGTACAATAGACATGGTGAATCAAAAAGAAACTGGTCAATAAGAAAGAGAGACTGGAATGGGGAAAAGAAAGAAGGGAAAGGGAAAAAAATTGTATATGTATATAAGATGGTTAAGATAGATACACTACCAGTTTTACTTAGTTCATTGAAGAGTAAGGTTTGAGCCAATAATGTTTGGACAATTGAATGCTAATGTCTGGTATCCTGAATAACTAACTTAAAGGTAATAATACGTAATGCATTGACCATTGTTACCCTCATACTATGTTGTTTTGAAAATTTGTTCTTTTTTTGATTTGTTTTGTTTTTTTTTCTCTTTAAAATAAAAAAAAAAGCAAAAAAAAAAAAAAAAAACATATGGCCACGCGGACACATTGTAGGAACTCCCCTTTAGATCTTAGAAAAAGAGCCTGCACATCTGAGGGGCTCTGAAGTTTTATTCAAATCATAGAACTCCACCTCTAAAATGAAGTCTCTACCAATTCTTCCTTAAGATAAAGAAGCCAGATAAATAAATACCTCAACCTCTCCTTATTGCTAGAACCTCTTAATGGCCAAACCCAGCACACAGTCAGAGACATCAAATGATGTAGTCAGTCCAAGTCAGCTCCTGGGTCACGGAGCAGGGCCAAGAACAGATCTGCAAAGGCCAAGAGAAAATAAGAAGTCCAGTTAATTATATCCAAATAATTACTGTCTTCAAAAACTTCCATTTTACAGTATTTATACCTTATTTTGGGCTTCTGTGCTTCTGTTCATAGAGAAGAAAAGCAAAATAAGTATGATAGGCACTTGCTCATAAAAATCACTTCCTCAAGAAGCACTGAGTAGCAGATCTCTGAATCCTGCCCAATCGTGGTTCAGCAAAGCATATTCATCCCCTAATACATTCACATATCATAATCATTTTGAAAGCTTCAACACATGTCTTCTAATAGTGTCACTCTATATAATGAGATATGTAAATTAGAATGTTATAGAGAGTCTTAATTGCATTATATCTTTCAGAGCTGTAAATGTTCAGCTAGTTATAGCCCAGGAAGGGCAATCAGAAGAAGAAAAGAAAAAAAGAAATATTCTTTTGGCTGTTTGACCCAAAAATGAAATACACTTACGTTGCTAATGGGCATATTAATATGCTCCTCAGACATCTATTGTAACAGTGGGTTAACACGGGTGGCCTCCAGAGACGTATCAGTATTTCTTTATAAATGCTTTATGAACACTGGTGTCACTGTTTTGGGGTCCCCAGGCACAATTTCATATATTTTTATAAAGTTTATTATAAATCCCCAAGGAATTAAAAAAAGAAAAACTTAAATATGGCTTTGTCAGATAAAGTATGGTATGGCATAAGCATATCTGCTACAGAGAAAAAGTACTTCCTTCACGTGTTTTCCATGCAACTAAATAATTCCATGATATTATTTTCCAAACTAAAATTCTGACATGATTTCACAACACATGAAAATGGAGTCCATGAAACTTTCTCCATTTGAAAATAGGTGAGTTCTTTCATGTATTACAACTTCTACTCAAGCAAGAAATCTCTGACAGATTGTTGTACAAGACCACAATCATGTTCTGATCCATTTTCATGTCTCCATCTCTGCTGTGCATTATACAGTACCTGCAAGATCAGGTTCCAAGAGCAGGAAACTACTGAAACAAATAATATCCCTACTTTCACTTAAAAATCACTATCATTTCCAAAAAAAAAAACCCTCTATTTCCTTCTAGTTCTATACAGATCCCTTCTACATTTAAAAATCCTAAAAGCACCCCCTACTCTTCTTCCATCAAAGCCCCATCATAACCACCCCTCACTACTATCACAATCTCCTACCAAGAAATCACTGTTTGGGGTCATGCTCTTTCAGAGTTGAAATTGTCGTTGTTTACTTCAGTTTCTTGAAGACTGTGTCTGAAACAACGTGCCGTAAGTCTCACACAGATCTATTGAATCATGTTGGAATTAATGAAATTCAAGGCAGAAAATCACAATTTTCCTGAGACAATCCAATTCTATCATGTGATTCTTAGAAAAAGCATGATTTATTCACTTACCTAATGAGCAGTAACACTAGTGTGCTATTGTCGTTATTGTCATATTGAACACATTCAGAATGATGTGATTAATTCTCCAAGACAAGACACCTAAATTGAGCACCATATTTTTTCCAATAGCATTCATTACTTTAACATTTATGAAGATTTTTAACTCCCTATTTATTCTTTTCTCTCTTATTCACTCTCTCTATATGGCAAATTGACCCACAGGTTACAATGGATTTTCTCCCTAAATGTTTCTCACATTCCATTCCTGTCCCTATCAACACTAACACATTTGTCTCTCATACCTAGTTTGTTGCATGTGCTTCCTAACACACTTCCATGGAATTGATTCTAAAAACTGCTCCCAAAATGATGCTCTAAAAATATAATTTTGTTGTGCCACTGTTCTTCTAAAAATTTTTATGAATAATCAATAACTGAAATAATAGTTCAAACTCCACAGTTTGGAAGATATTCAATTTACAAAATTCCATCCCATGTCATAATTTCCTTACCAAAGGTAAGTCAGAGTGGAAAGAGTATATTCAAATTTAGAGAATACTGTCCAGAAGCAGGAATCAAGGTCAAAGATATCAAAATTTATAGTTTAAGACCAAAGGAGCTACACCTGCAACAGCATGAAAATCAAAAATAAGTTTCAAATCAGCTCATATGAAATTCCCTTATATGATCATCCTTTTCAGCTAGTGAAGGGCCTTACTGACTTAAAAGATCACAGCCAAGGAAAATGTCTCAGATAGAACCTTCAAGTCTTCACATTGATGTGCTATTAAAAATAGGCATTCTCCTTATGGTACTAGTGGTCAACTGACTTTGTTATATATCAGAAGCACCTACAGGGCTTGTTAAAACTGATTTATAAGATTTACTCCCAGAGTTTCTGATTCAGAAGGCCTAGATCTAGACATTTGGAATTTCTAACAAGTTAGCTGATGAAGCTAGTTTGGGATCACACTCTGAGAATAAGTGCCCTAGGTAAAGATATCATCCTTGCTGGCTCTTAAATATAAATACACATTCTCTAGTCCCACAAACTAGCCAGAATGGCCACTCCACTTCCATCAACATACAGCCTGCTCAGATGGCAGTCCCATATGAAACTCCCTCTGTCCTTATACCTATCACACTGTGTTTTCTTTTGTTTTTATTCTTGTTTCTGATTTTATATTTTCTTTTCTTAATTAAGTTTATTGGTACAATTTAGATATACATAATGATCACATTCATCATGGGGAATTTGTACTGTGCATGATATATCTTGATTCCTCTTTTTACCCATTCCCCTCCCTTCAACACCTCTTCCCCTCCTTACTTACAAAGCTTTGTTTCCATTTTATACTTCTTTTCTTAATTTTTTCTTTTCCCCTCCTTCTTTCCCCCCTCCCCCCTCCTTAGTTCCCCTTCTCATTTGAACAATTTCTTCCTATTTCACAGTATCTATTATACATTTTGATTCTTATTTACACTTTCATTTTCTCACATCAGAGAGACAATGTGACATTTACAAATGCATGTCTGGTTTATTTCACTTAAGAGTATGGTCTCAGGGTCCATCCATTTAGCTATAAATGTCTCAAGTTTATCCTTCTTTATGGCTGAGTAATACTCTATTGTATAAAAAAATCTTTTTTATTTATTCATCGGTTGATGGGCATCTGGGTTGTTCCCAACATTTAGTTGTTACAAACAGTGCTGTTATAAACATGGGCGTTCATATATTGCTGGGGTATGATGCTTTTAATTATTCTGGGAAGATACCAAGAAGGGGAATAGCTGGGTCAATTGAGACCTCTCATCCTAGTTTTTTGAGGAATCTCCACCTGATTTACACAGTGGCTGTACCAGTCTACACTCCCACCAACAGTGGAGAAGTGTTCCTTTTTCCCCACAGCCCTGCCAGCATTTGTTATTAGTTGATTCCTTGATAAGAGCCATTCTTTCATCATTGTTTTAATTTGTATCTTTCGAATGATCAGTGATGTTGAACATTTTTTCATATATATATTTGTTGTTTGTACTTCTTCATCTGAGAAGTGTGTATTCATATTAGATGCCCATTGGGTCTTTAAATTTGGGGGGTCTGCTTTTTTTCAATTCTTCATACATTTTCTTTTGAGAGACAGACAGGAACATAAACAGAGACAGAGACAGAGGCAGAGACAGAGGTGATTAGTTCTTGGGAAGACTTAGATGCTAATCTTACCTCCTTGGATTCTAATCCTGCTTCCAACTCTATAATTTTAAGCAAATAATTTATGCTCTCATGGTCTCTATTCTCATTTGTAAAACAAGGATAATAATATGCTTTTTGTGCAAAGACATGAACATTGTGTTAATTTTTCCACCTCTACTTGTTCCTGTCCAATCATAGTTTCTTGGTATTATGGTCTGCAGTATAAAGTCCTTCCCCTGCTTTTCCAATTCTGGAGGCCATCATGGCTACCAAACATCTGTTAGTGATGGGCTCTTACAAATTTCATTAGAAATTTTCCAAAGTGAAAAGACCCTGCTGGTCATTAAGTGTAACCCATTCATTTGAACTCATTGCCAGAAATTATATATTTGGTAGATGATAAATCAAGTTTAATCCATGTTTCCTAATTCTACCTTCTCAACGAAAGCTTTTTACTTGGGTTAATAGGTTAATGACCCGGTGTGAACTGGTGTAGTCAGTGAAAGAAGAAGGTATTTCAAAAAAACAGGCAACACATAAAAATTCTTATTTTAAAAATATCAATTTCATCATCACTTATTCCATTATTATACCTTCATTTCTCTAAATCTTAAAAGTCAGTGGCATCAAATTACGCTGAGTGAAAAGAAACTAATCTCAAAAGGTTACAAACTATGTGATTCCATATATATAACATTTTTGAAATGATGAAATTATGGATATGAAGAACAAATTAATGGTTGCCAAGGGTTAGGTGGTGATGGGGAGGTGGTGATGGGGAGGTTGCTGTTAAAAGATAGCACAAGGGATCCTTGTGAAAAATTTACTGTCCTGAAGTTTGACTATAGCAGTGGTTCCACACCATCTACTCTGGTATTATAGCACAGAAATAAACGCATGTACACACAAACACAGATAAGTGCCCATAGAATAGGTACAACTGAAGTAAGATCGGGGATAATATCAGTCAGTTTCCCATTTATGATATTACACTATACATATGCAAAATATTACCACTGGAGGAACTAGATAGAAGACATATGGAATGTATTGGTATTATTTCTTACAACTGCCTATGAATCTACAATGAGTCCAAAATAAGATTAGATTGTTTAAAAATAAAATTTAGTGGCATAAAAGGGTAGTGATTTTTTTTTTTAACTTTCAAATGATCTCCAAACACCTTAGATGAAGCTCAGTTTAGAAAGGAAAATCCATTGAGGAAATTACCAGAATATTCCTGGGATGCAGCTGGAATTTCTGGAATAAGGGAAGCCAACATATGAAGAAACAAAGAAAGATGTCCCCTGTATCATTTTGCCTAGCTCTGAGCTCTAAATAAAAAAAATAAATAAACTTAAGAAGTCATAACATTTTTGGACAATCTACAGTTTTGATGTCTTATCACTGCTATGTAAGTCTAGTACATGTCCCCTATGTCAAATCTAAAAAATAGTTATTGAGCACCTACTATATACAGAGATCACCAACTACTCTTTCGTCGATTTTTAACTTACAGTCACAAATTTTACAAGTGGAGTAATGTTAGGGGTCCTCTAATCCAACCATTTTAACTTATGGACCCTAAAACAAACAACTAGAGAGGTTGAACCTCTTATTCAAATAACATCAAGATCTTTGGGCAAACTCTTCATATTTTATATTTCTTATTTTATTAATTTTTCTTCTTTGCTTCCACTCACCAACACACATAGCAATTAATCCTGATCCATTGCTCACCATCCATTTTAAAACATTATTCTTCCAAAGCCTTCATAAGCTCTGTCCAATCCACAAGCCTTGTACTTAATCATGACACACTAATTGTGCCTACAATATAATTATAACTTTCCTATTTTTCTGATGTTATCCCAACAAAAGAAAGAACAAGAGAGTGAGAGTAATAGAGTGAGAAGGCTAGATGTAGTAAGAGAGAGAGAAAAATATGTCAATATAATAGAACTAGAGAAAGTGCTAAAGTAAAGCCAAGCCAAAGGTATGTCTGAAAAAAATACTTTTTTTCATGTCCTATTTGTAGTTCCAGGGTGATCACTTTCCTCACAAAAATTCAACTGTCCCATATGCCATCCCTTCAATATTGTTTAAGAGACAGTTAGATTATTTAACAAGATGTTGTGTGCTAATGTGACAGTGCATCCCACAAGTTTCCATAAGAAAATAATCGTTTGCTTAAGAGGAACCTTCTAGAATATCCATCTTATCTCAAAGGAATAATTGTTCTGGTAGAACTGTCAGGCACCCCACTAGATCTTGCAGGACAATCTGAAGATAAATTCAGCTTAGGTTCAGTCTAGAATATTGGCTAAAAGCAAGGGTCCCGGTGCCTAGTTAGCAGGGTGATTGTGTAATTGGGGCCTAGTTACTTAACTTCTTCTTGACAGTGACCCTGGCTATTCAGTGTCAATGGCTTCCCATTTCCATGTGTACAACATGAACGTTGTCTCCAGGGTCCTGTGTGATCCAACTCCTACTTTCTGTTTTCAAATACATTTCTTGCCATTCTGTACCGCACATTGTCCCTCAAGCTCTGAGTGAGTTGCACTTTATGAATTGGTTAACCAGGAATTCCTTAAGAATATCAGAAAGAACATCTTCAAACATCTAGTTAACTTAATATTCAAAAAGATAATTTTAGGTAATAAATTCTTTGTCTGGTGTGGCTCAATAAGAAAGAATGCAGGTTACTTCACAAGGGCTTTAGATGGCTCCTTTCTCTGATTTTTTATTATTAAGGTCTAACATGATATTATCTTGTCCTTGAATTGCAGTTTATTTTGATTAGAAATTGATTCTTTCTTTAGTAAATATTTATAACCTTGAAATATATACATGGCCAGCTACAAAGACATGATTTTTAACAATAGGCATTACATTTGTTTTCACCATAAACTTTCAGTAAAACATAAACTGCATGATTTTTGTAGACATATTTGCATCTTTCTAACCATAGTAGTGTTTTACACACTTCCATGTAATAGTGATTTATACAGTTATTGTTTTAAATGATAAAATTCTTACTTGTGCTAACTTTATTATGTTGTCTAATTCTTTGAAAAACAAATGGTTTTTAACATGAGCTATATTATCATATGTATCATGTGTATTATTTTCTTACATAAAAATCATAATTTTAGTATATCAATTTTTCTTAGAACATGCCTGTTTTTCTTCTTTTCACCATTTACATCATGCCATTTAAAAAACAAGTATGCCATAAAGTGGACCTTTCTTGATGTATGAATAAAATAGCTTGGAAACAACAGTGACATTTCCTACAACAGCCACCAGTCCTAATTTTTTTGCTTAGCTTTGTAGCAACATCCAAGGAACAATTGCAGTGCACAAAAATAAAAAATGAAGCCACATTCCATAACCATGGGTCTATAGAAGAATTCACACTGTTCAAGTGGGACCACACAGTCTACTGCTTTTAAATGTGACCCAGACACACAGAATGTGCCACTAAAAACACAACATATCACCATTTTGTAGCTCTGGGTTACCTTTTGCATAAGATTTGTCATCAGCAAGACACATGGCAAATTTGATTGTGAATTTAGAGGCTGAAGTTGAGAGATTATTCTGAAGACTCTGAATGGGCTCCTTAAACACACATACACACACACACACACACACACACACACACACACACACCAGGCAACAGGAAGATATTTCCAAAGAACTATCAACAAATATTATCAAAAACCAATTTGCAAAGAGAGGAAAGAATACCAAGAACCTGAAAACCCGTGTCTTCCTAACACACCTATGTCAGGAAGAACAAGTATTTTTTTCTATGAACCATTACTGAGCAAGCTTCCATTCTTTGCAGCAGTACATATTTTTAAATAAGTTTCCTCTTAGTTTTTCCTTTTTACAGTTTTTTTCAAGAGTGCTATCAATTTTAAGTCTTCACACACTGTTTATTCTTCCACAGTAGCATTTTTTTAAAAGTAATTCACATGGAAAAAATGGAACTCTTGATCCTAGGTTGACTGACATATGTGGTACATGATTTACTCTTTTTTCTCTCTTCTCACTAATCAAAACTGATTATCAGTCATTCCCTGAGACGTTCATAGCCAAAGTCTATTGAACCAATCTTGATAGATTTTCTTTATACTCTGTAACCCATGCATTCTTTAAAAAGGACAGAAATTGTTAGAAAATAGTGATGAATAGAAAATAGTGACAAATGTTTTTAATTAATATAATATATTTAAAAATCTTATTATAAAAATGTTTCTCAGGCTAGGGTATTTATAATTTTCAAGGTATGGATTACAGTGGTAGATTTAAATGAGGGGTGGATACAAAATCTATCTACAGAATCAATGCAATTTCTATCAAAATTCCTATAATATTTTTATAGAGATAGAAAAAGCAATTCTAAAATTTATAGTCTAAATATTCAAGAAAAAACAAAAAGCTAGAAGCATCATACTTAGTGATTTCAAAATATATTACTATAATAATTAAAGTAATGTGGTTCTGGCACAGACAGACATATAAGCCTATAGAACAGAATAGGGATTGCAAAAATAAATCCACACATAGTCAACTTATCTTCAACAAAGGTGCACGTAATATGCAATGGGGAAGGGATACTCTTCAACAAATTATGTTGGGCAAATTGGATATCCACATGCAAAAGAATAAAATTGAATGTCTATCATGCACCATACACAAAAAATATAACTCAAAATGAACTAATGATTTAAACATGAAACTGCAAAACTTTTAGAACACATAGGAAGAAAATTTCTTGTCAGTGGTCTAAACAATGATTTTATGGATATGACTCCAAAAGCACAATCAATGAAAACAAAAATAGATGAGTGGAACTACACCAGATTCAAAAGCTGCTACATCACAAAGGAAAAACAGAAACAGCATCTTGTAGAATCCTATAAAATTTTTCCAACTATATATCTAACAAAATGTTAATTTGCAAAATATTTAAGGAACTCCTGTAAGTCAATAAGAAAGAAACTACCCAATTTAAAAATGAGCTAAAGGCTTGGGCGCATGGTGCAGGCCTGCAATCCCAGTACTCTGGGAGTCTGAGGCAGTAAGACTGGGCAACTCAGGATCTTAAAGACATCCTATCTCAAAACAAAAAAGGGCAGAGAATGTAGCTTAGTGCCAAGATCCTGGCTTCAGAAGGACTTCTGGGAAGATGGCAGAGGGGTGAACAGCAGAGAAACAGCCTCTCTGAGATTTGGTGTCCAGATGCTTAAATATAGCAAAGTGAGGAAAAGAAGAAAGAGGGAAGTGGGTCCCTGGAACTCAGCAAGGATCTCAAGTGAAAAATTAAAGCCCATGTGGAGAGTGAAGAGGGAGACTGCAATGCAGAAGGAGATGGCAAGTGATACTTTCTCTCTGAGCCCTGACTCACTGTGTGGGAGAGGCAGCTAGAACCTGCAGACACATGGTGACTACTGGTGAATCCAGAGACCTCCAAGGAGAAATGCATCAGTGGAACAGAGCAGTGGATGCAGTGAATTGCAGTGGCTGGTGAGATATTTGGTTCATACATCCCCCAGGAGAGGTTGATTGGCTGGTAGCCATCTTGGAGAGGGATCAACTGAGCTCAGAACTCAGAGGAGCTTCAGGCTGACTCCAGTTAGTGGCTCCCAGCATCCGGGTAAGGCAGAACCAAATTCAAGTCAACAGGAGGTCAAGGAGACAAGTTCAAGTGAGCAAGGAGCTGAGTTCAAGATGGCAGGAAGCACATGGAGTGTTTTAGACTAAACAAATTGGGTTCCAAACTCACAGCCAGAAACCAACCTGAACTTCAGTGGAACTAAGGTGCAGGCTTGCTGGGATTATCCACTACCCCACCATAAATCTATGGCTGGCTTGCTGGGATTAATCAACACAAATCTGTTGGCCCACTCTGCTACCAATGACAGTAGAGACACACCCTGAGATGAACAATTTTTTTCTTTTCTTCTTTTCTTGCTTTTTCTTTTCATTTTCTTTTGCTTGTTTTTTTTTTCTTGAATGTTTATTCTTGTTTTTATATGAGTGTGAACATTGTTTCTAGTTTTTTTGTTGTCGATCTGTTCTGTTCTTGTTTTTATTTCTTTCTTCTCTCTTTCCCTCCTGTCTTCTTCACCAGCTTCCCAAAGTTCATGTAATCTTCCTTTGTCCTCCAGTATTGCTTCAAGTCTCTTCTTCTTCAGATAACAATCGTAAATATGTATACACCAAATATGAGAGCACCCAATGATATAAGACAATTATTAATAGACATGATAAATCAAAAAAGCAATAACACAATTGTAATGGGAGACTTTAATACCCAATTGTCACAAAGAGATACATCAACTAGACAAAAAATCAGCAAAGAAATATCAGAACTGAACCAAACCTGTGAAAAAATGGATTTAGTAGATATTTTCAGAGTGCTCCACCCAACATCATCAGAATACACATTCTTCTCAGTTGCACATGGGACCTAAAATAGACCATATACTAGCCCACAGAACATGCTTAAGTAAATGCAAAGGAACTGAAATTATCCCATGTGTATAGAACATAGTGCAATGAAATTGGAAATTAATGGCAAAAGAAACCGCAAAAACTCCATAAACACATGGAAATTACATAACACCCTCCTGAACAACCAATGGGTCACAGATGAAATTAAAGAAATTAAATAACATCTACAACTAAATGAGTAAACAGACACAATATATCAGAACTTGTGGGATGCAATGAAAGCAGTCCTAAGAGGGAAATTTATAGTGGTGAATTCTCACATCAGGAAAAAAGAACAAGCACAAATAAATAACCTAATGATGCACCTCAAGCTTCTAGAAAAAGAAGAGCAAGACAAACCCAAAGTCCATACAAGGGAGGAAATTATAAAGATCAGAGCAGAAATTAATGAAATGGAGACTAAGAAAACAATACAAAGAATTTATGAAGCAAAGAGTTGGTTCTTTGAAAGAATAAATAAAATTGATAAACCCTGAGTTAACCTTATCAAAAAAGAGGAAAGAAAAGACTTAAATTCATGCAATGAGGAATGAAAAGGGTGAAATCACTACAGATCCTGTGGAAATTCAGAAGATCATCAATACCTACTTCAAAAATCTTTACTTGCATAGAGTGGAAAATAAAGAAGAAATGGACAGATTCCTAGAAATGTATGAGTTACCAAAGATGAATCAAGAAGATATAAAAATTCTAAATAACCCAATATCAGCTTACGAGATTGAAAATGTAATTTAAAAACTTACCAACAAAGAAAAGCCCAGGTCCTGATGGAATCACTGCTGAATTTTACAAGAAATTTAGAAACGATTTAATGTCAGTACTCCTCAAACTCTTTAATGAAATTGAAAAGGAAGCAATACTCCCTAACTCATTCCTGGAGGCAAGTATTACCCTGATACCAAAACCAGAGAAAGACCCCCCCAAAAAAAAAAAAATAGAGAACTACAGGCCAACCTCCCTAATGAATATAGATGCAAAAATCCTCAATAACATATTAGTAAACAGAATGCAGGAAATCATCAAGAAGATTATACACCATGACCAAGTGGAATTCATCCCAGGAATGCAGGGATGGTTCAACATAAGCAAATCAATAAATGTAATCCACCATATCAACAGAGCCAAAGACAAAAATCACATGATCATCTCAATAGATGCAGAAAAAGCTTTTGACAAAATCCAACACTCATTCATGATTAAAAATCCTACAGAAAATCAGAATAGATGGTCTTTACCTCAACCTGATAATAGCCATCTATGACAAACCAACAGTTAACATCATACTAAATGGACAAAAACTCAAAACTTTCACTCTAAACTCAGGAACAAGACAAGGATGTTCACTATCACCACTGTTATTCAATATGGTTCTGGAAACATTAGACATAGCAATTAGACAAGAGAGAGAAATAAAAGGAATAAGGATAGGAAAGGAAAAAGTTAAATTACTGTTATTCGCAGATGATGTCATACTCTACGTAGAAGACCCCAAAAACTCCATCAAAGACTTCTAGATTTAATAAGCAAATTCAGTAGTATATCTGGATACAAAGTCAACACTCAAAAATCAATAGAATTCCTGTACACAAACAACAAACTCACTGAGACAGAAATTAGCGAAACCACACCCTTCACAATAGCATCCAAAAAAATGAAATACTTAGGAATCAATCTAACAAAGGAAGTAAAAGAACTTTACATGGAAAACTACAGTATGCTGAAAAAGGAGATTAAAGAAGATATCAGACAATGGAAAGATATCCCTTGCTCATGGGTAGGAAGAAACAATATAGTGAAAATGGTCATACTTCCAAAATTGTTATACAGATTTAATGCAGTTCCAATCAAAATTCCAACAGTGTATCTCCCAGAATTAGAGAAAACAATCCTAAAATTCATTTGGAACCAGAAGAGACCTAAAATATGAAAAGCAATTCTGGGCAACAATGGCAATGCAAGGGACATCACAATCCCTGACTTGAAATTGTACTACAAAGCTACCATGATAAAAAAAACAGCATGGTACTGGCAAGAAAACAAGCATCAGCAGAATAGATTAGAAGACGCAGGAACAACTCCAAATGCACACAGCCACCTTGACCAAGGAGCCAAACACCTTCACTGGAAGAAAAATAGCCTCTTTAATAAATGATGCTGGAAAAACTGGTTTTTCATATGTCAAAGATTAAAATTAGAACCATTTCTTTCACTAAACTAAAATTGAAATGGATCAAAAATCTAAATATTAAAACTGAAACTCTCAATCTGCTAGAAGATAGAATAGGTAGAATTCTTGAAGACATTGGTATAGGAAAAGAATTTATGAACAAAACCTCAACTGCGCAGGAACTATAACAAAGAATCAACAACTGGGATCTCATCTTATTAAAAAGCTTTTGCACAGCAAAAGAAGCCACCAACAGAGTGAAGAAACAATGCACGGTGTGGGAAATTTTTGCCAGCTGTTCCTCAGACAAAAGATTAATATCTAGAATTTATAAAGAACTCAAAAGTCCTAGCTGCAATCCCCAGTACCACAAAAAGAAAAAGAAAATGGACCAGGGAGGACATAAAATTGGTCAACAAGCATACGAAAAGGTGCTTGACATAACTAATCATCAAGGAAATAGAAATTAAAGCTAAAGTGATACAGTACCTCATACCTATTAGGGTGCCTATGATCAAAACAGCAAGAAACAGCACACGCTGTCTGGGATGCGGAAAAACTGGGCCCCTTATACACTATAGATGAAGAAGCAAAATGGTTCAACCACTATAGGGAAGAGTATAGAGGTAACAAAAAATTAATACTGTAACCACCATGTGACCCACAATATGTCCCTTCTGAATGTTTAGCCAAAAGAATTGATATCAGGATTTCAAAGAGATTTTAGTACTCCCATGTTTGTTTCAGCACTATTAACAACAGCCAAGACATGGAAACAGCTTAAATGTCCACTGATGGATGAAAGGGTAAAGAAAATGTGCTATTTATTTATAATGAAATACTCTTCAGCCTTCCAGAAGAAGCATATCCTGAAACGTTCCACAACATAGATGAGCCTTAAACACATTATGCCAAGTCTCACAGAAGAACAAATACCGCATGATTTCATTTATATAAGGTACCTAAAACAGTCAGACTCTTAGAAGCAAAGAATAAAGTCACAGTTTTCAGGAGCTGGTGGGAGGGGAAAACAGCTGTCATGGATCAGCATGTATAAAAATTCAGTTATAAAAAATGAGTAAGACCTGCAGATCTTATCTACAACATCGTGCTAATAGATAACAATACTGTACTATACACTTTAAAATCTGTTAAAAGAGTAAATCTCATGCTAAAGGTTCCTATCACAACATAAAAAATGAAGAGCCAAAGGTGTAGCTCAGTAAGAGAGCCCACGGTGTGCATGCATGAGGCCCTGGGTTCCATTCTCAGCAAGAAGAAGAAGAGGAAGGAGGAGGAGGAGGAAGAGGAGGTGGGGAGGAGGAGGAGAGCAAGGAAAGGGGGAAGGGAGAGGAGGAAGGGC
This sequence comes from Erethizon dorsatum, assembly GCA_028451465.1. Lineage (NCBI taxonomy): Eukaryota > Metazoa > Chordata > Mammalia > Rodentia > Erethizontidae > Erethizon > Erethizon dorsatum. Next base: position 101,948,767 of record CM051826.1, read on the forward strand.
AGGTGCTTCTTGGTTAATTATATTTGTTGGAAAAAAATTTTTAAAGTTTAAAGTTATTTTCCTTTCAACTTAGAAATCTCATACGTTAGTATACAGATAGTCCCTTAAAAATCTAACACAGAAGTTCATATAATAAAATGAGAAGGTTTCTTTCCTCTATCTCAGTCTTACTCTCCTCCCTATAAGTAAACACTGTCAAGTGGTTGACATACAAGATTAAAGAATATTGTTTCTGTATTTTCCTCTCAGCATTAACCCTAACACATGTATATAATGAAATTGGGGTCATACTATAAACAGCTGCATAACCTTAAATATTATCCTTAATATATCAAGAATTTCCATAACTAAACTCATATATATTACTTCATATTTTACCTATTATATTATATAGTTTGAATAGATTATAATCTATTTAATAATTTTCCTAAAAGGCGTTTTTATTTTTTCCTGTTTCATTCTTACAAAGAACGCTATATGAAGTGTCCATGTACATATATCCTTTTGGATAAGGAGTATTTCTCTAGGAGAAAAACTTAATACTGAAATTTATTGTCATTGCTACCATCAAATTGTCTTCCAAAACTGCTAGTCCAATATACACACTCATCTATAGTTTTAGGAGACAGCACATTTCCCAATGTCCTCACCCACAGAGAATATTGTCAATGCACTTGATTTTTGGCTAACTTGTGGCTTAAAAACAAGGGTTCTCTGATTATTGCTTCTTAACAGTAATAACAAAAAAGAGAAGTAAATTATTGTACAGTATGAAAATATTAACTCAGAAAGTCCAAAATGCTGAGTTGTTCTTCAGAAGTTCCCAAAAGAGAAAACTGAATACAGAGGGGAAAATTCAGAAATCGTTGAAGATATTTTGTCTAAACTAGACAATAATCTAGACTAAGAAGATCCACTAAAAATTCAGCACAATGTAATAAATTAAGAAAGGCCTACATAAAAGTCCAGGATCATAAAAATTTATAACACTACAGTTAAAAAGAATATCCTTAGGGATGAGGGTGTAGGTCAGTGGTAGAGCACTTGCATGGCACAAGCAAAGCCCTGGGTTCTATCCCTAGCAGCATGGGAGATGGTGGATCCTAAGAGCTTCCAGAAAGGAGAAAAGCCATATACAAACAACAACAACAACAAAACCCACAAAGCAAAACAGCAGTAATCAGAGTGGCATTAAACTTCTCAATACCAACACTAGATGCAAAGCCAAGTAGAACAATGCTTATAAGAATAAGGAAAAAAAAAGTTTTTTAATCTAGAATTCTATAACCAGCCAAACTATCAAAAAAGTATCAGAATAAAATATTGTCAAACATTCAAAATTACACAAGATCTACCTCATGTGCACTAGCGCAGCAGAGGAAAGTAAAACGAAGAAGGAGAAAGCATGAGTCAAGGAGTCAGGAGCGCTGCTGTGAAAGACCCGTGATGGGGACTCCCAGAGCGAGAACCACCTGGCTCAAGCAGCATTCAATCTAAATCAGAGGACAAAGTCTGGGGAACAGGGAGAACAGTTGAGAGGTTAGGAAGTGAAACTACCCGTGAGTTTAGACCTATGCTAAAGAATTTAGAAAAATCACAAGGTGCAACAAATTTGAGCACTTGAAAAAGGTAGCGAGAAGGAACACAGGAAAGTTAGCAAATGAAGTACAGTGGTAGGAAACATTGAAAACAAACAAATAAGAGGTGAAAGTGAATGAATATTTGCAAGAAAAAATGAATCATAGCCAATAATTATATGAAAAAATATTCAACGTCTTTAGTCATCATGGAAATGAAATCAAAACTACACTGAGAATCCATCTCATCCTAGTCAGAATGGCTATCATCAAGAATACATAGAATAAATGCTGACAAGAATAGAGTGAAAAAGGAACACTGATACACTGTTGGTGGTAATGTAGGTTAGTCCAGCCACTATGGAAATCAATACGGAGGACCTCAAAAAACTAAAAATAGATCTACCATATGATCTAGCTATATCACTTCTTAGTATACACAGTACCTGAAAAATCAAAGTCAGCATATTATTGAGATACCTGCATATCCATGATTACTGAGCCCAATTCACAATAGCCAAGTTGTGGAACTAGCCTAGGTGCCAATCAACAGATGAATGGATAAAGAAAACATTGTGTATATACACAGTGGAGTACTATGCAGCCATATATAAGAAAGAAATCGTGGCACTTGCAGGAAAACAGGCGGAAATAGAGATCATCATGATAAGAGAAATAATGCAGACTCAGAAAGATGAGTGTCGCATGTTTTCTGTCTTATGTGAAACCCAGACAGGGGAAAGAGACAACATGAAAGTACAAGAGAGATTGTTAAAGAAGAATGTGATCAGAGGAAAAGGGGAGAGATGGATAAGGAAGGCTAATGGAGAATGGATATACTCAAAGTATGTTACATGCTTTATGAAGATGTCACAATTAAATCCATTATTCTGTATAACTAATATGCATAAATAAAAATAAAAATGGATCCACAAAGGCCATGATAAAGTATTATTGACTGAACTAAAAATTAAGTTCATTGAAAAAATGAAAAAGTGGAAATGATAAGCAGAGGAGAGAAGAAATGACTGGAAGGAGAGAAAATTTCTCAACTGTTCTAATAGAAAGTCAATCAACAGTGTCCAAAAGTGAGATTCAAGAGATAAAAAGGAAGTCAAAATGATTACACAAATCACTGAAAGTGACTTATTGTCTCTGAGAGACAGAGAGGCAAAGGAATGGGGAGAGGTGGTATCAAGAGACTGCTATACTTACTGCTCTTTTCACACTTAATATATCACTAGAATTTAAAAGTATATTGTCTTTGTTACTTTTCACATTTCTGAGACAAAATACTCCACACTCACAAGTTAAAGGAGGAAGGGCTTAATTTAGCTCACAGTTTGTAGAGGTCTCAGTCCATAGTCAGCTGGCTCCAAGGCAAGGCATCATGGGAGAGAAGCACAGCAGAGGAGAAACAGTCCATGATGTGGTAGGGAGAAGGCAGCAAGCAGCAGCTGCCTTCCATCTTTCCCTTTACATTCCATGGAGGCTATAAGCACATTGATCAATGCCTCCCACATCAAGGGTGGGACTTCCATTATTCACACTCAGAACAAAGCTAAACCAACTTAGTTATCACACACCCCTCAACCATATTCACACATGCTAAATCCAGCCACCTCCAAAAAGGTCCATCTATAAGTGCATAAGGCTGTGGGAGGACATCTAGATACAAGCATAACATACTATATATTTAATTTCTATACTAGGAAAAAATGTGTATTGTATGTGTTTTAACAAAAGTAAGGGTAAGAGTTCTTAAAAGTCCTACATTTCCTCCTGTACTTTAGATTATAAAAGCAAGAGAGATAATAAAAGCAGAGTCCCTGATAATTATTCTGTATACATAGTATCTATTGCCTTCACCCTAATTGCTCAATCCTCAAACCTCAGAATCAAATTATATCCCTCTCCTTCCTCTGGTCCTTCAAAGATAGACCATTTCTAAGTTGCTTTGATGCTTCCTAAAAATAATGTCTTGGATTCACCCTTTGTCCTTGTGTCTTTACTGCCACTGCCTTAATTTGAATGCCCATCTTTTATTTCAGTGTCTACAACATCGATGTCTAGACCATATTTGGTGGTATCCTAGTGATCTTTATAAAAATCTGCATTACTCAGCTTTCCTATTGTTAGGGAAAAATACTTGACACCTACAATTTAAAGAAGACGCTTATTTGATTCATGGTTTCAGAGGATTTAGTCCATGGTTGACTGGCTGCAAGTCATAACTATTCACACCCAGTACCCCACCCAATCACACCCAGAATTGTGCTTTACTAATCCCTTAGATAGCTCCCAAGCTCATACGGTTGACAATTCAGTTAATTGTCATAGGTCTAAGTAAATATTTGTATTCCCCAGTCTGTTTTAGTAATTATTGCCCATTGGTAAAAATATAAAATAAATTCCCATGAATTTCTCATATATATGGATTACAGAATTCAGTCTAAGTATCAGTCCCACCTCACCTGCCAAAAATGCCTCCCTTACATTTCACACGCCAGCATTTTCCAGAAAACCCACAGACCTTCTCATATTTTTAGACCTTTAATTTTACATTTGTCTTAGAAGCAACCTTCTACCTTCTCTACAAAAGGGAACATTCCTCCAAGCATTTGTGGATACTCCATCCCAAACTAGGGCTTACAGGCCCCCATTAGAGTTCTTAACATATTGTGTCAGATGTGTTTGTTTTCATGTGTATCTCCCCTAATAGACTGTAAGAGAAAAGAACAATGACCATAGATTTTCCTCATTGTCTTTCCAGTAGCCTTACACTCCAATGCATAGAGAATTGACAGTTAAAATTGGTCAAATATATGCAGCTAAAAAGACCCTTCACGCTGAAAAACATTATAAAACATGAAGTAGAACCACAAAATTAATAAGGGGGGAGAGTAGAATTGAAATGAAAAGTAATAGCATCCTCAGAATCTAATAAGATAGTACTTATAGAAGTAATAATAACAATAGCTCATTGGATATTAATCACTACCTAGGCACTCTTCTAATCGTCTCATGTCTGTAAACCTCACAATTAAACCTCATAAAAGATACTATTTTTAATCTCATTTACAGATGGAGAAATTGAGGCATAGATGGGATAGTTAAATCACTCATGGTTAAAAAAATCATTCATGGTAACACAGCTATAGGAATCTCAACGCGCTTTATATGTAATATAATAAACTGAATTCTTGAGTTATAGGATAACTACCCTCTTGCATTTAGTCCACTCCCACATTCATATCCAAATCTTTGGAACTACTCCCCAGAGTAACCCTAAAAGATTCTAAAGCTACTGCACTGGAGCCTGCTTTTTTTCTTTTTTTTTTTATAAAACATGTAGATTCCAGGGTTGGAGGTGTAGCTCAGTGACAGAGAACATGCTTAGCAGGTATGAGGCCCAGGATTCAATACCCAGCACCCTAATTAATTAATTAATTAATTAAAAATAAAATATGTGAACCAGGGTGGTGGCACACACCTGTAATCCCAGCATTCGGGAGGCAGAGGCAGGAGGGTCGCCATGAACTCAAAGGTATCCTGAATTACATAGTGAGACCCTGTCTCAAAAAAAAATTTTTTTATTTAAAAATTAAAAATAAAATATGTAATTTTCAAAAGATACGTAATCTAATTCATAATTCCTAAAGTGCTCCTGAGAGCAACACAAATGAGGTTGATCCTTTCCTTTAAAACTCTAAATTGAGCCAGGTGTGGTAGTGCACACCTGTAATCCCATAACTTGGGACTTCGAGGCCAGCCTGGACCACATAGTGAGCTCAAGGCCAGCCTGCACTACATAGCAAGACTCTGTCTCCAAAAAAAAAAACTCTAAATTGAACAGACCAAGGGAAACAAGATGGAAAATCAGAGTTTGGCTAGACCTACAGAAAACAAAAAGCTCTAAGATAAGGGTTCATCCTATGTATTATGTCAATAATTCCTAATTCCACATGCCTCCAGACCCTGTGCCCTCAAAAAGAGTTCAATATGTTCAGAATAATGAAAAACCCAAACATTGTGCCTCTCCTTGCTTATGTGGTGTCTGTCTGACCTACCTGGTTTCAAACCAAAGAACCGTGAACCTACAAAGGAATACATTTTAGTTTAATTACTAAACAAATAGTTTGCTTGGCTTCAGTTAGGTATGGCATTATTTATGCCCTAATTAGTGTACGAGCGATTTAGTATCTATGTAAGATACATGTCAACGGCCTCAAGCATTTTCTCTGCATTATGTATATTTTTTCTTTATAAATAAACTGGCTTCACTTTTATTTTTTCAATTAGTAAGCATACATACTTAAGAGTTACAGTGTGGCAATTTGCTGCTTATGTACGATGTGTAATGATCAAATAAGGGTAATCAGCAGTTTCTTCTCTTTGAACGATCATTTCTTTTGGGTTGAGAAAATTTGAAAGTGTCTCTTCTAGTTTTTTTATAAAATATGTAATAAATTATTGTGCAGTATAGTCATCCTACTGTGCTGTACAACACAGTCCTCCTATGTGGAGGTATTTTGGTACCCATATCCAACCCCCCCGTCCCCTCAATCCTGCCTAGCCTCAAGTGAATGTTATTCCACTCTCTACTTCTATGCAATCAACTTTTTTAGCACATCTTAAAACATGTCATTATTTATAAATCCACAAAGAAAGTGTTAAGTAACAAAGCTTACCATTGTCAAAAACTCTCACATTTATACCAACTTACAGACTCCTTATTCCTTGGAAAAAAATCAATGGAAGTTATTCACATATGTTAAAGAATCATCTCAAAAAACTACTTTTTCTATAAATAAATACATTTTGTATAAGTAAGCCAAATGTACATAATGTAATTTAGCTACACTTGGCATCCTAAAAACACTTGGGAGAGTATTCACTAAATCATTCACTAAATGCTATAATATTCTGTCACTGTATCATAATATTTTATATGCAAAATATGCCCTTCGTAAAGTGGGCCTAAAAACAGTCATTTCTGAGACGTTTATTTGGACTATAAATGTGTTAATGCACTACAGGGTAAAAAACTTGAGTACTAAGAATTTTCACTCAGTCCCAGAAATTTACCAAAAGACAAACCTTTCATCTGGGATATTCAAAGTTATTAGTATCTAAATATTAAAGAGTACTCAAAAAAATTTTGCAAATCTCCTTCCATGATACTTACTCTTTCTTTAACTAAGACTTTGTCTTTGGTGTGCAAGGAAAATAAACAAGATTGGCCAAGAGAAAGAAAGATAGCCTTTGTCAAACTTGTTAGACCACATTTAAACTTTATCATTTCACAATTTACTGAACAGACAAGTGTTTATCTAAGTAAATAACAAATCTTAAACATCTCAAAGTGAGTCTAAGTCAAGAAAGGTGGTGCATCCCTGTAAATCTAGATTCTCAGGGGGCAGAGGAAGGATAATCACAAGTTCAAGGCCAGCCTGGGCAACTTAGCAAGAACATGTCTCAAAATAAATTTTTTTATATGGGTACCGGGAGTCAAACTAAGGACCTCATGCTTGCCAGCAGGCACTTGTGCCACTGAGCGATATCACCGGCCCTTTTTTTCCTTTATGTGGGTACTGGGAGTCGAACTCAGGACCTCACGCTTGCCAGGCAGGTGCTTATGCCACTGAGCCATCTCACCGGCCCCTCAAAATAAAATTTTTAAGGAGGGCTGAGGATGTAGCTGAGAAATAGAGCACTTGCCTACAATGCACAAGGTTCTCTGTGCATCTGTACTTCTGCAAAAAATAAGTAAATAAATAAATAAATAAATAAATAAATAACAAAAACAAAAAGTCTAATTCACAGAGTATACATGTTATGTATATTATATACATTATAATTAATAATAACATTCTTATACCCAAAGAAAATTCAAGTATTGGGCAACAATGCCATGAATTTTAAAGGACTACACAACTCCCTTCAAACGATTCCATTGCATAGCTCTCCCTTTCCTTAATACCGTCCCTCAGCCCCAGTAGGACTTGCCTGATACTTTCAAAAGATAGATGAAAAAGAACAATGAACAGGAGGATAAGAAAGAATAATTGTTATATTGCAGTCAAAAACCTGAGATGAAAATAATTTAGAAATTAAACTCAGTAAGAGACTTAATATGCAAATTGAAGTTAGGACTAAGATTCCATATTGAAACCATGAAAAGATTAAAAATAAAAAGAAATGATTAATTTTTTTAAAGTCTGAATACCATTAGCAATAAATTCTTGGTTACTGAACAAATTAGAGTAATAAAATACTTTGCAAATAAATACTGTAGGACCTAGGAATAAGCTCTCAATACAGATTAATACAAAATTCAATATTCCTTTAAATGGTTAGGATAATTTTAAATGTTTCACATAACCTAATTGTAAAACTAAAAAGAAAAAGCAGACCCTCCTTTATTCACATTGGTATTTTCTAACTCACAAATAGTTACTGCAGATATGTTTCTTGTTAGGACAGTTTATCATTAGTCTTATAAGAAAAAGTCCATGAGAGCAGCTTTGTTTACTTTAATTAATTTTTTACAAAAATAAAGTCATTATTCCCACCAACTCATTAACACACTAATGAAAGCAAAGCAGTTTAACAAATATAAATGTTTGTTTAAAGCATAATCTACCTGTTATAATCTCTCTCTATCATTTTTAAGGCAAAGGTGATTAAATTAAACCTCTAGGCTGAGGAGTTTTCTAAAATTAAAACAAATTACAACCATTTACAAAATGAAAAAAAATCTACTGAAATCTTACCATATCCTTTCTATTTAATAAAATATCTAGTAATTATTGGATTAGAACAATACATTTTTAAAAATTGATCATTTTAACAAATAATAATAATAAATGCACTGGGGACCTCCTTAAGCAGAGCAAGAGAGTACCAGGCAAATACTTTATTTGTAAGCTTGGAACTGAAATTGTGTGGGAAGTTTTTGTATAAAACACATCCATCAGGAATTTAAGATAGTACATATAGTAACAATTGGATATAATTGACAACAAGCTATAATGTACTGGCTATACTCAACATCAAGTCCCTAAAAATGTAAAGACAAATGTTAGAGCTTTTTACTTTCTTGCTTTCAAACAGCACAGTAAATCTACCAGAGTTTGGCTATCAGTGTGCACTACATAACTAAAGAGAAAATATCTGTGTGTACACCCAATAAGATACCTCAATGTTAATAGCTTAAATGATACGTACAGGAAATATCAGTTCAAATAAAGACAGACCACAAGTCAGTATCATCATGTAATTATACACAGGATCTTATCCAGAAATAATTACACACAGCCTTCTGCAGCAGGCACACCCTGCAAGCTTGCATATGTTGGCTTCTCAGCAGCCTGACAGCAGGCAGTTTCCAATTGCATGGAGAATGGAGAGCTCATGTTAATGAGATTCTCCTTCTGTATCTCTCTACCTCACATCACACTCTTACTAAACCACAGAAAGCAGGAGATCCTTGTGGGTCTTAAGTTCACTTACATTTTCCTCTTTTTACATTTAGTGCTTTAAAATCCATTTATATTTCTCACTGACACTGGAAGGAATCTTTTCCTTTGCTTGTCTTCTAGAGCAAGAGGCTTCTTAGTGTCCACTTCATTCCATTTGTTCTTTTTCCTTCCAAACTGAGCCATATCTCAGAGGGACTTAGCAGGAAAAACAGTAATAAAGAACAAATGAGAAGACTTCTTACTTCTTTTACAGATTTGACAGTAAACTCTATCCCATCAACACCATTATAAGGAGAATAGTTTCATGAGAGAAATATTTTATTAAAAGAAAACATCGCCAACCTGGAGTGATGATGCGTGCCTACGATCCCACTACGTGGGAGGCTGAGACAGGAGGATTGCAACTTTGAGGACAGCCTGGGCAACTTAGTGACAACCTGTTTCAAAATGTAAAAACTGTAAAAAGATGAAAGGAAAGGAGGGAGAGGAGGAAGAAGGAAGGGAAGAAAAGAAGGAGAAAGATTAAAGTCTTCTTATTACACTGACCAAGCTAAGATTACCCCACTGTACAGTATATGGTCAGTAGTAGATCCGACTCTAGAAGGGCTATGAAAGAATAGTCCTATTTTCAGGACAACCTCATTTTAAATTCACTCTGACCTTTATTTGAATGTGTCATATTTAATTTTAACTAGGTATAAAGTTCTTCACATTCTAAGTTAGAGTAAACTGTTGGATTTTTCTTCCTTTTCCTCCTCATCTGAAAGTTTTCCCAACAACGAATATGCAGTTTCTTTTTACATTTTCAGAAAAGAAACAACACAGTTTTTATTTCACAAATGTCATTATGGCAAAGATTTTTTATACTTGATCAAATTCCTCTATACTTATTTTCTTCCCCTTACCTCAAAGTTATTGCTACCCTGAACCAATCTAAACAATTCATCCCCTACCTTGGTATTTACCCTCTTCAAATAATCATACATATTTTCTTGTCTCTCATCCCTACTCTGCTCCTCCTATTGTTTGAGTAAGCAATACATAATTTGTTCTTTTAATCTTTCCTCATAAGTCAATTGCTCCAGCTCCTTAAGCATTCTTGTACTTCTCTGAAATCCGTCCAGTGTGTCAATGTTCCTGTGGCACTGGGAAGCTGAGGGCCACATGCAAGATTCTGGTACTGCCTTGTCCCTGCTTTACACAGAAAATAACAGTCATCTTCCCTCTTCTGATGCACACCAAAGCATTTTGGAAATATTTCTTTTGCACTCATACTCAGTATTTCAAATTTATTATGCGGAGACATGTATTGGATATATTTGTTTTCATCTTTGTCAGCTGAGAAGTCCCTTATTTTCTCAGTGTATGCCTGACCTCCCTTTGTAGCACTGTTTTTCTCCAGTCTTGCCAGGTTCTCCATTTAGTACCATTCTAGAGTGTAATTAACATGATCTTTACTCATTGTAAGTTATTAATAATAAGGTCAAATAAAACCCTTATAACAACACCCCACTGAATCACTCCACACAAGCCAGCTTATTGCTGGATAACACTTCGTCTTATTTATGGTCTTTCAACCAATTTTCAGCACGTGTGGCAGTATCCATGTAAATCTGAATAAGATTTCAAATCAGATTTTGTGAAATTGTATCACAGGTTTCATGTTCCTTTCAGTCACCAGTTTTGTAATTTGATCAAAGGATTGTTAAGTTTGACTGTTGTGGTTCGGTCTTCAATTTTAGAAGTTACTGTTATTAGCTAGAGGAAAAAAATGATTAGGTTATTCATAGTACTGGAAGATTGATTTCTCTAAGTGAAAGCCATAGGAACGCAGACTTTTAAAAATAATAAGCATTCACTGTAAAATCATATACATTTAATAATATGCCTAGTTTCCATATTTATGATCCTGTTTCACTAAGTTATCATCAAAATTTATGAATATGTCTACATAATGCAAGTATTTGTATTCAAGTTACAGAAAAGGAAAAAATGCTTATTTACAGCTTCGTGTTTATAGTACCTTCCCTTTCCTATCATACACTGCTACTTGCAATCTAATGAATGATGCATTTCTCACCCACACCAACTTTCCTATAATCATCAAATTCCATAACTATTTTACATTATGTTACATTGGAGTGCTTATTTTGAATACATGTTAAGGGAAATTAGCTCAAGGAAAGACAAGCACTTGATTTTCTTTTTCTTGCTTTTCAGTTAAGTATAGACAAGAATTGTAATGAATGAATCAACAGTACATATTTTGATGAAAGCAATGTTGAGCATACAAAACACTGCACATTCAAGAAAAGCCTTGCATTTTTCCTAATTCATAACATTGAAAATGAGATTCACAATCTTGTTAGTGTCAGGCTATAATCATTCACATTGCTTTACAAATCAAAGTATTTTTAAAAGAAAAGCACTGCACTTTCAATGCTAAAGTTTTTTATTGTTTTGAGCTTTATGAATGAAACTGCTCAGGAAGATCCTCAAAGGGATGTGAAAGGCACAGAGGATTTGTTAGTCAAGAAGGAAACCCAGGAGGATACTTCTAGACAGTGCGTGGGACTTGGTCTCTTGATACCATTGAATTGCAGAAGGCAACACTAAATACTTCCGTTTACTGGAAGTAAACTTATGGTATTCTGGTCAAACCCTGAACCACAATTGCTGTGTGTGTCATGGAGGTGACAAGTGTGTCTCCAGGGACAGGGTACAATGGAAAGAGCACATAAAACTTCCGCTCCAGAGGAAAAGCAGACCTGACACATTAGACAGAGAAAGTTGCCCCTGTGTCCTCCCACCTGGAGGTATAGAGCTGTCCTGGCATGTGACAACAAGTGGGGATTAAAAACAGAAGAAATATCTGGGACAAAAAAATGTCAAAGCCTTAGAGTCAGTTGCAGTCTTAAAGAGAACGACATCTAAAGGAAAGCCGCATATTACAATACGGGCTTCAAAGAAGGAAAAGAGAGCCAACAACGTATTAGTTCTGAATTACAAAACTTTCAGCCAAATCCATCATTAGACAAGTTTGAGCAGACATTAGAACAGACCTCCTGGAGCACTAGGGTGTACTGAACAAGGTAAAATGTGGTAACAAAACTTTTCCGTTAAAAGTGTAGTCTTTTCCAGCACTCAGAAATGCAAGTGTTAGTTCTTTTAACAGGGTGGTACTCATACATTTGAAAAATGCTTTATCAAAGATTAGATTTGAAGTCATCTACTGAGCTCAACCTGGAAAACCACCGTAGAAGGAGATGAACACAGTATCAAACATATCTTATGCAGTGAATGCCACTGAATTGTCTGATTCTACATATATTTAGGTGTATGTTTTCTAACAATACACTTACCTCAAGGCCATCTGGATTTCTCAGTTCAGTAGGCAATTCCCCACTAGGGATCCTTTTATCCCTTCCAAAAATAAATGAATAGAGGGTAACTTTAAATGCTTCTCTGACTGCTTTCAAAACCTCTATTCATTACACCAGATTCTGGTGCACAAATTCTTTGGCTTCTGAGAGCATAATCATTCCATAGAATTGCTTTTTTTTTTTTTTTTCCTTATTTGCTAATCCAGGATCATAGCAAGTTTGAAATATTTGAACATGTATCAAATACATTTTATCATTTATTGCGTCTCTAAAAACTGAAATCTATCTCTCCTTTGTAAAGTCCTCTTTTCATACTTACATCATGAATAGCAGTAATAATCTAATGCATTAAAATCTTATTTGCATAAATAGCAAACGAATTAGTCTTCCAATAAGCAGACTTGTAGACCCCAAATATAAACACCAAAAGCTGCATTTTAGTAAGAAAACATGCATTGTTGGGGAAAAATTCAAGACGGACAGAGCAGCACACCATACATAAAATGTCAAACATGTCAAAACACTCATGAATACCAACGTCTCCCACCACACCATGACCAATTTTAAAGGTTATTTAGAGCTAACACATCTGCAAGTGCAGATTTTACAGCAGCAGCCTTTCTTTCTCTTGGATATATGAAAAATAAGTCATTGATGGGTCAAATGTTTGAACATTGTTTCCACACATTTGCCCCATGTAGAAAATCCTGCCCAGCACTTACAGCAGAACAATTACACAGAACACAGACTCCTGCCATGGAAAAGATTCAGTATGGATTTCTGTAAGCTAGTTGTAAAATATATTAATTCAGTATGCAGAGAAGACAACTAAGCAAAAGACGAAGAACACATATGTAGCCATCTTCCTTCCTCAAAAATAAAATCTCCTCTTAGAGTGTCCATAACTCAACTTTTCAGAACTTCATTTCAGAAAAGTCACTTTCAGAACATGCCACAAGGCTTCCTTGTCCCTAAGCCACTGATTGTAAATTATTTCTGGATAACTGCAGACAAATAAGTTTTATAAAACAAGAAGCATAACACATGCAAGACACACTTATCCTATTCCCAGCCTTCAGATAAGTGAAGCTTAAATTAAATGTCAAAGACAAACAAAATCTATTGTATAAGCAAACAGCTGACCTAAATCCACCATATTTTGTTTGTCAAGTATGTATATTCTAATAAATTTTGCAATATAAGACTATTTTTGCCACCCTTTGACCACACCAAGTTAGATGCAGACAGTCTTCTAAAGAAATATTACTTTCTGCTTGACCCTCTAAACAAAAATCTATTTATGCCATTTGGTAGATTTCGAGAGCAGCTTTTAGGAAAATGCTAATAACAGTTGAGCATTGTAGACCACAAATACAGGAGAAGCAGAGAAAAGAGTAAATGACTCATGTGTACTCATTTTTTTAGTTTTACTAAGTGGCCTGTTCAGGATTATGACTACAGTGACCTAACTTAGTGAAGTGTAATTTGGTTTTCTTCACAGGAAACCTAAAAGCTGGCTGAAAAATCGAATGACTGATACACAGAAATTCAAACAGCTTGAAGAAAAAAATATTTTTCCTCATTACTACCTTTAATATGACTTTCTCGATGACACAAACACATCCATCAATCTATTCCCATTCTTTTTCTTGGGCAGCAAAGCAAGCAACTCAAAACTCCTTCACACATTAACTATGCAAGAAAATAATCTTTTTATAAATTTCAGAAGGAGAAAAGCGCTATGCTGTTATCACTGCCCCATTATGACTTCATGTCTGTACTTCCCTCCAGGAGTCTGACCACATCTGAAGCAACAGCTTCAACTCTTAGCAGGTGAGGAAAAAACACCATTTTCTGCAAAAGCACTGGAAGGTATAATCCTTCTTGCCCAGGCAGTACTAAAGCAAGGCACTTACAATTGTATGGCCTAGTTCTGAATTCAAAGTCCAAAGATTCCATATACTTGCAGGCCAAGATATTTTATGACACCTTCGACCCTCATCTTGTCATCTGTAAAATGAAAATAATAAAGCCAAATCACATAGGTATGACTTGAGAAAATTACGTGATAGGAGATCTGACTTTACAACAAGTGATAGATGAAGTGGTTGTGATGGAGGGAAGTCAGAAACCATAGGAGATGGCCTCTACCACTTGGGTCTGCCTTCCCTAAAGGCTGCTAGACCTTTGAAAGAGTCTGCATCACCCTTGCCTGGGGATGGCAGCACCTCTTAGGAAGCAAGCCCTTTAGCTAAAACAGAATGACAGAACTTTCTATGTCAGTGTTTTTCTTTCCCTTTAATTCCTTTATCACAGAATTTAAAACCTCTGTGTGATCCCAATTAGCCTAAGGTTTCTCACACTGAACATCATACTCTTTAAATAGTCCTACTATGGCCTTCATACCCAACTTTCATGTCCTACCTGCCCACCTACCCCTCCACATCTGAAAGTGTTTCTCATCTGTCCTTGTTTATTGAGTCCCATTTATCTCTCTTTTTTTTTTTTTTTTTCGTTAAGATCATCCACATTACAGTTGGCACCTTGGCATGCTATGTTTCTAAAACACTTCAGTCCTTTCCTCCCATCTCTGTTTGCCTTCAATTCTGAGTTAATCCTCTAAATTGCCTCTTCCAACTTCTCCATTCCCCCCTCACTTGACCATAGAGTATGGTGCCTTAGTTTTATCCATTCTTCTCTCTGCCCATTTCCCAAAAAAGCTTTTGGTCTCTTCCTTGCGTTGGGCTATACCACGCAAATGAGAGGATCCATCTGCCTGGCTTCCGTCTAGGCCTTCTTTACTTTTCACTCTCCCCAGGTTGCTGAGGGAGATTAAAACAGGGTTGCTAGGTGGTGGGCATGGTGGCACAGGCCTGTAAGCCCAGCACTTGGAAGGCCCAGACAGAGGATTGCCTTGAATTTGAGGCCAGCCTGGGATACATAGTGAATTCAAGGCCAGCCTGAACTACACAGCAAGATCCTGTCTCCAAAACAAAATGGAAAAAAAAAAAAAAAAGTTGCCACATGTGCTTGTCCCCGACCCATCCTGCTGAAAGATGTCCAGTGGGATCCAAGCCGGTAACAGGCCAGAGGATAAAGAGATGCTGAAGTCTGAAGTCTGTGGGGGAGTGGTTGGTTGACCGAAAACTCAAGAGCTACAACAAAAACAAAAACCACCACAATAGACTGAAGAAAGAAGACTGGTCATAAAAGTACATTACTAAGATTCCATATCAGTACCCGCTCAGTGCAAGCAGCCCTCTCACTTCCCACTCAGTCTAGTCCGTTAGCAGTGGCAGTCAAGTTTTTACTGTAACTGAGACCCACACTCATAAATACATTTTATATTGTGTCCCAGTAAAAGTTTCAGCAAGCAATGCTTAGAGTTCTCAGTTTTCCCTACACTATGCACTGGTAATTTCTATTTCATCATTCTTTCGTATCTCTGGGATAAAATTCTGATAGCAAGCCATAATAATAATTTTGCAAACCACCAATAGGTCAGGATGCTGAGTTTGAAAGACAGTGGCCTACTTACAGCTTATTGACCAGAGTCCCCTCTTTCCTTATCCCATATCCTTTTCAACATTCCAATCTAATTCAAGGTTGTCAACACAATCCTCTCGTCCAAGCCCAGAAATCTTGGCAGGTTTAGTCCTTGTCTCTCTCATACCTGCCCTGCAAAAGAGTTCTCACACTCGCAGAGGCCCCTCGGTCACCCTCTGCTGATCAAGGAAAGTCTCTAGCAGAAACCTAGGGACAGTATCCTTTAGGACAGGTGGAAAGTGTCTTGGAAATCCTACTTAATATAAACGTTTAGATGGAAATAAGAAATTCGTGTGATAGAGAATAAATAAGGGAAGAAGAAACGCGGAAGCAAGCGTTGACACCGATCTACCCAACCATTCCAGTGCCAGCTCGGCGCTGTGTGCAGCTCAACTGAGCACTCAAGAATCCGAGCTCAGCTAAACCAAGAGGGCGGACGGTGAGCGGCCCGCAATCGGCCTCCTCTAGGGAGGAGAGAATGCGCCCAACCCAGGCGCACACGCTTCCTGGCGGCCCCGAGGGCCCTGCAGGCGCAGCTCTGCTGTGGCCGCTTGACTAGTCGTTCACTCCAGCGCGCGAGCCGAGGGTTCATTACACGTGGTTCGGGGAGATTCGAAAGCGGAGCGTGGACGCGCGTGAACTCCGTTTCGGGTCGTAGGCACACGCCTTTCCCAGTCCTTTCAAGCTGCGGACGCGCCTCGCAAGCAGTCCTTGAGGTCTCTGCCCCGCCCCTTTGTGCGCCCCAACAACTAGAAAAAGAGTTTTCTCTCGAGTCGTCTGGGAGGACGACCCAGCCCAGCTCTGGGATCGGGTAGACCCGAGACTAACCTCGGATCGCAGGGTGCGGGGAGAAACCCGGCGCGCTCAGCGGCTTAGGTTCGCGCGTCCTAACGCCCTGGACCTTCCCGAGCTGCGACTAGAAAGCCAGTGGCGGCCTCCGCCCTGGAGAATGTAGAACAGCTGGGAAAGACGCGGGGCGCAGCTGGGAAGGGGAGAGAAGGACTGGGAGACGACAGAGTTAACCCGGACGAGCCCGTACTAATTACTCCGGGGCTCTCTCGGCAAAGTCTATCGGTGCGAACCTCAGAGTCAAACTCTTTAAGTCTCCAAAAGGCAATGGACAGACCGAGCCCTTGCTCCTTCTCTTCCTCCCGTGCGGACGTTGGACACCCGTCCCGCCCAGTGATGCTAGGGCCTCAACATCATCACCATTTGTCGGGGAAGGGGGGTCTCGGGAGAAGGCGCGCAGCGGGGAGTCAGCCTTCTCTCGCCACTCTCCGCAGGGCCAGTGGCGCAAGTCGTGGCTAGGGACCCGGGGCGCGACTCTCCTCTGAGCGCCTCCCGCGTGGAGTGCGGCTCAGCTTTCCTGCACACCGACCGCTCCCGAGGCTCCCGCCGGCGGAAGGCGGACTTTTCCAAAGGCAAGGCACAACCTCGGAGGAAAGACCTGGTGGCCCCAGCAGTTGTTCCCAGTTGTGCTCGGGAAGCAAGCTAAGGGAAATGAGTTTAAATGGCAGACAGCCTCGCCACTCTAAATGATTATGTGTAGTATTCCACTTTGGCTTCTAGTACAATTGCAAAATAAAAATAAAAGTGGATTTTCAGGGTTTTTTATCATTATTTAAAACGAATTATTAAAAAATGATGACCCGTTTGGAATTCATACCTTGCTTTACCAATAAAGGCAGCCAGTACTGACCCATCACTACAAAACGTGACTGCTCCAATTCTAGTTCTTTCAAGTGCACGAGTCTAAGCTGAACCTATCCCAAAGACTATTGCAACAAAGAGCGCTTTTTTAAAAAGAGAAGAATTTGACTGGGTGTCGGCTGGGACCCCGACGGCTTAGCTCTCCGATAGGACTACAAAAGTGAGTCAAATAACAGCACGTGGGGTGCCCAGGAAGTTTGGACTGCTGAGAAATTCCGAGAGCGCCCACGAAGCAAGAGTTCATATTCTTGTATTGTGGGAACCAGTAGGAAGGAAAATTAACCCTTAAAGCTCTCTTTAGAGGAGAGAGTTTTTAAAGACACCCATTCCTACACCTCTATTCAACCGTTAAAACAATACTTGTGGGAGGAGGGTTTAAAATCCGCGGAACTAGACTCTGCCCTTTCCCCTCTGCTTTAAAGGAACCCGGCTCCATTTTTACTGTGGTTTCGGGGCACAAACAGCCTCAAAGCAAGCACTTCTTCCAGCAAGAGAGGCGAGGCTGGGCCGGCGGCGTGAAAGACCCTCAGTCCTTTCTCTCCACAGCCACCTCGGCGCTGCCGCGTGGCGGATGGAAAAGGAAAAGGACGCACGCGGAGCCAGGCGGAGAGCTGATGGCGCGAAGATGCGCCGCGCGAGCTTTCCCTGGAAGCGCTCTGATGTGGCTACCCTGTTTCCGGCCTGGCAGGGTGAAAATATATCCCGTACCGTACCGGGAAACGGTGATCAAAATGTTACAAAGAAATAAAATAAAACTTTTCCCTGCTGACTTGTCTGTATCTTAGAAATAATTTTTTCTTCACTGCTGACGCCTAGGTTTAAAATATAATTAGATAAGTGGACGTTCGCATTGACGCACAGTCGCCGGCAACACCAAGAGATTCTCAAGGCACAGTGAAATTGAACCTTCAAGAAATATTCTTAAATGGTCAAGAATATCTATGTCTCTTTATAGGCTTCTTGCCCACAGAAAACCACGAGCTTGTAAGACCTAGAGCCCCTATTTTTAGGGGAAGAGATACCCAAACTCTCTAGGGATAAAGTCGGATACCAAAAAGAAATATACAAGATAAGATCGTTGGGCGCTTCCGTCAGTGCAGAGTATCCCGAGATTCAAAATCAAGAACTCTTTCCCCCACCCCTGCTGCCCCCACTGCGAGGACTCGCAGGGCACCCGGAGAAGCTGCTGCTGCGAGGCCCGCCCGCCCAGACCGCAGAAGGCAGAACCAGGGAGACAGCGGGCAGTAGCGCTGCTCATCACAATTGGAATTAAAGGGCATCTCTCCGTAAAGTCAGAGCGTTCTAGGCAACCATTCGACGTGAGACCGGACCCAAGACTAAAATTAGACCTCCGAGGTCAGAAGTGTATGGCCATGACTTAGAAACAATGATCGTATATTTTCCGTGTCTGGAACTATACATAATAACTGAAACTCCTAAGAGGATATGTGGAGAAGTGGCGACACGAAGCCCCCGTTATAAAGTTTTAATCTCTGTCTAAAGAAGTTCAGTGCAAGGTCTGGCTTTGACAATGCAGCGTGTCTGTGGACTTTCCTGAACTTTATTCCTAGAAAGACCAGGACAGGAAAAGTTCTCAGCTGCTCCAACCTCTGAAGAACAAAGAAGATACAAGAGAGGCTCTTTAGCCAC
The DNA here is from genome assembly GCA_028451465.1 of Erethizon dorsatum. Lineage (NCBI taxonomy): Eukaryota > Metazoa > Chordata > Mammalia > Rodentia > Erethizontidae > Erethizon > Erethizon dorsatum. The sequence continues at coordinate 101,968,117 of CM051826.1, forward strand.
AGGACTCCGTGCGCAGCAGGGACTTGGAAGAGACTCTGAAGCAGAAAAGGCACTCTCTGCTTCACAACTTAAGTATCACAGCTGAACCTGCACCAGCCGGTGCGGTATAGTTGGCCCGGCGTGGGCCAGCTCATCCCTCTCCCCTTCCTTTCACACTAAATTCTCGAGAGGCGCCCTATCGGACACCCATTGGCCTCGGGTGACGCGCTCCGCTTCCTCCAGAGAGAACCAGCAACACAGTTCTTTTCTGGGTTCAACTGTCAGAGATGCTGCGACGGAATGTGATTGTCTTGGGACTGCAGACACCTGGGAGATGAGGGCTGAGGACTCTGAAGACTCTTAGCACTGCTAAGGAGCTATTTCTGTCTGCGTATTAATTTGTGGCTTTGGTTGGCCATAAGATATGAAAATAAAATGATATGGCTAGCCCCCATCTTTTCCAGAAAGCCAGGATATTGGACATTTCGTTTTCATTTGATCTTTTATGTGGCCACCCTCTTTGGCCCCTCAGTTTTTACTTGAGAGAAACGCGCCCAGTAAAAATAAACTGCCACCAAGACGAGCCTTTTCTTTAACTACCCGCAAAACAATTTTTTCAAAAAGATAAGGGAAGAAAAAAAAAAAAAGAAGGTAAAAGAAAAATAACCTGAGAGCTCTCTTGGCTATTTACTATTTTAATTCTACATTTTAAAAACAATAACGCTCTTTGTAAATTTTAGTGACCCGGAGGGCGTCTGTAATTCACCGGGTCAGCGAACAGGATCGTCGCATCCAGCACTTTTCGAAAGCGCAGCTGGTCTAGGGTGAAACTCGCAGACCCGGTGGCCCGAGGATAAAGTCGCTGGGGAGGAAACTGAGCCGGAAATCGGGGTCTACAGCATCAGTTTCCTTTCTCTACTGAAAGTTAGTGCTGCGTAGATCCTGCAGGACCTGTTATAACTTACTCGTACCAGATAATTATTTATCTGAGAAACTTAGAAGGTGGAAATTTATCCTAAAACTGCAAGTTGCACCTCATCACTCCCCGCTGAAGGAGGAAAAAAGTAAGAAATAGCTCTACTGAGTTCCATTCTATGCCAGAAACTAATCCAAGGCCCAAAGAGCCTAAAATGCTTCACGCTTCCTCCAAGACCCATATCAACAGTTATATGTGGAGGAATTGGAAAATCAGAGATAACATATGAAACTTCTCAAATCCATGTTGACTTTCTGAGTCTTAAAAAGATATTTTCTAAACACTGTCCAAGACAAGAACTTGACCAGACTCCCAACCTTGTAAAAGTTCAAAAGCCTTTGGATCTTCTGAACTTCTCTTCTGAAAGTTGCACTTGCCAAAATAACAGAAGAGTGACATATTCTAAATTGATTCTGATACATATAGGTCACCAGACTGGAAAATTCTGTTTAAGTAAAAATATTGTACTGGATTCTCTAGAACAATCAGTTCGATTACCCAGTTCCTTTTGCCAGAAGAGATCTAGGCTGTTACTTGGAAATTCAGATGTTGAATAAGTCACCTATCCCAAGTCTATCTATTGTATATTGTTGTTTAGTCATCATTTTCTTCCTGACCCAGAAAGAAGACAAAGCTCTGTTCATTTACATGGTTTATTGTTGTAAACATTAAAATTGTCTTTCTCAAAGAAAGAATTTATCAGAAAAAAAATCAGCGTCTCTAACTGTCATACACCATAGAAAAAAAAGGCAGTGACTCATATCATGTGCCATACTAGAAATATACAAAGAAAAATACTACAGAATATGGCAATATTAAAATTCTTACTCCAACATAAAATAATATATTAACTGACAACTTTAGACATTAAAAAGAACAAAAAAGTTCAAAGTGCTCGGTAATTTCCAGGGAGTTATGTATATTATAAGCACTCTGGAAACAGTCAAAAGCTGCTGCATGCAAGTTTTGTTTAGCTTTAGACAACAAAATAATCAAGATATAAACTTTCTTTTATCAACAGCAACAGTACATACAACACTTACAAACAAGGAATGTTGGACGGTGTTACAAACACTATGTGTCCCTTTTGTCAGGATTTTCCAATATGTTAATACTTGTGCCCATCTATTTTACAATTGAGAAAATGTTTAAGCTCGGATAACTACCAATCTTTATAAAATCTAACAGACTACATAGTGTCTGAAATACTATTTATATAATATAGACATTACTGAAGTAGCAAGTGCCTATAACATGTTCAACCTAGAATCAACATGCTTGTCCCTTTTTATGTAGTTATTTTCTTTTTTTTTTTGCAAACACACTTATTTTTTAGAATTTGTAATATTTATTCATAAATAGGCACAAAATAATTTAAAAAGCCAAACTGCATTGGGTAAATTTACAAGCCTTTGCCTCCTTCAACTCATGCCACCCACGCAACATTTAGTTTTACTATATATTACATCTTTCTTTATAGCAGAAAACTTTGAAGTCTTGTTAAAGGGCATTACTTGTGGGTCCCCTTAAGATGTGTGTGTGTGTGTGTGTGTGTGTGTGTGTGTTACATCATTTGTCTTAATTGCAACAACCAAGCATGGCCAAACATTTCCCATCACACATTAGCAATCTTTCTTCTGAACAACAAACTGATTTTTAACTGATAATAAAAAGTTTATACCACTGTATTGTGTGTAGTCCTTGTTCTACATCCAGGATGCCCCGGAGCCAAAATGCCCTTTCAGGTTCTGCCTGCAGGTTAGGAAATAGTAACAGTTTTTATTTGTTTGTTTGTTTGTTTGTTTTCTTTAGGGATTAAAGGGCTGGGAGTTTTACAGAAGGGGGGGACAGCTTGAGCTGAGACAGCTTAGGGGGCTATCTCTGCCCATATGACTAGCCCCTCTGGACAGTTTTAGTTTTCTTTCCAGTTCTTTGAAGTGCATGGGAGAAGATATTAGAAAGGTAAAGTGTCCAGAAAAAGTTTGTCAATTATTGCTGGCGGTGGTACCAAGTCTTCCAATTTCAGGTAGAAAATGCGCTGTAGCCCCTGTGTGCAAAGGGTACGGAGTTCTGGGAGCTTGCCCAACAGTTTGGACAGATAGTTGGGGCGGTTCAAACCCCCATTATTGAAAGTCACATGGTCTTTGAGACAATTAACAATTTTGTTTTGCAGCTCTTCCACTCTCTTGGGTTCCTTGAGCCCGTGTCTCTCTGCAGAAAACACAATCAAAGACAAAAGAAGGCACAAGGCAGTTAGTTAGCAGGCAGGACCAGAGAAGATATGTCACAAGGGAAGGCCAGAACAAATCCCAATAGACAGTTCTGGAGGGGAAGTGCCCTGCATCTGCAGTACTGACCTGTGACCATAGCCAGGGCCGCAATGCAGGAGAAGGCAGAAATGTCGATGTTCATATTCTGCAAGTTGGAGGAGAATTCAACAATGGAATCAATCCATTCCCCAAAGCCACGCACGCATTGCAACCTGTGCAAGACCACCCCATTGCAAAAGATGAGTTTACCCTCCACTGGGTTGGACCTGCAATTAATACCAAAGAGAGAAGGGGAAAAAAGAGAGAGAAAAAAGCTAAACAACTAATTACTTGAAGAGCAATAAATGAGGGATTTAAGAGGCACCTAATTACCGAAGAGTTAATAAAATGTAGACCAGTGGACCTTGAAAGGGTTTAATTTCATAACAATCAAGAACGCCCCCTATCCCACCTCCATTCCATTCATCCAAGATTTCTGGGTTCACACTCCTTCCCTTCACCTTTTGTGTTCTCTTTTCTTTCCCTTTTCCTTCTTTTATTTCCTAGTCTGTCCTTTTCACTTATTCCTCTTTTCTACCCCTTTTCCTCACTTCCTTTTACTTTCTGGATTCCTCTCTGACCTCCCTGGATTGTATCCTCACTCATTACCTGTATGCTAGTCGAAGGACAAACAGTTCCAAGAAAGCTGATTCAAAGAGCAGGTCCTGGTCAGTTTTGGGCAGGTCAGCAAAGCCTGGGATCTTCTCTGCCCAGCCCCTGATGATCTCCATGGAGCCAGTCAGGAGATCATAGAATTGCTGTATATGCTGGGTGTCATCTCCACTCATCTGATAGTCAGGGTTCGCCTGGAACTGGAATTTCATTTTAAAAAGCACTTAATGAGGTTCTCTAAAATATATAACCCGTGAAATTGCTAACCCTGTTTCTAGTAGGGGAGCCAGGTTTTTATAACAATTAAACCTCTCTCTGACCAGTAAGGAAATTAGATGTTCCGGGGCAATTAATTCAATTAGGGACGGTGCTATGAGGTCGCTGCTTTAAATATGTAAATTACCATTTCCATACAGACTAAATACAGTGCCATCCAGCCCTGGGAAACGTTCACTCTTATCTCCACAAAACAATTGACATGTTAGTATTCATTCTAGTCCCAGAGTGGGTCTCGAGCTGAGACGCCCTTTGCAAATCTTAATAATATTGCAGTCGCTTCTAGGTTTGCCCAACATACTTCCTCCAATTAAAACCAGCACGTTTTTCACAGCTGGAGTAAAAGAGGAATTTGATCACTTGGTCCCTGACCCCACTGCTATTCCTCCCACCCTTCTCTTTTCATTCCCTGGCCCCCAGGCAGGTCCCACATCCTTCACCCGGACACTGGCAGAAAGGATGAGAATTACTGTACCTCTATGGAAGACTGGGGATAACATGGAAAAGCGGGATGGAGAGGGGGTGTTGCACAGCCTCTGGCTTTTGCTTTGAGGCACTGGTGTACATGGTGGTGGAGGTGGGGAGGCAGTTGGGGTTCACAGAAACTGGACCACTCTTCCAGTCTTCACAGCTACACTTTCAGCTACACCGACTGTGTGGCTCCCGCGGCCCCACCCAAGCTGTGAGGCATGCAGCCCCACTGGCCTGGCCGTACCCCTTGCGTCTGAGGTTTAGTGCTAGGTGTGGGGGTGTGAGGAGGGTGTCCTGCCATCTATTGGTTTGTCCACATATTTCCCCCCACCCTCATCCCGCACCAGCTTCTTACCCTGGAATAGTCCAGGCTGGTCATAGCCGGGTTGGAGTCGACATGGGCCCTGACCAGGGCACTGATCAGACTCACCGGGGGCGAAGGGGGAGAGGGTTCCTGTGGGCTCTTCGGTTTCGAGGGTAAACGACCTCTCCGGCCTTTTAAACTGTCGGTTCTAACCACTGCAAAAGAATAGCTCTGTTTGCACCAGTCCAGGATCCCAGGATAAGCTGCAGCCCCCCACCCCCCACCCAAGGCCGCAGCTGTGGGGCACCAGGCCTGACGGCTCAGGACCCCTCTGCTTGCAAAGCCTTTACTGAGGAAAAGCATAAAAAACGTGTGGTTGTTTTATGTCTTCCTCCAACTGGGTCATATAGTTAAAGGCGAAAAGGGCCCGGCGGCTCTCTCTAGGGGAGGCTGGGCATGTAGGCTGGGGCGGGATCCCAGAGGCCGGGTGGGGGCGTAAGGAGGGGGCAGGGGCTGGAGACTCTAGGGCCCTGGGAAGTGGACCATGGGATTAGGGTACAAGTAGCGGTTTTCCAGGGGTGCAGACTAAGGGGTCGGCAGATTGCCCTGACCTACCTTCTTTGACCATCCCAACAGCCAGACACTTTTGAAACCGGCAGTACTGACAACGATTCCGACGTCGCTTGTCCACTGGGCAGTTTTTATTTGCTAAACACACGTATTTCGCATTTTTTTGCACCGTGCGCTGCAAAAGGAGACAATGTATGCCGCAAATTATTTGTTTTTTCCTTGAAAATCCAGCAACCCGGAGACAATTTCTCATTGGCTTGGATCTACTCTCCCTCCACACAAACAAACACACACTCACAATTCCTTTTCATATTTCCCCCTTTTTCTTTTCTATTTCTTTTCTTTTTTCTTCCCGCAGGGCATTTAACAGAAGAAAATTGATAGCGTTAACATTTGAGCTAACCTTGCCGCTCTTTGCTGTGTTTTATATGCCAAGAGAAGGGGAAAGAGACGCTCTGTAAATATAAATCCGTGGGCATTCATATTATTTACATTCCTTGGAGACCTTCTCTATTTAAAATGATAAGATTATTCAATCAGGATGGCGAAATAAAGAGATCACTTAATTTGACCATAGGGAATTCTGTTCCACTTGGTTAGCTCAGACACGGTTCTCTGTCCTAACCAATTTCAATCTGAGCAGGAAAGACAGCTCCTAGCACATGCAAATGACCCTCTTCCAAGTCCAACGCCAGCAACTTGGGTGGAGGGCACGCGGGGGTCGGCTGGGTGAAGGGGGATGCTACCCCAGGGCTCCCAGTCTTCCAGCTTCCCTGGCTTAGACATCCAGAGGCCTCCTCCGCAGCCCATGGGCAGCTGCAAAGCAGCCTAGGCTGAGCCGGGAGATTTGGGCGACCCGGGGAAAGCTGAGGCTGGGCTGCCCGCAAGGAGGTGGAAGGCGCACTCCAGGGTCCCCAGCACTAGGGGGCCTCTATCTCCTCCTCCGACCAGCCCTTGCTTACCTTAAAGAAGCCTTTGCAGCCCTCACAAGTACGCACGCCATAGTGCTGGCAGGCCGCATTGTCGCCACACACCGCACACAGCCCCTCGTTGGAGGGGGAACCCCGCGACGGCGGCGAGGGCACCTGCGTGTCAAGCAGCTGCGACGCGTGGCCGATCTGCAGGCCCGGGAAGCCCATGGACGTGGGTTTGCGAATGGGGTTGGGTACAGCGAAGGTCTGCCCGTCCACCACGTGGTGGCTGCCCGCGGGTTCCGGGTTCATAGGGACGTGCAGGGGCCCGTCGAAGCGCATCTGGCAGCTAGACACAGGAGTGCCCGGGGGCGACTGCTTAAAGGAGAAGAGCGAGAGGCGGGAGACTGGCGTTTTCCTCTGCTCAATCATGTGCGTAGTGGCCACGTAGTTCTGGTGGAAGTTGTGGAGAGACCCCGGGTCGTCCCACATGGGGCTGTGCTGCACCTGGAAGCCCGGGGTGGTGGGTGTCGGGGGCGAGGAGGGCTTGTAGTAAACCGACCCGGAGTGCGGCATCATCTCCTCGGACTGAGGGGGCAGGTGGCTGTGCTGCTGGTAGTTGTGCATCTGAATGTCTTCTACCTTAATGGAGGACTGCTGTCCGGACAGGGGCATTTGGTACAAGCAAGGTGGCTTGACGTCGTAGCCTGTGCTGTAGTTGTCCATAAAGGTACTGAAGCTGGGGAGAGAAGTGGTGGCAGTGATTTCAGTGTTGGTGAGGTCCATGCTAAACTTGACAAATTCTGGAGTTAAGAAATCGGAGCTGTATTCTCCCGAAGAGTGGTAACTGTAGCTCTGAGAAGCAGGGCTGGCTCCTTGAGGCGAGGACCCATACTGCGCCTGAACACAAGGCATGGCTGGAAATGAAACAGGGTGATACATACTCAGCCTGGTCAACTGAACACTTTCTCCCGGGCTCGGGTACACCTGGAGCTACACCGGCAGCCCACAGCGGTCAGTGAGTGGGTAAGGGCAGGAAAGGAAGGGAGAGAGAGGTGAAAGCTACAGAGCAATAGCATAGGGCCTGAAAGCACTGGTCAAATAACGACCAGAGCTAGAAAGCTCTTGAGGGTTTATACTCCAGGATATTTCCAAACACCCGCCACCCCCTCCCTTTTTCACTGTCCATGCTGCTCTGATAAAGCCCCTTCTCCGAAGCTAGCATTCAGTAAGCTTTCTAGAAATGACCATTCTAGAAAGGAAGTTGAACTGCACAATGAGAAAGTTATTTCCTGTAACCTGAAGTTACAAGGGTTTGCTTAAAAAGATTTCCGATGCTCTGTTTCTTGATGTTAAGGGAACTCAAGAAAGGTAAAAAGAAATAAAGTTCACTAACCTTCAGCCGAGTTACTGGCGCTTTTTTCGAGGAAATTAAAGGTGGACAGTGTCGTAATTCAGTGAAGGACACAGTTCCCAAGATTTTTAAAAGAGCAATGGGGAGTCCAGCCTGTCCAATCTCCTCCCTGAAATACAGACACAGGAAGTTTCAGAGTCCTCCTCACAGAGACTGGGCTGGGCATATGTGGACTCACCAGGCAGGCCCTTTTATGTCTCATTGGAAATTAGTGTGTAGCCTTTACCAAACAAATAGCAGTTGAAACGGATGTGTAAAAGACATGCCCAGAAACAAGAGAGAATATCACCCACTGCACTGTGTAAAGCCTTGTAGCAAAAAGATCCTGAAGGAGGAAAGGTAGTCCATGAATTTATTTAATACTTATGATGAAATGAATTGGCCCCTTTGCTAGAGTGTGGGTGAAGAGGTCATTTCCATTTTAGTTTATTTCAGACTAGAATAGGAAAACTTGAGTTTAAGAGAAAGTGCAGCATTGGAACCTGCTCTTGATCCCTCCAACCCCCCACCCTGTGGTCAAATAGGCTTTTCTTTTGGGAGGCAGGAAGAAAGTTAGAAGTCAAGAACATAAAATGAGAAAAACGACCTCCATTACTAAATATTATTAGCAAGGCCTGGACAGCCACGAAGGCAATTTGAGTGGAAGCATCTGGCTTCTTTTGACAGAGCACTGAGACTGGGGATATAAGTGAACTGTGTTCATTTCTCCAGAAGACTTGGTTTTCAACATCGTTAATAGCGAAGGGGTGGGAAAAGAAGATCCCACTTTGCCAGGTGCATCCCAGGTCAACTGCATAGGAGGCAAACACTGCTTTTGTAAGTACTGGAACCAATGTCAGAAGCACTTCCCAGTACAGCAAGCTGAACACCTTCTCCATAATACCTTCCACAATCTGGCTGCTTTCTGGAACAAGGCATTCTTATGTCCCACTAATTTTCAGATGTTTCCAATTGGACGCTATTCTAGAGCACAATCTTATTACTAATGAAAAAGAAAGCCAAACATCAACTCCTACTCCCTCCCTTTCCCCATGATCTTGCTTCAATGGAGGGAAAGGAAGAGGAGGTTAACCAGAAAAAAAATAGAAAGGTTGTTGTTGACCCACCCCCCCACACACAGCCCTTGGAGATAACGCCTGTGCTGGATATTAACCCCCTATTACCTTCCTAAGGGCGCTCCCTCCCCCCCCAGAAAAACATGTGTCAAAACCAGAAATTTCAGGCAACTTAGTAACAGGGCACTCTATCAACACTACCCTTACTCAACAATACCCGGGAAACATCGGCAAGCTGGCCAACTGCAGCGACACAGTTCCCAAGCAACATATAAACTGAAGAACTTTCTTTCCCTGTCAGTTTGAGGGCACTGTCCCTCCTATACACAGGACTTGAGTTTCCACTTCCAAAAGCCACAATCAATTCCGACACCAAGAGCAAACTTTGCGCACATTTCCGCGGGCAAGGCGGCAGCTCCCAACACTGTGGAGTCTCCCTTCCACGTCCACCAATGAGGAGCCTAGAAGCCTCTGTTGGCAGCCAACTCCCCCTAATGCCAAAGCCGGAGTTCGAACAAACGCCCGTCGCAGCTATGCGTAACCCACTCCCCATCCTCCTGCCCGACTCAGGCTCCAACCTTCTGGCGCTCACTTCTCAACGTGGGAAGAGACTAGCTAAAGAAAGATAAAAGAACGCGAGCTGCACGGGCTGCACCTACTCACTTAGGTGTTCTCCGCGTCTCTCTTCATTCATTCAACTCTGCCGAAGTGTAGTTCTCTTTGGGAGCCCGGGTGCCGGGGTCGGGAAGGTGTGGGTGAGCGGGGCGAAGGAAGCCGAGACGCCGCGAGCCCGGAGGGAGCAGAAGTAAGCGGCCGGCTAGGCAGGGGAGCGGGACCGCGGAGCCGAGCGCGAGCCGCTGGGCGGACTGGCCCTGGCGGCCAATGTGCCTTTGTTTATGTGGCTCGCGCTGCCGCTGCCAACATGCACCTAAAGTCTCCGCGCGTCAGCGCGCGTCAGCGACCCGCCGCCCAATCGCCGCGCCGCCGCGCTCCCCGGACTCCTGGCCCGCGCTCGCTTTGGTATATTTCCGACCTGACGTCACGAGCAGGGCGGATTTTAAGGTGGGAACCGTTCTGCTTTCACCTTGGTTGCCTGCTTGGGTGGTTTTTTTTTTTTTTCCAAAAGAGGTGTAACCTCTCCACCCAGGACCACGAAGCCCACAGCGCCGTTACATTTCAACACCCCCTAAGTCCCCCAGCCCTCGCGGCCTCTGGGCCGCTCACACGTGGGGAAGGTGCAACAAAAGCCTGGGTGGAAGGGGACGCAGGCGTGGGCCAGGTAGACCGCACCTGGAGCAGCGATGGGCTGTGCCTCGCCACTCTCGTCACACACCACCCCCGCCCCCAGGCGAAGTGCACGCAGATGTCCCGTGACACCCGTCTGTCAGAGGGCTCGGGCAGTTCGGGTGGTATTTCCTAGCCGGTGCACACTTTTTCTCCCTTTTCCTAGCCCTGTTCTCCACCTCCCCCCCCCAACACACACCACGCAGTCTGCGCTGAAAGGCATTAGGGACGGGGCCTATTATTCTTTCAAGTGCTCACGTTCAGGGAGACCGTGATGTGTGGAGGGGGAGGGGACAGGCAGTGACCCAGCCCTTCAGGGACCCCAAAAGTCGCAGGGAAGCGTCGCCTGATTTTCTTTCGCAGACAATGCAGCCAAGCAGCTGGCAACAGGTGCGTCTTTTGCGGAAAGATGCTCTGATCCAACCTTCTACCAACTCTAAAACTTTCGACACTCCCCAGTGCCCACCGACTCGTCGTATCTTATTTTAGGGAAATAAATCGACTTTCCTCTGAAACACAACGGCTATCACAGTCGCAATCTGAGATTCCGGAGGAAAAGACAGGACCTAAGAAGCAGGGGGGGCTAGGGGGTGAGGTACGTCTGCAAAACGGGAAGGCGCGCGCCGCCAGCCCTCCCCCGATGGGGTCCACGCGGCCGGGCGCCCGCCCCACCTCCACGGCTTCGGAGTCTCCCCCGACCCCGCTTAGAGAGACCGGCCGCCCGCCGCGCAGAAGGCAGGAGCTTTCCACCCCGGGAAATGCTGCTTCTCTGGGCAGCGGGGCCCCCTCCTAGAGCCCGGCCCGAAGCTGGGAGAACCTCCTAGGGCTTCTCCCGCGGGGCTGGAAGAAGCTGGGACGCCGGGAGGGTTCGCCCCCTTCTGAGCCCGCGGAGAGCGGTGCGGCCGCCCCTCCCGTCTCGGCGTGGCTGACTTCCAGGCTCCCAGAGCCCCTGGCAACTCGCCCCTCCTCGATGCTCTGAGCGAGGGCAGAAAGGACAGTGAAGCTATCGGGGTTCCAGGGTTGTGCGTCCCTATTCTGCACCCCCGCTACCGGGCGGCAGGAGAGGCGTCGCTATCCGACTTCCTGCGGCTGCCCAGGGAAGCCGCGGACTCCGCTGCGTTGCAGCCTCGGGAAAACCTACGTGACCACCTTAAGTTTCCCCCAGATGTTGCGGCTGCGGCTACGGCTACCGCCATCGCTGCAGCTCAGAGGTGCCCTAGTGGGCGCGAGAAAAAAATAAAAAATAAAACCAGGAAGTGTGTGTGTGTGTGTGTGTGTGTGTGTGTGCGCTCGCGCGCGCGCTCGTGTGTGTGTGGCGGGGGATGTTGTTTGCGGTGGCGAGTGAGGGTGAGTGAGTAGGGGGTGGGGGATAGAGTGAAGAAAAGCTTATTAGTATGAGCTCAGTAGCGTCAGCGCCCCGTGGGCAGGAACGATTCCACGCGAACGAAAGGGAAAAAGTGAGAGTTTGGAGAGCATTGGAGAAGGAAGGGGGTGGGGGTGGCGGTGACGCAGGGGCGCAGGCATTGACGCACCGGCCAAGCTGGGCCCAAAATAGCAGCAACTCCAGCTCAGAGGCTCCCTCCCTGGTTCCCTTCCCTTCCGCAAGGGAGCAGGGCGCGGCCAGGGGGAAGCTTTCCTTGATCCCCGCGGTGGGCCAGATTCCCGCAGCTATTTTCTGGCAGACGGAAACTCAAGCGCAGCCACGCTGGGGTGGCGGTTATTATTTTTTAATACAGTCCTAGGGAAGCGGAGGCCGAGAGAACTTTAAGGTTGTAACCACAACTCTCTAACTACAAATAATTCTAAGTAGATCACTCTCTGTGCACGCTCCTCCTCCTCCTCCCTCACTGCCATTAAAAACACATTCAACTGAGGCTGGGTTCAGTCCGGGGACAATTTGAGAAAATTTCTTCCGGAAAGCGGAAAAGTGTCCTGGAGTTCTTAAAATGCACTGCAAGGAAGCCACACATTGTAATGATGCGCTAGTTAACAGTTTCCTAGAGTATGGATTCTTGATAACAGAGCCCTTGCTCAAGCCTGAATGTATGCAAGATCCAAAACAGTCTTCACAGCAGCTTCTTAAAATAAAGTGACAATGGAGTAATTCAATATAGCGTTAAAATGACACAAAACGGGGACTTTTCCCTTCCATTCGTCTGAGTTTTCCTTCCCCTTTAAATTCTTATTCTGGTTCCTGGGAAGTGTTACTATTTTTTAGGAAGACACCGGCGGTAGTGGTAAATTCGCTTAAACTAATTCTTGGATGAGCTACTTCTGGAGTTGGGGTTTTAAATAGGTCCCCGATATGCTCGAGATGGAAAGGATCCAGCGTACATGTAAGTGTAGAAGGTCCGTGCTCAGCGCCACACACTTTCTCCCCTGCTAGATTCTGGTGGAAAGAAGTCTCAGGAGCACCGCCAACGTCTGTAATTGACTGATCCTGTCAGTAGGGGGCCTGACTCCACAATGTTCCAGAGAATATCACACACAAGCCCACAGGGGCGCGCGCGCGCGCACGCACACTCACACACGCACACTCAATCACTCACAATTAGCCAATTACTACTACTCCTAGGGTAAGCCCCAGAAAAGAATTCTGCAGGCCCAAATATTCATATCGTGCTGGAATTTATAAAGACTACGGATCTTTGATTCTTTTTTCTTTTTCTCCGAAAGGGAAACAGTTTAACACGTGGGATTAGGTTCACAATAGATTTTATTTCCGCCTGCCCATGTTTAACTCACTGTTAGGGCACGGGGAAAAAAATGAAAATGGTAATAAAATCTCTTATTTTATCACCATTCAGTTCAAATTGGCATATAGTTTGGAAAAATGAAAGCATGTTTTAAAATCCTATGATTACATGTTTAAATAAATTACAGTTTAGAAGAGGATTCCTGTGGGTGTATTTGCTAGTACATAAGAGAATGCTTTTGTGCATAGAGGTTTAATTACACTTATAATGGAATCAAAATGTAGAACTGAACAACCTTTCAGAAAATGTTAAAACGATGCTTTAGGCTAAAAGAAACTGAAATTCTGCATTTATATGACTGCAACCCTTCTGGATTCTTACACATAAATAGTTCAAATAAAGTATTTTATCACTCAATTAAAATGACAATAACGGTTTCTTTTCAGGACTAGCATCTGATATAACTTTAAAATACTGCCATGTATAAATATGCAAAGTTATCCCATATAAAGGCCTATTTTCTTAATAATTTAAAATAAATGGGAACAAAAATTGGTCCTATCCATAAGCAGTTCCCTCTATGGAAACCAAAGAAAATAATTTATAAATTATTGCTATTAATAAATACAATCAGATGGCCTCAGAAAAGCATTGAGGAAGGCAAAGTTACTATATTACTTTTATGATATTAATAAATGTTAAGCAGAATATAATGGCACATGTATAGAAAACATTTTCATTAAAATCAATATAAATAATACATACATTCACATCTAAACTATTTTATGCATGGCTAAGCAGATTATACTTAATAAAATTGAGCTTTTGGTATAATTTAGAAAGCAAACATGGATGTAATCCCATAGGATTTTCTATCTTAATGCATGGGAAAAAGGCCTCTAGGGATTGCTTTCATCATTCTCCCCCATGAATTCAGAGTAGACCTTACAATGTAGATGTAGTGAAATAAACATATCTTAAGCCACAAAAGTGGAGACAACTTTAAGATATTTTATAATACAATTATTTTGTGGAACATTAAGCATTAAGACGAAATATATTTTAAATTATGTTTGGATAAACTCATCTATAGCATTCATTGCCATTTGGCAGGCTGTTTTACATTAGTGAAAGAAGAAATTTTCACTTTGAAAAAAATATTTCAAAATACAAGTCTTTTTAATATTAAAGGTATTTTTTGTTTTGCTTTTGCCATTTCATTTACACTGATAAGATATTAATGAATCAAATATTTCATTCCCCATAGGTTGCTTAGAGAGCAAGTCAGTTGCTTTCTTGATACTCACATTTTGGGTAGTTGTGGCTTTTATTCAGTTTTATAAGCTCATTTTTCACCAAAAACCATTTAATGCAAAGGCTTCACAAATAATTTCTTACTTTGATTCAGAACTCTGTTCTAGAAATGTGTAAAGATGTGCAAAAGTAAACAGCACTCTTTTCTAGAAGCGTCTACTTGTAAATTAAAATTATAAAACTGAACATATGGTAAACCTCATGAGCTCAAAAAGTATTTTGCATAATAAAAATCTTTCATCTTTTCATTAATACTTGACTCACTGTGGCCTCTTCCTAAATATTTGTTTTTAAATTAACCATTTAATATCTCCCTATGTAATGATTCTTTTTTATTAGGCAAAGAAGGATAACTTCTTATATTTCATTGCTAGTTTCAGTAAACACGAAGACATTAAAATGTACAAAGCCTTAAAATATATCTTAAATAAAATAAGATGCTATACACTAACAAAATATCAAAGTCACCTGAAATTCTAAAAGTAGCTAGTAACATTAGTAACCCTGTCAGATAGTATTTAATACACAGATAAAATAAAGTTTATAAAAGCTGTTATATGTAAATCTCAGCTAGCTAGTTGTTGTTCTAATTTAATGACAAAATAATCATTTTTATTTTTTCCCTCAAACTAACTAGATAGGAACCTCTCGATTTAATGAAACATGAAAATAAAGAATTGATATATTATGACAAAGACACACATGTCCTTGTCATCATAATTCTGCAATTGTCAAGTCTACAACGACAACTTTAATACTACAAAAGTAACTTATAGCAAGGACCCTTATAGTGATAAGTAAAAAATCTAATTACCATATCCTTTGAATAGATGTAATATAAATTTCATTGCTCACTTAAAAGTTCTAAAGTTAACAGCATAAACTTGAAGTTGAGTAATTAAGTAATCCTTATATAGACACTTATTAAAGTATTTATACATATTATCTTAAATCTACATCTATCATTTTGCCAATTAAAATTAGGACTTTAATTGCAATTAAGTAATTTAATTGCCAATTGAACAGCAAAATTGCTAAGTGACTAATTTTAATGCCTATTTTAATTACCAATCATGACTGGGGAGGGAGCTAATCAAGTTACATCAAGCAGTACCAGAGTAATGATGTGGAAAAAAAAAAGCAGAACAAACATTCAAGGCTACATGCTTTAAAAAAAGACACGTAAATTAAATAAATGCAAACACAATCTTATAAATGTATAAAAATAGTGTATTTCAGTATCTGAATACAGAACATGAAAGAGAACAAGATTAATTAAAGAGCCTCTGTCAATCTTCAGTTAAAGTAAGGACAATCAAAGTCAAAATTTTATGTGGTATTTACATGGCACTCATACTAACCTAGATAAAAACAAAGCTGCAAAAATGCAGAATAAAAGGCTGTTTCCTGCTTGGCTGGTTAAATATTTACAGACTGACAGGTTTTTTTTTTTTAATTTTGAAATGAAATGCTTATAAAAGAGACAAGTTTCCAATGCAACAACATGAGCTCTGAATTTGAAAAGCAAACAGGGTAAGTGCAATGGAACTACATACAGTCCTTCCTGGTGAATCTCCTCCACTCCACTCACTAGAATGGAGAGTTCTCTCAGAGGCCAAATGCCTATTCATAACTTGTCCCAGGTTACCTTGAGGAAAACATAAACCTTGCCTATCTTAAAGATTTTAAATTAATTCATCAGTAAAAATGAGAGTGCTCCAGAGATTACATCACAATTAAAATTCCTTAGCATGAGGAATATACCTAGTTCCATTAGTCTTTCTTCATTTTCAGTTGGAATAAACATGCCGACTTAAGATAAAGGCCCTAAATCAGCAGGCAACAAAAACACAGGCAGAAATCTTCTTGGGCAACATAAACATATTTGCAAAAGTTTACCTATCCAACCAAATTCTCATTTTAGCAAGATGAAGGGGCAATACTGAAAGAGACAGGTAAGGTGAGAACTAAACAAATAGAAAGTGATTCCCTAATAGACAATAAAAATTCTAGTACTTTCTGGCTATAGGGTTCCCCTTGGCAGCCAGCCACCTCATTTACAGTAACAATGGACATACATCAAGCCTTCATTTAAAATAAACATCATGCTGCAAGGCCCACATCTTGTTTTTGTTGTCATAAAGGTACTATATGGTACTTATATATAGTTTACAAACACAAAAATACCTGAAATTATTCATGAAACATATGAACATTATACCTTGAGAAAAATCAAATAGTGCTGCTTAGGATTTTATTTACTAATGGACTTGAATTTTGAAGTGAAGCACAGCAGGACTTTTGGCCTGGTTTTGAAGGGGGAACACTTTAATAATCACTGGGCTTCACAAAAGGCTGCAATATCTGTCCATGACAGTAACAGCTTCATAAGGAAAGTTCTGTGTGTGATTGAAGGACACCCTCACTGCCTATTTACAAGTCATGCGTATGGAGTCACTTACAGGCTCACTACCGATCATGGTTAAAACTCGACAAGTGCTGATCTACACAGAGAAATAAAATCTCTGCTATTAAAAGAGTACCAAAAGCAGCCCCAGAAAAGAAGCTTGCCACAACTTAGATTTATCTGAAGTTAAGTTAGGGTTATCCTGGTTAACTTAGGTACAACTTAGTGTGTTCTGTGTAAATTTTTTTTTGCTATATGCATACATAAAAGATCTTATTTAGTAATGATTATCAAAATGGTAGAACAATTTAAGCATCATATAACAAATCACCAGCCATTACAAAAGAGGAGGAGAGGAGAAACATCTTTAATTTCAAAATGATTCTGAAAGGACATAATGTATAGACAAACTTTCAAAATATTGACACTTTCAAATACCTGTATGACCAAAACTAATTATTTTTTAGACTATTCATATCTATTTTATACATTTTTGTTAGTTTACAGTCTATTAGGTCACATAAATTAGTGTGGCCTATATATTGCTGGAAGCAAAATATTTTAAAAGATAGTATGTGTCTAGCTTTCAGGTATCCTTTAATAGGTAAAAGTAAAAATGGAGTTAAAAAATTATAATGCTATTTTACCTATGTTTCCTAAAGTTATTGCTTTTCAATGTGATGTTTTAGTGAGTGAAAAGGGACACCGTAAAAAACATATTTATAATCTGAGGTTAGAGACAATCAATTGAAACATTTTTATTAATCCCCTGTTAAAAAATAAGACCTGTGAAACATTACTAAATCATTCTCCTAGGATCTAAGCAGCAACTTCGTCATGGTGTCACTGACATGTTGGGAGGAAAAAACAAACTACCAATGCCACCATATACATGATTCAGAGAGTGAGTGCATGTGTGTGGGGGTGGGTAATAGAAGTTGGCTGCTGAGAGCCTACATTTCCTACAGTTCATATTTCTGAGAACTGCTTTCCTTGATTTCCAAAGTTTAGGAATAGCTGGACTTTTTTAAATGAAGAATTTCAAATAATGAATAGATTTAGGAGTTCTATCGAAACAACTAGTGGAGAACATTCCCTTAGGAGTCCTTTAATTTTCTGGGCTTAGAAACATGGCGTACCTAGAGGACTGCTAACTCTTAATTATCTATCTCTGGAAATCATATTTTCTATACTCTCATTGATTAGTCTGTTGATTGGCAATTTCCCAGACAACAGTTTTGTTAAACTTTATAAATTTTGCACCGTCTAGAGGTGGGAGGCGGAGAGGAAAGGCAATACTGAAACAGACTTTACTTGATTTGACAGGGCCTCTCAAACTACAAATACATGTTATAGAATTTGAAATGTAGCTCTGTAACTCAATTTATAACACAGAAATTGTGAGATGCTATCTTCCTGTTGTTATAACGTACCAGGGCAAGGAATATAAATTGTACCAGGTAATTCATTTTGCTGTTCAGAGAGTCATTAAGTTCCTCCCAGAATATATGTGATTGATATCCCTGGAGGTGAAAGGCTAAAGGAACCATATGGCAACATGTTGCATTCCGTATGCTATCTGCCCATCCGTGCTTAAGCTGCCATTAGCAACATCTGTACCTTACGGAAATCCAGCTGCGCCAACGACGGCTGACGGAATTGTACTTGGGGTGGGGGGGGTAACCTAGCTTAGCGCCATTAACTTGAGGCTTAGAGTCTACCTACCAGGACGCATGGAAGCTTTCACAATTAGAGGAGACGACACAAATGCTTTATTAAAGTTTAATTTTGAACTCCCAATTAGCGAAAGTGCATTACAAATCGATTGTAATTTCCTAGAAGACACAGCAAGTTCTCTGCCTGCCTGCCTGCCTGCCTGCCTGCCTGCCACGTGCGAGGGGCTCCGGAGCAAGCTTTCCCAGCCCCGGCCGCTGAAAGGGGCTGCTACAGAGCCGGTCTCCGCATCCCAGGAAGTCCCTAAAATGCTTGCCAGCCCCTCCTCTCGCAGGGCTGGGGCCTCCGAGGATTGAACCCACCAGAGGCAGTGGGGGCCCGCCCGTCCGCTGCAGCGGGTTGGCAGGGGTGGGGGCGGGCGGAAAGGGGGGTCCTTTTATGTGGCCTCTAGGGAGGAGCCTCATCTAGTCAGTCACGCAGAAGTTTCTCTTTGGCTCCAAGCGCTAAACACCCAGATTGGCTTCCAGCGAACAGCAGAGGGGGCGGAGGAGGAGACAGGAGTCCCGGAAGGGCTGCTCGGAGTTCTCACACGCCCCTGCTCCCCTCCCTTCGCCCCAAACAAAGACCCCCCACTCTAGGTCCAAGATACTTTACCTGCACGGCGCTCCCGGGCCCTCGGTCGCCGCTTCCCCCGCTGGGCGCGCCTGGTGCGGGGCGGGCTCCCCGGGGCGCGCCAAGTGGATAGATCCCCCCTCTCTCCCAGCTGGGGCGGAGGGAAGAAAGGGCAACCGAGAAAGTGGAAGCGGAGGCTGGCGCCGGACGGACTTACTGATAAAATCGGGGCGCATAAAAAAAAAAAAGCCCCCGAGGCCCGGCCAGGGGCGGAAGAGGCCGGTTACCTTTCGGGGGGTCGTGGCCAGCAGGGACGGGGCTCAGGGAGCGGCCGCCCGCCCCCCTCCGGCCCCTGGCGGCCGCGGCAGCTGCACACACAGAAACCCATTGTCGCCGGCGCGCAGCCCCGCGGACTCGGCCGGGCGGCCAAGCGCGTCAGCTGCCCCGTCAGCCGGGCCGCGCTCCGTGACGCGCGCGCAGCCCGCTCTATAAATAACCCGCCGCCGCCGGGAGGCCCGGGCTGCTTTCCAGTGACGCCGGGCCGGGCGCGGGAGGAGGAGGGCGAGAGGAAACAATAAGACCGCCCGCCTCCGACGCCTCCTCCCCCGCCCCGGGCCGCCGGGCCTGGCCCGCCGCGCTCCCCTCAGCGCGCCCGGGGCCGCCGCGCGGGGAGCGCCGCTCGCGGGCGGGGGGAGCGCGTCGAGCCGCCCCGCTGCCCGGAGCCCTGGGTCCCGGCCGAACGCACCCCTGGGACAGGGGACGGCACTGTCCCCAGCCTGTGGGGATGGCGAGGCTACTTGGTGAGGAGTTTCTCTCGCGAATGGGGACACTGTGTTCTCCCCAAGTTGACTTAAAATGCTCTCTCTGCTTCCCCACACCCTTGTAGGACAGGTCGAGTGCGTTTTTTGTGGCAGTAGTTCCCAATGAAAAACAAAAATAAAAATCTTCCATCTTAAATGCAAACATAAATATGAGGGGGTAGGTACGTTACTGTTTTAATTTAAGGGGTTGTTTCAGGAGAGCAGCTTTACAAGACTCAGGCTCTCAGCTTCAGTGCTTTCTGCATGTTATTTTAGCCTTGCACGTAGCATATTTTAATTTTCGAAAAGTCTTGTCTTTCGATGTTCAGCACTTTAATCAAGGCTGCCACTAAAAGAGGCTTTCTCTATAGGTAAATATTTTTGTGGGGACTTCCATTGCTAATTTCCTCCTCAGGCAATTCTATTATACACTAGGACACTTGTCCTATCCTTAAGTGTGCCCATAGGTTTTACTGGGCCTATCAATTAATAGATAATTAAGACAGTTTTTCTTCCTTAGCAAAATGTCTCTGACATTTGAACGACACATTTTCTGGGGTGCTAATCTATAGAAAATGTGCAGGTGCAAGCAAGATGTTGAAGTGATCTGGCATGCATAGAATGAGTTAAAAGGGCTGAGGAAATGGTTCTTAGTTCACAGTCACGGCGAAATGGTATAGTGGAAGGTTCACTGGGCTTGGAGGTGGAAGGCCAGGAAATTTAAGTTTTAATTATGTCTTCTTTGCACTTTTCTGTCCCGCCTTGGAGAAATCTTTCTGCCTTGATTTTCTCATGTTGAAAATGAAGGATGGGTTCCTAACTTTCTCGAAAGCTAAAGGATATTATTGTGTCCAGGTATAAAGTTACAACAAACTACTGTGAACACCCAGTGTCATATGAGAAAAGGGTAGCAAATGTAGAATAATTCAGTCTTCTGACATTTGGTGATTTCTTTTACATTTTTCCAAAAAAGAAAATATATTAGGGCTACTTCAGAAAAAGAATGAATAGGAGTATGCCATTAAAACTATTTTAAAAGGAAAAAATAGTGGTCACTATTACTTCATTTATATAATATAAACATATTTACAGTCCAGTAATGTTCTAGACCTGTTTCAATACCACTTTCTCATGCGATGGATTGTAGGTTGCAAATACACTGAGGCTACATTTTCCAACATCGTCCACATTTGTGACTTCTGTAAGAGGAATCTTTCAGTTGAAGGACACTAAATTGTTTCTCAATGAGTGGCAGTACTGAGACCCAACAAAGTCTTCTGGTTGACCTTCATCAGACAGAATGTGCCTTATTCTCCTGTCTTCAAGTCGGTGAAGGAAGAAAACATAAAAATGGCAGGAACAAGTTTAGAGCCAAAACATTTCTTCACATAGACACCACCAAAGTGTGATCACAACTAAAAGTTAACCAATATTTTTCCAGTTCCAAAAGCACATCTGTCTCCTTTCCCTATAAAATGTTTGATACCTCTAACTTTGCCTTAAGGTGCTTTCTTATAAAAAGTATTTTTCTTGCACTGCCATTTTCTTGAAACATCTAGCTTCTCATGTGCTTTTAAATTAAAGCTTTTTTACTTCTTATACCTTTTAAACATGATCACTGTCCTTAAAAACTTAACAAAAAAAATATCCTGGCTAAATTTGAAACATGTCCAATTTTTTAAAGGGAAGGAAGAGGAATAGTTTAGTTCTGGGACTGGTTGAAATACAGTGAAACAATCAGTTTCCTCAAAATAAAAACAAAATGTCATGCTGAAATTTGTGAAATAGAAGAATGAAAATAAGGAAAATCTTTTATTTGGCTGTCCTTGATAGCATAAAGCTTGTTACAATTTTCCTAACATAGTGAATGTTGTAGAATGTGGACGTTTCCCAATATTTCCAAAGTTTCTCTCTACCTGAGGTTAAATCCTTCAGAAGACTCCTCTACAACAACAGTATTGAAGAATTTATTAGAGAAACTGCTGTGCACTCTTGCCTTATTACTCAGTTAATCCTGATCTATATTTAGAGACTGCTGCCAGCCAGTGTGAGGCTTTAGAGGAATGAGCACAAATATTTTCCATATCCTGTGCGTATAGTTTTGGTGATTGAAATGAAAATTCATTTTGGAAAATATCACTGAAGTTATAGTATAAGCAAATCTTACCAACCTTCAAATGGATAAATAGAAGGTTAACAAGAAAAGTGATGAAGATTCTGGGTATTCCAAATGAAAGAAAAAAGACCACCCAAGTTACAGAGCTAGGAAGTTTCTTCATTTAAAAGGCCAAGAAAATCAGGCAGGCAATGTACTTAAAAACAGGATTGACTACACTCAGCAAAATTACAGGACACCAAACATCAGTTCTAAACGTGGACAGACAGACATCACTGGCCCTTCTGATAAGGTGGACCTGGTTTTGCCAGTAATTCCTCGAGTATAATATTGATGGACACCGTTGCAAACAACCTTGTTGATAAGTAAACTCAACATCAAATAAGGATTTGTTACAATAAATACAGTATTTTTAAATCTTCCCTGAAGTTTCAGCATCCTAGGCCCACTTGCCCTTGCCTTTGGTCCTGGCTCTTTTTCCCATCTCTGGTTTATATGACAAGCTACCCATCCTTGAAATCTGCATTTCCAAGGCTTCCTTGTGAGCTGGCTGCCCACTGGGTTTGACTAAGGGGAAGCAGGAGCAGGAACATGGAGCACTGGAGGATGGGAAAAGCCAGAGTAGTTTCAGACCCTCTCCCATGCCCCAGCTCCTGCCAAATGACCCCTGACCCCTGATCCCAGGCTCCAGGAACACAGCCTCTTCCATCTATACTCCAGTTTAGGAGTTGTAGTGGCTGCATCCTGTGGAAAATCACAGATCTCTTTTTGCTTCCTTGGCTCTTCTGTTATCTGTTTTAAAAATTACTTAAGTTTTTCCAGTGTTGAATATGTAAAAGAGTTTCTATTCTTCCTGTTGGAGTCTGAATCCATACATCCCACTGAGATAGCATACACAAAACATCTAATTGTTCCTTGAATTTCTTTTACCAAAAATCCCTTTTCTAAATGTGCTACTTTTAAGTGCTAATAAATGGTACAGTCAGAAAAGCAGGAAGAGAAAAGAGAAAGAAAAGCAGAAAGAAAGCTAATACATTTTAAAAAATCAATTTTCTATGGGCATAATTAAAAATTACAAACACAAAATATAACTTTACTGCACATTAGTTAGAACAGGGCAAATACTTAGCTGAGACGGAGACATAAATTCCATGCTAATAATGAGGGTGGCATATAATACCTGTCAAGGCTTAATTTACATTACACATCTTCTGTGAGACCCACTTTATCACCAGCTTATTTGCCAGTGGTTTCTGCCCCCTCAGATCTTAAAAGAAAAAGAAAAGGACTTTCTGTATTACTAATTTGAAATATCATTATGTATGTGACTCCTTGGGGTAATTTTGGAATATAAATTATGTCTATATTTTTCTTTTCTGTACATTTTCTATTGTTTGTCTCCTTCTTGACTTCTTCTGGTAGTCATTGTCCCAGGGAGAAGCAAAATATTTCCAGCTTTGTTTTATGAAATCCAAAATTACGAAGGAAAAGGGTCCCAGGACACAGCCTATGTATTTTAAGCTTCAAAGGGAAAAGGAATTCCCTGAAACTGGGAAGAGGATCTCAATAGGTATAAACAAGAGGAGAGAGAAACAGAATGATTAGAGGTTCTTCAAAGAGAAGCAAGAAACTGGGAACTGAAACTTGGAGGAGAAGCCTAAGAAAGAAACGACACAGGGCAGACTTGGCAAAGGAGTCCCATGATGTCATGGTTTTAGGATCCAGGTGTGCCGTGAGAGATGAATCATCACACAAATGCTATCTAGACCTCACTCATTTGTACTGGATAATATACTAGTTCATTTTTCCATGGGTCACTCTGCACCCAAGTAGCCAAAGCAACTAGTTGAAATTTGTGTGAGAACCAAGGATCTTTCTCTGTTCTTTGTACACGAACATGGAAAAAGCCAACACAGAGAAAGCAGATGGGGGAGGAGGGACAGGGTGCTGAAAACATTTGAGCCTGGATCAAGCTGTTCCTGGAACTACATCTATTACTGAACTCTCAAGTTACAGGAGTAAATTTGTTTTCTTTTAGCAGAAGTCAGTTTGGATTGAATTTTCTATCATTTGAATTGGAAAAACCCCTAGTCGATACATTTAACCCTCTTACCATTTAAAGCCTTAGTAAGCTGGGGCATAGTAAGTAGATAACATACCTACTGACTAATATCAATGCATACATGTGTGAGGTTGATTCATTATACTTACTGCTATAGGGTAGGAGGAGAGATTTAATATTGTAACACATGTGGCATGTCAAAATCAAATGGAAATGCCATTTTTTAAATTAAACTTATAGGGTAAGTGGGGACTTTCTTGCCACAGAAGTACTAAACCTTCCTATCACCACTACAAATAATTAAATTCAACAGTCAAAGCTGTAGACATGACATACAATAGTGTGTTCCCTGTAAATCCCCCACCTCTTTATTGCCGCACCCCACCTTCAGCCTCCTGGTCCTCATCAGACTACTGCGGTTCCGGACATTGCCCATGTTTCAGGCACTGGCACTTGTTCTAGCTCTCTCTGTAGTCTGGGATGGACTGTCCAGGCTTCCCTGGCTGTCCAGACTTCAAAAGCCAGATCACGTGCCCAGCCTCTGTGAAATCTCACCTGACACTGACACTACCCTCCTCCTCCTACCTCCCACCCATGGACTCAAAAATGGAGATTGGTCGCACTCTGCTGTGTCGTGTTTCTATCGTGGCCTGTCCGCAGCTGTGTTTGCTCTCTCTCTCCAACTACTGTACTAGTCTGAGTTCCATGAAGGCAGGAATTCTCTCCAATTCATTTTGAAATATTAAGTTACCAAAATAATTTGTCGATGTAGTAATAGATAATAAAAAAATGAAATTAATGAATGTAGAAGCAGAAGGATTCATCTATATTTCTATAACTGGGAGCTTAGAGTTCACCTAATCCTTGTGAATCAAAGTACAGTGTATACCATAATAGCAGAAATAGCAAAATTGTAAAACAGTGAAATTTTATATTTTATCAGAGCTCGTCATATGACAGCATTCTATTTATCCTGAATAAATATAGTATGGCTTACACAGTTTTAAATTTCTTATTCTTTGACTTTGGCTATCTTC
This sequence comes from Erethizon dorsatum, assembly GCA_028451465.1. Taxonomy (NCBI): domain Eukaryota; kingdom Metazoa; phylum Chordata; class Mammalia; order Rodentia; family Erethizontidae; genus Erethizon; species Erethizon dorsatum. Next base: position 101,992,996 of record CM051826.1, read on the forward strand.
CTTCTTTATTTTAAACCGAGGCCCTCCTGTCTATTCTCTGTAATATTGTATTTCTTGTGCGTGTCTGCTTCCTCCTTCCTAGGTCTACACAATATTTGTGGTTATACAATATTTTATTATAGCAGAACCAAAACATTAATTCAAAGAGTAAGTAAGTGAAGATGCTTTAAGAAACCAAGCTAAATATGTCTGGAGAACAGAACCTCCACCCACTTTGTGGAAGCACACACAATTGTACACACACACTCATATTCACACTCCTTCACAATCCCACAATTGTAACATCTCTGTGTAGGAAGAAAGGTACAGTCACTTGAAAAGCTTACCTTAAAGGATGCTGGAAACTGCAGGAACCTGGATATGCTTAGAAGCAGGAGGGTGCACAAAATGACTCAGTAATAGCTGCATTAAAATGTATCCAGTTATCTCTGTTTGGATAGACTCAGTAAAATCGTGTTATGTTTGGAGAAACATTTCTCTTCCTTAATGTGGATTGTCTTTTTTTAATTTTTTATAATTTTTATTAGTTTATGTTTGTAATTCATGCAGTTTACAATCATCTTGGGGATTGGTTACATGTGTATACCGCAGCCTGCTTTTTAATTATCCCCTTCCCCTTCCCCTTCCCCTTCCCTCTTCTTACTCCTCCTCTTTGGCTTCCCCATCCCCTCTTTTATTTTTATTTTTATTTTTACCTTTTATTTTAAAGAGAAGAAAAAACAAAACAAATCAAAAAAGAACAAATTTTCAAAACAACATAATAGGAGGGTAACAATGGTTAATGCATTACGTATTATTATCTTTAAGTTAGTTATTCATGATACCAGATATTAGCATTCAATTGTCCAAACATTATTGGCACAAACCTTACCTCTTCAATGAACTAAAGTAAAATTGGTAGTATATCTATCTTAACCATCATATATATATATATATATATATATATATATATATATATACACAATTTTTTTTCCTTTCCCTTCTTTCTTTTCCCTATTCCCCTATTCAGTCTCTCTTTCCTTTTGACCAGTTTCTTTTTGATTCACCATGTCTATTGTACATTTTGGATGTTATTTACTCTTTCAGTTTCTCATACTAGAGAGACAATACAATGCTTACACATGTGCTTCCGGTTTATTTCACTTATGAGTATTTTCTTGAGTTGCATCCATTTACCTATAAAAGTCTCCAGTTTATTCTTCTTCATGGCTGAATAGTACTCCATTGTATAAAAATACCACATCTTTCTTATCCATTCCTCAGTTGATGGGCATTTGGGTTGTTTCCAAGATCTGGCTATTACAAATTGTGCTGCTATAAACATGGGTGCACATATATCGCCATGGTACGATGTTTTTAATTCTTCTGGGAGATACCCAGAAGGGGAATAGCTGGGTCAAATGGGACTCTCAACCCTAGTTTTTTGAGAATCTCCACACTGACTTCCACAGTGGCTGTACCAGTCGACACTCCCACCAACAGTGAAGAAGTGTTCCTTTTTCCCCACAGCCCCCTCCAGCATTTGTTATTAGTTGATTTCTTTATAGTAGCCATTCTTTCTGGGGTGAGATGGTATCTCAGTGTTGTTTTTAATTTGCATCTCTCGAATGACTAGTGATGTTGCACATTTTTTTTTGTATATTTTTTTGCCATTAGTATTTCTTCATCTGAGAAATGTGTATTCATCTCAGATGCCCATTTTTGGATTGGGTCTTTAAATTTGGGGAGGTCTGATTTTTTTGAGTTCTTTATATGTTCTCGATAGTAATCCTTTGTCTGAGGAACAGCTGGCAAACATTTTTTCCCACGTTTGTGGGTTGTCTCTTCACTCTGTTGGTGGTTTCTCTTGCTGTGCAAAAGCTTTTAATAAGATGAGATCCCAGTTGTTGATTCTTTGTGATAGTTCCTGTGCGGTTGAGGTTTTATTCATAAAGTCTTTGCCTATACCAATGTCTTCAAGTGTTTTACCTATCCTACCTTCCAGCAGATTTAATGTTTCTGTTTTAATATTTAGATCTCTGATCCATTTGAATTTAGTTTAGTGCATGTGAAAGATATGGGTCTAGTTTTAATCTTCGGCATGTGTAGAGCCAGTTTTTCCAGCACCATTTATTAAAGAGGCTATCTTTCTTCCAGTGAATGTGTTTGGCACCTTTGTCAAAGATAAGGTGGCTTAGTATGTCTGGGGTTGTTTCAGCATCTTCTAATCTGTTCCATTGATCTTCATGTCTGTTTTTTTGCCAGTAAGATTGTCTTTGATAGTAATTATTTTCCTTTGAGGTATATATAGAATCTAAAGGATGATCAAGAAGAATGAGGTAAGCCAAGTGTGACAACACATGCGTATAATCCAGAGGCAGGAGCATCATAAATTTCAGCGCAGCCCAAGGAATTTAAGGATTGAAGGAGATCCTGTCTCAAAGTAAAGAATAAAAAAAGGGCTGCGGATGTAGATCAGTGCAAGGGCCTGGGTTCAATCCCCAGTATTGCAAGAAGAAGGAGAAGACACGGAGAAAAAGAGGAAGAGGAAGAAGAGGAGCAGGAGGTAGCAAATCCTCATTGCTACTGATGGACCCTATACAGATACTGTGCTGTGAGATGCCTTCTGGAAAGGAAAGGAGGATGGGTCCTCTGAGGTAAACTACCATAAGTAGGGCAGGTGGTTAATACGACATGTACTAGAGAGATAGAGGAAAGATGCCATCTAAAAGGAAAGTGTGACGAGGAAGCAAGACTAGAATTAGAGTATGCTTTTACAGGGATCTTCGTGAAAATTTAAAGCTTTTGTGCTCTATTTCTTTGAACTACTGGGAAAGTCTTATTCAGGGAAGAGTTTAATAGAAGCGTCAGCTTTCTACACATCGCACCACCCCAAGGCCAGTCCATGGTCATGGATCCGACTAAGGAGAGTTCTGAGAAATGAGCGGCAACCTGAGGAGGAGCATGAGGGAGAATGCAGCCCGTGAGTGAGCTATGGGTGAGCAGATAACTCAGGAGCAGAGAGTGGGGAAGCAAAACAAAATTAGAAACAAAAAAAGCCTTTCCAAATGGTACCAAAGCTTCCTGTCAATTCTATCCCTTCCGCTAAAAAGATAGCCGTGTCTCCCCTTTTCCTTTAACTGTCCTTGTTTGACAACAGTGGCCTACATTGTCTCCTGTTTCCAGTTACCCCCAAGAGCACTGGCTCCTGTCCTGACCCAGTGGTCTGCGAGTGCCATCTGAGAAAACCTTTTTGTTCATTGTCCTCAGTATTTATACTGAAAGCTGTTCCTTATACTTTGAGTTTTAGGTATGCAATGTTAGTGGGTTGGGTCTTTTGTCACTTTCTTCAGTTAAGAAATGCCACTAAAGTAGTTTGTCACGCTAAAAGAATTCCATTTAAAGATTTACCCATGTAAAGATTACCCAAGTATTCAGTATCAAGACAGATGGCACCACCATAAAAAGCAGTGATGTCCTTGAAAAGCTGTGGGTTTTGTGTGGGAAAGTAAGCATTTCCTACAGTGATCGATGTAGGTTTCCGGAATTTGTGTCTTTAATAATTTTGTAATTCCACCAAACATTTCTGTTCTAGGTGAACCCAGGAGGGGAAAGATGGCGATCTGATAGACAGCCTGGAGAGCCTGCAAACACAGACTTTGGATATAAATGAACTTGCTCTTACTTACCAGTTGTGGAATTCTGGGGCGAGGCTCCTCACTTCTGTACCTCCTCATTGTTCCCCAATATTAGGGATGTTAGGGCCCAGGCAAGCCCATCTAATTCCCTTAAAGTTAACTAGTTATCCCATGGACAAAAGTCTTCTATGAAGTTAAGTTCCCGTCCAAATTTCTAATATGCATAATGAATGCAGTTTATAATGGATTGAAGAAAAAAGGAAGAAACTGAAAGTAACCCCCCTTTATTCTTTCCAGTAAGACACACCAGTGTAAATGGACCCATACCTAGCTCTGAAATCTACAGCTTTGAAATTCCCTGTTTCCCTCCCCTTTCACATCTCTGGTCTGTCTTGATCCAGTGTATGGCATAAAAATGTACACAGTCTTCTCCTCACCTCCATCATAGAGGAATCCATCACGGATGTCTTCATAAATATCATTGACAGAAAATTTCCCCTACATCAACAATGAGTTGATAATACATTCAACTTTGGTATTTACTTTATATGTCTTACATCCAAAAGCTCTTCACCCACTGCTGCCCACATATGCTGACAACTGTTCTGATCCCCAGTAGGAGTAACAGATTTTATTTCTTAAGCATTGCAGAACTACAACCAAAGTGTTATTATTAGATGAAAGATCTCATACTGGCTTTCCAATAGAAGGAAAAAATTGAAATGAAAATAATCCAGCCTATTTAAAAATGCCCCACATTTTCAAAATTGTGATTTAATTTGGTTTTCAAATCTAACATACTCAAATGCTCAAAATTTCAAAGGTATAAAATTGTACACAGAGAATAGTTTCTGTTGTATCTTTGTTATCCTGCCATGTAGTTCTTTCTAGGGTAAACTTTGGTTATAAAATGTTTGTATTTCCTCATTAGCAATAGTTTGTGTGTAGACAAGCAAATATGAGCACAGATATATCTTGAGAGAAATATCTTATCTTTTTTCTCTTAACAACTTATCCTGGTGACAGCCTTGTATCAGCACATAAAGAGCTTTTTAGTTTATTTTTTTTGGTTGCATACTATTCCATTGCAAGTATATTCATAAATTATTTTACTAGTATGAAGTAGACATTTGTTTTACAGACTTTTGTTAAGACAAAAACTCTAAGAAGTTTGAATTTCTCAGTTAAATCTATATATTATATTTTTATAAGGATTGTGATTTATACATTTTTGAATTGCACTTTTAAAAAATTAAAAAAGAACAAAGGGATACATTTTGAAAAGTAAGTCATCCTCATACCTCTTTTACTCAACTACTTAGTTATTTTCCTTGGGAGCAAATTATACTGCAACTTCTTGTATATGCTTTCAGAGATTTTATACACATGCAAGCACACACATATGCACGTGTGCACCTGGAAGTTCAGATAGAAAATTTTAATTTATTTAGGTAGCTTTCTATTTTCTTCTGCATTGTAGTCTACAAGAATCAGAGGGCCGGTGAGTTGGCTCAGTGGCGTAAGCGCCTGCCTGGCAAGCGCGAGGGCCCGAGTTCCGACTCCCGATACCCACATACGAAAAAAGGGCCGGTGCTATTGCTCAGTGGCATGGGCGCCTGCTGGCGTGCGAAGTCCTGAGTTCGACCCCCGGTACCTACAAAAAAAAAAAAAAAGAATCAGAAAACTCTATCAGGATGGCTGGAAAGAGTCAGTGTAACCATTTAAAATAGAAACATACTCTTAGCCTCATACATCATGGTCCTTTAAGGTAATAATATAAATTCCATCAACTTTCTCTAGGCCTGTGTCCTATGGAGAGGGAAGAAAGGCTATGGATAAACAGTTGTGCACTTTCCTTAGCTGGGTATTTTCCAACAAGATCCAATCTGGAGAGTGTTCCCTGTGTGCCTGTTGAACAGCGGTCCCTCTGTAATCCCATCTTCTTTCCTCTGGAGATTCTAGCCTTCTTTCTCTTCTGTTGGATCTTCTGCTTTCTCTAGCCCATGCAATCCTCTTTTTCTTAATGCCCACTTCCTCACCAAACACCTCCCAGACCCACTCTCAGAATATTACCTTCCAATAGCCCCAGAGTGTTCAGGAGGTAAATTTTTTGAGAACTTGAATTTCTGAAAAAATCTCATCTGCCCGTTTATCTGATTAATTGTTGAGCTGGTAATAGAATTCAAGGTGGAAAATAACATTTTTTTCAGAATTTATAGGCAATTCTTCAGTCTACTGTTAAATCCAATATTATTGTAATTTCTGATCCTTTTTTTTCCTCTCTGGAAAATTTCATGTTCTCTTGGTCCCTGGTATCTTTTAAAAAAAAAAGTTCCAGTTTATATAACTTGATGTAATTTTATTTTTATTCATTGCTTGAACACAAGTTAAGTCTTTTAATCTGGAAATTACTTTGGAGGAATTTTCTTAATTTACATACTTTACTAATGATTTCCTCTTGTACACTTTTTTTTTCTCTCTCTCTTTTGAAACTTTGTTTTAAAACAATGGATCTCCTGGATTTATCCTCCAATTTTTCCTATCCCTTCCATTCTTTATTCCTTCTTTCTTTTTCATCTCATTTTCTTTTTGCTGTCATTTCTAAGAAAATTCAACTTTATTTTCCAACTTACATACTTATATACTTTAAATTTTATTTATTTTTAATGTAGCAACATATATGTAATACAAAATGCCATTCCCGTCCTTTTGGGCTTTAGAGATCTGTGGCATTAATATGTTTACACTGTGTGCAGCCATCACCACGTCTCTTAAACATTCTCATCTTAACAAACTAAAACTCTGTGCCCATTGACCCAAAACTGCCCATTCCCTGTTTTCCTAGATCCTTGTAATCAATATTCTATCTTTTGTTTCTATGAATTTAACTACTATTTTAGGTACCTCATGTAAATGAAATATTTGTCCTTTTATAACTTGATTATTTAAATTAGTACAATGTCTTCAAGATTCATTCATGTTGTAGCATATGTCAAAATTTACCTCCTTTTTAAGGCTGAGTAATATATCACATTTTATCACATTTTATTTCTCTATCTGTTGAACACTTGCACTGCTTCTATATTTCAGATGTTGTAAATAATGCTATAAACACTAGTATTTCTTATATCTATTTAACTCCATTTAACATACTATTGTACTTTTTTACTTTTTGGGAGTTCTCTCATTCTTTGAATGTTCCATTTTTATGTTATATACATATTTTCTTTTCTTTTCTGTATTTTTGAGACAGAGTCTCACTATGTAGTTCAGGCTGGCCTTGTTGAACTCACAGCGATCCTCCTGCCTCAGCCTCCCAAGTGCTGGGATTACAAGCATGGGTCACCACACCTGGCTTATATTTTTCTTTTCTCAAGGCTGAAATATTTTAATTCTCTGAGAATGAAAATGGTAGTACATATCTGTATGAGTATATGTGTATCCTTAATATATTTAAATTTATTTTTTCCTGCATTGTGTCCATTTCCTCAAGCTCCATTTGATTATTTTGGTATCTGTTTTCTATGTTAGAAGTGTTTCTCAGATTTCTTCTAATCCTTCATATTTTGCTTTGGGGAGAGCAGGGCCTCCTTCATACCTAGCACAAACTCTACAATTGACCTACATCATCGGCCCCAATAGTTTGATCTTAAGAACAAGAGAGTGAAAAACTAAATGGTATCTCTGAATATATTTGGATCTGTGACCTTGATCTTTACAACATGGTGACCTGAAAATGCTGTTTATTGAGACATCTTGCTACCAGTACTTTTATGCTTCTCTTCTTGGGCTGGCCAGGTTACCAGAAGAAAAAGTCCACCCAACTCTTCCATGGAAGGTAGAGAGAGATCTGGTTGCCAGCGTCCTGACAGCTGAGTGTGGGAAGGGAAATGGATGTTTTCAATAGAATCTTCAGGTCTTCAACTGTGCCTGGCCTCCCTCAGTCCAGAAACACTGTGCTCTTCTGAAAAACAAAAACAAAAACAAACGAAAACAACCCACAGATTTATGCCCAAGTGGAGAGACTCAATCTCACTGGTGTAGAACTGGGAAGGAGGCTAAGATGACTGCTTCTCATTCAGCATTCTCAACCCTTCTCATTCTAGCGATGACCCTCCTTCCTTCACTATCAGTTCCAGAATTATCTAGTGATAGCATTGCTTGAGTCTCTGAGAGGGCCGTTGTTTTAGTAGGGATGTTTCTCAGCTTTCTCTGTTACTGGGTATGTTTCTACTCTCTAGCATCAGCAGAGACAGTCAGGCTTCATCCATCTATATTCCAGTTTTCGACAGTATGTTGTCATCATCTCACTTCTTCCTTATCTTTTTGTGTCTTTAAAAAATTATTCTTTGAGATTGCTTTAAAAGAATTCTTGAAGTGTTATTAGTGTGGTGTGTGTGTTTGTGTGTGTGTGTCTAAACCTTACTTTAACCCTGAACTGGCTCAGTGTATTTAATCCTTGGCTGGAAAAAAGGATTTTTTTGATTCATTAAACTAGCAATCACTTTAATGATTTAAAATGCAGTTTTATGGTATTAACAATGTTGCTTGTTTAAAATCACTTTTTTTCATCTTACAATAAGATTTAGAAATTGGCTTATTTCTGCACAGGGAAAGATTTAAGTGTAGACCTAAATGATATGAAATGCCCATTTTGAAAAGGCAGTTGACCTAGCAAATAAATCTATTTAAAAATAATAATATGAAATTTGCTGGTAGATACTTGATTACAAGCATAGTTATTGAGGATGTTTTATTTATTTATAATGGGTTTTAAATTATAAATTTTTTGGATTGTTTGGTCTCCATTTATCAAAAAAGGGCTCATCTAGGTGGTCTTTTTGCAAAAGTTTCACATATGTTCTTTGAGGTCATTCATTGCAACTGGTCAAATTCAAGTAGTATCACAGCAATCAAATGAATATGCAAGAAATAATAAGCTTAAAATAAAAATGGCACCTGGTTATTACCAAGATATATCTGTTCCCTCTGCTTCATTTTAGTCATAGCTGTTTAATTTCATGAAACAAAAAACAAACAGATTTTTCACTAATGTCAGTACTGCAGAGCTAGCACAGGACAGAAGAGCCAGCTGTACTCGATTTCATCTTATGCATCATCAACAAAATTGGCAGCTAAGTTCTGATTTCAGAGCCTTTACGGTTAATGATGATGTACAAGCTGTGCTTGATTTTAGATAAAAGACTGATCTTACTTTGCTGACAGAAAAATCTATTTTTGATTTGTAAATTAGGCAAATTCGATGTGAAATTATTGATGTAGGATAAACGCAGAACATGAAGATATCATTTTTAGACCCATATCTCTAACACTAAAACCACTTAAGTTTATTATTATTATAATCATCATCATCCTTATAATTATTAGCATTACGATGATGGAAACTAAACATTTAACTAAAATTGCAGTTAAGTTTTTTGAATGAGTCACATATTGACAAGTAATAAACTAACTTACAAATGTGACTGCAATGAAAAGGAGCAACAGGACTAATTAGCAATTGATTATGTTAGCATCCCTGTTCTGGGTATAATGCTAATTTAGAATCATATTACAGGTGATCCTGGGTAAAATTCGGCATTCTGCAAAGAATAGTGGAGCAAATAAATATGAATGAGGGGAAAAATTCTTTGATAGAAAACTCTTGACAATCAAAATTATATCTCAGTCATTGCTTAGAGAAACCACTATATTTTTTATTTGTACAAATCAATTTGGTCAAACTTGCTAATGGTTGTACCGCTGAATATTATTTGAGGTAGCAATTATTGCCTTATCCAAAATTACAAAGCTTTGAATTTGTATTAGGTGTTATTTCATCTTATTCCCCTTTAAGAACTCCTATCCCAGTTCTCTCATGATGTTTGTTTCTTCTCTGTTGCCTCCTGCCTCTTCATTATTCCATACCTGTTCCTCCCTAAAGTCTAACACTGGGGGCCGGCGAGATGGCTCAGCGGCATAAGCGCCTGCCTGACAAGCACGAGGTCCTGAGTTTGACTCCCG